>CM043704.1:59386038-60061038 GCA_023935145.1 Bretschneidera sinensis | reverse complement strand
TATTGAACAAAGGAGGTCTAGTATAGGAATGACCTTCGGTATAGCTATTAGATGCCATCCGATCAGCTCAAGGATTTTAAGCCTGAAATTGAGTACGAAGCTCTGATACCAATTGTAAACCGAGGTACAAACCCAAGAGGGGGTGAATTGGGTTTTAAAAACATTTTACTAATTGGCACACAAGTTTTTAACAATTAAATCAAGCAAGGCACACAACAAATAATATACTTAAATTTAAAGGAGTAAAGGAAGAGAATATGCAAACTTTATTTATAGTGGTTCGACAATATCAGAATCTCTTCGACCTTACGTCCACTCTCTTCTAGGAACCTCCTTGAACTAATGCACTAAATGTAGTCGAGCAACTTCACAGGTGTTGCACAAACCTTACAAACAATCTCTTCCACAAGGAAATTAAAAAGAAGTGTTTAATCCTAAACACTCTAAGAGTTACACCAACTCTTTCTTTTTACAATGAGTGGTATTAAATGTAAAAGAAAGGTAGAGAGATAGCAATGAATGCTTTACAAGATGAAGATTATCTCTTTTTCAAGAATAAGCTTGAAAAATGGCTTACAATTAATTTTTCAAGGCTTTTGAGAGTATTATGATGAATTGAATGTTCTATCTGTTTCTTTAAATGCTCATTGATGGGGGTTGTTATATCCTTGGACTTATATGGCCATTAGACACTGATTCGATAGATTTTGGAGCATTAAATGCTCAAGTCTCGCATCTCAAATGGTCATATTTTCGAGTTACCAGTCGACTGGGTCCTTGTACTAGTCGACTGGGTTAAATGAAAAAAATTCACTTTTAGGCTTATGGAAAGTACCTGTCGACTGGGTCATAAGACCAATCGACTAGGTCCTATTACCAGTCGATAGGGTCGTCAAAAAATTTGGTTTTACGTTTTTAAGACAATTTTTTACTTAGAAACACTTTTTTATTTTTTTTGTCAAAGCCTTTTGCAAAATGAGCCATAGTTCAAGCTAGGTACCTGAAATTAGAGATTTACAATGTGATTCAATTATCTTAGAGCCTATTCTAGATCTTTTGTCTTCTTTTGGTATTTGAGTGTGTTGTTTTCTTGTGTCTCGTTTCTGTATTGAATGCTTTTTCCGCTTAAACACTGAGATAAAACTGTTAGTGCAATTTAAGTAGTGTTTTGTCATTATTAAAATCAAATACATGTCAACAATCATCATTTCATTTCATTTATTTATTTCTTTCTCATCACATCACATCATTTCATATATAACTCCATACTATCAACATATGGAAAATACCAGTCTCTACTATATCATCTGGAAATGTCTTCACACATATCGATATGCTTCATCTAGACCAGCCATGGATCTGGTCTTCCATCTATGCATATGATCATCAAGACTTAAACAGGCACATCACTACATTATACAAATCAAAAATCATTTTCTTTCATGAAAACTTTCTTTTTCATCATATATATCAAATCATCTTTTCACATATATGTCAACTCGATGATCAAAACCTCAAGAGATTCATTTCTCTTTTCAATATATATATTCATAAATTTCTATTAATTATCTCTTCGAAGTTATAGTTTCACTAACTTCTCATATATATTCATTTCAATCATACTTTTATTAAATCATCAAATTCATACATATTTCATATAATTAATCAAACCAAAGTTTTCATAATATATATTCAATTTACCAATTCATGCTTTCATTCATCTAAGTTTTATATATATATTTCATGTTTGTCTCGCTTATTAAAAGTAAATTCAACTTACCTCCTAGCACTTAAAGTTACTCTTGGACTACTTCCTTTCATTTCCTGCTCCGTTCAGCAATTATACCATATTACTGATCACCACCATCTAATCATAATATACTCATTAACTTTTTAACTTATTTTTCAATCTATATACCTCGTACCGAGTTAATTTTTCATGTATGCATGTTTAACTTCCTTAAATTCAAAATTTTCAACACAAATTCCTTTGTTTTTGTTTGAATCCAATTCAAAGCTTCTTTTTAAGAAAAGTAGAAGAATAATTTCAAGAACTTGAATCAAATTCATGATTTTTACCTTTGTCAAAGCTTTTCCTCAAATTTCCTGAAATTTGTTTTGTAAAACAAAATGTTTGAATGTGTTTTTAAGCTTTCCTAGAGAGAGAGTGTGTGTGATTTTAGAGAGAGAAAATGAATTCGTAAACTGATTTCAAATTCCAAAAACGTATTTATATGAAATTTTTCGGTTTGATCGGTGAGCTACTCGATCGACTGACTGACCACTATAAAAATTTATGAAACTGCCCCTGCACTACTGATTGGCTGCCAGTCGATAGGTCCTCTAACTAGTCGAACGGTCGGTTAATCAATAAGCCAACCGATTCCTTTGCCAATCGACCGGTCGATCGATCGGTCCAACAACCAGTTGACTGTCTCCCTTTGAAAAATTACCAAAATTTCGTATTTTCATTGTCAGTTTTAGGGATAGCAACGAGTAGGTTACCCGTGAAATTTGACAAAAAATCTAAACATACAAGTTGATTCATCGGTTGAACCTACTCTACATCTTTCTCAACTGTTGACATACAAGCTGATTCATCGGTAGCTCCTACTCTATATCTTTCTTAACTGTTGACATACAAGTTGATTCATTGGTTGAACAAGAATCTAAACATAAAAATAGATTAAAGAAATCCACAAAAAATTAATTAGTGACTTTCACGGTAAATTGCAAGCACAAAAAACGTAAAATAATGATAGCAAAGTAGGATATTTCAATCTATTTGTCTTCCACCAACTAAGAATATCAAAATCTTGGCACCAAGGTAACACACTCTCATCCAAATAATGATCCAACTCAGATTTAACATGCACACTAGAAGATGATGAAGTAATAAATGCAACTAACTTAGGGATGTTTTCATGTTCATTAGCCTTACCATCCAACCGACTACTCACATATGAAGTGGATACAATAGCTGTAGAGCCACTAGAGTGGCTTGATGTAGAAGATCTAGAGTGGTATTCAGTTAATAAATTATAACAAGTTGATTTGACTTCTAACATCTCATGTTTTCCAGTAATAATACCATAAATACGATTAAAGTAAAACTCCACCACCTTTAACATGTACCTAGGATCAAACACAATTACCACAACCAATACAATATGAACAACCCCCCAATATTTTTCAAACTTCTCAAACATTTTTGTAGCCATTTTACTAACAACATCATCTAAAGACTCCATCCATTTACACAATGCCTCCCGAACTTGAAAAACTTTGACAAAGTAACAATTTGAAGTAGGATACTTTGTCCCAGAAAACAATTTAGTGGAATTATAAAAAAGCTTCAAATTTTCAGTTATGTTTTGTGCTATTTCCCAATCATCCTCAGAAGGAACAAAATTATAATTCTTTTCTCTAAGCTTCATTCTAGGGAATACATCTTTGTATCCTATAATTATTTGAAGCATAAAGTAAGTTAAGTTCCAATTGGTTTTGACATCAAGACACAACTTCCTAGAACATGAAATCTTTAGTTGACAGGCCTTACCTTCAAATTTTTCTACTCTTGATGGAATGGCTGCCTAAAATGACACACTATCACGAATTTTCTTAATTCGATTTTGAATGAAAGATAACCCATCCTTCACAATTAGATTTAAAATATGTGCACAACACCTCATGTGAAGAACCTTCCCATTAAGTAGCAAATCATTGTACAATTTCTCAACTATTTGATTAACCATGCCATTATTAGTAATATAATTATCAACAATAATAATGGACAACTTAATCTCTAAGTTCCAATCAGTTAATACTTCCATTATGTGCATTGCAAGAGCATCCATAGTGTGAGGTGCAAGAACATAAACAAACCTAAATATTTTTAAATGTAAAAAAATAATGACATGATAAAAGACAACATACACACAAATTCATAAACCAAGAAGAGTACATGTATATAGAGAAATGGTAGATGTTTTACCTCAAAATAAGACTTTGTAATACCCAAGACTCATCAATATAATGAGAAGTTATAGACATGTAGACTTTCTTCTAATTGGAAGTCCATATATCTGTGGTGACTGCTACATGACTTTGAAGCTTCTCAAATACCTTTTGCAACTTCCCTTTCTCAATGTCATAAACTTTAAGGATGTCGCTCTTAATGGTATTGCAGGAAACCATCTTGAAGAGAGGTTAAAAACTACCAATGAACCTCCTAAAGCCTATATGATCAACAGTGGATAAAGGATACTCATGCATGATGATAGCACATGCAAGATGGCTTCTAGAGACATCTTGGTCAAAAGTAAAATTTCCAAATTGAACTCTCCCATCTTTTTTCTTTGAATAACAATTTTTTTTTTAATTTTCCAAAGACTTTTCAATTGATATATTGTTCTTCAGCTTTGCAAGACATGTCTTTAAATGATTATGCATTGCTGAAGTTCCCTGTGTACTAGCAGCCTTAATATTTCCTTGACAATGATGACATACACCCACCTCTATACCATCTACAGTTTTTTTTTTCTTCTAAAAATGATCCCACACACTAGAAGTAAGTTGTTACTTCTTACCCATTTGTGGCATTAGACGTTTTTGGTTTGAGGTAGGAGATGGAGTTTTTCTAGGTGATTCTAAATCTATAGTTGGTGTTTGTGGATTATTAACCGAATGCACAGAGGGACATGATGACGAAATTTTACCTCCACAACTTTTTGTACTCTCAACCTCACCAACAGATCCATGTTCAACCATATTTACAAGCACCTAAACAATATAATACGATGAAAACAAAATTTACTTAGTCAAGAATGTGTTAGTTTTGCCACTGCAAAATATCAAGGTTCTTCCAAAAATTAAACCAAAACAAAACCATCATTGAACTAGCACAACACAAGCCAGATGCACATAACAACATATATATATATATATATATATATATATATATATATATATATATATATATATATATATATATATCGTTATTACAATAAAAAGTGAAAAAGAAAACTAATCTCCATTTTGGTTGCAAAATTTGAGAACTTAAAAAAGGAGTTTCCATGACAATCATTGCATATTTTAGATCATTCTAGAGAACCTTATAGTAAATTACTAAAATATTTTTGTTTGAAATTGAAAGCACTCACCTCCTAATTTCATTCAACTAAAAGTATATTCCTAATTTCTTTATGCTATTAACTTTTTCCAAATCAATATCTTAAACCTTCTTTTATGGCTCATCTCAGTTTAAACTTAAAAGCCTATACTTATAACTCGACTAGCCATTTTACTTCCAAAAAGGTTAAAAACAAAAACAAAACGGATTATTCTCTAAAATTTTACTTTTAACACATACACTAACCATAAAAAGTCAAAAGAAAGTGTGATGTAAACAAAATTAACATGAAGAGGATTAGAAACAAACACATATTCAAATTTCTGACATTACCTGCTTTGGATCTAAGATCTCGATGCGTTAGGTGCTGTAAACAGAGAAGAAATTAGAGAAACATTAGTTTATATGTTTTTTAAACAAAAAAAGTAAAGAAAAAGAGGATATTCATTTGTGCCACTGTCGGTGATGATGTTTCAGGGAGAAAGCAGTGGGAAGAAAGAGAAAGAGGGGGAACATAGGTAAGAGAGAAAAAGGTTTTTTATACCTGCACCGTTGGCCGCAATGTTGGAGGTAGGAAGCATCATTGGTAAGAGGCTGAGAGTTTGTTAAGCAGAAGAGAGAGAGGCAGAGACGATATCTAAAGAGAAGGTTGATTAGGTTAGTAAGTTACGTTGTGATAATGAAGATGATATGCATGGAATATTAGGGTTAAAAGGGTAGATTCATCATTTTCTTTATTTTATTAAGTGAATAAAATTAAATTGATACAAATATATTTAACTGTGAAGTATTAAATAAGTTATTGAGTTGGTTCATTGGTAACACTTAAAAAGTTTTACCTATAGGTCATTGGTTCAAATCTTCTCTAGTGTAGTTTGTACTTTCTATATATATATATTAAATTATTATAAATAATCGGGTTTAATAGGTAACCGAAAGGCATTACCTGAAAACTACTCGAAACCGGGAAAATCCATTAAAAACTAACCGTAATCATTTAAAACCCATTTAAAACTAACCAAAACTGGTTAAACGGGTTTGGAACGGGTAGTCTAACCACAAAAACCCATGAATTGCCATACCTAGTCTGTCAGCTGCCAGCCGATCGATCCACTCTGTCAGCCAATCGATCAACTGAGTGGTCACCTTTGATAGCCGATTGATTGGTTGATCAGTTCGGTAACCAGTCGGTTGCCTTATCAACCGACTCACACATTTAAAATTCTTCATTTCTTTCAATTTTTTTTCTAACTCTTTCAATCTTGCAAAAAAAATGTGTTACTTTTTTCTTTGAAAAATTTCTAACTTTTTTCAAATAAAAAGTTCAATATGTTCCTAAAAAATTATTTCAATTTCAACCTTTCATTTTATTCAATGTTTTTCTTCAAACATGTTTCAAATTCAACTTTCTTTCGCATGTATTTATGTATTTTCATGTATAATTCAATTTACAATTCACAATTACTCTTTTACCCTTATATTTAGGGTACAAGTATTATAATTCTACCCACCATATTAAAATTTTGCCCTCGAAATTTTCTTATATATCTCATGAAAAAGTTAGGGATATTCCTTTCTCATACTCACCTCACACTCCTATGTAATATTCTCAATATCTTTATTCTGTCACATTAGTTGAACTAGTAAAATAACTTTATTGCACAAGACTTATTTCTTTCTGTCTAAAATTCTGATTGTTACTTGCATAAAAGTCAAATCTTTTTGAAATTCTATAGCTTGAATCAGAATACTATAAGATTCATTATTCAGAAACTTTTGCAATAGTGAAATATGAAAAACATTATATAACCGCTTCAATTCTGGAGGCAATTCCAGTCTATACGCCACTGGCCCAACTCTCTCATCGAAGTGAACCGTTGGTTGATTCACAGATCTTGGCAGAATCTTTTGAACCATGCTTCTTCAAACTATTTCCCATTGTCAATGATTAGTACTCGAGGGACCCCGTACCAATATATTACCAACTTATAAATAAATTCTTTGGCCTAGTCTTCCGTTATCCTTGAAAGTGGTTTTGCTTCTGCCCATTTGGTGAAGTAATTGGTTGCCATAATTAGGAACTTCAACTCAGAGAAAGGGTCTGAGCACGTCTACAACTCAAATCGCAAATGAGATTAGGCTGGTTACAATGATCGGTGGATTTGCTAGGGAGCAAAGGATCGGTGTGAATTTCTGACACTTGACTCACTTTTTGATTAAATCTATGGCTTTTTTTTTTTTTTTAATGTAGGCCAGTAGTAGCCTTGTCTTAGTATCTTGTGGGCTAAAACTCGTCCAACTATGTGGTTTTTGAAAATCCCTTTTTAGACCTTCTTTAGGGCATAGTCAGCCTCCCTAGGTTTGAGACACTTGAGGTAAGGTTGCGTGAAGGACCATCGGTACAGCTGGATTCCAATTATATAGTAACATGCCGCTTTGGAAAGGAGTTTTTTTTTCTTATGTCCATGTCTTTGGGAGCTCACCATATTCCAAGTACTTGATGATTATGTCCATCCAAATTGGCTCATCATCAATGTCCATGACTTCAATTTTATCTATACTTGGTGCCGGCAATATCTGAACCTATACCTCTCTTAGTAGGTCAAAGGTCTTGGAAGATGCTAGCCATCTAAGACATCGGCCTTAGAATTTTTTACCCCTTAGTATTTAGTTTATACTGAATTCTTTGAACGTTCTCATCAACTGCTTTACTCTAGCTAGGTATTTGACCTTCCACATTCCTTTTGCCTCATACTCTTCGGTTACCCTGTTCACCACTAAGTGAGATCACTAAATACTTCTAAATTTCCGCAACTAGAGATCGGGCTAGTTTTTACCCAACTATGAGGGCATCATATTCTGCCTTGTTATTTGATGCTCTAAAGTTAAACTATATGGCATATTTAACTGTGAACTCTTGGAGGTTGACTAGGATAATGTATGCACCACTCCCTCAATCATTAGAGGAACCATCTACAAGAATTTTTGCTCATTTTTTCTTTCTTATTTTTTCAATGTCCTTTCAAGGAACATGCACTCCATAATGAAGTTGGGTAGTGCTTGGGCCTTGATTACTGGTCTTGGCTTATACTTGATCTTAAATTCTCCAAACTCAATGGACCACTTTACAAGCGTTTTAAGAGGTTGTTTTTTTTTTTTTTTTTGAAGTATTGCCCTCAAGGGATGATATATTAGTACATTGATGGGATGTTATTAGAAGTAGGGTTGTAACTTTCAGACCGATATGATTACTGCAAATGCCAGCTTTTCAAGGCATTGGTATCATGCTTCTGCTCTTGAAACACTATGCTGACATAGTAAATCAGCCCTTGTATCTTCTCTTTCTCCCTTACAAGGACTGAAACAATGATTACTTCACTTGCTGCCAGGTATAGATAGAGTTATTCCCCTTCATTTGGTTTGGTTAGGAGGAACAGTGAACTCATATATCTTTTTAGTTCTCCAAATTAACTCTGACACTTTTTTTCCACTGGAAATTCGAGATATTTTTTAGTGCCTTGAAGAAAGGCAAGCACTTCTCTGCTGACGTAGACATAAAACAACCTAGCGCAATGAATCGACTAGTGAATTGCTGCACTTTTTCACGTTTTTTGGGGATTCCATGTCCAGTACAACCTTAATCTTCTCAAGGTTTGCTTCAATTCACCTCTCGATAACTACAAAATAGAGAAATTTTCCCGAGGTTACCTCAAACATGCACTTCAATGAATTGAGCTTCATTTGGTGCTTTCTTAGTACCGAGAAACATTCTTTCATATCAACTACATTATAAGCTGCATGTATACTCTTTGCTAGCATATCATCAATATACAGCTCCATGTTTCTTCCAATCTGGTCATTGAACAGCTTATTAACGAGCCTCTAATATATCGCCCTGATGTTCTTCAGTCCGAACAGTATTATATTGTAATAATAGAGGCATTTTTCTGTTACAAAAATAATATTTGGCTTATTCGGCTCATACATTCTGATCAGGTTGTATTTCTAATATGCATCCATGAAACTTAACATCTCATACCCTGAAGTCGCATTGACTAGTTAGTTAATTCTTGGCAAAGAAAAGTTGTTTTTCGGATATGCCTTATTCAAGTCGGTGAAGCCAATGCAGAGCCTTCATTTTCCATTTTCTTTCTTCATCATCACTATATTGGCCAGCCATTGGGGAAAGTTAATTTCTCTGATGAACCCAGCTTCAAAGAGTTTGTTACTTCTGTATCAATTACTAACTGTCTCTTTGTTGCGAAAGTTAATTTCTTCGGTATGACCAAATTTTGATTAGGGTGGACATTTAGATGGTGTACCACCGTCTTTGGGTCGATGTCCGATATATCAACGGTTGACCAGGCGAATACATCTTTGTTTTATTTTAGAAACAAGACCAATTGCGTCTAGAGTTATCCCTTCAAACCTACATCGATCTACACTACCTTATCTAGCTCTTCTTCAGCGAGAGGTACTACTACCAACTCTTCCATAAGTCTTCCTCTTTGGGTCTTGGAGTCATCCATCAGATCTTCTATCAGATGCATGCCTACCTTACTCTTTCTCTTTAATGAGGCCAAGTAACCAGTCCGGGTTGTAGCTTGGTTGCCCTTTACTTCTTCTACTCCATTTTCTGTTGGCAACTTCATTTTCAAATTATATGTCGAGATTATTGCTTTCATGACGTTCATCCCTAGTCGTCTAAAGATTACACTGTATGAAGAATGGAGGTCTATGACCAGGAAATTACTCAAGATGGTCGTTTTGCAGAGTATAGTTCTTGTTGTCACCAGTAGCTCTATGCTTCTTTTTGGGTACATTGGCTGGCCTGAGAACCCGTACAAGGGGTAGTTTGCTGGTTTTAGGTGATCTTTCGATAGTTTCATCTTCTTAAGAGTGTTAAAATATAATATGTCTTGTGATAACCCGTTATCTAGCAGGATTCTTTCCACTAAAAAGTTTGAAAATACCAAAGTTACGATGATTGAGTCATCATGCGAGAATTTTATCACTTCAAGGTCTTTTTCTAAGATGCTAATGGTTTGATCAACTCATGTTTTCTTTGTGGCTACTTCAACCGATCCCATGAAGCGGGCATATACCCTTCATGAATTCAAGGATTCTCTTTCACACACTATTCTCCTTAAGACAGCTTAGATGACGCTTACTATTGGAGCGTTATCCAACTTCTTCTAGGGGGTCTGCCGCATGTTGCTATTCTCTTTCTTACTTGGACTTCATCTTGGTCTACTCCTCTCCCTACGGTCTGGACTTCTTCGATTTGCGCTTCTTTGGTCTGAGATTTTTCTTGATTTTATTTTACAAACTTCTTTAAGTATTCTCTCTATATCAAGCTTTTGATTTCATCATTCAGATGTCTACATTGTGTCATGGCCATGGTCCTTGTGAAAACAATATAAATGCCTCATGTCTCTTATTCTAGTTGGAGTCTTAATTTTAGGAGGCTATCTGATGATGTCTTGCTATCTCCATAAGAAGGTTCGTTCTTGAAGTATTGGGTGGGGGGGCGTATAAGTCTTGTATCCTCGATGAGCTCTTGATTTTTTCGTTTTTTCGATCATTGTTTTGTCTTCATTTTTTTTGCTCATTCTTGGATTTATGATCTCTAGGATCTTTTCTCTTTCTTCCAATCAAGGAATCTTCTCTCTTCTTGCGGAAGGCTTGGTCCTCTTCAACGATCACAAAGTTGTCCGCTTTGGCCAAAAGGTATGGCATAGTTTATAACGGATTCTTTGAGAAGTAGTGGTTGAAGTTGGAAGCTTTGAGGTTGTTAATAAAGGCAATGACTACCACCTTTTGATCCAAGTACCTTACTTTTACCATAGTCGAGGTAAATCATGAGATGCAGTCATGAAGGGTTTCTTCTATATATTGAGTTATGCTCAGCATGCTTTCAGGAGTCCTTTTCGAACCTCGGTTGCTGAAAAGGTGTGTTTCAAACATTTCACTGAGTTCATCAAATGACTTTATCAACCCTGTTAGAAACCTAAAGAACCATGTCTTTGTTGTCTCTCCAAGAGTTATTGAGTATGCACGACACATCGTTGCCTCTGAGTGGTTGCGGATGAACATTAAAGACTTAAAACTTTTTAAGTGGTTTATAGGGCACGTTTTCCGGCTCCATATGAGTAATTTTGAAATTTGGAGGCATTTTTTCATCCATGAACTCTTGTGAGAAAGGGTTGCTTGTGGGCCTGATTCCATCGAGAATGTTTCCTTGGGTGGCTTTGAGGGCTATTCTGATACACTCAATCATTTTTTTCAATTGCTTGCTCATATCGGACTTGTCTAGTTCTTGTTACCTCTTTGATGGATGCGAGTTTGAAATATACTCGTCATCTTGGATTGAATGTCTTGGACTTTGTTGAGGGCTATGTCAACTCGGTTCTCCTCTGTCTCAAGGACACCCTCAGCTTTTGTCCTATGTTGGGGGTTTATGTCTCATTCTCGAACTCACCTCCTCGAGTCGGGTGTTCTTATACTGAGGCACTACCTCGGTAGTCTTTCGGGTGGTGTAGGCAGTTCGGACAGTAGATTAGTGATTTCGGGTTCTGCTTGGTTTAGGTCGTCTGAGGCTGTGATCACTTCTTCGAGCCGATGCTGAAAGGCATTGTACTCTGCTCTACTGACATGTTCCTTAAGGTCTACCGCATGGGTTTCTTATCGGACTACTTGATTCGAGTGTGAACCAAGTTGCTAGTTGAGTGGGGCTCACTCTTTGTTTACCTCAGTCAGGTTAATGCTCCCCGAGGCACGATGAGGGTTTTGCCCTTCCATTAGAGGTGGAGGTGGTGGTAATTCGGACAGGATGACTTCAGAGGTCGTTTGTGTTGTATTTCTTTTTGGAATTTTTTCGAGAAGCATTTTCAATAGAGATAAGTCTTTCTTTCAGTTACCACGAACGGTGCCAATTCTATTGATGTCGAAAATAGGTCAGGAGTACTTAGGTCTTATTGGGTCTGCTACTGGAGTCGGGTCTGAGTTGGTCAAAGGTGGTCGTACGTTGACTTGGGTTAGTTCAGTATGAACTGGATCTGAGGCACCTGAAAAGGAAGCATACCTGGAGTGGTTTGCTCCAGGAAGGACTCTTTAAAGCTTAAGTTAGATTAGGAAGTAGGGAAAGCAAAAAGTGAGAAAAGGTTGTTATGAATACTGTTTAGTGGGTTCCCTATTTATAGGGTCCGAATGAGGTAGAGATTACCATTTTATCCTTATGATTGACAAGTGTCACCTTCTGGTTGGAGGGTATATTTGTTCTATATTAGCTTCAAAATTAGCATCTACATTGACACTTTCCAAAAATGATGTTGGATTCAATTTTTATATTATTATATTAGATAGCTTGAAAGGAATATCTAAAACAGGTTTTAACAATATTATGTAAGTGAACATTTAATTCTATAGGTTATATGTACAATAATACAATGTTGGTGGAAATATTGGTTAGAAAATGACTTATCCAGCAATTTTTAATCTTTTTTGGAAAAGTTAGAGTTCGTTTAGTTGTGAAATTTTTTTATCTATACTTTTCTTAACAATTTCTTCAACAATTTGAATATTCTTAACATAATTTTGGAAACAATATTTCTCTTTAAAACATAACATAAGAAAAGTTGAAAAATAATTTTAAAAAAACGGTTTCTTAGCTTTTCTAATAGTATATTGGAAAGAGAAATGTTGTTTTCTAAATTATATTAAGAATGTCCAAATTATTGAAGAAAGTGTTAAAGAAAAATAGAGATGAAAAATTTTCACAACTAAACGGTCTCTTATATTTTCTTGAAAAGTTGGCTATGTCAAGTAAAGATGAATTTGAACCGAGCTTTTAATTATCAAACTATTCAAGCTCAATTTAGTTGAAATTCGATTCAGTTGAATTCCGAAGTGAGTTCGAGCTTAGAAATAAACTCGTTAACTTAATTGAGTCAAATTCAAATACTTGAATATATAGCTCATTAGGTTCATAAATCCATTCGATTAATATAAATATATATTTATACTTTTTTATCTATTAAAATTATAAAAATATGTTTCTATTGCAAACTTGTGAGCTCTAGCCTTGCAAATTTTGCTTGAGCTCGAGCTCCATCTTGGGGTTTGACCAGAGTATTAAGCCTCTTATATTTGAGTCGAGTCGAACTCTAATACTTTAATATTCAGACTTGACTTGGCTCGAATCCGACCATAATCATGTGTGTACATGATAACATAATATAATGCATTACAGTAAAAGCACACACCATTTGGTTTATCTGCAGTTTCAATTTATTTTTTAAACAAATTTTAGTAAAATAGTTGTGAAGTTAAAAACTATTTTGCATTTGATGAAACAATTATTGATCTTTTGCATATGAAACAAAAGAAATACAATACAACATTCTAGATAAAGTGAGAATTGAACCACTATCCAAGTGAGTAGAGGTGAGGTGTTTCTACCATGAACTATGATACAACACTGAGACTACTATATAAAAATTAATTTTCTTCCATATAAATTTTCTTAAAAAATTATAAAAATTCTTTAGCAAAAGCATTTTTTGAAGAACATTTTATAATATACCACTTTATTAAAACTGAAATTGTAGCATATATACGTAATGAGAAAATAAATTTAATCATTTCCTTAAAAAAGTTACTCTTTCCGTCCAAATTTATATGTCACAATGCACTATTCATCTAATTAAATGATTAATTTTTTTAAAATTTAAATTAAGAAATCAAATAAAAATTTAAAAATTTAGTTTTATAAAGTTCACAAGTAATCAAAAATATATTTTTTTTCTAATTTTTAATCAATAACATATTAAAAAAATTTAGAGTTAAAATTGCTTCAAAAAATCAACTGTGACCTATAAATTGAGATAGGGGGAGTATTTTTTTTTTAAAGAAATGTGGAGGTATTAATTGAATTATACCTTAACAATAATTTTTTTTTTTTGTTTTTTGTATAAACATACAAGATTCTTCGATAAAAGAACAAAAAATACAGAATGCAAATAATACTTACTTACATGCAAAATGAATTTTCTAAAGCATGTTGTTGATGCCGGAATCAGAGCCATCGAAGACTGAGACATACGTACACAAGGCAAGACAAAAACCTAAAGTCACGGAGGACTGGAGGGGGGAGTGCCTTTGGAGGACTCTCCAATGCTTAAGTTAGTATAGGGCTTTTTTTTGGAGAGATTAAAAGAACTGTATAAAATCAAGAGCTATATATGGAAGATTGTGTGTACCTTTTGATTTATGAAGACCCCATTTTTATAGTGTATCGAAGTAGAGTCCGATTAAGAGAAAAACTGTAGTGTTGAGATAGGAATAGCATTTTTTGGAGTTATCTAAGTCCATACGAGTTTATCCAAAAGCTAGAGTAACGGAAGAGCATCAAGTCTTTTTATGGTGTGAAATTACAATTACATCCCTTACCACGTGTTAGGAGCAAATTGGCTGTCTTGTAGTGTTTTTAAAAAACTATTAGTTTGCCCTGGAGAATGACACACGTCATCATGTTATTATAGAGTAGTTTTTCTCTGCATCAGATGCCCCCCACTTCCTTAAGTGCGTTTATGTACTTGAGAAAGTAGATAGGATGAAGTCAAAATGGTGGTTCGAACCTGTTTGTAAGGAGGTCCTGCTGGGTTAGTTACCCATGGAATTTTGTGGAACACCTCCGAGGTGTTGAAAAACTACTCAGAGGTTAGTGATTGAGTTCAAGGAGTTGACACTTAGTCAAAAATTGCTCGGAGTGTGGCGATTGAGTATAAGGAGTTAACACTCAGTCAATACTACTCGGAATGTGGCAATTGAGTCAGAGGAGTTGATATTTAGTCAAAATTTCTCGGAATGTGACGATTGAGTTCGAGGAGTTGATACTTAGTCCAAGCTGCTCGGAATGTGGCGACTGAGTCCGAAGAGTTGGCGCTTAGTCAAAACTGCTCGGAATGTGGCGATTGAGTCCGAAGAGTTGACACTTAGTCAAAACTGCTCGGAATGTGGCGATTGAGTCTGAGGAGAAAGATATGAACTCCAACTACTCAGAGTTTATTGGAGGAATCCGAGGAGAATGACATGAACTCCAACTGCTCAAAGTTTATTGGAGGAGTTCGAGGAGAAAGACATGAACTCCAACTGCTCAGAGTTTATTGGAGGAGTCCAAGGAGAAAGACATGAACTCCAATTGTTCGGAGTTTATTGGAGAATTTCGAGGATAAAGACATGAACTCCAATTGCTCGGAGTTTATTAGAGAAGTCCAAGTAGAAAGACATGAGCTCCAACTACTCGAAGTTTATTGGAGGAGTCCGGGGAGAAAGACATGAACTCCAACTGCTCACATTTTATTGGAGGAGTCTAAGGAGAAAGACATTAACTCCAATTGCTCGGAGTTTATTGGAGGAGTCCGAGGAGAAAGTTATGAACTCCAACTGTTTAGAGTTTATTTGAGGAGTCCGAGGAGAAAGACATAAACTCCAACTGCTAAGAGTTTATTGGAAAAGTTCTAGGAGAAAGACATGAACTCCAGCTGCTCGGAGTTTATTGGAGGAGTTTGAGGAGAAAGACATGAATTCCAACTGCTCAGAGCTTATTGGAAGAGTTCGAGGAGAAAGACATGAACTCCAACTACTCGGAGTTTATTGAAGGAGTCTGAGGAGAAAGATATGAACTCCAACTGCTCGGAGTTTATTGGAGGAGTCCGAGAAGAAAAAACTTGGTTATTTTGAGCATACAGAATTATTTTCATAAGGCCTTCTGCCTCTTCTGGTTTTTTGTGGACTTTTTTGCTAGGGGTTTCTTTAGGTCCAAGATGTTAAACTTTAGGCCCAAAATGCTAAACTTTAGGGCTTGTTCTTTATACCTAGCCTTAGATTTTCTTGGCCCATTATCTAAATATTAAATAAGGATGCCTTGAGACATCCTCTTAAATGTTGAGAAATGGCGGCGCATACCCTAGGGCTTTTGAAAAGAAGAGCATGGGTAAATAAGTAATTTGATAAATATGATATGGAATTAAAATAATATATATACGTGAAAGATTTATTATTGAATAAAATAATTCATTTGAAAAAAGAAAAATTGGATGCATGTAAGTGTAAAGAAAAAGAAAAAGGAAAAGAAAAAAATTAAAAGCGTCCAGGTTTAGAGGACAAAGGAAAAAAAAAAGGAAAAAGAAAAAGGGGGGACAACATTACAACACCTGGAGTCCAGGTGTTGCCAAAGGAATGTAATTTGACTGCATGTTGAACAGCATAGCAATAAGAAAAACGGTGGGGAGGTAACAATTATATATATAGACACACACACACTTTTTACTTTATTTTAATCATTCTTAGCAAATCCTGTTTGGTTTTCTTCAACTTCAATTCAAACTACTATATTTCTTTAAACACTTGGGGACTGAAAAAAAATGTTGAAAGACTAAAATTTTGAAGGAGTTTACAGGAGAATTTTATAGAGAGTCACGGAAAGCTCTAAGAAAAACAAAAAGTAACAACTTGAATTTTATTTTTGAAATTTAGCATACATGAAATTTCTCGGAATTCAATGTGGGAATTTTCAAAGGGTGTGAATTATGGAAGAATTGAAGAATAGATTAGAAATTTTAATATAAATATTTTGTCAGTTATTGACGATCAGCAATCGGGGGAAATTGTTGAAAAGAGCAGAAAAAGCAACGAGGTGACCCACAGGTAGCTCTATATGCTACGTGGTGAGTTAGATTTACTTTAAGTAATCAAGATAAATATGAAATATATAGTGATAAGATTTGAATAAATTATTAACCTATGATTTGATGATAGATGATAGTTGGTTGATGGGTATGATAGGAATAATGATGTGTAGAAAATTATTATATGAAAAGTAATATTATTGGAATAATGAATCGATTTAATAATGAAGGTGATAAATGAAATTCTTGACGAGTTATGGTTGATAAATTGATGTGATATATGAGGAAAAGAATTTAGTGAAATTAATCAAATAATAATTTGAGAAGAAATAGAGTAGTTAATTTGAATGTCTGAATACATGCTTGTTTTTATATTATCGTTCATATGCATATTTCATATCATTGTTCATATGCATATCCATGAAATAAAATAACTGTGAGGGGGCCGAACTAAATGAAAAACGTGACAGTCGGTATATGTTGGTGATAAATGAAAACTGTGACAGTCGATATATGTTGGTGATAAATGAAAACCGTGACAGTCGGTATATGCTATGATAAATGAAATCCGTGACAGCCAGTATATGCTGGTGATAAATGAAAACCGTGACAATCAGAATATGCTGGTGATAAATGAAAACCGTGACAACTGGTATATACTAGAGATAAAAGAACCAAGAAGGCAACTAGTCTAAGATAAAACCATGTCGACATGTGGGAAGACGTTCCCAAATAAGAATTCATGCATTGCATCTGTTTTAAATATTGATTATTATTGCTTGAGATGCTAAGTGTTATTCCTGATTATAAATTTATTGATAGATGAATTAGTCTCACGGAGAGACAGATATGGTGAGAAAGAAATATGGAACTATGATATGATAAGAACTATCTGAGTGATAGATTATATGTTGTGAACCTGTTAACGAGGTAATTATGAGATATAATTGATAGTCTCAAGGTGAATAAATATATGAGAAGAAGAGACTAATAAAGAATAGGGATTATGATATGAGAAGTGATAATAGAATGTTATTATCAAATTATATGAGATATAGATGAATGAATATTGGAAGACAATTTATACAAATTGAATACTTTGAGTAAATTTAATTCATTGAGCATGTGAAGCTCACCCCTTATTGTTAAATAATTTCAAGTAACAGGCAGGACAAATAATTTGGTGAGCTGAGATTTAGACGAAATCATTATCTGTAAGCCACGTGGTCCACATCCTTAGACTAATGGAAAGAAAAAAAAAATATATATTTGTTAATATTCATGCATATTATGTTGTATATAATTTTAAGTTGAGATTTGAATGGTGTATCTCCCCTGTTGAGAGTTGAGGATTGACGTAAATAATTGAAGTTGCTATATTTTTTATTGTTGCATATATGTATCATACTGGGATTTTCAAAATGTACAACACCGTCTCGAGGGTTGCTATCCCGGGATGGGTCGTTACAGGTATCTATCTCAGTTTTGGGAAAAAACGTTGTATCAATGTTCGAGAATACGGCTAAGGTAATTACGCCTCCTGGTTCTTTATGTGAGGAGCTCCTTATAAAGGAAGAGCTTTTCCTTTGTTTTTCACTTTTTTCATAACTTATCAAAAGAATTTGAGAGCCTTCGGAGTTTGAGAGCCCTAGGAGTTTGGAAGCTTGGAGTAGTAGGAGCTTTCGAGTTTTAGGAGTCTCAGAGTTTTAGAAGCTTTTGGAGTATGGGAGCTTCGGAGTTTGTATCTTCGTGGGTGCTCGGAGTCTCAACGTACCTAAACTTCTTGGAGTTCTCAATCGGTAAGTCTCATCTTTCTTTGCTCATGTCTTCTTTTGATGTTTGCCATGATAGAGATAGTGGTAGTGGTAGTGATAATGGTAGCAAAATTAGTAGGGATGATATTAGAGGTAGTAGAGATGAAAGGAGTAGCAGTGGTAATGAGAATCGTGGTAGTAGTGGTAATAAGAATCATGGTAGTAGCCATGGTCTAAAAATTGAGGTAAATGATTCCTCAGAAGACTCTCGTGCTCTGGTTCTTTATAAGGAGGTGAGTCATCTTCTTCCTCTTCAGAGGGCAACCATGCCCTGTACAGGCTTCGAGAGGAAATGGGAGAGGATGAAAGGCCAAACATAGGTTTTGTAACAAACCTCACCCCTAACAAGCTGAGGTAGGATGAGCTCGAAGAGATAAGAATTACATATAGGATCCCTGAGGTTCAAACTTTGGAATGCTAGGATTGGGGATCATGTTTGTGATGATTTGAAGGAGATGGAGTTATGTGTCTCTCATCATCATCTGAAGGCTGGGCTTAGGTTTCCTATTCACCCCATTGTCCGTATTATACTTAGGCATTATGGCATTACTGTAACGACCCATCTCGGGTTGGCCACCCCCGAGACGGTGTCATCACATTTTGAAAATCCCAGCATGACACATATATGCAACAAATAAAAATAATACTAACAAAAATTCTTTTACATCAATCATCAACCCTCAATAGGGAGATACATCAATCTAACATTGACTTAAACATAATATACAACGTAAAATGCATGAATATTTACAAATATATTTTTATTTTATTTTCTCATTAGTCTGAGGATGTTGACACATACGTGGCTTACAGAAACTGATTTCGTCTGAACCTTAACTAACCAAACTATTTGTCCTGCCTGCTACCTGAAATCATTGTACAATGAGAGGTGAGCTTCACAAGCTCAGTGAATTAAATTTACTAGAAGTACTCAATCTGTATAATTAGTCTTTCAGTATTAAAACAATTATATTTTACATAACTTGATAATAGCATTCTACTGTCACTACACATATCATAAGTCTCAATCTCTATCAATCTCTTCTTCTTATTTATTGGTTCACCTTAAAACCATCAATTATCTCTTAATTACCTTGCAATGAGGTTCAAATCATAAAGTCTACCATTTAGATGGTTCTTATCACCATAACAATTTCTCTGTGAGACTCATCTGTCTATAAATAAATTCAAAATAACACACAACACATCAGCATTTCAATAATGCAAGCAATAATTAAAATAGATGCAATGCATGAATTATTATTATGGGAACGTCTTCCCATATGTCGATATGTTTTTTTCTTAGATCGGCTGCTTTTTTGGTTCTTTCATTCTCATTTAGACCGGCTGTCTTTCCGGTTCTTTTCTTTACAGCTTGTCTCAGTTATCACAGTATTTATTTCCAGCATATACCGACTGTCACGGTGTCCCTTTTATTTCCAACACATACTGGCTGTCACGGTTTTTCAATTAGATTGGTTGTCTTCCCGGTTCTTTTCTTTTCGTTTAATGCATATGCATATGAACAATGATATGAAATATGTATCTGAACAATAACATGAAAAAAAAACAAACATGAATACAAATATTTAATTTTGGCTATCCTAATTTTTCTCAAATTATATAAAACATTTCGACTAAATTTCTCTCATTCCAAATCACATCAAATCATCTATAAAAGTTTGTTAATATCTACTAAATTTCATCCCAAATCACATCAAATCATCCATCAAAGCTTGTCAAGATCCACTAAATTTCATCTCCTCATAGTTCGTATCAAAACATCAACCACAGCTCATCAAGAATTTCACTTATCACTTTTATTATTAAATCAACTTATTATTCCAAAATATTATTTCTCACATAATAATTTTCCACATATCCAAAATTCCTATCATACCTATCGATCAATTTTTTTTCATCTACCAACAAAACATAAACTAATAATTTATTTTAATATTATCACTAGATATTTCATTTTTTATTTAGATTACTTAAAGTAAATCTAACTCACCACGTAGCACTTAGAGTTACACGTGGATCACCTTCTTGCTTTTCCCATTCCTCTCTAAAATTTCCCCTCGGTGCTGACTGTCAACACCTGATATCATATTTATATTAAATTTCTAATTTATTCTTCAATTCTTCATAAACCACACCCTTTGAAAATTTCCACTTTGAGTTCCGGAAAATTTCATGTATGCTAAAAATTAAAAAGTAAATATTACATTATTACCTTCTATTTTTCTGATAGCTTCTCGTGATTCTCTATGAAATTTCACAGTAAACCCCTTCAAAATTTTGATCTTTTAACCTTTCTTTCGATCCCCAAGTATTTAAAGAAATATGGTAATTAAAAGAAAATCCAAAGAAATTTGGTAAGTATATATATTATAACTTATATATATATATATATATATATATATATATATATATATATATATATATATATATTGCCAAAGGAAGTCTTAGGTCTCAACGTTACATCAATCCTCAAATGCTGCCACGATTTTTAAACGAGGCTTACATGCAAATAAGATTTGGTAGCAAGTGCCACCTGTTGCCACAATTTTTGATTTTTTTAGAAAAAATATATATAAAAAAAAATTCTTTTTCCTTCTTTTTATGCTGGAAATCCTGATTTTTTTTTCCTTTTTCTTTTTCTTTTTAACAACGCCCCACGCATCTAGTTTTTTTTTTCAAAAGAATTATTTTAATCAATACTAAATCTTTCGTGTAAATATATTATTTTAATTTCATGTCATATTTATTAAATTACTTATTTTCCCTTACTTTACAAATACGAGTATTACAATTGCTCTGTGTCAATTCGTACCAAATTCTATACGTCTTCTCATGGCGTTCATTTATGTCAGCATCAAAGTGAAAAGGCTGATGAATATGAACATTTTCAAAAGCCTTTTTCTGATTAGTTAGCATAAGGAGAACGCATGGGTGGTGCTGAGTTCTAGGCCGAAGAGAGAGTTATTAGAGAAGACACCCTCATGCATAAAGTAATGGAAGAAAAGTTTTTTCTTCGTTCAGAGTGATAGGGGCTTCGACCTCCCCATAAAGTTGGATTTGGACTTAGTTAGGTAAAATAAGAAACCCAACCTTATAAGGAAGGAGATGGACACCTTGTAGGACATGATTGGTAGGAAGATAGCCTTGAACTCTTATACCAAAATGACGAGTTGGTCAGGCTCAAACTTTGTCCTAAGGGTCAAGACGAGGAGTCCGAGCTCTTTCTTTTGCATTTACTTTGCCTTTCTTTCTTTAGTATTTATATCTTGCCACTTTTTGCAGCTATGGATGCTCTAAATATCGCCCAGAAGGCAACAAAATTGTACCAAAAGAGGAAGTTGGATGAGGAGACTCAAGCACTGGCAAATCAAGCTTCTGCGAAGAAGGGCAACGTGGGAAGTTCATGCACCCCTCTTCTTACTCCTATCATGGTGGAGGATGATGCTGCTACCACTTTAACGACCCATCCCGAGATGGCCACCCTCGAGACGGTGTCATCAACTTTTGAAATTCTAACACTACACATATATGCAACAATATAAAAATACCAACTAAAATTTATCTACATACATATTCTGAATCCTCAATAGGGGAGTTACATCATTTAGATCTCAACTGAACATTATATACAACATATTATTCATGAATATTTACAAATAATTTTTTTCTTTCCATTAGTCTGAGGATGTGAACCACGTGGCTTACAGATAATGACTTAGTCTGAATATCAACTCACCAATCTATCTGTCATGCCTGGTACCTGAAATTATTTAACAATGAGGAGTGAGCATCACAAGCTCAGTGAATTAAATTTACTAGAAATATTCAATTTTTATAAAAAGTCTTCCAATATTCATTCATCTATATCTCATATAATTTGATAATAGCATTTTATTATCACTACTCATGTCATAATCCTTATCCTTTATCAATCTTTTCTTCTCATATATTTAATCATCTTGAGACTATAAATTCTATATCATAATTACCCCATTGTGAGGTTCACAACATATAATCAATCACTCATACAATTCTTATCATATCATGCTTTCACATTTCTTTCTCATCATATTTGTCTCTTTGTGAGACTCATTCGTCTATCAATAAATTTACAATCAAGAATAACGCTTTAACATCTCAAGCAATATTAATCAATATTTAAAGCAAATGCAGTGCATGAATTTAAATGTTATTATTATTTGAGAATGTCTTCCCACATGTCGACATGTTTTAATTTAGACCGGCCCCCTCTCGGTTCTTTAATTTCCAGCATCTACCGCCTATCACGGTTTTCATTTTTTTCCAGTATATATCAGCTGTCACAGTTTTCATTTAGACCGACCCCCTCCCGGTTCTTTCATTTCCAGCACATACCGGCTATCACGATTTTCATTTATTTTCAGCATGTACCGACTGTCGCGGTTTTCATTTAGACCAGCCCCTTTCTAGTTCTTTTATTTCACGCATATGCATATGAACAATGATTTGAAATATGCATATGAGCAATGATATAAAAACAAGCATACATTCAGACATTCAATTTAGCTATCCAGTTTTTCCTCAAAATTATTATTTGATTATATTCATTAAATTATCTCATCATATATCATATCAAATTATCAATCATAGCTTGTCAAGAATTTCATTTATCCATTTCATTATATATTAAATCAACTCATTTTTTTCAATAATATTACTTCTCATATAATAAATCTCTAACATATCCATTATTCCTAAAATACCCATTAACCAACTTTCATTTATCATCAAAACATAGGTTAATAATTAATTTCAATAGCATCACTTTATATTTCAGATTTATCTAGATTACTAAAAGTAAATCAACTCACCACATAGTACTTAAAGCTACCCGTGGATCACCTCCTTGCTTTTTCTGCCTTGACAACACCTGGACTCTAGGTGTTGTCTCCTTTTTTTTTCTTTTCACGCGTCCAAGTGTGCCCAATTTTTTTTTCTTTTCACACATCCAGGTGTGTACAAATTATTATATATATATTATTTAATTCTATGTAATATTTATCAAATTACTTATATACCCTTACTTTAAGAACACAGGAATTACAATTCTCACCTTATAAAAATTTCATTCACGAAATTTCCTTATCTAATTCATGAAAAAGTTGGGGGTATTTTTTTCTCATTCTTGCCTCATGCTCCCAAGTAATTTTTTCAACGTCATTGTTCTACCATGATACTTGAATCAAAGGAATAACTTTATTACACAAGACTTGTTCCTTTTTGTATAGAATTTTGAGTGGTACTTGCATAAAAGTCAAATCTTCTTAAAATTCTACAGCCTGATTCAGAATACTTTGGGATTCATCATGGAAACACTTTCTCAAAAGTGAAACATGAAACATATTGTGTAATTGCTTTAACTTTGGAGGCAAATCCAATCTATATGCGACTGGTCCAACTTTTTCAATTACCTCATATGACCCCACAAATCTCAGGCTCAATTTTCCCTTCTTTTTAAACCTTAATACACCCTTCCAATGAGATATCTTCAAAAATACCCTGTCACCAACCTGAAACTCTGGACATCATTTTCTATTATCAGCATATCTCTTTTGTCTATTATGTGCTACTCTAAGGTTCTCTCTAACCAGTTTGATCATTTTTGGATCAAATATCTTTCTTTCTCCAACGTTTTCCCAACATACTGGAGTTTTACACCTTCTACCATATAAAGCCTTAAATGGTGCCATCCCAATACTAGTTTGATATTGATTATTGTATGCAATCTCGATCAAAGGTAAATAAGCATCCTAGCTCACTAAGAAACTCAATTCACTTGCCCTCAGCATATCTTCTAGTATTATGATGATTCTTTCTGTCTGTCTATCAATTTGAGGATGAAAAGTTGCACTAAACTTCAATTGCATACCCATAGCTTATTGAAAACCCCTTCAAAATCTAGAAGTAAATCTAGAATATCTGTCGATACAATGCTCAAAGGTACTCCATGTAATCTTACAATCTCCACTATATTTAATTCAACCAACTTTTCAAGACTCCAAGTAGTTTTATTAGGACGAAAATGCGAAGACTTAGAAAGTCTATCCACTATAACCTATTTAGCATCATGACCTCTCTAGGTACGGGGAAAACCAGAAACAAAATCTATGCTCACATTCTCCCATGGCCATTCGGGCATTGGAAGAGATTGTAATAAACCTACTGGATATCTATTCTTAGACTTCACATGTTGACAAGTGAAACATCTAGAAATATACTCCGCTACATCCTTCTTCATCCCTGACCACCAATAATTCTGTTTCAACCTCTTGTACATCTTATTATTACCTGGGTGCATAGAATTTATAGAAACATGAGCCTCCCTTAGTATCTCATTTCTCATCTCCACATCACTGGGAACACAAACTCTATGTCCCAATACCACCATACCATCTTCTCTAATTCTAAACCCAGTCGAGTTCCCACCTAATATTTCTTATTTGATCTTCTCTATCCTTTCATCTTTACCCTGCATCTGTAATAAATGATCAATAATAGAAGATTACACCACCATATTTTTTATCAATACTCATCTATCACTGACACTCCCTGTAGCCTTTCTACTCAATGCATCAACTACTACATTAGACTTTCCTGGATGATAATGAATTATAGAGTCATAATCACTAATCAACTCTATCCACCTCAATTTCCTCAAATTCAACTCATTCTAGGTCGACAAATGCGTCAAACTTTTATGATCAGTAAAAATTTCACTAGTGGCTCCATACAGATGATGTCTCCAAATCTTCAAAGCAAAAAACTATGGCAGCCAATTCTAAATCATGGGTCGGGTAATTTCTCTCATGGTTCTTCAATTCCCTAGAAGCATAAGCTATAACTCTCCCATGTTGATCAACACACATCCCAACCCCTGATGTGACGCATCACTATATACCACAAATTCTTCATCATTAGAATGAAGCACTAATATCGGAGCAGTAGTCAATTTCTCTTTCAATAGTTGAAAACTCCTCTCACATTCTTCTGACCACCTAAACTTCACTTCCTTCTTGGTCAATCTAGTCAATGGTCCAACAATCATAGAAAAATTCTGGATAAACCTCCTATAATAACCAGCCAACCCCAAAAAGCTTTTAATTTCAGTTGCACTAGTTGATCTTTCCCAATTCAACACTGCCTTTAACATGTTGACATGTGGGAAGATGTTCCCAATACTAATAACATTTAAATTCACACATTGCATTTGCTTTAAATATTGATTGTTATTGCTTGAGATGCTAAAGTGCTATTCATGATTGTAAATTTATTGATAGATGAATAAGTCTCACAGAGAGACTAATATGCTAAAGAAAAAATATGGAAATATGATATAATAAGAATTATCTAGGTGACTGATTATATGCTATGGACCTCATAATGGGGTAATTATGAGATATAATTGATAGTCTCAAAATGATTAATTATATAAGAAGAAGAGATTTATAAGGGATGACGATTTTGATATGAGTAGTGATAATAGAATATTATTATCAAAATATATGAGATATAGATGAATGAATATTAGAAGACTAATTATACAAAGTGAATACTTCTAGTAAATTTAATTTATTGTGCTTGTGAAGCTCACTCGTCATTGTTAAATAATTTCAAGTAGCAGACAGAACAGGTAGATTGGCGAGCTGATATTCAGACCAAGTCATTATTTGTAAGCCACATGGTCTACATCCTCATACTAATGAAAAAAAATATATGTAAATATTCATGCATAATATGGTGTATATAATGTGTCAGTTGAGATTTGAATGATGTATCTCTCCTGTTGAGGGTTGAGGATTGATGTAAATAATTGTAGTTGATATTTTTTTTTATATTGTTGTATATATGTGTCGTGCTGGGATTTTAAAAAGTGACGACACCGTCTCGTGGGTGCCAAACCCGAGTTGAGTCGTTACAAATTTTGGTATCAAAGCATTAGGTTTTATGATTCTGTAAACTGCATAAGAATTTAAATAAGTGAAAGATCTAAATAAACTATATTTTAATGTAGAGTCTGAGGATGACACGCGGACGTGCTAGAGCTAGAGCTAGAATTCTAAATTAGATGGGACGTAGTATACCCCTAATATTTAGAAGAACTGAAGTAGAGGGGGAAGTTGAGTTTGTAGTTCCTGCAAGGGAATACATTGATAGTGCAACTGATACTAGTAGAGTTGGGAGACAATCCGATATTGAGAGGGATGAATTGAGAGAAGCTCTTGATCATGCTATAGAGAGGATGAATGCAGCAGAAGAAAGGGCTGATAATTTGTAGAGGAGATTAGATGAGAGGGGTAGAATAGAACCTGATGTGGTGAAACAAGAGGTTCATCAGGGAGAAGGTATGTTTGTACATGAGATGCAAGGGGATTGTTTTATGATATTTCTTAAATTTAAACCCCAGACTTTTAGAGGATCAGTAAATCCTATGGAAGCTGAGCAATAGGTTAGACATGTTGAGAAATATTTTGAATTCTTACCAGTGACAGATAGACAGAAGATTGTTTTTGCTTCATTTATGCTGGAAGGTGAGGCTTCTCAATGGTAGGAGGATGCTCTACCCAGGGTGAGTACACAGGTAGAACAACTTTTAACTTGGAGTAAGTTTAAGGATGAGTTCTTTGCAAAGTATTTTCCAAATATATTTCAAGCACAGAATGAGAGAGATTTTATTCATTTAAGGCAGAGTACCTTATCCGTGGCTGACTATGATAGTAGATTTATAGCTCTGTTGAGGTTTTTACCTGAGTTAGTGAATACGGAAGAGAATAAATGTAAGAGATTTTTAGACAGGTTACACTATCGCTGTAATAACCGTAATCGTAAAGTAAGGGTAAAGAAGTAAATTAATAAATACCTCATAGAATTAAAATAAAATACAGGTGAAAGATTTGTTATTATTTAAACAATTCTAATAAAAAAACTAGACGCATGGAGGTATAGTTACAAAGAAAATGAAAAAAAAAATCGTGAATAGTAAAATTTAAAAGAAAAAGATAAAAAAAATTTCTTAAAAAGATTACGTGACAGCACCTGCTGCCAAATGTTATGCAAATTTGAAGGAGGTGTGCATGTCTTGCATGTCTCCAAAACGTGTAGGCTGGGGCAAGATTAAGGCTGATGGTGAAATTTTCTTTGGCTTGTTGAGATCATTACAAAAATTTTTACATACATACATACATATATATATATATATATATATATATATATATATATACACTTATATGTAAATGTAATTTACGCTTACCAAATTCGTTTAGTTTTCCTTCTATTACGCATTTTCTTTAAACTTTAAACACTTGGAGACCCAAAGAAAAGTTAAAAGAGCAAACTTTTGAAGGAATTTATGGTGGAATTTCATAAAGAATCACGGGAAGCTATCAGAAAAACATAAGGTAATAACGTAATGTTATTTTTTTAGCATTCATGAAATTTCTCGGAAGTCAAAGTGGGAATTTTCAAAGGGTGTGGTTTATGAAGAATTGAAGAATAAATTAGAAATTTAATATAAATATGGTGTCAGGTCTTGATAATTTGCAACCAGGAGAAATTTTTAAGAGGAACGGGAAGGCAATGAGGTGATCCACGGCTAGTTTTAAGTCTACGTGGTGAGTTAGATTTACTTTAAGTAATCTAAATAAAAATCAAATATCTAGTAATAATATTAAAATAAATTATTAGTATAGCTTTGGTGGTAGATAAAAATTAAATTGATAGGTATGATATGAATTTTGGATATATAGAAAATTGTTAGGGGAGAAATAATATTTTTGGAATAATAAGTTGATTTAATAATAAAAGCGATAAGTGAAATTCTTGATGAGCTATGGTTGATGTTTTGATATGAATTATGAGGAGATGACATTTAGTGGATCTTGACATGCTTTGATGGATGATTTGATGTGACTGGGATGAAATTTTGTGGATCTTGACAAGCTTTAATAAATGATTTGATGTGATTTGGGATGAGAGAAATTTAGTGAAAATTTTTATATAATTGGAGAAAAATCAAGATAGCCAATTTAATTTGAATTCAAGTTTGTTCTTTTATGTTATTGTTCATATGCATATTTCGTATCATTGTTCATATGTATATGCATTAAATAAAAGAAAAGAACCGAGAAGGGGCCGGTCTAATTGAAAAACCATGACAACCGATATAGGCTAAAAATAAAAGGGACCCGGTGACAACCGATATATGCTAGAAATAAATCCGTGACAGCCAGGACAAGCTATAAAAAAAAAAGAACTGGGAAGGCAGTCGGTCTAAATGAGAATGGAAGAACCGAGAAGCTAGCCGGTCTAAGATAAAAAACATGTCGGCATATGGGAAGACATTCCCATTGTCTTCCCATAATAATAATTCATGCATTGTATCTGTTTTAATTATTGCTTACATTATTGAAATGCTGATGTGTGGTGTGTTATTGTGAATTTATTTATAGATGGATGAGTTTTATAGAGAGATAGTTATGGTTATAAGAACCATATAAATGGTAGATTTTATGATGTGAACCTCATTACGAGGTAATTCTGAGATAATTGATGGGCTTAAGGTGAACCAATAAATAAGAAGAAGAGATTGATAGAGAATAGGACTTATGATATGTGTAGTGATAGTGGAATGCTAGTATTTAGTTGTATGAGATATAAATGATTTAATATTGAAATACCATTTAAACAATTTGAGTACTTATAGTAAATTTAATTCACTGAGCTTGTGAAGCTCATCCCTCATTGTACAATGATTTCAGGTAGCAGACATGACAAATAGTTTGGTGGGTTGAGAGTCAGACAAAATTATTTTTGTAAGCCACGTACGTGTCAACATCCTCAGACTAATGAAAAAATAAAATAAAAATTTATTTGTAAATATTCATGCATTTTACGTTGTATATAATGTTTAAAGATCAGATTGATGTAACTCTCCTGTTGAGGGTTGAGGATTTATGTAAAAATTTCTTTTGGTGTTATTTATTTTCATTGTTGCATATATGTGTCATGTTGGGATTTTCAAAATGTGATGACACCATCTCGAGGGTGGCCAACCCAGGATGTGTCGTTACAATTTTGGTATCAGAGCATTAGGTTTTATGATTCTGTAGACTGCATAAAACGTTAAGAAAGTGAAAGATTAAAATAAATTATATTTTAAATATTCTGAGGATGACACGTATACGTACTAGAGCTAGAGTTAGAGTTGTTGATTTGAGAGGGCGTGGTAGGCCCCCAATATTTTTTGACAAGTCGAGGTTGAGTCTGAATCTGTGGTTCCTAAAAGGGAACATGTTGACAGTATAATTGATATTAGTAAAGGTGTGAGAGAATTTGAAGTTGAAAGAGATGAGCTAAGATAAGTTCTTACGCATGCTCTTTAGAAATGAAGGTAGCAAATAAAAGAATTGATAGCTTATAACATAGACTTAATGAACAAGCTAGAGTAGTGCTTGAGGTTGTTATAAATCCAGTAATGATAAATGTTAAAAAGGGGAAAAGTGAATTTATGCACAAGACGTAGAGAGATTGTTTTGTTAGATATATTAAGTTGAATGCCTTATTATTTAAAGGATCTATGAATCTTTATAAGCTTGATTTTTGGAGAAATAAGTAGGGAGATTATTAGATATTTTACCAATGACTGACAAGTAGCCTTTGCTTCGTTTAAGTTAGAAGGAGTTGTTTTAGAACGGTGGGAGGATATTCTTCCCAGGGTAAATGTAGATGTTGATAGACTCTTAACCTGGAATAGGTTTAAGGAGGTTTTCCTTGATAAATATTTTTATTAGACCTTAAGAGCCCAACAAGATAGAGATTTTATTTATTTAAGGCAAATGGGTTGACTGTGGCTCAGTATGATAGGAGATTTGTGGCTTTGTCGAGGTTTGTACTGGAAATGGTATACCTAAAGGAGAAGAAGTGTAAGAGGTTCATAGATGAACTATGTTTTAAGATTTGATCAAAACTATCTTACATGAGGCTTATGAATTATGTCATATTAGTGAATATAACACTTAAGATTGAGAATGATGTGATGGAAATCAGAGGTAGGAGGAATCGACGGAAGAGGTCTAGATTTGAGGAACCCACAGGTCGTACCAATATGAGTGTGTAGGATGGGAGACCACTCAGAGGAGGCAATCCTTGTCACAGGGAACTGAAGTATAGAGTCAGAGGCAAGCAGGATCTATTGTTTCTGTAACTTATAATATTATTGGTGGGACCCTTAGATTTAGGAGACAGGTTATGGGAACTAGGAGTCATGGCAGAGGAAGTAAGTATGCCACCAAGGGGAAGCGGTAATCTGGCGTATGATTGAGAGACAGAAGTTTGTTATAGATATATTCAGATAAGATATTTATTCCATAATTGTTTTAATTCGAGGTGCTTTGTATATAGAAAAGGTGGACATATCAATGTTGGTTAATCCTGGTGCATCCCATTCTTTTGCATCCAGTATTTATATGAAGTCTATTGAAGTATGTATTAGTCCTTTGATGCAAAATATTTTTGTTGAAGTTTCCATTAGAGATGGAGTGATAATTATAAATGTTTACAAGGGTTGTGTGATTCGTATCAGTGATAGAGAATTTAAAGCTGATTTATTATCTTTGAATATGATATAATTTCATTTAATTTTGAGAATGAATTAGTTGTTGACGCATTATGCTTGGGGTTGATTGTTCCAGAAAGAAAGTAGTGTTCAATATATAGACATGAGGAGTTTAACTTTCAGGGAGAACATAAGATACTCTTGAACTATCCTATTTTGCTCTGACCACTAGGAGGTGTTTGAAGAAGGGTTGTGAGGAGTATTTGGCATACATAATGGATCTAAAAAAGAAAAATAGTAGTTAGAATACATCTTACTGATGAAAGATTATCCTAATATAATTCTTGATCAGTTGTCTAGGCTGCCTCCAAGTAGGGAGATTAAATTCTCTATTGATATGATACCAGGATCATCACATATATTTAATAGCATACTACAAAGTGACACCCGCGGAGTTAAGAGAATTGAAAGTTCAAGAATTTTTAGATAAAAAATTTATCGTACCTAATGTATTTGGGGAGCCCCTATGTTGTTCGTGAAGGAGGAAGATGGAACGATAAGAGTGTGTATAGATTATAGATAGTTGAATAAGAACAAATATCTTTTACCCAGGATAAATAAATTGTTTGAGCAGTTTAAGGAGTGAAAGTGTTTTCTAAGATAAACCTGAGATCAGGTTATCACCAATTAAGGATAGAGAAGTGAGATGTGCCTAAGACTACTATTAGGACACGTTAGAATTATAAGCTTCTTGTGATGTCATTTGGATTTACTAATGTTCCAAAAACATTCATGGACTTGATGAATAGAGTGTTTAAACTATATCTTAACAAGTTTATGGTTGTATTTGACTTTCTGATATAATCTAAGAAGGAAGAATAACATGTGAAACATTAGACAGTGTGTTGGAGATTCTGAGGAGAGAAAAATTATATGCAAAGTTCTCTAAGTGTGAATTTTAGCTGAATGAAATGACTCTCTTGGAACATGTAATATTAGGGAAATGGCATAACAGTTGATTCACAAAAGGTAGAGCCAATGTTAATTTGAGAGAGACCAACTAATGTGACTGAGATTAGAATCTTCTTGGGGTTAGCTGGTTATTATAGAAGATTCTTTCAGAATTTTTTTTATTGTAATACTATTGAATAGCCTAACCGGGAAAGAGGTGAGATTTGTATGGTGAGGGAATTGTGAGAAAATTTTTTCAATTACTAAAGAAGAAATTGACTACAGCTCTAGTATTGGTGTTTCCTTTTGGTGATGAAGGATTTGTGGTGTGTAGTGATACGTCACATCAATGATTAGGATATGTGTAATATAGGAAAGCTGCAGCCCATACTTCTAGGCAATTGAAGATTCATGATAGAAATTTCCTTACTCGTAACTTAGAGTTGGCTGCTATAGTGTTTACTTTAAAGATTGGAGACATTATCTGTATGAAGACACTTGTGAGATATACATGGGTTATAAGAGTTTGACGTACTTACTTGCCCAGAGAAAGTTGAATTTGAGGCAAAGATGGTGGATGAAGTTGATTAGTAACTATGATTGTACAATTCACTGTCATCTAGAAAATGTGAAAGTGATAACTGATGCATGGAGTAGAAAGTCTATAAGAAGTTTAACTGCTATTGGGAGTCCTGATGTGAAATTGATAATAGATTTAAGAGAGATAAGAATGAAGTTGAATATCAGTGACAGAGGATCATGGTTGACGAATATGGTTGTACAGTCATCCTAGTAAAATTCTTTAGAGATGCAAGGTAGAGATGAATATGCATGAGTACTCGAAGATATGTTAAGGGCAAATATGATGAGTTTTCAGTAAGTTGGGATGCCTACATGCCATCGACTGAAATTGCTTATAATAATCAGTATCAAACTAATATTGGGATGGCACCGATTGAGACATTATATGGTAGGAGGTTTAGAACTCCTATATGTTGGGAAGAAATGGGATAGAGAAATATATCTGATCCATCATTTATTGAGTTAACAACTGAGATGATCAAATTAGTTAGAGAGAACCGTAAAGCAGCATAGGGTAAACCAAATTGCTATACTGATACTAAGAGAAGATCTCTTGAATTTCAAGTAAGTGATTGGGTGTAATTAAAAATATCTCCATGAAAAGGTGTTTTGAGGATCAAAAAGAAATAAAAGTTGAGTCTGAGGTAAGTGGGACCCTATGAGGTTGCTGAGAAAGTTGAGTTAGTTGTGAATAGCCTGGATTTACCTCCAGATTTGAAGCAGTGGCATAATATATTTCATGTTTCATTTTTAAGAAAGTGTTTACATGATGACTATTATAATATTTCGAGCTAAGCTATAGGAATTCAGAGAGATAGGGCTTATATACAAGTACCAGTGAGAATTTTAGACAGAAAAGAACAAGTCTTGTGAAATAAAAATAATTGCATTAATTCAAGTTTTGTGGCGGAATAAGGATGTTGAAAAGATTACGTGAAAGCATGAGATGATTATTAAGAAATATTATTCACTTTTGTTTCTGGAGTAAAGTAAGGAAATTTCGGGGACGAAATTTTTATAAGGTGGGTAGATTTGTAATAACCGTAATCGTAAAATAAGGGTAAAAAAGTAAATTAATAAATATACATGGAATTAAAATAAAATATAGGTGAAAGATTTATTTTTATTTAAACAAATCTAAAAAAAGGTAGACACGTGGAGGCATAGTTACAAAGAAAATGAAAATGAAAAAAAAAATCATGAACAGCAAAAAGAAAAAGAAAAAAAAGTTTTCTTAAAAAACATTTACGTGGCAGCAGGTGGCAGCACCTACCGTCAAATGTTATGCAAATTTGAAGGAGGCGTGCATGTCTTGCATGTCTCCAAAACGTGTAGGCTGGGGGAGGATTAAGGCTAATGGTAAATTTTCTTTAGGCTGTTGAGATTGTTACAAAATTTTTTACGTATATATATATATACACACACACTTATATGTAAACATAATTTACGCTTACCAAATTCGTTTAGTTTTCCTTCTATTACGCATTTTCTTTCAACACTTGGGGCCCCGAAGAAAGGTTAAAAGAGAAAACATTTGTAGGGATTTACGGTGGAATTTCATAGAGAATCACGGGAAACTATTAGAAAAACATAAAGTAATAACATAATGTTATTTTTTTAGCATTCATGAAATTTTCAGGAAGTCAAAGTGGGAATTTTCGAAGGGTGTGGTTTATGAAGAATTGAAGAATAAATTAGAAATTTAATATAAATATGATGTCAGGTGTTGACGATCTACGACTGAAGGAAATTTCTAAGAGGAACGGGAAAAGCAAGGAGGTGATCCACGGGTAGCTTTAAGTGCTATATGGTGAGTTAGATTTACTTTAAGTAATCTAAATAAAAATCAAATATCTAGTAATAATATTAAAATAAATTATTAGCTTATGCTTTTGTGGTAAATAAAAATTAAATTGATAAGTATGATATGAATTTTGGACATGTAGAAAATTATTAGGGGAGAAATAATATTTTTGGAAATAATAAGTTGATTTAATAGTAAAAACGATAAGTGAAATTCTTGATGAGCTATGGTTGATGTTTTGATACGAATTATGAGGAGATGAAATTTAGTGAATCTTGACAAGCTTTGATGGATGATTTAATGTGATTTGGGATAAAATTTAGTGGATCTTGACAAGCTTCAATTGATGATTTGATGTGATTTGGGATGAAAAGAATTTAATGGAAATTTTTATATAATTTGAGAAAAATCAGAATAGCCAATTTAAATATATGGATTCAAGTTTTTTTTTTATGTTATTGTTCAGATGCCTATTTCATATCATTGTTCATATGCATATGCATTAAATAAAAGAAAAGAACCGGGAAAGGGCCAGTCTAATTGAAAAACCGTGACAGCCGATATGGGCTGAAAATGAAAGGGACACCATGACAACCGGTATATGCTGGAAATAAATCTGTGACGGCCGGGACAAGCTGTAAAGAAAAGAACTAGGAAGGCAACCAGTCTAAATGAGAATGAAAGAACCGAGAAGGTAGTCGATCTAAGATAAAAAAAAAACATGTTGACATGTGGGAAGACGTTCCCATAATAATAATTTATACATTGCATCTGTTTTAATTATTGCTTGCATTATTGAAATGTTGATGTGTTGTTCGTTATTGTGAATTTATTTATAGATGGATGAGTCTCACGGAGTGACAGTTATAGTGATAAGAACTATACAAATTGTAGATTTTATGATGTGAACCTCATTAAGAGGTAATTTTGAGATAATTGATGGACTTAAGGTGAACCAATAAATAAGAAGAAGAGATTGATAGAGAATGGGACTAATGATATGTGTAGTGATAGTGGAATGCTAGTATCTAGTTGTATGAGATATAAATGATTTAATATTGACAGACCATTTATACAAATTGAGTACTTATAGTACATTTAATTCACTAAGCTTGTGAAGCTCATCCCTTATTGTACAATGATTCCAGATAGCGGACAAGACAAATAGTCTAGTGGGTTGAGAGTCAGACGAAATCATTTCTGTAAGCCATGTACGTGTCAACATCCTCAGAATAATGTGAAAATAAAATAACATTTATTTGTAAATATCCATGTATTTTGCGTTGTATATAATGTTTAAAGATCAGATTGATGTAACTCCCTTGTTGAGGGTTGGGGATTTATGTAAAAATTTCTTTTGGTGTTATTTATTCTTATTGTTGCATATATGTGTCGTGCTGAGATTTTCAAAATGCGATGACACCATCTTGGGGGTGGCCAACTCTAGATGGGTTATTATAATGATATTCAAAAAACACTCTCTTATATGGGTATTGGGAATTATACTATACTAGTGGATAAAGCATTACAAATTGAGAATGATTTGATGGAGTTTAGAGGTATGTGGGATTTGCTGAAGAGGTCTAGATTTAAAGGACCTAGAGGTGCTAGCAGTATGAGTGTGCAGGGTGGGAGACTACCCCAAAGGGGACGTTTCTTATCACAAGGAACGATAGTACAGAGTCAGAAGCAACCACGATCAGTTGCTTCTATAGCACAGAGTAATATCGATGGGACCCCTAGATTTGGGAGATAAGCTATGGGAATTGGGAGTTACGGTAGAGGAGTAAGTATGCCACCAAGAGGAAGTGGTAATCTAACGTATGATCGAGAGTCAAGGGTTTGCTTTAGATGTAATCAGATAGGGCATCTATCTTAGAATTTCCCTACGCAGATATGTTTTGTATGTGGTGAGGGAGGACATGTTAGTGTAGATTGTCCAATGGGGAAATCTGCTAATGTAGGTGTTGGAAGTGTTGGGAGAAGATAGATAGAGAGAGGTGGTGGATCAGGGAGTGTGTAGGGCAGAGGTAGAGGATCAGTAGCTGAGAGAGGATGTGGTAGCCAGTTATAGTCTAGAGATAGCAGAGTCTATGCGTTGACCCAACATGATGCACAAGCCACTCCTGATATTGTTATGGGTATGGTATTTATCCTTGATAGGCCTGCTAGATTATTGATTGATCCTGGTGCAACCCATTCTTTTGCATCTAGTGTTTAAATGAAATTTGTTGATGTTAGTGTTAGTCCTTTGATGAATGCTATTATTGTTGAGGTTCCTACTAGGGATATGGTTATTATCAGGAAAATTTATCGGGGTTGTGTGATTAGTCTGGCTGATAGAGAATTTGAAGTTGATCTATTACCTTTAGATATGACAGATTTTGATTTAATTCTATGGATGAATTGGTTATCTTCATATCATGCTTGGGTAGATTGTTCCAGGAAGAATGTGGTGTTCAAGATACCTGGAGAAGAGGAGTTTAATTTTCAATGAGAACGTAAGATACTTTCCAATTGTCTTATTTCTAACCTGACTGCTAGTAAATTGTTAAAGAAGGGTTGTATGGGGTATCTGGCATATGTGGTGGATTCTAACAAGGAGATTAGGAAGTTAGAAGAAATCTTGGTAGTGAAAGATTTTTCTAACGTATTCCCTGAGTTGTTTGGTTTGCCTCCCAATACGGAGATTGAGTTTTCTATTGAGGTGATTCCGAGATCAGTACCTATATCGATAGCACCTTATAGAATGGCACCAGCTGAATTGAGACAGTTGAAAGTTCAGCTTTAGGAGTTGCTAGATAAACAATTTATTCGACCTAGTATGTCACCTTAGAGAGCCCTTGTGTTGTTTGTTAAGAATAAGGATGGGACAATAAGGTTATGTATTGATTATAGACAGTTGAATAAGATCACCATCAAGAATAGATATCTTTTGCCCATGATAGATGATTTATTCGAGCAGTTACAAGGAGCTAGGGTGTTTTCTAAGATAGACCTGAGATCGGGTTATCATCAATTGAGGATAAAGGTGTTGGACGTGCCTAAGACTACTTTTAGTACACGTTATGGCCATCATAAATTCCTTGTGATGCCATTTGGGTTGACTAATACTCCTGCAGCATTTATGGATCTAATGAATTGGGTGTTGATGAGAGTCATAAAATGCATCTTAACAGTACTTAATTGTTAGCATTTTAGGGTTGATCTAGGTTTTAATTCCACTTTTATACCTTAACAATTCTAAAGTGTCATTCTTGGATCATTGATTTGTTTTAATGCATTTTCAGGTGTTTGGAGTCTAAAAGAGAGGGAAAAGCTATCATTGAATAAAGTACAAAGATCTCATGCATATCGGAGCGAATGAGTGCTTTCGAAAGGACAGAATGAAGAGAAGAGAGTATGTGTGCTGCGACTTGAAAGAGCTAAGCCTCAGCCTCCAGAAAGTGCACCAAAAGAGCAAAGAAGAAGCATTTGGTCAAGCTGCGGCCTGGATCAAGGTGAGTCACGACATGGAGGGCTGAGCCGTGGCTTGGATTAGGCTGGGCCACAGCCCATAGAATGATGAAGAATCAGCACAAGTTGAGACGCGGCCTGAATCAATTTGAGCCGCGGCGCGAGCACGAAACCTTTGTTTCCGAGATACGAACTAATTAGGGTTTTAATGATAGTTTAAAACCCTAAAACACCCTTGGACCTTTGTATTATAAATAGATCACTTTAGGGTTTGAAATACAACCATTGGAGGCTGGACAAGGGTCCAAAGACTCAAGGAGGAACCCCATGGCCGTCTAATCTCCAAGTAAGGCGAAGGGATGAATCCCTAGATGTAATCGTTCTTATTTTCTAGTCTTAATTCATTGTAGCTTGGATTTATTATCATTAAACATTGTTATGATTTACTTTTTAATCTAATTAGAAGATTTCCCTTTAATCTAGTGATTACATCTTTCTTCCCCATATAAGTCTAGTCATGCTCTTCTTTTGTGATGTTGTTCAGGTGTGCTTGAGTCCGGTAGATTTCTCTTATAGATTTGTCCATTACTACAGTATTGTCATTATGATATATTGCCGTTTCTTGATAATCTATAAGTTAGGTCATGTGTGCTTGAAAGTAAAGAGGATTTCATAACAATTACATTAGGGTTTACATGCGCTTTAATTGAATACTTGCCGATTGCCTATTTGGGATGTGAAACTTGCAATCGAGATAAACAATTGAATCAAGATTGGAGTAAGGCAAAGAACTTAGGGAGGATTCCCGGAACCTTGTTGTTTCCTTATTACACTTTTCAATTTACAATTACTTCATTATCAAAAGTTCATACTTTCTCACTTAAATCTTTATCGTTTGTGTTATGGTTCACACCTTCTTTTGTAGTTAACTTGTTTCCCTGTGGAATCGACACCCCAAAGCTGTGCTACAACTACCGCATTATTGTTTAGGCGTACTCAAATTTTGGCGCCATTGCCGGGGAGACACACTTAAGTATAAGGAAGATTGTTAACCTTGAGACAAGACGGTAGAAGAATTGTAGATAATTTTTCTTTTCAACAGTTTGTAAAGGCGGTAACTTCATTCCCTCTTTTAGCTTGCTGCATTAATTTTATTTTATTTTATTCTTTCTTTTTATAGTATTTTTTTTTTATCATTTTGTGATCTTGCATGCCCCGATATAGAGACACTTTGGGTCGATTTGCTTGTAGGCCTGTGTTAGAGTCAGAATTAAATTCTTTTGTAAATCCTTTATTTGACAACCCATCTAGTCCCGAGGAGATGAGTGAACACGAAGATTGACCCCCTAGGACCCTTCAGGATTATCTCCGCCCTACACGCATAGTCACACCATTATGCATCATATTTCCAGCCAATACTGACCATTTAGATTTTAAAACAGGGATGATACAATTACTCCCTACATTTCATAGCTTGGAAAATGAAAACCCATATGTGCACGTTAGAGAGTTTGAGGAAGTAGTTGCGAATTTTCATAGTCAAGATGCAACTGCTGACATTGTGAGACTTAAGTTCTTTCTTTTTGCTTTGAAGGATATAGCTAAGATTTGGCTATACTCACTGAGACCACGATCTATTGGGTCGTGGACTGAGATGACTCAGATTTTTTTTAATAATTACTTCCCACAACATAAGACTAATGCTTTTAAAAGGCAAATCTCCACCTTTGCACAAAAGGATAGTGAGACTTTATATCAGTCTTAGAAGAGATTTAAGGAGTTGTTGAGAATGTGCCTTTACCATGGGTTTGAGAATTAGTGCTTAGTCAGCTATTTTTATGAGGGACTTACATATAGAGAGCGTCAATTTGTAGAGATGATGTGTAATGGTGAGTTTTTAGAAAAAGATCCTGATGAGGCCATAGAGTACCTCAATGAGCTTGCTGAAAAAGCTCACACTTGGACTGGACCTAGTGCTACTGAAAGCACAAACAGGTCACGACCTGTAGGAAACGAAAATGGTGGTGGAATTTACCATCTTAGGGAAGAGGACAACCTCAAAGATAAGGTAGAGATACTCACTAGGGAACTAGAGGTGTTAAAGACTAAAAGCTCAAAGCCAACACAAGTAGCTAATCATGCAGCGTCTTTGAAACCATGTTTTATATGTGGCAGGGTAGATTATCTCACCCAAGAGTGCCCCACATTTACTGAGATGAGAGGGATATATGAGAAACAATGTAATGCCTTAGGTATGTAGAAGAAGCCTCTTTCACCTTTCTCTGATACCTATAATCCGGAGTGGTGGAATCACCCCAATCTTAGCTGGAAATCTGAAAACCAGCCGCTTACACAACCCCTAGATCATATCCTGCACAATATCATGCACCTGCACCTTCTAGGAGTCCTTTAGAAGAAACTTTGCATGCTTTTATTGAGGCACAAGATAAGATTAATCAAAGGCTTGAATCTTTAATTATGTAGGTTATTGAAGAACATAAGGATGTAAAGAGCCAAGTGTCCAAGTTGATGAGCTCCTTGAGTGTGAATAAGCGAGGTAAGTTCCCTTCCCAAGCTCAGTCCACACACCATGGACAACACCTAGCGCAAAATAATTTGAATGAGGTGAATGCCATTGTGACACTTAGTGGTAAGTCATTACACATCCTAACACCGAACAAATCAGAGGTTGTGGATGAGAGCCACCAAGTATATATGATTGACTCACCCATGGAAAAGGTCCATCACCTTAATCTATTGGAGTTAATCCACACCCATGGGTTCACAAGAACATATATTGAGCCAAAATCTGGAGAAGTTACTGATGACATCCTTGAGGCCTCTTCAAAGCATACAAGCACCCAATTTGACATTGAAGCAGTTGTTGGTGCGTTCAGCTCATGTTTGTCTAGGAGGGAATAAGAGCGTCTGGCTGAAGACGTAAAACTTAGCGCTCATGGGAGGCACCCCAAAGCATATCCTCTTACTTTTATTGTTTTCATATTTCTTTTTCTTGTTTATTGTTCGTTTTTTTTTTTTCTGTTTTCCCGTATTAACTTAGTATTTTTTTAAGGACAAATATACTAAGCAGTTCAAATGATGGAGCACAATGTTTAGCTTCTGTGCACCTTTGGTTACAAAGGGAGTTTCCTTTGCTCTTTCTTTTACATTGAGGTCAATGCAATTTTTAAGTTAGGGGTGGAGGAAATGCATCTCTTTGTTTCCATATTCTTTATTTCCATAAATTTTTTTTCTTTTTCCATTGAACTGCTTGGTATCATCTTCCATTTTTGTTTGTTTTTAGCATGCTTAATGTTAGCCTTGAGTTAATTCACATGTCCATGATATGAGCTTAATTGATATAGCATACAGCTTTTAGAAGAAGTTAAATCCTGCTTCGATTTGAAATTAATTTAAGTATCAATCTTCATTTGGTTTGAGACTCTAGTTGTGGTAAGATTGTATGATTAGTCTTAAACATTTAGAGAAGTTTTATGTGTGATTATTTTGTGAATATTTTTGCAGTCTTGACAAGCTCTAGAACTTACTTGATAACCACTTGAGGTGAATTCCTAGAATGTACATTACTTAGGATATGATATAGGCCATTTTTGGACCATTTGAGCCTGTCAAACCTACCATTGCTATATTTAAGCCCTTTTCTTGAAAAAGAATTTGAGTCTTGTTTCTTTTAATAGCCCATTTACTCACCTTTATGAGCCTAAGAAAATATTTTTACCTTTCTCTTAAAAGAACTTAGCTATATACATTTGTTGAGAAGCACTTTAAAGGAGTAAGGATAGAAATATGAGAAAATATCACTACCATAACCCAAGCACATTAAAAGAGATAAGTTGAGGGTAATGGAAAAGAAAAAAAAATGAAAAATGAGGTGAATAGTCTTATGCCAAAATAAAAAAAAAAAAAAGAAAAGAGAAGTGAATTATAGCAAAGAAAGAAGAAAAGACAAGAAAAGTGGTGATTTGAGAAAAATGGTTGAAAAAGTTGGGTGTTGAAGTAAGGTTATCTAGTGCTTAAAAGTGGTTGTGTTTAAAGCTAAGAGATTGAGTTCTTTTACTTGTGAATCCTTCCCATTCTTTCTTAACCTTTACCTTAGCCTAACGTTCAAGCTTATTAAAGACCTATTGATCCAATGTAATGTGATTTTTCTATAATAGTGGAGAGTGATTTGAAATGTAAGCCTATGAAGCTTATTTTTGTGATTGATGTCACGTAATTTATCATGTTTTAGAGGCCAAGACTTGTATTCACGAATGTTATGCAAAAAATCATCCGGATGTTTGAATTAATGGATTGTGGTAAGATGGATGTAAAGAGTCAATAACGATCTTAAGATTGATGTTTGGATTACTTTTGAACTTGGGTGAAATTGAATGATTCTATGTGTTGTGTGTTACGTGCGATTTTTGAGACAAAAAGTTGAATTACTCTTGGTTTAACACTAGCATTGCTTTACTTTGTTTTGATTCCTATAATAGAATTCATCTCTTGTTTTCGCTTGAATTGCTAGGGACTAGCAATAAGCTAGTTGAGGGTTCTTATGAGAGTCATCAAATGCATCTTAACAGTACTTAATTGTTAGCATTTTATGGTTGATCTATGTTTTAATTGCACTTTTATACCTTAACAATTCTAAAGTGTCATTCTTGGATCATTGATTTGTTTTGATGTATTTTCAGGTGTTTGGAGTCTAAAAGAGAGGGAAAAACTATCATTGAATAAAGCACAAAGATCCCATGCATATCGGAGTGAAGGAGTGCTTTCGGAAGGACAAAATGAAGAGAATAAAGTGTGTGTGCAGCGGCTTGAAAGGGCTAAGCCTTGGCCTCCAGAAAGTGCACCAAAAGAGCAAGGAAGAAGCATCAGGTCAGGCCGCGGCCTGGATTAGGCTGGGCCGCGGTCCACAGAATGATGAAGAATCAGCACAAGTTAAGCCGCGACCTGAATCAATCTGAGTCGCGGCGCGAGCACAAAACCTTTGTTTCCGAGATACGAACTAATTAGGGTTTTAATGATAGTTTAAAACCCTAAAACACCCTTGGACCTTTGTATAATAAATAAATCACTTTAGGGTTTGAAATACAACTATTGGAGGTTGGACAAGGGTCCAAAGACTCAAGGAGGAACCCTATGGCCGTCTAATCTCCAAGCAAGGTGAAGGGATGAATCCCTAGGTGTAGTCGTTCTTATTTTCTAGTATTAATTCATTGTAGTTTGGATTTATTGTCATTAAACATTGTTATGATTTACTTTTTAATCTAATTAGAATATTTCCCTTTAATCTGGTGATTGCATCTTTCTTCCCCATATAAGTCTAGTTATGCTCTTCTTATGTGATGTTGTTAAGGTGTGATTGAGTCCGGTAGAGTTCTAGTATAGATTTGTCCATTACTGCAGTATTGTCATTATGATATATTGTCGTTTCTTGATAATCTATAAATTAGGTAATGTGTGCTTGAAAGTAAAGAGGATTTCATAACAATTACATTAGGGTTTATATGCGCTTTAATTGAATACTTGCCGATTGCATGTTTGGGATGTGAAACTTGCAATCGAGATAAACAATTGAATCAAGATTGGAGTAAGGCAACAAACTTAAGGAGGATTCCGGGAACCTTGTTGTCTCCTTATTATACATTTCAATTTACAATTACTTCATTATCAAAAGTTCATACTTTCTCACTTAAATCTTTATCGTTTGTGTTATGGTTCACACCTTCTTTTGTAGTTAACTTGTTTCCCTGTGGAATCAACACCCCAAAGCTGTGCTACAACTACCGCGTTATACTTTGGGCGTAATCAAATTTTGGCGCCGTTGCCTGGGAGACGCACTTAAGTACAAGGAAGATTGTCAACCTTGAGATAAGACAGTAGAAGAATTGTAGATGATTTTTCTTTTCAGCAGTTTGTAAAGGCGATAACTTCGTTCCCTCTTTTAGCTTGCTGCATTAATTTAATTTAATTTTATTGTTTCTTTTTATAGTATTTTTTTTATTTTTTGATCTTGCATGCCCCGATATAGAGACACTTTGGGTAGATTTGGTTGTAGGCCTGTGTTAGAGTCAGAATTAAATTCTTTTCTAAATCCTTTATTTGACGACCCATCTAGTCCCGAGGAGATGAGTGAACACGAAAGTCAACCCCCTAGGACCCTTCAGGATTATCTCCACCATACACGCATAGCCACACCATCTTGCATCATGTTTCCAGCCAATACTCACCATTTAGATTTTAAAATATGGATGATACAATTACTCTCTACATTTCATTGCTTGGAAAAATGAAAACCTATATGTGCACATTAGAGAGTTTGAGGAAGTAGTTATGACTTTTCATCGTCAAGATGCAACTGCTGACATTATGAGACTTAAGTTCTTTCTTTTCACTTTGAAGGATAATGCTAAGAGTTGGCTATACTCACTGAGGCCACGATGTATTGGGTCGTGGACTGAGATGACTCAGATTTTTTTTAATAAATACTTCCCCCAACATAAGACCAATGCTTTTAAAAAGTAAATCTCCACCTTTGCAGAAAAGGATAGTGAGACTTTATATCAGTCTTGGGAGAGATTTAAGGAGTTATTGAGAATGTGCCCTCACCATGGGTATGAGAATTGGCGCTTAGTGAGCTAGTTTTATGAGGGACTTATATACAGGGAGCGCCAATTTGTAGAGATGATGTGTAACGATGAGTTTTTAGAAAAAACATCCTGATGAGGCCATAGAGTACCTCAATGAGCTTGCTGAAAATGCTCACACTTGGACTGGACCTAGTGCTACTAAAAGCACAAATAGGTCACGACCTGTAGAAAACCAAAATGGTGGTGGAATTTACCATCTTAGGGAATAGGACAACCTAAAAACTAAGGTAGAGATGCTCACTAGGGAACTAGAGGTGTTAAAGACTAAAAACTCAAAGCCAACACAAGTAGCTAATCATGCAGCATATTTGAAACCATGTTTTGTGTGTGGCGGGGTAGATCATCTCGTTCAAGAGCGCCCAACATTTACTGAGATAAGACGGATGTATGAGGAACAATGTAATGCCTTAGGTATGTACAAGAAGCTTCTTTCACCTTTCTCTGATACTTATAATCCGAAGTGGCGGAATCACCCCAATCTTAGCTAAAAATCTGAAAACTAGCCACCTACACAACCCCCTAGATCATATCCTGCACAATATCATGCAACTGCACCTTCTAGGAGTCCTTTAGAAGAAACTTTGCATGCTTTTATTGAGGCACAAGATAAGACTAATCAAAGGCTTGAATCTTTAATTATGCAAGTTATTGAAGAACATAAGGATATAAAGAGCTAAGTGTCCAAGTTGATGAGCTCCTTGAGTGTGAATAAGCGAGTCAATTTCCCTTCCCAAGCTCACCATGGGTATGAGAATTGGTGCTTAGTGAGCTATTTTTATGAGGGACTTACATATAGGGAGCGCCAATTTGTAGAGATGATGTGTAATGGTGAGTTTTTAGAAAAAGATCCTGATGAGGCCATTGAGTACCTCAATGAGCTTGCTAAAAAAGCTCACAGTTGGACTGGACCTAGTGCTACTGAAAGCACAAACAGGTCATGACCTATAGGAAACGAAAATGGTGATGGAATTTACCATCTTAGGGAAGAGGACAACCTAAAAGCTAAGGTAGAGATGCTCACTGGGGAACTAGACGTGTTAAAGACTAAAAGCTCATAACTTAGAATTGGTTGCCATAATTTTTCCTTTGAAGATTTGAAGACATCATTTGTATTGAGCCAATTGTGAAATTTTTACTGATCATAAAAGTTTGACATATTTACTGACCTAGAAGGAGTTGAATTTGAGGCAGATGATGTGGATGGAGTTGATTAGTGATTATGACTATACAATTTATTATCATCCAGGAAAGGCTAATGTAGTAGTTGATGCATTGAGTAGAAAGGCTACAGAGAGATTAGCTACTATTGGGTGTCATAATACTAGCTTGATGATAGAATTAAGAAAAAAGAGGATGCAGTTGAGTGTCAATGATAGAGGAGTATTGATGGCAAATATGGAAATACAATCTTCTATTATTTTTCGTTTATTACATATGCAGGGTAGAGATGAAGGGATAGAGATGATCAGATAGGAAGTATTGAGTGGGAAGTCGACTGAGTTTAGAATTAGAGAAGATGGTATGGTGGTATTAGGGCATAGAGTTTGTGTTCTCAATGATGTGGAGATGAGAAAAGAGATACTAAGGAAGGCTCATGATTCTATATATTCAATGCACTCGAGTAACAATAAGATGTACAGGGGTTAAGACAGAATTATTGGTGGTCAGGGATGAAGAAGGATGTAGCCGAGCATATTTATAGATGTTTGACTTATTAACGACTAAAATCTGAGAATAAACATCCAGCAGGTTAATTACAACCTCTTCCAGTTCCTGAGTGGCAATGGGAGAATGTGAGCATAGATTTTGTCTTTGGTTTTCCCCGTACCCATAAGGGTCATGACGTTGTATGGGTTATAATAGATAGACTTTCTAAGTCTTCACATTTCCTTCCTATTAAAACTACCTGGAGTCCTGAAAAATTGGCTGAATTGTATGTAGCGGAGATTTTAAGATTGCATGGAGTACCTTTGAGCATTGTATCAGATAAAGATTCTAGATTTACTTCTAGATTTTGAAGAGGTTTTCAAGAAGCTATGGGTATGCAATTACAGTTTAGTACAGCTTTTCATTCAAAAACTGATGGGTAAACGGAAAGAATCATCAGAATACTAAAAGATGTGCTGAGGGAAAGTGTATTGAGTTTCTCAGTGAGCTGGGATGCTTATTTACCTTTGATCGAGTTTGCATAAAATAATCAATATCAAACTAGTATTGGGATGGCACCATTTGAGCTTTATATGGTAGAAGGTGTAGAACTCCAGTACGTTGGGAAGTTGGAGAAAGAAATATATACGGTCCAGAAATGATAGATTTGACTACTGAGAGGATCAAACTGATTAGAGAGAACCTTAGAGCAGCACAAAACAGACATAAGGGATATGCTGATAATAGAAGATGACCTATCGAGTTTCAAGTTGGTGATTGGGTATTTTTGAAGATATCTCCGTGGAAGGGTGTATTGAGGTTTAAAAAGAAGGGAAAGTTGAGCCCGAGATTTGTGAGACCATATGAGGTGATTGAAAGAGTTGGACCAGTCGCATATAGATTGGATTTGCCTCCAGAGTTAAAACAATTACACAATGTGTTTCATGTTTCACTTTTGAGAATGTATTTACATGATGACTCCTATAGTATTCCAAATCAGGCTATAGAACTTCAGGAAGATTTTATCTTTATGCAAGTACCAGCCAGAATTCTAGACAGTAAAGAAGAAGTCTTGCATAATCAAGTCATTCATTTGATTCAAGTATTATGGCGGAGCAAAGATGTTGAAGAAATTACTTGGAAGCATGAGGCAAGGATGATGAAAGAGTACCCCCAACTTTTCATGGATTACATAAGGAAATTTCGAAGACAAAATTTTTGTAAGGTGGGTAGAATTGTAATACATGTATTTTTAAAGTAAGGATAAAGAAGTAATTCGATAGATATGACATGGAATTAAAATAATATATATGAAAATTTTATTTTTGAATAAAATAATTCTTTTGAAAAAAAAAGATGCATGGACAGTGTGGATAAGGAAGAAGGAAAAAAAAGTTTTGTTTGAAAAAGAAAAAAAAAAAGGCATCCATTTGGTAAGGTAAAAAGAAAAAGAAAAAGAAAACAAATGGGGGGCATCCAACACTTGGAAGATCAGGTGTTGCTTGAAAATCATGCAAATGGACACTAAGTCCACATATAGAAAAAAAAAAAAAAAAAAAAGAGGACACTAAGAAACAGTTGAACAAACGGTGCAACAACAACGTACGGTTAAAAATTTATATAAAAATTGTTTTTATTGATTTGTTTTATTAGTTTTACCAAATCTTGTTTGGTTTTCTTCCTTCTTCAATACAAACTACTCTATTTTTTTAAACACTTGGGGATTGAAAGAAAAGTTGAAAGAGTAAAATTTTAAAAGGGTTTGTTGGAGAATTTTACAGAGAATTACGAAAAGCTCTAAGAAAAACAAAAGGTAATAATATGAATTTTATTTTTGAAATTTAGCATACATGAAATTTCCCAGAATTCAATGTTAGGATTTTCAAAGGCTGTGAATTATGGAAGAAATGAAGAATAAGATTGAAATTTTAATATAAATATTTTATCAGGTGTTGACGATCAACAATTAGGAGAAATTGCTGAAAAGAGTGAAAGAAGCAAGGAGGTGATCCACGGGTAGCTTTTAAGTGCTACGTGGTGAGTTAGATTTACTTTAAGTAATCAAGATAAATATGAAATATATTGTTGGTATTTGTCTAAGGTTTAAACATGTCTAAACATGGTTTAAAGATGGTTAAAGTCTAAACCAAGGTTGGAAGATTAAAATACAGCATGCTAAAGGAGTGCACACATGTGTGTGCATCCATTTGGGAGTGTGCGCACACCCCTAATCAACAAAGCAAAGTAGTGCGCACTGCTGTGTGAATGGCAGCATCAGTGTGCACCTCACCACCCCTTCAACAGTGCCTCACCACCCAGCAAGAAAGCAGCTTGAAGAAGGGCAGTGCTGCACCGCCCCTCCACCAGCACCGTACCACCCAGAACGTGGTGCAAAGGGGCTTTGCCTAGTGCCTCACCGCCCCCTGTTCAGCGCCTAGGTGCTAGGCACATTGAAGCACACATGGATAGCTTGTTTAAACCTCCTCTTAGATGCGTGAATGCAAGGTTAAAATGCATAGCACCACTTAGGATTTATGGAGGGCCATGGTTAAGTGGTCATCAAGATCTAAGGGTGGAGATTGACTCTCAATATTAGACAAGAAGTTGGTGCACTATATAAAGGGTCACCTAGCTTCATTATCAACATAAGTTTGTGATATAATTTGAGATCAATTGTAAAGAGTGACAAGAAACAATACAAGAGAGAATTGTGTGAGAGTGCAAAGACATAAAACACAAGAGAGACTCGTTGTAGAGAGGCTGGTTGTAAAGAAGAGAAAGTAGTATAGATAGAGAGCATTGTAATAGTTCTTATCGTCTTCTTTCTACTCTTCTTGGTTTTTTCAAGAACTTGAGCTTCTTTAATAGGGTTGCTATAATTGTAAAGAACTATTGATTTAGTGCAGATAGTTCAGAGGAACTCACGGGGACGTAGGTTATTGTCGAACATCGATAACAAATCGCTTGTCTTCTTTTCTTTCTTGCTTTCGATTGCTGTATTTCTTTCTACAAGTCATTCTAGACTTGGGTGTTTGGAAGATCACCACCTGGGCATCTTGTCAAAGTGATTTCCAACAATGGTATCAGAGCTTTAGGCAATGGTATCAAAGCTTGAACATCTGGGTATCGGAGCAAGAACAAGAAGGTTACAGAGTCAAGACTCCAAGAATCAAAGATCAACATCTTGGGTGATTCAAGAACAGAGTAAAGATCAAGATCAGATCGTGTTCTTGAGGGTGATTCAAGAACGGTGTTAAGATCCATCTTTGATCATGTTCTTGAGGTTGAAGAAAGCATTTATGGGTATTACATAAATCTGGGATCTTGTCCGCAAAGATGGCTTCAAATTTCGTGGTTGAGAAATTTGATGGAAAGGGAGATTTTTCCCTATGGAAGCGGAAGATCAAGGCGGTTCTAATGCAACAGAAAGTGGACTTGGCTATTGGAGAAGATGATGCTTTTTGAGCAAGTGTCACGGAGTACCAGCGGATTGAGATGAAGAAGATGGCTTACAGCACCATTTTCTTGCACATGTCGGATAGTGTCACAAGAGAGTACGAAGACTCAGAAGATCCGGCTGTCATATAGAAGAAACTAAATGAGTTGTTTCTTACCAAAACTCTCCTTAACAAGATTTCTCTTTCTAAAAGAATATTTGCTTTTAAAATGGATCCTAGTAAAGAGTTGCAAGATAATCTTGATGTCTTTAATAAACTAGTTCAAGATTTAGCCAGTTGTAGTATTAAATTTTCGGATGAACAATTGACTGTTATTTTGTTAAATTCTCTTCCTGATTGCTTTGATAATTTGATTAATGCTATTGAGTATGGAAGGGATACTTTAACCAATGAGATTGTGATCAATGCCATAAGGGCACATGACTTGAAAGCCAAGATGAAGGAGATATCAAGTGGAGATGGGCTATTCGTAAGAGAAAGGCCAGCAACTCATAATGGTAGTAGCAACTATGGCAACTACCGAGAAAAATCAAGAGGTAGAGGGCAAAGCCATGGGAGAGCAAATTCCAAATCAAGATTTGGAAAGAGGTGCTTTTACTGCAACAAGGAGGGCCATTTCACAAAAGATTGTAAGAAGAAGATGTGGCATGAGAGAAGAAGCCACACCAACAATGGAGAGGCTTTGGTTGCCAAAGGAGAACAGCAAGATGATGTTCTTGTTGTGTGCTTAAATGTGAGCAGAAGACAAGGCAGTGAAAAGTGGATTCTGGATTCCGGGTGCACTTATCACATTTACCCTCAAAAGGAATGGTTCAAGAATTTCAAGGAGATCAATGATGGAAGGGTCTTCTTGGGGAATGACAATTCTTGCAAAGTGAGAGGGATTGGAGACATCTAATTGAGGATGTTCGATGAAGTCATAAGGCCACTACGAAATATGAGGTATCTTCCAGATTTGAAGAGAAATTTGATCTCATTGGGGAAACTGGATTCCATGGGGTATACATGCAAAGTAGAGGGAGGAAAGATCAAGGTGGCCAAGGGATCTTTGGTAGTGATCAAGGCAACAAGAAATAATGGATTCTATGAGATGATCGGAGAGACAAAAATCAATGATCAAGCAGCAAGCTTGATGGCTGAGATGGATAAGGCAGCCCTTTGGCACACACACTTGGGACATATGAGTGAAAAGGGCCTGTAAGTTTTTAGCAAGGATGGTCTACTTGGAGGAGACAAAGTAGAGAAACTAGATTCTTGTGAGAGTTACATTCTTGGGAAGCAACACCGGGTCAGCTTCAACACCGTAGTGCACAAGTCTAAGGGGATTCTTGACTACATTCATTCGGACCTTTGGGGACCAGCAAGAACACCAACACAGGGAGGTAACTTTTACTTTCTGTCTTTAATTGATGATTATTCAAGAAGAATGTGGGTTTATTTACTTAGAAATAAATCAGATGCCTTGGATAAATTTGTTGTGTGGAAGAAGTTGCTGGAAACTCAAACGGGTAGGGTAGTTAAGGCTTTACAAACTGATAATGGCTTAGAATTTTGCAATAAAGATTTTGATAAATTCTGTGAATTAAATGGCATTCTAAGGCATAGAACAGTTGTAAAAATACCTCAGCAAAATGGAGTTGCTGAGAGGATGAATAGAACCCTTATGGAAAAGGTTAGGCGCATGTTAATAGGATCCGGTTTACCAAAATATTTTTGGGGAGAAGCTGTGGCTAAAGCTGCATATTTGGTAAATAGATTACCCTCTAGAGCTTTAGAACTCAAGACTCCCATGGAGATATGGAGTGGGAAACCCCCTGAATTAAGCAACCTTAAGTCTTTTGTGTGTGCTGCATATGCACGTTAAAAGGAGGATAAACTTAGCCCAAGATCTAGAAAATGTGTATTTCTAGGATATAGTGATGGGGTTAAGGGATATAGGTTGTGGTCCTTAGAAAAGAAAGGCATGAAACTCATTATAAGTAGGGATATTATTTTAAATGAATTGTTATTTCCCTACTTGGAGAAAACTAACCCTGCAGGGGCTAGTGAGCAAACCAGTCCAGAAGTTGTGGAGCATCGCATCAAGGAGAGTTCGGTTCAGGTAGAGCAAGGAAAGAAAGAAGGTTCGGACTAGGTAGAGCCCTTGAATGAAGGCCATGCTCAAGAAACTCAAGAAGAGGCTGAACTAGAAGAGGTTGATGCAGCAAGTCATAATGACTACCAGCTCACAAGAGACCGGGGAAAGAGGGTGGTTAGACCACCTTTGAGATATGGGTTTACGGATGCTAATGTAGCAGCTCATTGGACAGAATGAGAAGTTGAACCAGAAACTTACATGGAAGCCATGGAATGTAAGTATTCGTCAAAGTGGCAGCTGGCTATGGAGGAAGAAATGGATTCTTTGATGAAGAACAACTCTTGGGAGTTTGTGCCCAAACCAGAAAAACAGAGAGTTGTGGATTGTAGATGGCTCTACAAGATCAAAGAAGGGAATACTCTAGGGGATGAAGTTCGATATAAAGCTAGGCTGGTGGTGAAGGGGTTCACACAAAAAGAAGGCATAGATTTCACCGAAATATTCTCACCAGTTGTGAAGTACAAGAGGATACGGATATTCTTAGCATTGGTGGTCCAATTTGATTGGAAATCAAGCAAATGGATGTGAAGACAGCGTTCTTACATGGAGAGCTCGATGGGACCATTTTCATGAGGCAACCCGAAGGCTATGAAGAAAGAAGGTAGGGAGAGTTGGTATGCAAATTGAAGAAATCTCTCTATGGCCTAAAGCAATCACCTCAGCAATGGAATAAGAGGTTTGATTCCTTTGTAATCAGCTTGGGTTTCATGAGGAGCTACTATGATTCGTGCTTGTACTATAAGGGAAAGAAGGTTAAGGAAGTGGTGATCATCCTCATTTATGTTGATGACATGTTGCTGGTTGGGAGTAGCATGGAGAGGATAAGGAAATTGAAGGCTTAACTCAGTGAGGAGTTTGAAATGAAGGATCTTGGCCATGCACAGAAGATCCTTGGGATGTGTATCATCTGGGAAAGGGAGAGAAACAGATTGAAGATCTCTCAAACTTCCTACATAGAGAAGATAATATCTAATTTTTCTATGGAAGATAGCAAACTAGTGAAAGTTTCCCTTGCTGGTCATTTCAAGTTCTCCAGCGATCAATGTCCGAGATCGGAGGTAAAGAAAAAGGAAATGGAAAAAGTCCCTTATTCTAGTGTTGTTAGTTCTGTTATGTTCACCATGGTAAGCACTAGACCTGATATTACTCATGCAATAAGTGTTCTCAACAAGTTTATGAGTAATCCCAAAAAGGAGCATTGGCTTAGGATGAAGTGGTTGCTGAGGTACTTGAAGGGAAGCCCAGAAGTAGGGCTGGTTTATGAGAAGAAGGGTAAGTCCATCTGCCTTGAGAGTTTTGCGAATTCGGACTATGGAGCAGATTAGGATAAAAGGAGATCAATTAACTCCTAATTCTTCAACTTAAATGGATCTTGTGTAAGTTAGAAGGCTCAGTTGCAGCCAGTGGTAGCACTCTCAACAACCGAGGCTAAGTACATAGTGGCTACGGAGGCCATTAAGGAAGCTATGTGGTGTAAAGGGTTGCTGGAAGAGTTGAAGGTACTGGAGGAGTAGGTTGTGGTGTTTTCGGATAGTCAAAGTGCATTGCACTTGTGTAAGAATCCAGTTTTCCATGAGAGGACAAAGCACATGGATGTTCGGTATCATTACATTTGGGAAAATGTTACAAAAGGATGCATCCATGTGGACAAGGTAGCCACGGAAGAAAATCCTGTGGATTTAGGTACTAAAGTTCTACCTCTAAGTAAGTTCAATCATTTCCTTAGACTACTTAGGATTGGAGTTGGTTAATTGATGACTCAAGATGAGTTTGGATCCTAAAGCTCTCTACACAATGGTTCGGGTTTAAACACTTAGAAAAAGGTAGAGATTGTTGGTATTTATCTAAGGTTTAAACATTTCTAAACATGGTTCAAAGATGGTTAAATTCTAAACCAAGGTTGGAAGATTATAATACAGCATGTTAAAGGAGTGCACACATGTGTGTGCATCCATTTGGGTGTGTGTGCACACCCCTAATCAACAAAGCAAAGTATTGCGCACTGCTATGTGAAGGGCAACATCAGTGTGCACCTCACCACACCTTCACCAACGCCTCACCACCCAGTAAAGAAGTAGCTTGAAGAAGGGCAGTGCCGCACCGCCCCTCCACCAGCACCACATAGTCCAGAATGTGGTGCAAAGGGGCTTTGCCTAGCGCCTCACCGCCCCCTGTTCAGTGCCTAGGCGCTAGGCACACTGAAGCACACATGGATAGCTTGTTTAAACCTCCTCTTAGGTGCATGAATGCAAGGTTAAAATGCACAGCACCACTTAGGATTGATGGAGGGCCATGGTTAAGTGGTCATCAAGATCTAAGGGTGGAGATTGACTCTCAAGATTGGACAAGAAGTTGGTGCACTATATAAAGGGTCACCTAGCTTCATTATCAACATAAGTTTGTGATATAATCTGAGATCAATTGTAAAGAGTGACAAGACACACTACAAGAGAGAATTGTGTGAGAGTGCAAAGACACAAAACATAAGAGGGACTCATTGTAGAGAGGCTGGTTGTAAAGAAGAGAGAGTAGTATAGATAGAGAGCATTGTAATAGTTCTTATCATCTTCTTTTTTCTCTTCTTAGTTTCTTCAAGAACTTGAGCTTCTTGAAGGGGTTGTTGTAATTGTAAAGAACCATTGATTTAGTGCAGAGAGTTCAGAGGAACTCACGAGGACGTAGGCTATTGCCAAACCTTGATAACAAATCGCTTGTCTTCTTTTCTTTCTTGCTTTCGATTGCTGTATTTCTTTCTATAAGTCATTCTAGACTTGGGTGTTTGGAAGATCACCACCTAGGCATCTTATCAAGGTGATTTCCAACATATATAATGATAATATTTGAATAAATTATTAACCTATGATTTGATGTTAGATGAAAGATGGTTGAAGAATATGATAGGAATAATTGATATGTAGAAAATTATTATATGAGAAATAATATTACTGGAATAATGAGTTGTTTTAATAATGAAGGTGATAAATAAAATTCTTGACAAGCTATGGTTGATAAATTGATATGATATATGAGGAGAAGAAATTAGTGAAATTGATCAAATAATAATTTGAGAAGAAGCATGATAGCTAATTTGAATGCCTAAATACATGCAAGTTTTTATATTGTTGTACATATACATATTTCAATCATTGTTCATATACATATACATGAAATAAAAGAATCGGGAGGGTAGCCGGTTTAAATGAAAACTGTGACAGCCAATATATGCTGGAAATAAATGAAAAACGTGATAGCCGGTATATACTGGAAATAAATGAAAATCGTGACAGTCAGTATATGCTAGAAATAAAAGAATCGGGAGAGCAATCGATCTAAGCTAAAATAAGTCGACATGTGGGAAGACTTTCCACATTGCATTTGCTTTAAATATTAATTGTTATTGTTTGAGATGCTAAAGTGATATTCATGATTGTAAATTTATTGATAGATGAATGATCTCACAGAAAGACTAATATGCTAAGGAAGAAATATGGAAATATGATATAATGAGAATTATCTGGGTCACTGATTATATGTTATGAACCTCATAATGAGGTAATTATAAGATAGAATTGATAGTCTCAAGATGATTAATTATATGATAAGAAGAGATTTATAAAGGATGAGGATTTTTATATGAGTAGTGATAATAAAATATTATTATCAAAATATATGAGATATAGATGAATGAATATTGGAAGACTAATTATACAAAGTGAATACTTCTAGTAAATTTAATTCACTGAGCTTGTGAGGCTTACTCCTCATTGTTAAATAATTTCAGGTAGTAGGCAGAACAAGTAGATTTGCGAGCTGATATTCAGACCAAATCATTATTTGTAAGCCACGTGGTCTACATTCTCATACTAATGAAAAAAATATATTTTTAAATATTCATGCATAATATGGTGTATATAATGTGTCAGTTGAGATTTGAATGATGTATCTCCTCTGTATAGGGTTGAGGATTGATGTAAATAATTGCAGTTGGTATATTTTTTTATATTGTTGCATATATGTGTCATGCTGGGATTTCAAAAAGTGACGACACCGTCTCGGGGGTGGCCAACCCGGGATGGATCGTTACAAATACTTACTCCTCTACCATAACTCTCAGTTCCCATAGCCTGTCTCCCAAATCTAGGGATCCCACCAATATTACTCTAAGCTATGGAATCAATAGATACTGCTTGCCTCTGACTCTGTACTACCATTCCCTATGACAAGGAACGTCCCCTTTGAGGTGGTCTCCCACCTTGAACACTCATACTGCCCCTACCTCTAGGTCCTTCAAATCTAGACCTCTTCAGTCAATATTTCATTCTTCTAAACTCCATCATATCCTTCTTAATCGGTAATGCTTTATCCACCAGTATAGCATAATTCCCAATACCCATTTAAAAGAGTTTAGATTGAATTTCATAGTGTAACCCGTCTAAAAATCGTTTACATTTCCTCTCCTCTGTATTTATTAACTCAGGTAAAAAACTCGAGAGGGCTATAAATCTACTATCATGCTCAACCACAAAAAAGTTATTCTATCTTAAATGAATAAAATCTTTCTCCTACTGTGTTCGATATGTATCTGAAAAATATTTTGCAAAGAACTCATCCTTAAACTTACACTAAGTTAAAGATTCTTCTACCTGTGTACTCACCCTAGGCAGAATATCCTTCCACCATTGAGAAGCCTCACTTTCCAGCATAAATGAAGCAAAAGCAACCTTCTGTTTGTCTGTTACTGGTAAATCTTCAAAATATTTCTTAACATGTCTAATCTACTGCTCAGCTTCCACGGGATTTACAAATCCTCTAAAAGGTTAGGGTTTAAACTTAAGAAATCTCACAAAATAATCCCTTTACATCTCATGTGCAAACACACCCTCTCCCTCATGAACCTTTTTGCCTCACCACATTAGGTTTTATGCTACCTATTTCCTTTAATCTCTTCCGCAAATTATTAGCCCTTGCTTCTGCTGCATTCATTCTCTCTATAGTACGATCAAGAACTTCTCTCAACTCATCCCTCCTAGTATCATATTCTCTCCCACCTCTACTAGTACCAGTTGAACATATAACTCGTTCCCTTGCAGGAACCACAGACTCAACCTCGCCCTCTGCTTCAGCTCTTCTAAATATTAGGGGTCTACCACATCCCCCCTGATTCAGAACTCTACCTTTAGCTCTAGCATGTCCACGTGTCATCCTCAAACTCTGCATTAAAATATAGTTTATTTAAATCTTCCACTTCTTTAAATTCTTATGCAATCTATTGAATCATACAACCTAATGCTCTGATACCAAAATTGTAATGACTCATCTCGGGTTGGCCACCCCTGAGACGGTGTGATCACTTTTTGAAATCCTAACACGACACATATATGTAACAATATAAAAATACCAACTAAAATTTATCTATATACATAAATCCTCAACTCTCAACAGGGGAGTTACAACATTCAGATCTCAACTAAACATTATATACAATATATTATGCATGAATATTTACAATTTTTTTTTTCTTTTAATTAGTCTGGGGATATGGACCATATGGATTATAGATAATGACCCAGTCTGAATATCAGCTCACCAATCTATTTTTCCTACCTGTTACCTGAAATTATTTAACAATGAGGGGTGAGTTGCACAAGCTCAGTGAATTAAATTTAGTAGAAGTATTCAATTTATATAAATAGTCTTCTAATATTCATTCATATATATATCTCATATAATTTTATAATAACATTCTATTATCACTACTCATTTCGTAATCTTTGTCATTTATCAATCTCTTCTTCTCATATATTTAATCATCTTGAAACTATCAATTCTATCTCAAAATTACCTTGTTATGATGTTCACAGCATATGATCAATCACTCAAACAATTCTCATCACATTATACTTTCATATTTCTTTCTCATCATATTTCTCTCTCTGTGACACTCATTCGTCTATCAATAAATTTACAATCAAGAATAACACTTTATCATCTTGATGTGCAAATTTTAAATTCTTGCAAGTGCACGAATCACAAATAATATTGCGATGAGTTTACTCTCGAAGTCGATCTCTAAAGGAATTGTAGTGGTTTAAATCATAAATTACTTTCTTAGAATAACTAAAACAAACTCTGAAATTAAATCCTAAACACTCTAATTAAAATATTGGTGAAGAGAAAATTGAAATAAAAATAATTAAGTAAATTAAACAAAATGAATTATGAAAAGACGAGTATAATCAATGAGAACATTGGGAGTTTAGCTTGCTATCCAATCATGAATTTGAACATTTGGTGAATATAAAGAATTAATCAACATCCAAGATTATTGGTATTTCCGCTAATTAATTAAATCTCATGGATTGTGTTCATCAATTAATTAGTTAAATTAAGTATAAGGAAAACGCAACCGCCTAAATCACAATTTGATTTGAATCTTGATTTAAATTCCTATTCAAGAAAGCTTAATTAGGTCTAGATGATTTATCCTCAATCTAATCTCGAATATTAACCTTGACTATCAATAATAGATAGCCAATCCACAAGCAATAATCAAAGGTATGAAGGATATTGAATAAGAAATAATATGAAAAATTTCATAAAACTCAATCCACCAAAATATCCAAAACAATTAAGGCAGCTAAGCCAAACGCCCAACAATGCGTTGAGCCGCTCATGTTTAAATCTCAATCACATAATTCAAATACTAGGATTACAAGCATATTAAAGGACAAAAGGAGCAAAGATAGAATTTCTTCCCTAATTACAAGATGAATCCTCAAAGTCTTGAAGCGATTGATTGTCATCTTCAATCTCTTGATAAACCGTCTTAATGAAAGAAACTGTCTCCTCCTTCAATCTCCCTAAACTCCTCTTGATAATATCTCTCCAAGAACTGCCATCATCTTCCCTATTCTTTGAGTATAAAATTCCTATATATGGCGGTATGGAGACGGCTTGGTAGACAGAAAATTCGTTCTAGGGTTTCTGTTCAGGCCATGTGCTTCTGCTACTGTCCAAGTTCGGTTCTGCTGCTGTCCAGGCCGCGTGTTTATTGCTGTCTAGGCCAAGTTTATATTGTCCAAAATCGCTCCAGTTGTGCTATTTTCCAGCCCATGCAAATCCCAAAAAAAAATTAGAATTTAATAGCTCCTTCACTTCTGCCACGCTGAAATCACGTATAGCCTGACCTTTGTTTACTAAAACTGCAATAAAGTTCTCAAGAAAAATCATATTTATGATCCATAAAATTCTTCAAAAAATAGACATCCAGATCTTTCTAAGAATATGTGGTGCATCTCCTGGTTCTTCCTGAATCAATACAGTTTAATCCACAAAAATCACTTATGCCATGCTGCAATCACGCACAGCCTGACCTTTGTCAACTAAAACTGTCATAACTTTCTCTAGAAAAATCATATTTACGAGTCGTAAAATTCTCTAGAAAATACACATCTGGATCTTTCCAAATATATATAGCTCATCTCATAGTTCTTCCTTAATCAATACAGTTTAATCCACAAAAATGACTTATCTGTATGGGCAATTCTGGCAATTTAGTGAAACTTCTTTCCAAGTGCTTATGAACCTGTAAAACAACGAAAAACAACTCAAAGTAACAATTTCCTAAGCTAAACATATAAATAAATACTTTAAAAACATACAAAATACTATGACAAATATTCGCTCATCAAATACCCCTAAACCTAGATTTTGCTAGTCCTCATGAAAAACTAAAACAAAACATAAACAAAACAAACCTAAAAACTTAGATAAAAAAAAACCATCATGCCTTAATTCTTATTATGACTCATATCTAGATATCTTATGCACAATTATGTTCACAGTCTTAACACTTCACAATTCATTGCTCAAATCAAGTACACATCGCACATCCGTATTCTAATGCTCAAAACACCTCACGTCAATTACCCCCAAACCTAACGTCAAGAATCTGAATTTGCTTCAACTCTAAGCCTCACATGATTCACTCATTAAGCACATCGAACCTAGGTTTCAAACACTCATCAAGCATATGCGAATAGAAGTTATGAAAACAAAAAATTTCAAATATAAATTCGCATATGAATATGAATATCATCAAAGAATACTCATATGTTCGCAAAATAGATCTCATGAAAAGAATCAAATGTTAGGATTGCAAAGCTATCACATCACCTATATCATATCCTAGTCAAACACCTCAAGCAAAACATATTGAGTATGAACCTATGAATAGATGGGCGTGGTTGGCCGAACCTGATTTACACCAAAGCTCTTTCTTTTTAACTCTTTATAAGAGCGTCTTCAGTACCCTCGAAGTATCTCAGGTCCTCTTTCTTGTCTAACCAAATCTATTTTTGACATGTTTCTCATATATATATATCTTCTTTTCTTATTTTTTTTTACTTTTTTTTTCTTTTTTTTGAATAAGAATTTGGATATTTCTCCAAAGATAGTGGCAACTAGGGCGTATAACAATAGGCACATACTCAAACTTCTTACTTAAGTCATTCAACTAAAATAATGAGAATACACAACATGATACTTCAAGTGAGTTATATAATCCTAGTATTCAATGCAAAACCTATAAAGATCATCTAACAATTAAGGTCATAACGAAGAGTGTTTAAAAGTACCAATAAACTAACTCTCAGAATAAAACACTTATAGATCAAATAACTCATTAGGTAGTCTCCACTATTTGATTCTTAATCATTAGATCTTAGTTCATCTCAGTATCAACATCAAGAGCATGGTCTATGGAATACGAATATGCATCAATCCTCACAACAAGTTGTCAGTGTTAAAAAAACTAAACTCAACATGCATAAAAGACTTGATTACTAACCATAAAACAAATTATAGCATGAAAATTTTGTCTCAGCAAGTTCTAATTTTACCCCCAAACCTAAACTAAACATTTTCCTCAATGTATGAAATCAAACACGCATTTAGAAAAACATTTAGAAGGGAACAATGAAAATGAAAGAACAAAAAACATACTCTATCAAATGGGTGGGTTGCATCCCACCAAGTGCTTTCTTTAACGTCTTAGCAAGACATTGGTTGAACTTATTCAGGATCGTGCACCTCAATGCACTCAACAACCCCCTTTTTATGGACTCCTTCCAAGTAAGGCTTCACACGATGCCTGCTGACCTTGAATGCCACTTGAGTCTTCGAGTTCAGCAACTCTACCACTCCATGAGAAAAAAACGTTGACTACCGAAAACGGTCCGCATCATCTTGACTTCAATTTTCCTGAAAATAATTTGAAACGAGTGTTAAACAAATGAACTTTCATTCCAAGATAAAGAGACTTACGAATAATGCATTGGTCATGGTAACGCGTAGTGTGTTCTTTGTAGATCTTTGCATTCTCATAGGCTTCATCACAAATCTCTTCTAACTCATTGAGTTGTAGTAACCGCTTCTCTCCTGCCATTTCCATGTCCATGTTCAACTCCTTGATTGCCCAATATTCTCTATGCTCAAGCTCAACCGATTTGGCACCGTCCTCTAAAATGATCTTATGCATACATGTAGCAGGACTAGTACCCCTGATGTCATTTATACTTCATCCTATAGCTCTCTTAAGTCTGCTAAGCTCCTTCACAACTCTCTCCTCTTAGGTTTGGGTCAAAGTAGATAAAATAATCACAAGATATATGTCTCCCTCTCCCAGAAATATGTACTTAAGATGCTTAGATAACTCTTTAAGTTCAAGCTTAGGTGGAGTAGTATCTTCCCTAGGTAGGGAACTTGGCAATTCTAAAGGTTTGCAAGACTCTTCTTGGGGTGACACTGGTATTGCACTATCTAACATCTCATGATACCCTTTGGTCTCCTCGTCTAGTGTTTCCTCTACTCTCTCAATTGTAAGATCAACTTCAAGCTTGTCCTCTATTTCTGTCTGCAAATAAGTTTCATAAATAAGTGAGTCCACACAATCAATAAAAGAACACTCATCGTTAGTAGAAATAGAAGAATGAGTGGCTAGAGAATCAAACACTTTAAATTGTACAGTCTCTCCTAAGACTGTCATCGTTAACCTCCCATTATGGACATTAATAATAATCTTGGTTGTGGCCATAAATGTTCTACCAAGAAGAATTGTGTGCTCCTTGTCCTTAGATGGGGTTCCTTCCATCTCCAATACCACGAAATCCACAGGCGCAATCATTTTGTCTATCTGCACAAATATATCCTTAACTATTCCCTTAGGATATTTAATTGATCTCTCAGTGAGTTGAACGGAGATAGTTGTTGACTTAAGCTCCCCCAAACCTAGTTGCAAGTATATCGAATATGGCATGAGATTTATACATGCTCCTAAGTCTAGTATTGCTTTTGCAACCTTCTTGTTTCCCATTCTAATGTTGATGATGAAACTTCCAGGATCTTTCAGCTTAGGTCACAAGCTTTGTTGGAGCACCGCACTAGCAACTTCTGACATCATTACTTTCTCGATCTTCTCATGTTTCCTCTTTTTGGTGTTAAGTTCTTTAAAGAATTTTGCATATAATGGCACATTCCTGATAACATCCAAAAGAGGCAAATTAATATTCACTTTAGAAAGCATGTAAAAAATATCAGAAAATTTCTTATCCTGTTTAACATCATTCAGACGGCTTGGATAAGGAATAGGAGGCCTGTAAGGTTCGGTCGCCTTGTGTAGTGTCATGAAAGAAGATAGCACATTCTCCTTGCTCTCCTTAGATGTTTGAGAAGATTATGGATCTCCAACTGGATTTCCTTTAGGAGTATTTTGCTCATTTTGCTTCTCAATTGATTTTCCTGCATCACATGGCAAGTCATAAGAAATTTTATCATCGCAATTGTTGTTAAGAATTTTACCACTTCGTAGCACTGTGATAGCCTTTGCTTGCTTAGGTTGGCTAGGCAACTTTCCTTTTTGATGTACTTGCAATTGTTCCGCAAGTTGCCCAACTTGTACTTCTATCCTCTTCATTGATGCCTCTAAGGAATCCAACATTTGGCTATATTTCTCATGGTTCTCTTTGCTAACTTGAATAAAAGCACTCAAGTTCTCCTCCAAAGTTTGATTTCTAGGCTGATTGGGTGGTGCAACTTGGTTTTGATATTGAATCGGTCTTGAACTTTGAGCATACGCCAGAGTGTTGTTAGTCTTCTAGGAGAAATTGGGATGATTTCTCCACCTAGGGTTATAGGTGTTAGAATATTGATCATTCCTCAGCCTAGGTTGGTAAGACTCCATTGCATTAACTTGTTATTGTTCATTTCCTGCATAAGATTCATAAGACAAAGAACAAGTGTTAACACTGTAACTAAAAACCCCACAAACTCCACATACCTCATGATTGGGCGTGTTTGTGGTAGTGAGAAGTTTGACTTGTTTGGTCAACTCTGCAAATTACATTGCCATATCGTTATTGGAGCTCAATTCATTAACCCCAACTCTCATTCCTCTTAAACTCTTTTGTTGGGAATTAGCACCCAACATCTCATATAGCTCGCTTGTCTCCTCAGCAGTCTTTCTCCCATTGTTCCACCGACAGTGTTATCAACCGTATATTAACATTGTTGTGTCAATCAATCATAGAAGAATTGATTTTGTAGCTGCAATGGGTAATGATGGTGGGGACACTGGATTAAAAGCATTTTGAACCTGTCCCATTGTTGTGAGTTTTAAATTACTCACAAGCACATGAGTCATTTGCAAAATATAGTGTTGTGCAAGTGCGAGGTCGAATCCACAGGGAATTGCGTCGTGAAAATATATTTTTATCTAAACTAACCCTATTTTAACCTAGTTCCGAATTTTGGATTGTATCTTGTAAAGAAATATAAACTAAACTAAATTGATTTTAAAACAAATGATAAAAACACTAAAGTTTCTGAATCCACCCCACCAAAGTAAAGCATATATCTTCATGTTCTATATAATAGAGATTTATCAAATAATTCCATGAATCCACGATAAACAAATCACAACAAATACTCTAATTAAACCAAAACCATCCAATGTATCCGTTTAATTTACAAATCACAATGGATATCCAATTTAGCTTCGTATGATTCACTGTATCCGTTAAATGAAACACACAAAATATCCAATTTGAACAATTTATAAACTATCAATCATAAGAATTTACTCAAACTTTAATACTAAAAATATCATAATTGTACGAACTTATCTGAAAATATAATGCTAAACAATGGAAATGCTTCATCTTCAACCTTAGCTGAAGATTTTAGCCACTCATGATTATGAAACTAAATTTCACAATTAAAGTGCTAAGCATTAAAACTCAAAAAGAAATAAATTAAAACTAACTATACATTGAGAGAAATTCCACTCGCAGATGTTGAGCAGTGCTTCCCCCTTTGGTAGCAAAGCCTTGGAGATCCACCAGAATGCTAGTAGAAGTCCTCTAGAATGCCCTAAGAGGTTCTCCAAATCATTGTCTTAAGATGAAATGAAGAGGGGCTTATATAGGGAAACACCACAAGTGCAATGTGTTTCCAATCCGATGTGGGATGCTACAGATTCCAGCTTTTGCTCTTTGACCTTTGTCTACTAAAATTGCCATAACTTTCTCTAGAAAAATCATTTTTACGATCCATAAAATTCCTCGGAAAATAAACATTCGGATCTTTCCAAGCATATATTGCTCATCTCCTGGTTCTTTTTTAATCAATACAGTTTAATCCATAAAAATGACTGATATGTCACGCTGAAATCATGCGCAGCCTGACCTTTGTCTACTAAAACTGCCATAATTTTCTCTAAAAAAATCATTTTTATAAGCTGTAAAATTCCTCAAAAAATAGACATCCAGATCTTTCCAGTATATATGGCTCATCTCCTGATTCTTCTTGAATCAATACAATTTAATCCCTAAAAATGACTTATCTGTACGGGCAATTCTAGCAATTTAGTGAAACTCTTTTCCAAGCTTGTAAACCTGTAAAACAACAAAAAACAACTCAAAGTAACAAATTCCTAAGCTAACAAATATAAATTAAGGGGCTAAAATATGTAATATTTGGCACTCATCAAGTACCCCCAAACTTACATATTGCTAATCCCACAGCAATACGAAACTAAAAACTAAATGAAAAACAAAGAACATAAAGATAAGTTCATCACTCATTGTATCCAAATATTTAAAGAGCACACATCACCATGATATTCATTCATGAGTAAGCTTAAAAAGATAAACCCATCTTCGCAATGAATAGAAATGTTAAAATCTAATTACTTACAAAAGGCAGGTTAAGGCATCACAAGTCTGACTCAGTGTAAAGTGAATTAGCATATAAAAATGAAGCTTCTAAATAACTCCAATGTGTAAGGTCTCCATGTCTCAAGATTCACCGAATTTCCCATCAGAATGAACAAAAATGGCATAGTTTGTATTTCACTCTTTTATTATAAGGCTATGCTATATTTAGTTCCCTTAAGCTTTCTAATTGACTAATTTAGCGAGTGTTGAGTCAATGACTCCCAAACCAGATAGTTTTAGGGCATTAGGTGTAAAGACACCCCTAAGGACTTACCAACTCGAGTCAAAAAGGCTATGAAATTAAATTGGCCTTAATACTACCAAGCAAAATTCCCACCTTTTGACGTGAACACTCACTGCTTACTGAAGCAAGAGGTCCAGTTACTCAGTGGAAAGTTTATTTATGATCATCAAAATTTATTTATTTATTGTAATTTTTTATGCCAAAATGTTTATCCAACAAGTCATCCAGTTTCAGTTAAGATGAGGAAACATACACATTAAAATCACATGTCATACCTCATACAATTTGTGCTAATGTGCTCGTGTTAGATTAGATCAAACATGTGAATTCTCAAATGCCTAAAGTAAGTAACTAAATTTTAAAACTTTATCACCAGATCATGTGTTCAAAATTTTAAGCTCACCAATGACATCACATCACAAAAATTGTTTAGATCAACCAAAATTTCAAAATAACATGACATGCATTTATCTTTTCTTTAAAACGAAGAAAAAACAACAACAAATTAGGACAAAGTGTGTGTAATGTGTACTCATTGTCCCCAATGTTTGAATATTATGGAAAGAACTAATCTGGGAGAAAGAGAACTAGCTGGACTGGTATGGCTCATAGCATACCCCTAAACTTGAACTGAAGTACGTGTTGTCCCTGAAAAACAAAAGAAACACTAGAAATAAACAGTAACAATAAATATGTAAAATAATAAACAAACAGAAAGGATATGTTGTGGGGTGCCTCCCATGAGTGCTAAGTTTAAAGTCTTCAGCCAGACTCTCCATAATAGAAGACACTCAATCAGAGTAACTAGGATCCTCCAACAATATTGTCTCAATGCCCGGACTCCTCAACTCTAATAATGGTTTTAGCCTCTATCCATTTACCTTGAAATTGTTACCATTCTTTGGATCCTCAATCTCGATGGCCCCCATGAGGAAAAACTGACCGAATAATAAATGGGCATGTCCATCGAGATTTGAGCTTGCCTGAAAAAATATGCAAGTGTGAATTGTAAAGAACTTTTTGACCAAGCTCAAAAGATTGTCTCAAAATGTTCTGGTCATGAGTCTACTTCAATTGTGCTTTGTACAACTGTGCCCAATCATATGCATCATTCCACAACTCCTCTGATTCATTGAGTTGGAGCTTTCTTTGTGAGCCAACCTTCGAAAGATTGAAGTTCAGTTGCTTGATAGCCCAATAGGCTCTATGCTCTAATTCCACCGGAAGGCGACAAGATTTTCCGTACACAATATGATATGGAGACATGCCAATTGGGGTCTTGAATGTTGTTCGATATGCCCACAATGCATCATTCAATCGCAGACCAATCCTTTCTACTAGGGTTCACAGTCTTCTCCAAAATGTGCTTGATCTCGTGATTAGAAATTTTCACTTGTCCACTCGTCTGTGGGTGATACGGGGTGGCAACCTTGTGTGTGATGAAATACTTCTTCATCAATTGCTTAAAAATCCAGTTGCAAAAGTGCTTACCTCCATCACTTATGATTGCTCGAGGCGTACCAAAATAAGCAAAGATATTGTCCTTCAAAAACTGGACCACAACTCTGTGGTCATTGGTCTTGCATGCAATTGCCTCCACCCATTTGGACAGATAGTCCACAACAACTAGAATGTACAGACCAAAGGAGTTTGGGAAAGGTCCCATAAAATCAATGCCCTACACGTCAAAAATCTCAACAATCAGAATGAGGTTGAGGGGCATCATATTCCACCTAGAAATACTGCATAGCTTTTGGCAACGCTCACAAGATACACAGTAAGTGCGAGAGTCTCAGAACAGGGTAGGCCAATAGAATCCACACTGCAAAATCTTCGCAGCAGTCTTCTTAGCACTGAAATGGCCTCCACAAGCATGATCATAACAAAAAGCGATGACTTTAGATTGGTCATGCTCAAGAATACATCTTCTAATGATCTGATTGGGACAATACTTGAACAGGTAAGGATTATCCGAAAAAAAATGCTTTACCATGGCCAAAAACTTGGACTTGTCTTATCGCCCCTAATGTAAAGGCATTTCACCGGTGACAAGATAGTTCACTATATCAGCAAACCATGGTGCAGGATTGTGAGCAATGTGCATAAACTACTCATCAGGAAAGGTCTCAGAAATAGGAATGGTGGCCTCAGTGAAATCCACTATCAACCTAGACAAATGGTCCGTCACCACATTTTCGGAACCTTTCTTATCCCGAATCTCTATGTTGAACTCTTGAAGTAACAAGATCCATTGGATAAGACAAGATTTAGCATCTTTTTTTGGAGAAAAGATACTTCAATGTTGTATGATCCGAGTAGATAATGACTTTTGATCCTAACAAGTAGGATCTAAACTTGTCAAATGCAAAAATGACTGCTAGCAACTCATTTTCAGTGGTAGAGTAATTGAGTTATGCGTCGTTTAGAGTTCTGCTTGCATACTGGATGACATGGGGAAGTTTATCAACATGCTACCCCAAAACAACTCCAACAGCATAATCTGATGCGTCACACATAATCTCGAAAGGTACACCCCAGTTAGGTGGCTGAATAATGAGTGTGGATGTCAGAATCTTCTTCAGATTCCCAAATGCTTTCTTACAGTCTTCATCAAATACAAATGGGGCATCCTTCATTAATAACTTGCACAAGGTTCGGGCGATCTTGCTGAAATCCTGGATAAATCGCTTGTAGAATCCTGTATGGCCTAGAAAAGAACGAACCTCATTCACCGTACATGGGGGTGGAAGGTTGGAAATCAGGTCCACCTTCGCTTTGTCGACCTCAATCCCCCGATGGGATATGATGTGCCCCAGTACAATACCTTGCTTGACCATAAAATGGTACTTCTCCCAATTAAGCACCAGGTTCTTCTCCTTGTACTGCACTAAAACCAAAGTGAGACAGTGCAGACACTCCTCAAATGATGAACCAAAGATGGAGAAGTCATCCATAAAAATCTCTAAAGAATGCTCTACCACGTCAGAGAATATGCTGACTATGCACCGCTGAAAAGTAACGGGTGCATTGCCTAATCCAAAGGGCATACGACGGTAAGCGAACGTCCCAAAAGGACAAGTAAACGTTGTCTTCTCATGATCTTCCACAGGAACCTGGTTATATCTAGAATAACCATCCAAGAAGCAATAGTAATCGTGCCCAGCCAAGCACTCCACCATCTGATCAATAAATGGGAGTGGAAAGTGATCATTCCTTGTGGCAGCTTTCAACTTACGGTAGTCTATACACACTCTCCATCCTGACTGAACGCGAGTTGGCACCAACTCGTCGTCCTTATTCTTCACTGCCATCAATCCAGCCCGCTTGAGCACAACATGAATCGGGCTTACCCACTTGCTATCAGAGATTAGATAAATGATCCCTACATCCAACAACTTTATCACTTCAGTCCTCACAACCTCTTGCATAGCTGGGTTGAGCCTTCTCTGTGGCTCCCTTGATGGCTTGGCATTCTCCTCCAAATGTATCTTGTGCATCACCAACGAGGGGTTGATTCGCTTGATATCCTCAATAGTCCAGCCGATAGCTTCCTTGTGCTCTCTTAAAACATCTAACAATTTCTCCTCTTGAACCTCAACCAAATATGAAGCTATAATCACAGGAAAATAATCTGCTAGACCTAGGAACTTATACTTAATATTGTCTAGTAAAGGTTTAAGTTCCTTCTTAGGGGGCTCAGGTTCTACGATCTCCTCCTTCTCATTGCTCTCCCAATGAGCAGACTCTAAAATGGCATTTGTTTACTCAAGTAACTTATCCAAATCCAGATCCTCTCCAAACTGAGCAAAGCATGCCTCCAGGGGGTCCACAATGCTTAATTCATCCACAGTCTCCTCAATAATCTCCTCTATCAAGCATACATTTCTCACTTCATCAAATTCCAGTGGTTGCTTAATGATATCAAAGATATTCAACTCCACTGTCATATTTCCAAGGGAAATCTTCATCACCCTTGTCCTATAATTTATCAAGGCATTAGCTGTGGCTAAGAATGGTCGCCCTAGAATCACTGGTATCTGAATCCCTCCATTCTGAACTGGCTCTGTATATAGCATAATAAAATCCATGAGGAAATAAAACTTATCCACCTTTATCAAAACATCCTCAACTACTCCCCGTAGTATTTTCACTGACCTGTCAGCCAATTAAAGTGTTGTGGATGTGGGCTTCAATTCTCCTAACCCCAACTGCAAATAGACTAAGTATGGCAGAAGATTCACACTCGCTCCTAGATCCAATAGAGCCATCTCAATCTGGCTGACTCTTATCATGCAAGAGATGGTGGGACACCCTGGGTCCTTATACTTGATCGGCATCTTGCACTGAAGGATTAAGCTAACCTGCTCGGTCAAAAACACCTTCTTTAGGACATTCGTCTTCCTCTTGACAGTGATAAAGTCCTTTAATAACTTGGCATATGACGGCACTTGCTGGACGATGTCCAAAAGTTGGATATTGATTTGGACTTGCTTGAACACCTCCAGAATTTCATCAAATTTCTCTAATTTCTTAGGCACTTAAAATCTCTCAGGGTAAGGCACTTTAGGTACAAACGACCTAGGAGAATCCTTAACAGTAGGTGTGGCTATAGACGGCTCAGCATCTCTCTTCTCCTTGTTGCCACTTTCTTGCCCTTGCTGCATAACAGGGTTCTCTTCCACTTGATTGTCCACTTGTCTCCCAGACCTCAATGTGACAATCGATTGCACTTGTTCCTAACCATGTGTAGAATTTGATGAATTTCTAACTGTAAACTGTCCCTTCAGGTTGCGCATGGGTTAACTGGGGAACATTCCCTTCTCTCTTTCACTCAAGTGACTGGCAATTTTCCCCATTTGACTCTCTAGCTTGACAATCACTTGGGTGTTTACTATTGTCACACTCCTCATTTCACTGATGGATTAGGTAGTCATCTTCATGAACTCCTTGAAGGTGTCTTCCAATGACTGTGAAACCGACACTGGCGCTTGAGTGGGAGCTTGGTAAGCAGGTGATGGTGCTGGATGGACTGAGCGATCATGACTTGGAATTGGTGGAGGAAATTCGGGAGGGTATTGATTGTGAGCATGATGAGGGGCTGTTGTGACAATTATCTACCTAAATAAATATGCAAATAACCGTCCTAGTTTTACTTACAAGTGCACAAGGTCAGTAGTAGCATAGTGTGCAAGTGCGAGATTATTTCCACAGGGATTGGTGAATTTCGATTTAGAATTAGTTTCACAAAGTAAAAATAGATGGGAATAAATATTGAGTTTAGACAATAATAATAAAGATGTAGGGACTTGGTATCCACCACTAATCATGCTACCCCAACAAAACAATATGCCAATGCTCTATTATTGCTATGAATACCTACTAGTTGTCAACCTAAGGGCTTGGTCCACTCCTTAGGCTATTGATTTCCTTAAGCAACGAGTTAGGCATGGTGTATACTTTAACTCTTTTCTCTCTTAAGGGATTCAACATGGTGTATACTGAGTTGTTCCTTAAGAGAGTATAGGATCTGTGAAAATCGACAACCACACGGGACCTAGGGCTTGGTCCACTCCCGGTTTTTCATGTTGATTAACCCAAGAATTCGGTGTGAATATCTTTTGTTACTATTGTTGAACCCAGGACTCGGTCATCCAAATTGATTCAACTAACTGATCCATACCACATGCATAAGTTAATCAAACACACACATATAAGGAATGTAAATAAAAACAGGTATTAATCAAATTAAGAATCACAGCATAAGTATTGTAAAGGCACCAATATTGAATTATTGGTTAAACATAATTAGGGCTTCATCTAAGCCCTTACTAAAAGTTTAAGTACACATAATAAAAATAAAGGAAAGAAGAAACTTGAGAGAAGAGTCGTCAATTCTCCTCGACAGTTTCTTTCTCCGATCTCCCCGAACAAAAACTAAACTAAAAGGAAGATAAGCTCCTCAAAAGGGAGATGCTCTTTCTGTGTTTTACAGGGCTATTTATAGAGTTCTAAAGGTGCTTTGAAACCCTAATTTCCAAAATAGGTCCAAAAGAAATCTTTTCAAAACTGGCTCTGCCACCTCTCTGTGCGTGTGCGCTCGATCGCATGCTTCTGCGCTCGAGCACATGGGTGCACTTGAGCCTTTTATGTGTCCGCACGATTGCTTGTGCGCTTGATCGCAGCCATGTTGCGCTCGATCGCACTAGCTCTTTCTGGATCTTCAATTTTCTTCCTTTAAAGCTTCAAAATGTTTTCTTTTCTTCACAAGCCTATGAAAAACACATAAAACACAAAAAGAAAGTAAAATAGAATAAAATATGTAAACAAAGAGCTTAACAAATGTAAATTAAAGGGCTTAAATATGAATATTTAAGCTCCTATCACACCCCCAAACTTACATATTGCTAGTCTCTTAGCAATACAAAACGAAACACTATATTAAAACAGAATTAAAGATAAATTCATTTTCATGGTACTCAAAGATTTGGGTTGTGCATAAAACTATGATAACCGTTCATGAGTAAGCTTATAATAAAAACACATTTTTGTATTGAAAAATGATTTTCAAAAGCTCATGTTACTTACCAAAGGCTGACCTAAGGCATCACAAGTTTGATTTGTGTGTGATGAATTAGTACATATAAGATGGGACTTTCACATAATTTTAGTGTATAGTGTTTCAATGTCCAAACCTTTATCGAATTCCTTATCAAAGAGAACAAAAATGGCATAATGCTTGCTTCTTTTTCTTTTTATTTTATCATGCGATCTTTGCCATGTTGAGTTCCATCGAGCTTTCTAATTGACCCTTGTAACGAGTGTTTGGCCAATGACTCCCAAACCAGATGGTTTTAGGGCATTAAGTGTAAAGACACCCCTAAGGACTTACTAACTCGAGTCAAAAAGGCTACGGAACTAACAGATTTTAATGCTTCTAAATGAAATTCTCACCTTTTGATGTGAACACTCAATGCTTACTGAGGCAAGAGGCCTAGTTACTCAGTGAAAATTTTTATTATGATCATTAAAGGCTTACTTCCCACTTTTAGATGTGAACACTCACTGCTTACTGAGGCAAGAGGCCCAGTTACTCAGTGGAAAGTTTTTAATGGTCATTTAGAAGCTTTTTATTTTCTTTTTGCATGATGGACATTTTTCTTTATTTTTTCTTATGCTAAAGTGTTCTTTTAACAAAATATTCGATTATAGTTAAGTCATGGAAACATATACAAAAGAATTATATGTCATACCACACATATGCATGCTAAATGTGCTTGTGCAAATTTGAATCACACTAGTGAATTCTTAGGTACCTTGAGGTAGGTAACTAAACTTTGTGAAATTCCTATTACAAGACTACATGTTCTAGATTTTAAGCTTACTAATGAAGTTTTATCAAATTTTTAATTTAACCAAAATTTTTGTTACCAAATGAACATGCATTTATCTTTTCTAAAACAAAAAAAGGGACCTAGTGTGTGCATGTGTCTCCCATACCCCCAAACTTAATTTACATATTGTCCCCAATGTGTGAATAACATGGAAAGATCTGACCTGGGAGATGGAGAACTAACTGGACCGGTATGGCTCATATCACACCCCCAAACTTGAACGGAATCACACATTGTCCCTAAAAAAGAAAAACTAACGTAATACGGGAAAACAAAAAGTATTGAAATTAAATAAATGACAAGAAATATAAAAAAAATAATGATAAAAGGATAAGCTGTGGGGTGCCTCCCATGAGTCCTAAGTTTAACGTCTTCAGCCGGACCAAGCCTTATTCTTCCCCAAAACAAAGATTGGCAGCAACCAGCATAGGTAGTGTCTTATTCTCTCCTATATAAGCATAAGTCAAATGCTTCCGCAATTGCTTCAACTCTAAATTTGGTGTCTGGACAATAAAAGGGAAAAAAGTAGTATTAGAAGGCATAAGAGTGTCAAATGGATCGGTGTACTTACTTGGATAATTTAAAGAGGCCTCTAAGAGGTGCACGGTTTCAATGATGTCATCAGTAATGTCTTCAGATTTTGGCTCAATATCTAATCTTTTGAAATAATGGGTGAGGGAGGTCTCTAATAGATCAACATGATGATCATGAAAACTTGTTCAACAACACCTTACTTTTGGTTACTTAGCTCCTTAGCCAATTGCCCCACTTGTACTTCCAATCTTTAAATGGCTTGTTCATGCCGTGCAGTGGTTTGTCTGATCTCAGTCCGAAATTGTCTTTCCTCTGCCATAAGTTGATCTTGTGAGGTCATCAATTGTTGTTGCTGAGTTGCTAACTGCATCGCAAGATTCTCTAGGTCATTTTTCTTGGATTCGAGAACTGAGTGGGCTGTTTGTTGGGGATTCCTTTGTTGCCCTTGAAAGTTCAAGGCATTTTGATCGTTGCTCCATGAGAAGTTGGTATGGTTCCTCCATCTAGGATTATAGGTATTTGCATATATGTTGTAGTTGTTCGGTCCCACATAATTTGCTTGCTCTTGATCTGCAGATGAATACAAAGAGCAATTGTCAGTAGTGTGATCAAAATAAGAACATATAGCACATACTTGGAGTTGTTTGGCTCGTGGACTAGGTGAGATGTTTTAAGAAGTCATGGCTTTTATAAGCATATCTAGCTTCCTCTCCATAGCATCTAGACAAGCATATCTAGCTTCTGCCATTGGTGCTTCTCCTTTGAATGAATTAGTTGGAAAGCTTCAGTGTAGCAGTTTCAGTACTGCTTCTTGGGTACTCTTTGGAGCTTTTGCGCTCGAGCGCACCAAGAACAGTGCTCGACCGCACTAGGATTGCGCTCGATCGCACCAAGGAGTGCGCTCGATCGCAATGAGGATAGAAACTCCTCCTCTGCACACCTGAACAAAAACAGAAAACCAAAAGAAGGAATAAATCTGATTTTTGATAAAACTAAAAATAAAACGGAACAGAATAAAATAAAATAAAATAAAAATAACTAACGAAAATAATTCCAAAAAGAAATTTAGCACAATCCCCTGCAACGGCGCCAAAAACATGTTATGACGATTATCTACCTAAATAAATATGCAAATAACCATCATAGTTTTACTTGCAAGTGCACAAGGTCAGTAGTAGCATAGTGTGCAAATGCGAGATCATTTTCACAGGGATTGATGAATTTCGATTTAGAATTAGTTTCACAAAGTAAAAATAGATGGGAATAAATATTGAGTTTAGAAAATAATAATAAAGACGTAGGGACTTAGTATCCACCACTAATCATGCTACCCCAACAAAACAATATACCAATGCTTTATTCATGCTATGAATACCTATTGGTTGTCAACCTAAGGGCTTGGTCCACTTTTTAGGCTATTGATTTCCCTAAGCAATGAGTTAGGCATGGTGTAAACTCTAACTCTTTTCTCTCTTAAGGATTCAACATGGTGTATACTGAGTTGTTCCTTAAGAGATCATAGGATCTATGGAAATCGACAACCACACGGGACCTAGGGCTTGGTCCACTCCCGGTTTTCCATGTTGATTAACCCAAGAATTCGGTGTGGATATCTTTTGTTACTATTGTTGAACCCAAGACTCAGTCATCCAAATTGATTCAACTAACTGATCCATACCATATGCATAAGTTGATCAGACACACACATATGAGGAATGTAAATAAAAACAGGTATTAATCAAATTAAGAATCATAACATAAGTAATGCAAAATTACCAATATTGAATTATTGGTTAAACATAATTAGGGCTTCAACTAAGCCCTTACTAAAAGTTTAAGTACACATAATAAAAATAAAGGACAGAAGAAACCCGAGAGAAGAGTCGTCAATTCTCCTCCACAGTTTCTTTCTCCGATCTCCCTGTACAAAAACTAAACTAAAAGGAAGATAAGCTCCTCCAAAGGGAGATGCTGTTTCTATGTTTTATAGGGCTATTTATAGGGTTCTAAAGGTGCCTTGAAACCCTAATTTCCAAAATAGGTCTGGAAGAAATCTTTCCAAAACTGGCTATGCCACCTCTCTGTGCGTGTGCGCTCGATCGCATGCTTCTGCACTCGAGCGCATGGGTGAGCTCGAGCCTTCTATGTGTGTGTGCGATTTCTTGTGTGCTTGATCGTAGCCATGTTGCGCTCGATCGCACTAGCTCTTTCTAGATCTTCAGTTTTCTTCCTTTAAAGCTTCAAAATGCTTTCTTTTCTTCACAAGCCTATGAAAAACACAGAAAACACAAAAAGAAAGTAAAATAGAATAAAATACATAAACAAAGAGCTTAACAAATGTAAATTAAGGGGCTTAAATATGAATATTTAAGCTCCTATCAGGGGCTCCTCCCAGATTCATCTGTTGGTTCTGCTTCCATGAAAAATTAGGGTGGTTCCGCCACCCTGGATTGTAAGTCTCGGAGTAAGATCCATTTGATTGCCTCCAATAGTCATTGAAAGCATTTACTTGTTCCGTGGGACACTCGGCAAAAGTCGGCATAGATGGACAATTCTGTGCTAAATGAATAGGACTAGCACTGATGGAACAACTATCAACATTGAATGTATTAGTAGCATTGATAGACTTGCCCATAGCGAGAGCGTCAATCTTCTTGGTGAAAGCATTTATCTTTATCTTCAAGTCAATATCCTCCTTAATCTCATAGATGCCTCTTTTCCTAGGAGCACGACCTGATTTGTCCCGACAGCTTGAAAAATCCTACTGCTGTGAGTTGTCGGACAACTTGTCCAATGCCTTGTATGCTTTATCCCCCGTTAGACTTAAGAACGCCCCCCCATTCATAGACTCAATCATGCTACGGTTGGATTGAGTCAACCCTTGGTAGAAGAACTGAATGAGTCTCCACTTCTCATATCCATGTGGAGGGCATCTAATCAGTAACTCTTTAAAACGCTCTCAACTCTCAGAAAACTTCCCATCCTCCTCCTGAGTGAAAGAACTAATCTCCTTTCAATACTCATTCACTCTAGACATTGGGAAAAACTTATTATAGAATTTACTCAACAGATTTTCCCAAGATGTAATAGACCCGGGCGTGTTGGAATCCAACCATGACCTAGCTCTATCGTGAAGAGAAAAAGGGAAAAGTCGAAGATGGACTGACTCCTCAGAGAAGTTTTGGAACTTGAATGCGGCACAAATATCTTTGACTTTCTTCACATGGTTGTTAGGATTTTCAAGATCTAAGTCATGAAATGAGGGTAAGAGTTGGATGATATGAGGCTTTAAATCAAAATGAGTAGCATTGGTTGGTGGCAACACCACGCAAGAAGATGAGTTAGTCACAACGGGTGTGAACAAATCCCTAAGGGATGTAGTGGAGTCCACGTTCCAAGCTCTAGGTTGCTCTACGTTCTCTGGTTGATTTGCATTCCTAAAATTGTCTCTTATCTCAGTTGTCTCTCGTTCAACAAGTGTTCTCTTCTGTCTCCTAAGAGTTCTTTCTAAGTCAGGATCCAAAGGTGTCAATTCTAAATTCAGGGATCTCCGACCAAGCATACATCACACAAAAAAGCAATAAAATAAACTAACTAGTAGAAACAAAAGAATAAAAAAATAAAATAAAAATAAATAAAACAAAAATGTTAACTAAACTAGTAGAAAAATAAAATCAATTCAAACAAAAATTTCACAAACAAAATAATTCCCCGACAACGGCGCCAAAAACTTGTTGTGAGTTTTAAATTACTCACAACTGCACGAGTTGTTTGCAATATAGTGTTGTGCAAGTGCGAGGTTGAATCCACAGAGAATTGCGTCGTGAAAATATATTTTTATCTAAACTAACCCTATTTTAACCTAGTTCCAAATTTTGGATTGTATCTTGCAAAGAAATATAAACTAAACTAAATTGATTTAAAAACAAATGATAAAAACACTAAGGTTTTGGAATCCACCCCACCAAAGTAAAGCATATATCTTCATGTTCTATATAACAAAGATTTATCAAATAATTCCATGACTCCACATAATCAAATCACAACAAATACCCTAATTAAACCAAAACCATCCAATGTATCCGTTTAATTTACAAATCACAATGGATATCCAATTTAACTTCGAATGATTCGCTGCATCTGTTAAATGAAACACATGAAATATCCTATTTGAACAATTTATAAACTATTAATCGTAAGAATTTACTCAAAAAATTGAAATAGAACATTTAATACTAAAAATATCATAATTGTACGAACATATCTAAAAATATGATGCTAAACAATGGAAATGCTTCATTTTCAACCTTAGCTGAAGATTTTAGCCACTCATGATTATGAAACTAAATTTCACAATTAAAGTGCTAATCATTAAAACTCAAAAAGATATAAATTAAAACTGACTATACATTAAGAGAAATTTCACTCGCAGATGTTGAGCAGCGCTTCCTCCTTTGGTAGCAAAGCCTTGGAGATCCACCAAAATGCTAGTAAAAGTCCTCTAGAATGCCCTAAGAGGCTATCCAGATTGCCGTCTTACAATGAATTGAAAAGGGGCTTATATAGGGAAACACAACGAGTCCAATGTGTTTCCAATCCGATGTGGGATACTGCAGATTCTAGCTTTTGCTCTTTGACCTTTGTCTACTAAAATTGCCATAACTTTCTCTAGAAAAATAATTTTTACGATCTGTAAAATTCCTCATAAAATAGACATCCGGATATTTCCAAGAATATATGGCTCATCCCCTAGTTCTTCTTGAATCAATACAATTTAATCCGTAAAAATGACTGATCTGTCACGTTGAAATCATGCACAGCCTGACCTTTGTCTACTAAAATGGTCATAACTTTCTCTAGAAAAATCATTTTTACAAGCCGTAAAATTCCTTAGAAAATAGACATCGGGATATTTCCAAGAATATATGGCTTATCTCCTAGTTATTCTTAAATCAATATAGTTTAAACCTAAAAAATGACTGATCTGTACTGGTAATTATGGCAATTTAGTGAAACTCCTTTCTAAGCTTGTAAACCTGTAAAACAACGAAAAAACAACTCAAAGTAACAAATTCCTAAGCTAACAAATGTAAATTAAGGGGGAAAAATATGCAATATTTGGCTCTCATCACCTATGCTTCATGGAAGGGTTCTCTCAACATTTGTGAGAACGTGGCAATTTTAGTTCTCAACTCAGTGGTCTTCTGATGAGAGTATAATTTGTTCATGAACCAATTGTAGACTGCTTCCCATGTAGTCAAAGAACTGGATTGAAGAGTCATTCACCATGCTTTTACTCTATCTTTTAATGTGTATGGGAAGCAGCTCATCCTGAGTTGATCCTCATTCAGCCCCTAAAGGGGAAAACTCTACACTGTTGCATAAAAATCCCTTATGAAGGTTAATAGGTCTTCATTTGGAATTCCGTAGAATGAAGGGAGCATGCTAAAGTGGATATTTTTTATCTCATAATTTTGTTCAGCTTCCTCCAATTGGATGCAAGATATGGAAGTGTCGATGATCGGCCTTGCATACTCCTTCATCATAATTTGTCTTTCAGCTCATTCCATTCTTTCAAGCTCCTATTTTTCGATTCCCTCAACATTTTCTTCTTCTTCCGTAGGTTGTAACTTCTCCCTTAGCCTATGGATGTTGTCGATTGCTGGCACTAGATTTCTCCCTTAGGATCTTCTACCGTGCATGTACCTGAAGAAAACAAAAGAAACATTAAGCTACCAGGAATCAAGAGAGTGAAATCAAGAAACAAATTAATGACAATTTAAATCAAGAAAATCTAGAAGTAAATAAAGAAAATTTAATAAAATAAAAGAAATAAAAATTACACCTTAAAGAAAGAAAAGAAATAAAATAAAAAATAAAAAAAAGAAAATAACTAAAGAATTAAACGCCAATTCCCTTGCAACGGCGCCAAAAACTTGATGTGCAAATTTTAAATGCTCGCAAGTGCACGAATCACAAATAGTATTGCGATGAGTTTACTCTCGAGGTCGATCTCTCAAGGAATTGCAGTGGCTTAAATCCTAAATTACTTTCTTAAAATTACTAAAACGGACTCTGAAATTAAATCTTAAACACTTTAATTAAAAGATTGGTGAAGAGAAAATTGAAATAAAAAAATTAAGTAAATTAAACAAAACGAATTATGAAGAGATGAGTATAATCAATGAGAACAATTGAGAGCTTAGCTTGCTATCCAATCATGAATTGGAACATTTGGTGAATATAAAGAATTAATCAACATCCAAGATTATTGGTATTTCCGCTAAGACTAGAGAATGCCTTTGATCGTGTTTATTCTCAATTTATAACTAATTAATTAAATCTCATGGATTGTGTTCATCAATTAATTAATTAAATTAAGATTGGTATTTGAATCCTGATTTAAATTACTATTAGCTTAATTAGGTCTAGATGATTTGTCCTCAACCTAATCTTGAATATTAACCTTGACTATCAATAATAGATGGCCAATCCACAAGCAATAATCAAAGGTATGAAGGATATTGAATAAGAAATAATCTGGAAAATTTCATAAAACTCAATCCACCAAAATATCCAAAACAATCAAGGCAGCTAAGCCAAACGCCCAACAATGTGTTCAGCTGCTCATGTTTAAATCCTAATCACAGAATTCAAATACTAAGGTTACAAGCATATTGAAGGGCAATAGGAGAAAAGTAGAATTTCTTTCTTAATTACAAAATGAATCCTCATAGTCTTGAAGCGATTGATCGTCGTCTTCAATCTCTTGATAAGCCATCTTGATGAAAGAAATTGTCTCCTCCTTCAATCTCCCAAAACTCCTCTTGATAATATCTCTCCAAGAACTGTAATCGTCTACCCTCTTCTTTGAGTCTAAAATTCCTATATATAGTTGTATGGAGATGGTTTTGTAGACAGAAAAATCGCCCTAGGGTTTCTGTTCAGGTCGTGTGCTACTGCTGTTGTCTAGGCCCGGTTCTGCTACTGTCCAGGCCCGGTTTTACTACTATATAGGCCAAGTTTCTGCTGTCCTAAACTGGGCCAGTTGTGCTGCTATCTAGCCCATGCAAATCCGAAAAAAAATCATAATTTAATGGCTTCTTCACTTCTGCCACGTTGAAATCATGCACAACCTGACCTTTGTCTACTAAATATGCCATAACTTTCTCTAAAAAAATTATATTTACAAGCTATAAAATTCTCCAAAAAATAAACTTTCGAATTTTTCCAAGCATATATGTCTCATCTCCTGATTCTTCCTGAATCAATACAGTTTAATCTGCAAATATAACTTCTGTCACGCTGAAATGACGCACAACCTGACCTTTGTTTACTAAAACTGCCATAACTTTCTCTAGAAAAATCATATTTATGAGCCATAAATTCTCTAGAAAATAGACATCGGGATCTTTCCAAGTATATATGGATCATCTCCTATTTCTCCCGAATCAATACAGTTTAATCCAAAAAAATGACTGATCTGTATGGATAATTCTGGCAATTTGGTGAAACTCCTTTCCAAGTGCTTCTGAACCTATAAAACAATGAAAAACGATTCAAAGTAACAAATTCCTAAGCTAAACATATAAATAAATACTTGAAAAACATACAAAATACTATGACAAATATTCATTCATCACATCTTGAGCAATAATAATCAATATTTAAAGAAAATGCAATGCATGAATTTAAATGTTATTATTATTTGGGAATGTCTTCCCACACGTCGACATGTTTTAATTTAAACCGACCCCCTCTCGGTTCTTTTATTTCTAGCATCTACTTCTTATCACGGTTTTCATTTATTTCCAGTATATACATTGTCACGGTTTCATTTAGACCGACCCCCTCCCGGTTCTTTCATTTCCAGCACATCTCGGTTGTCACGGTTTTTATTTATTTTCAACATATACCGGCTGTCGCGGTTTTCATTTAGACTGGCCCCATCCTAGTTCTTTTATTTCATGCATATGCATATGAACAATGATATGAAATATGCATATGAACAATGATATAAAAATAAGCATACATTCAGGCATTCAATTTAGCTATCCAGTTTTTTTCTCAAAATTATTATTTGATCATATTCACTAAATTATCTACTCCTATATCATTCAAATTATCAATCATAACTTGTCAAGAATTTCATTTATCTCATTTTTTTCAATAATATTACTTCTCATATAATAAATCTCTAACATATTAATTATTCCTAACATACCCATCAACCAACTTTCATCTATCATCAAAATATAGGTTAATAATTAATATCAATATCATCACTTTATATTTCAGATTTATCTTGATTACTAAAAGTAAATCTAACTCACCGCGTAGCATGTAGAGCTACCCGTAGATCACCTTCTTGCTTTTTTAGTTCTTTTCAGCAATTTTTCCTAATTGTTGATCGTCAACACCTGACATAATATTTATATTAAAATTTCTAATTTATTCTTCAACTTTTCCATAATTCTTACCCTTTAGATTTCTACATCAAATCTTGAATTTTTTTTTTTATGTATGCTAAATTTCCAAAATAAAATCCACATTATTACCTTTTGTTTTTCTTAGAGCTTTCCTTGACTCTCTTTAAAATTCTCCCGTAAACCTCTTCAAAATTTTACTTTTTCAACCTTTCTTCCAGTCCCCATGTGTTTAAAGGAAGAGAGTAATTTGAATTGAAGTTGAAGAAAACCAAACAGGATTTGGTAAGAATTAAATAAACAAAATAATAAAAAAAAATTGTCTATATATATATATATATATCTACACACACACACACATTAAAATGCCATGCCACTGTTTGTAAACTTTTGCTGCCTAACATGCAAGAATTGCACATTGCAGTCCATATGTTGTCTCCCTTTTTTTTCACACATACAGGGGTGTCCAATTTTTTTTCTCAAAAGAATTATTTTAGTCAATAGTAGAGCTTTCATGTGTGTGTGTATGTGTGTGTGTGTGTGTGTCTATATATATATATATCATTTAGTTCTATGTAGTATTTATCAAATTACTTCTTTACCCTTACTTTAAGAGCAAAGATATTACAAACACTTCCTCTCATCCTCCTGTGAGGGTTGCCACACCCATTCAAGCTCAGCCTCCTTAAGTCTTCAGGCCCGACTGATACGTGAAGGTCGGAGATTCATGCCTTGGAAGTGCTAACATTGCTCGGGAGTACTTGATTCAGGGAATCAATCCAAAGGACATGGTCAAACTGACCTAGAAACCCGTGGAGAGCCTTGTAATAATGGTTGAGGGTCTGGCCTCTTAGGTATCCCATGGTCCTACAAACTTTGTCATGATATTTCTGTCTACCTTCGAGGAGTTATAACTTGTTCTATTTTTCAATCAAGCATAGCTTCGAGCCTTGTTGATAGAGGACCTAGATGAGGCTTGGTTAGAGTGGGATGCAGCTGAGGCAGAGATAGCAAAGCTCCAAGCCAAGAAGGAGGCTGCGGAGAAGGCCTTGGTAGTATTCAAAGAGTCCTAAGAGTTTAAGTCAGCTATAGAGGTTACGACTGGTGACTTCTCCCTTAAGGGTTTCGTGGAAGCCAAGCAGCAAGCTTCAGCTGCTTATTCGGACCAGGATTTCTCCATAGTGGAGATCTCTGATGGTAAGGGTTCCAAAGATGAGGGTGAGGACTAGGCCCTTGCTATTGAGGAGGAGAAAGTAGACGTAGATTAGGATTTTTATGTTATTCGTTATGTTGGCCATTAATACCTTTTGTGAAAAATTTCTAAGTTAATGAAGGCTACTCTTTGTTTTCCATTCCATTTTTCCAATGTCCATACTCTAATTGAAATAAGAATTTGAAAGGGAAAGGCTTTGGGATCATGTCCTTGGCATAGGAGAAACTAAAAAACTTAGTGAAAAATGGATTGTTCCTTTATTAAGAATATCTAAGTATTACATCAATACTTGGCGAAACAAAATTGGCGAAACAAAGTTGGCAAAAAAAATTTGGCGAAACAAAATCGGCAATAGCTAGGGAGTCTTTAGAGGGCTTCTACTGGTTGAACTTGTGGAGATTATCCATATTCCAAGTGTGCGGCATTAGTTTATCGTTTAAGTCTTCAAGTTAGAATATACCATCTCGGTAAACTCTCTTGATACAGTAGGAACCTTACCAATTGGGGATGAGTTTCCTAGTCTTTCAAGGATGAGACACCTTGTTCTTTATCAAAACTAGGTCATGCAATCTAAAGGCTCTCTCCTTGACTCGAGAGTTGTAATATCTCGATACCATCTGGTGGTAGGCGGTAAGCTTAATATGGGCTTTGTATTTAGGCTTGTCGATCAAGTCATCGTTCATCTTGAGAGCCTCCTTATTATCTATTTCATTATAGTTATGTACTCATAAAGATGGCGTTCCTATCTTGAGGGGTATGACAAGCTCAGATCCATAAGCTAAGAAAAATGGGGTCTCTCCAGTAGGTGTTCAGGCGGTGGTTCGGTAGGCTCAAAGGACATTTGGGAGGTGATTGACCCACTATTGATCGGCATCATCAAGCCTTTTCTTGATGCCATACAGAAGAGTTCTGTTCATTACTTCAGTCTATCTGTTGGCTTAGGGATATCCTATCAAAGAAAACCTTTGTTCAATCTGGAGGTCTTGGCAGAAAGATTTGGACAAGATGTTGTCAAACTGTATACCATTGTTGATGACAAATATCCTAGGTATACCGAATCTACAAACAATCCATTTCAATATAAACCCTTGGGTCTGATAATCAGAAATACTAGTGAGAGGTCTGGCTTCCACATACTTGGTAAAATAATCGATGGCTACTATCAAATGTTTTTTTGCTCCGGTGCCTCCCAGAATGGGCTAAGCTATCCATTCCCCATATGGCAAAGGGAAGAGGATTGGCGATTGATGTCAAGATATTGGCTGGTCGCTGAGGTATGGAGGTATGTTCTTGATGAGTTTTATACTTTTTTACCATTTCAGTCGCATCGCGGTTCATTTGGAGCCAATAGTAACCATAACAGAGTATTTTAAAAACCAGAGCCTGGCCTCCAAGGTGGTTACCACATATCCCTTGGTGTTTTTTCCTGAGGGTATAATCAGCAGTGGTAGTACCTAGACATTTTAAATAAAGAGTGGTGAGACCTTTCTTATATAGTTGTCCATCAATTACAGTGTATCTTGAGGCACGAGAGATGAGCTTATTGGCCTCATTTTTCTGATCTGGGAGTGTGCCATCCGCTAAGTACCTAAGGATCGGATCCATCCAAGTTTGGTTCCTGATGAAGGCATTACTGGTACTTTTTCAATGCTTAGAGTTGGGAGGGTCTCAAAGTCTGAAGGAAGACACCTTCGTGTTATTTGCCCGAGGCACTTGTGCTATTCGGAACCTTTTGAAGGTTGTTGCGAGTTTGCGATCTTTTTTTAGTTTTTTTACAATCTTTACACCTTTGGCTCCAAATTCTTTGGTCATTTGGTTCACCACCAGTTGTGAGTCACTGTAAGCTTTTAAAGCCTCAGCAGCTAGTTTTTGGCGAGTTTCATCCCAGCAAGCAATGCCTCGTATTCAGCCTCGTTGCTTGAGGCCTTGAGCGTAAACTTTAAGGCATACTCAATTATGAACCCTTCAGGGCTACTAAGGATGAGGCCCATCCTGAAGTCAGTGCTGTCGGACGAACCATCCACATATAGTGTCCAATTTGGTTTCCTTAGGTGCTTCGACTTCAACTGAGTTGTCGGGAAAAGTTGTTTGGGTTATAAAATCTACTAGGGCCTGTGCTTTGATAGATGTACGGTGCTTGTATTGAATATCAAATTTGCATAGCTCAATGAACCATTTCACTAACCTTCCAAAAATTTCTGGCTTGTGGAGAACTTGTTATAGAGGCTGATCGGTGAAGAGGACTATGGTATGAGCATGAAAATATGGTCAAAGCTTCCTGGCCGTGATCAGGAGAGTATAGGCTAAATTTTTTATCAGAAGATACCTTGTTTCAGCATTGTGCAGAATTTGACTGACATAATTCATGGCATTTTGTATTCCAGCATCTTCTTGGATCAAGACCGAAGCTACAACGTCTTAGCCCACTGATATGTAGAGAAAGAGTTCTTCCCCTGTGATGGGTTTAGTGAGGAGAGGTGGTGAGCTCAAGTATTTTTTTTAGTTCTTCAAATGCTCTTTTACATTCTTCATCCCAGGTGAAACCCTTAGCCTTCATGATTGATTTAAAGAAAGGTAGGCACCTTTAGGCAGACTTAGACATAAAGTGCTTGAGCGCGGCTACTCGTCTAGTTAATCTTTGCACTTCTTTGACATTCTAATGAGAGGTCAAATTCATGATTGCCATTATTTTTTTGAGGTTACCTTCTATTCCCCGTTGTATTACCACAAAACCCAAAAACTTCACGGCAATGATTCCAAAGGTGCATTTAGTTGGGTTTAACATCATTTAGTGGCGATGGAGTATTTCGAATGCCTCCTCTAAATCAAACTCGTGATCCCTTGTACTAAGGCTTTTAACTAACATGTCATCCATATAGACATCTATATTTCTGCCAATCTACTCCCTGAAGATCTTGTTGACCAGCCTCTGGTAAGTGGCTGCCACATTCTTGAGCCCAAATGACATTACCTTGTGTCAATACGGGCCTTGATCAATGATAAAGGCGGTCATGGGTTGGTCGGACTTCTGCATTAACCAACCTCCATAAAACTGAGCAATTCATGCCCGGATGTGGCATCAACCAGCTGGTCGATTCGAGAAAGGAGAAAACTATCCTTTAAGGAGTGATTACGCTCAAACTAATACGCAGTTAGTGTGAATAGTTGAGGTGTCGATCCCACGAGAAAAAGCGAATTACAAGGAAAAGTGTAAACCTTACCACGAACGATAAAATCCAAATGAGTAAATCTGAGTTTGATAATGAAATAATGTAAAGGAAATTGTGTAAATGTAATGAAGAATATAAATGAAAGATAACAAGGTTCAGGGAATCCTCCCTAGGTTTGTTGCCTTATTCCAATCTTGATTCAATTGTTTTTATCTCGATTACTAGTTTCACATCCTAAACAAGCAATCGGCAAGTATTTAATCAAAGCATATGAAAACCCTAATGTAATTGCTACGAATCACTCACTAATTTCGATTCAAGCACACTTGACCTATCCTATAGATTTATCAAGAAACGACAATATATCTCAATGATAATATCACAGTAATGGACAAACCTAAAAAATAAATCTACCGGAATCAATCACATCTAAACAACTTGACATAAGAAGAGCTTGACTAGACTTATATGGAGAAGAAGCATGCAATCACCGGATTAAGAAAATCTAAGATAAGAAGAACATAAAGTGCAGCTGTCACATGAACCTAAATTATTTTTGTTTAATCAAAGAGTAAATCATAAATAATGTTTTGACTATAAATCCAAACTACAACTGAATCAATAATGGAAAATAAGAACAACTACACCTACGGATTCATCCCTTCGCCTTGCTTGGAGATTAGTTGGCCATGGGGCTCATGCTTGGACACCATAATGTCAAACTCTCTCCTCAGTTTCCAGCCTTAATGATTCTTTTCCTATCAAACCCTAAGTGATCTATTTATAATACAAAAGGTCCAAGGGTGTTTTCGAGTTTAAACCATCATTAAAGTCCTAATTAGGTCATGATACGGAGCAAGGGATCGCGTGGGTGCCGCACCTCTCATTAGTCCAGGCTGCGGCTCAGACCTTTGGGCTTTCTCCTTGCTTCTGGAGGCTGCACCTCTCATTGATCCAGGCCGCGACGCCAACTGATGGCTTCTTTGCTCTTTTGGGCTTGGTTCTGGAGGCCGAGACTTAGACTTCTTCAGGCCGCAACGCACACACCTAAGACTTGGTTTCTCTTTATTTTATCCTACCAAAACCACTCCTTCACCTCGATATGCATGGAATCTTAGTGCTTCAAGCAAAGATAGCTTTTCCATCTCTTTTAAACATAAAGTACCTGAAAATGCACCGAAACAAGTCAATGATCCAAGAATATCACTTTAGAGTTATTAAGGTATAAAAGTGTAATTCAAACCTCGATCAACCCTAAAATACTAACAAATAAGTACTATCAAGATGCATTTTATAACTCTCATCATAACCCCCAATTAGCTTATTACTAGTCCCTAGCAATTCAAGCGAAAACAAAACAATATGAAATGAATTCTATGGTAGGAATCAAAACAAAATAGAGCAATATTAGCGTTAAACCAAGAGTAATTCATTTTTTTTTTCTTTCAAAAATCGCAAATAACATATAGCACATAGAATCATTAAATATTACTCAAGTCCAAAAGTAATCCAAACATTAATCTTAAAATTGTTATCGACTCTTACTATCCATCTTACCACAATCTATTAATCTGAACACCCGGATGATTTTATGCATAACATTTATGAGTACAAGTCTTGGCCTCTAAAATATTTAATTTGCGTGACATCAATCACAAAAACAAGCTTCATAGGCTCACTTTTCAAATCACTCTCCACTATTGTAGAAAAATCACACTACCATAGATCAATAGGTCTTTTAATAAGCTTGTAATGTTAGGCTAAAGTAAAGGTTAAGAAAGAACGGGAAAGTTTCAACAAATAAAAGAACTTAATTTCTTAGTTTTAAACATAACCTACTTTAAGCACAGTATAACCTTACTTCAACACCCAACTCTTTCAACCATTTTTCGAGTATTTTTCTCCATAAATCACCACTCTTTTTTTTCTTCTTTCTTTGCCATAATTCACTTCCTTTTTTATTTTGGCATAATACCATTCACCTTCTTTTTCATTTTTTTTCTTTTCTTTTCCACGACCCCCAAGTTATCTCCTTTAATGTACTTGGGTTATGGTAGTAATATTTTTGATATTTCCATCCTTACTCATCTTAAGTGCTTCTCAACAAATGTGTATGACTAAGTTCTCTTAAAAGAAAGGTAAGGATCGAATATTTTTAGGCTCATAAAGGTAATTAAATGGGTTATTGAAAGAAATAAGGCTCAAATTTTTTTTCAAGAAAAAGGCTCAAACAGGTGGCTAGCGATAGATATAGCAAGGGTAAGTTTGAAAGGTTCAAACGGTCCAAAAATGGCCTATATCATATCCTAAGTAATGTGCATTCTAGGATTTCACCTCAAATGATTATCAAATAAGTTCTAGAGCTTGTCAAGACCGCAAAAGTATTCACAAAACAATCACACATAAAACTTCTCTAAATGTTTTAGACTAATCATGCAATCTTACCGCAAACCAGAGTCTCAAACCAAATAAAGATCGATACTTAAATTATTCTCAAACCGAAGCAAGATTTAACTTCTTATAATTTTTATATGCTATCTTAATTAAGCTCATATCATTGACATGTGAATTACTTATAAGGCTAACACAAAGCATGCTAAGAACAAACAAATAAAAAAAACGAAAAAGAAAAGGGAGGTGACACCGAACAATTCAATGTATGCAATAAGAAATGTGTTTCTTTTCTTCCACCCCCAACTTAAAATAAGTATTGTCCTCAATATAAAAGCAAAAGTTAAGGAAAATCACTTTTTAACCAAAGATGCTTGGAGCCGAAAGTTGTGCACGACCAATTGAACTGCTGCGCATATTTGTCCTTAAAAAAAACGAAGGTAATACTGGAAAACAACAAAATACTAATAATAAACATTAAAAGATATGTTGTGGGATACCTCCCATGAGTGCTAAGTTTTACGTCTTCAGCCAGACGCTGCACCACTCTCACTGCGGGCCTCATTGTGGTGCTGAAGATGAGACTCCATACTCAGTGGCCTCAGTGCTAGTCTTTTGGAAAGGAATACTTAAAGTCCACCACATGTCGCTCAAGTGTTCTTGGTGTTGCCTATTTACTATCAGTAATAGGGTATTTGATTCCCGCATCCACGTGACTTCTCTCAAGCAACTCCTCAAAGCATAGTTGCAAAGATTTCTTAATAAATCCCTGTGACTTATCAAAAACATCAACAACATTAACGGCATAGGGATAAATTGAAGATTCATTGAACTCAAAATTATTATGAGGGAATTCCAAAGAGTTAGAATTATCTTTAATGTGCTCATCCTCCAAATTAAGCTTATCAATCATGTAAGTATCGAAACACTTATCCTCTTCATGTGGCTGCTCTGGGACTCGAAAAACATTTACCTCTAAAGTTCTATTTCCAATTGATAATGTCATTAGGCCATTCATATAATTAATGAGGGCATTGACGGTGGCAAGGAATGGTTTTCCAAGTATCAAAGGAATTTTGGACTCTGTATTCATGATAAAAACAGTATCTAAAACCAAAAAGTCAACAGGATAATAGAAATTATCAATTTGCAACAAAACATCTTCCACAATACCTCTTGGTTTTCTTACCGATCTATCCGCTAATTGAAGTACCACAGAGGTTGGTTTGATCTCACCTAGACCGAGCTGCAAGTACATGGAGTATGGCATGAGGTTCACACTAGCATCCAAATCTAGCAGTGCTTGGCCACAAGATTTGTTTCCAATTTGGCAAACTACCGTTGGACAGCCCGGATCTTTGTATTTGGGTGGTGTCTTGCTGTCAATTACTGCACTTGTTTGCTCCATTAAGAATGCCATCTTCTTCACATTATGACTCCTTTTAAGTGTGGATAGATCCTTGATGACTTTAGCATAGTTTGGGATCTGTTTTATAACATGAAGAAGATGAAGGTTAATTTTAACATGCTAAAGCTGTTCAAGGATCTCACCTTTTAATGCAGAATTTCCCTCCTTAGGCTTTAGGAGTGCTTGAGGGAAAGGCACCGATGGAGAATAATCATCATGGGTCTATTGTTCCTTGGGGATTTCATCCTTGTTGCTCACGATATTAGGAATCAAGTGTGATGGTAGAGTGAGACCATCAATTTTCTTACCGCTACAGGTGATTATGGCATTAACCTCTCTAACATTTTGATTTTCAGGATCGGAGGTTTGTGCCATATGTTGTCCCCTTGGATTAGGTTGTGGCTGTGAAAGAAAATAACCTTGCTCTTAAACCGTCAAGAAACTAGTCAACTTGGTGAGTTGACTCTTTATCACCTTTTGGTCCTCTTTGATCACTTGTTGCTCCTCTAGCAACCATTGATTTATCTTGCCTTGCTCTTCCACACTCTTGGCATGTACCTGCATAAATGATTTAAACATATCTTTCAAAGGTAAAGATTGTTGAGATGCATTAGATGAGGTTACTTCCGATTGCCATTGGGTACTAGAGTGGGGATGAGGTTGCATTTCGGATCTCTAATGGGTGCTAGATTGGGCAGGAGGTTGCATATTTGATTTCCAACTAAAATCAGAGTGATTCTTCCAACTAGGATTGTAGGTGTTAGAGTAGGGTGAGGCTGGTTTCCTAAAATGTATTCTTAAAGTATTACACTCTCCCTTTATCTCAAAATAGGTTGGACAATCCGTAGGCACATGATCTACCCCATTACACATAAAGTAAGGTTCATGGGACTCTACCCTAGTAACCGGTTCAGGGGCTCTAGCATCCTTGGTTTTTAAGGCTTCAATTTCCTTAGTTAGGGCCTTTAAACAGGCATTAAGGTTATCCTCTTCCTTAAGTTGATAAATTCCAGCGGGTTGATTTCTCTTAGTGCTTTCTATGGCATTGGGTCCTGTCCAAGTGTGGGCCTTTTCCGATAGGTCATCTGGGAAATCTATGGCTTGATCGAGATTTTTTTGAAGAAAATCCCCATTACACATCATTTCTATGAATTGCGTTTCCCTACCTAGAAGTCAATCATAAAAGTAGCTAACTACACGCCAACTCTCATACCCATGGTGTGGACAAGAATTCAACAGGTACTTGAAACGTTCGCAAACTTGATATAAGGTTTCGCTCTCCTTTTGTGCAAAGTTTGAGATTTGTCTCTTGAGGTTATTGGTCTTATGGGTTGGGAAGTGCTTTTGGAAGAAAACTCGTGTCATCTCATCCCAACTACCTATGGACCTAGGTCTTAACGAGTACAGCCAAACCTTGGCTTTTTCCTTAAGTGAAAAAGGGAAAAACTTAAGTTTGATGGTGTCTACCATATCAGCCCTACCTTGAAAGGTTGCTACTACTTCCTCAAATTCCCTAATATGGATATAGAGGTTTTCATTGTCAAACCCATGGAAGGTTGGTAGCAATTGGACCATGCCCGGCTTAAATTCAGGTTGTTGAACATTAGGGGGGGAACATGATACAAAATGGTGTGGCCGTTCGGCTAGGGTGTAAGTAGTCTTTAAGTGTCCTAGCAGCATTTTTATTGTGATTTTCGGCCATGTTAACAAAATCCTCTAAATTCTCACTTGGGTGTGCGCAATGGTTTGATCTAGGCAAGGTTTTCACTAATGGATGTGGAAGCAGAGGGTAACTCTAATTCAGGTCTTTTAATGAATCTACCTCGCGAATCTCTCAGTCTATGCATACACCAAAGGGATTAGAGGGAAACAAATAAAACAGAAAAATCAAAATTTGAAAATCAAAACAAAAAGCAAAAAAATGATATTACTGTCTTGTCTTAACGTTGACAATCTTCCTTGTACTTTAAGCGTGTTTCCCCAGCAACGGTGCCAAAATTTGATTATGCTCAAACTAATACACGGTTATTATGTATAGTTGAGGTGTCGATCCCATGAGGAAAAGTGTAAACCTTAACACGAATGATAAAATCCAAATGAGTAAATCTGAGTTTGATAATGAAATAATGTAAAGGAAATTGTGTAAATATAATGAAGAATATAAATGAGAGATAACAAGGTTCCGGGAATCCTCCCTAGGTTTGTTGTCTTATTCCAATCTTGATTCGATTGTTTTTATCTCGATTACTAGTTTCATATCCCAAACAAGTAAACAACAAGTATTTAATCAAAGCATATGAAAACCCTAATGTAATTGCTACGAATCACTCATTGATTTCGATTCAAGCACATTTGACTTATCCTATAGATTTATCAAGAAACGACAATATATCTTAATGACAATATCGTAGTAATGGACAAACCTAAAAGATAAATCTACCAAAATCAATCACATCCAAATAACTTGACATAAGAAGAGCTTGACTAGACTTATATGGAGAAGAAGCATGCAATCACCGGATTAAGAAAATCTAAGATAAGAAGAGTATAAAGTGCAGCTATCACATGAACCTAAATTATTCTTGTTTAATCAAAGAGTAAATCATAAACAATGTTTTGACAATAAGTCCAAACTACAACTGAATCAATAATAGAAAATAAGAACAACTACACCTAGGGATTCATCCCTTCGCCTTGCTTGGAGATTAGTTGACCATAGGGCTCATGCTTGAACACCGTAATGTCGAGCTCTCTCCTCAGTTTTCAGCCTTAATGATTCTTCTCCTATTAAACCCTAAGTGATTTATTTATAATACAAAAGGTCCAAGGGTGTTTTCGAGTTTAAACCATAATTAAAGTCCTAATTAGATCATGATACGGAGCAGGGGATCGCGTGGGCACCACACCTCTCATTAGTCTAGGCCGTGGCTTAGACCTTTGGGCTTTCTCCTTGCTTCTGGAGGCTGTACCTCTCATTGGCAGGCCACACCTCTCATTGATCCAGGCCGCGATGCCCACTAATGGATTCTTTGCTCTTTTGGGCTTGGTTCTGGAGGCCGAGGCTTAGACTTCTTCAGGCCACAGTGCACACAACTAAGACTTAGTTTCTCTTCATTTTATCCTACCAAAACCACTCATTCACCTTGATATGCATGGAATCTTAGTGCTTTAAGCAACGATAGCTTTTCCATCTCTTTTAAACACAAAGTACCTGAAAATGCACCGAAACAAGTCAATGATCCAAGAATATCACTTTAGAGTTATTAAGGTATAAAAGTGTAATTCAAACCTCGATCAACCCTAAAATGCTAACAAATAAGTACTGTTAATATGCATTTTATGACTCTCATCAGGCAGACTTTGTTGAGATCCATAAAATCGATGCAAATCCTCCATTTACCATTAGCGTTATTAACCATTACCACATTGGAGATTCGCTCTGGGTAATTGATTTCTTGAATGAAGTCAGCTGCTAAGAGCTTGTCCACTTTTTCTTTAATGGTGCTCTGTCGTTTAGGGGCAAACGTCATCTTCTTTTGGACTACGGGTAGATGATTCGAGTTTAGATTTAACCAATGGACAATGAATGAGGGATCGATCCCAGGCATATCGAAGGCCGACTAGGTGAAAAGATCTTGGTTTCTTCACAGTGACAGTGATAGCGGAAAGGTGTCCTTAATTTTTTCGGTGGCGTTTTTCTTCTCGGGTAGGTTTTCTAGGACTCGACCTAGGGCTCTTCCTTGGACTTTTACATCCTTAATATGACCTCTTTAAGGCTCATCGAGATGGACATTAGGAACGATCTTTGTAATCCTGAACTTGGAGAGATCCGATGTATTCCCTTAAGTACCCTCTTTGAATGAAAAATTCGATCTGCTGTTTGAGAGCATGGCATTCCTTAGTGTCTTGACCATGATCCTTATGGAAGCAGCACCACTTAGCTCGGTTTTCACTTGGGTAGAGAGGTCTTGGAGGCCAACGAAAGAGGTCCCGGTCTTGGATACTCAAGAGTATGTTCGTCTTGGAGGAACTTAGTGAGGTGAAGTTCTTAAAGTTAAGAGGAGCTCTTGCTCTCGCTTCTGGGCTTGATTTTTTTATGGAGCTTTTCCTGGGCTCATTAGGATCCATCTTTCTATTTTCTATTACACCCAATCTTTCCCTTCTAAACACCTAGTCGTCTTCTATGACCATGTGTTCCTCGGCCCAAGCAAGTATGTCGTTCATATCCTTAGGAGGGTGCTTGGTCAATTTGAAGCTAAAGGTTCTTGACTTGAGCCCATTTTGAAAGGCTAAAGTTTAGACAGTAGGGTCAAGATCAGGAATTTCCCAAGCCATCGCGTTGAACTGGGAGATGTATTCCGAAAGCTTTTCTCCTTTACGTTGAATGATACTGAAGAGGCTTTGCAAGGTTTTCCGAGGCCATTTACTACTCAAGAAATGAGACGCGAAAGCGCGACTTAGCTTTTTGAAAGAGCCGATGCTGCTAGGCTTAAGGTGACTGTACCAGGTGTTAGCAGCATTTTCCAAGGTTAGAGGGTAAGCTCTGCACATAACAGCATCAGGATTGCGATGCAGCATCATGGTAGTCTTATAATGCTAGAGATGATCTACGGGATCTGTGGTTCCATCGTATGACTTGATAATAGGCATTCGAAAGTGTTGAGGGAGATGGACTTCAAGGATTTCCCGAGTGAAATGTGGATCTTTTGAGCCGAGGTTGTTGAGGATGTTTGTGTTCTTCGTCTTTAAAGCTTCGTTTATCCTTTAGTCCATGTCCTTCAACCTCTTGTCTAAGTCAGTGTGATTTTTAAAAGTTGAGAAACTTCGGGATCTGACTCTAGAAGAAAACCTAGAGATAGTGTAGTTTCGAGACCTTAATTTGGCACGCGACGATGATCTAGTTGAGAACTAACCTCCAATATATTTATTATGCCTGGGTGTTGTCTTCTGCCAAGAGCTCCATTGTGAGAGAGACATAGGCGAGCGAGGTTAGTGACAAGTCGGGTGAGCTCTTGGAACTGTTCATGAATATGAGGGATAGTAGGATCAATGTTTTAAAAAACGTTTTTGGGGCACGCCCGGGGGCGAAATCGGGCAAAAAAACCCAGGGGGTGATTGTTGGGGCGTAAGTTCTATATATATATGTTTGTTAGTAACACATTAGCCAATAAGCACCTGTAGTATGGTGGTAAGTTGTTACATTAACATACTATAGGCCTGGGTTCGATTCCGGCTGGTGCATGCATGCATGAAATCTTTCTTTTTTGCCTTCGTTTTTTTTTGCTTTTTGCCTTCCGTTTTCTTTTGCTTTTTGCCTTTCGTTTTTTTTTGGCTTTTTGCCTTCCTTTTTTGTTTGCCTCTTTTTTTTTTGCATTCCTTTTTCTTTTACATTCTTTTTTTTTTTTTGTCTTTTTTTTCCCTCCTTTCCACTGTTTCCTTTTTTTTTCCCTCCTTTGTTTTCACTGTTTCATTTTTTTCCCTCCTTTGTTTTCACTGATTAACAAATTCATTAAATAGACTCCATATTATATACTTTGCATTTTATTAATATAATTTTATAACATCATTAAGATTGCATTATCTATGTTATCTAATTTATTGCTTTTAATAGATTTATATATGTGAATTTGTTATACCAATGTAAGTGTGTAAACACTAATCAGTAAACATTTGACACTTAACATTGTGTTATTTTTATATTTGTTGGAATTTGGAACGTGTTTGTGTCTTGTGATGAATAGATTGGTCAATTTGAAAATTAGAATTTGGTTTTTGGAGTGTGATTTATGATTTATTGATGAAAGATGGGATATATGTGAATTTTTTATATTATTGTAAGTGTGTAAACAACAACCACTTAACATTGTGTTTGTGATGTTAATGTGTGTTTGTGAAATATTTTGATAAATATTCATTCATAAGTTTTAGGTTAGTAAAGTTTATTGATAATTAATTTATTTATATTATTTTAATTTTTTTGTATTTTTATAATTTAATTAATATTATTTTATTCAAAACACCCCAACGTTTCAAAAGGCTTACATCCCAACGCCTCGGGGCTTACTGCTCGCCTCATTGAGGCAAAACGCCTCGCCCAACGCCCGGAGTAGGATGCAAAACAGGCAAGGCTCTTAGATTCTCTTAGTATCTAGGTTCTATCGGATCTGGGTGAGGATCATGCCCAGTCCGTCCGTCTGATGGTTCGTTGTCACGCTCGGAGCCAGTACGCTCTGAGATAGCAGGGAGTTGTGGATTAGCTGATTGTTGGTGAATAGACTCTCGTGTGGCAACTGAACTAGCTCCAGCAGTACTTTTAGGCGGTATGATAACAAGCAAGTCATTGATCCTTCAAAAAAGAAAGCCCTTCTTCTAGCACCAATCGGTTGATGGTTGAAATCTGTCGGAATTTGAACCATCGAAAAGTAGGACCTGTGTACACAAAACGAGGCAAAAATCTAAAGTCACATAGGACCGGAGGGGGTATGCCTCCGGAGGACTCTTCGATGACTAAGTTAGTATAGAGCTTTTTCTGGAGAGACTAAAGGAACTGTATAAAATCACGAGATGTAGATGGAAGATTGCGTGTACCTTTTGATTTATGAAGACCCCTTTTTATAGTGTATCGAAGTAGAGTCTGATTAGAAAAACAACTGTAGTGTTGAGATAGGAGTAACATTCTTTTGAAGTTATCTAATTCCATACGAGTGTATCTAAAAGCTGGAGTTACGGAATAGTATCAAGTCTTTTTATAGTGAAAAATTATTATTATGTCCCTTACCACGTGTCGAGAGCAGATTAACTATCTTGTAATGTTTTAAAAGACTATCAGTTTACACCGGAGGCGTCATCATATCATATTATTGGAGAGTAGTTTTTCCCTGCATCACATCTAAAAGGAATTATTCTTTTATCACACTAAAACATGTGGCGAATATTCTCCACTCTCTATTCTTCACGTATAAGAAAAAAGCTTGAAGGAAAAAAGAGAAAAGCCAAGAAAAGAAAACATGCATTAAAAGCACAAAATCAGTTAATCCACCTCTTATAAACATTTTTAGTGCCTTCCATAACTGAAACAAATTCTTAAAAGGGAAAGACCCAAAATCCAAACTACAAATTTCCTGCCATATCAAATGCTCTGTCTTTCTCTGCCTAGAATCAACAACCCACCTCCTTTAACTACCCATCACAAACATAGCAAATCCAAACCCACAAGTCAATTCACTTCCCTTCATTTCTCTGCAAACCCATTTCCTCTTTACTCTTTCACCAGAACATCTTATTGGTACCCAACAAATTTTCTGGGTCTTTCTTCGTTGGGTTTGGATCCCTTTTCAGCTTCTTCTTCGTCTTCTTCTTCGATAGACTTCGATTTCTATGTCGAATTGGGATGCCTTTTGGTGCTGTTGCCGGAGGAGATGCAAAGAAGGGTGAGTGAGCACCCGGAGTTTTATCAATTGCTTGAGGTGGTCATGGATTTGGGTCGCAAACCGTTGGCTAGATTTCCATCTGGGGACTTTGTACTATCGGAGAGTCCGATCACGCTAGAGGATCTTGAGCATGCCACGTCTCAGGTTACTTTTTTCTTCTTGCCCACCAAGTGTTTGATTATGGCCTTCATCGGGATGTGACTGTTATGTACATGTTTCGTTGAATGATTCTTAATCATGCCTTTGCGATTTTTGATTCGACATAAAAGAATTTGAGTTGTAATTATGCCTTGATATTGCTGAATACGTGTTTGTATCAAATGATGTGACGGATACATCTTGAAAATATGGGAAGATGATGGTGATTTTCTTTCACATTGTTCAAGTGACAACTTATACCAGCTGAGATAATCTAAATTTACTGTTTCTTTTGTCAATTTAGTTTTAAAGGAATGCATATTTAGCGAGTATTTTGATTTTAGCCTTTTAGGGGTGAGCTTTAGTTGTGTCATGATCGAAGCAGTTGCACACATTGTGGGTGATAAGGATAAATAATTTGAAATTATTAACAAAGTTTTAATTCTAGCATTAATTTGCGGCCTACTAAACTTATGTTGATGCTATAATGGGTTGCGGTTTATAGAAGTTATCTATCTAGTAGTTTAGTTATGACCAAGACTGTGTTGAATCGCATATTAATATTTTCTTTGTAAATGAGCTTTGAGAGTGTGGAATGAGAGGGATAGAAGGGCCTTTGAGGGTGTGGAAAACCCTATTGCAGTTTTTAAAGATAAGTGGTTCCATACTCTTTATTTTGGGTTAAGGGGCATTGTTTTGTAAATGAGCTTGAGCTCTTAGATTTCATTGTGATTTTGACTTGTAAATATCGATGTACATGGGTTTTGACCCCTTTGGTGCCCTTATAATGTACACATTTACTTATAAAAAAATATTCTCTTTGTTAAAAAGTTTAGATATCTTAGAACCGAAGATCGATGATAAAGTTGTTTAGAGAATTAGAGCATGTTTGATAAAATGGAGAAGTGTTTTTGGGATATTTTGTGATTATGGAATACCTACCAAGTTGAAGGGAACATTTTATAGGATACCTATTGTTGTGAGTTTTAAATTACTCGCAAGCGCACGAGTCGTTTGCAGTATAGCGTTGTACAAGTGCGAGGTCGAATCCACAAGGAATTGCGTTGTGAAAATATATTTTTAATCTAAACTAACTTTATCTTAACCTAGTTCCGAATTGTGAATGATATTGCAAAAGAAATATAAACTCTAAGTTGATTTAAAAAAATAATAATTAAAACACTAAGGTTTCCGAATCCACCCTATCAAAGTTAAGCATATATGTTCTAAAAATATAGCCTATCAAAACATTCCATGAATCCAACTATAAGACAAAAAACAAAGAATATCCCAATTAAACCAAAAGTGTCCAATGTATCCGCTCTTAACAAATCACAAAGGAAATCCAATTTAATCGAAAAGCATTCAATGTATCCATCAAATGAAACACAATGAATATCCAACAGACAATTTAAACTCAATCAATTATAAGATTAACTCAAATAATTGACAGAACATTTATACTAAAAATTGTCAGATTTGTACAAGCAAATCTGAACTACTATGCCAAACAACGGCGGGGCTTCATCTTCAACCTTAGCTGAAGAGTCTAGCCACTCATAATTATAAAACTATAATAAAAAGTGCTAAACATTTAAACTAAAACAACTGAATATAAAGAAATAAATAAAAAACTTTACATGGGAGAAATTCCACTCGCTGACGGGCGGTGCTTCCCCTCGTGGTAGCAATGCCTTCGGGATCCACCAGAATGTTGGCGGACGTCCACCGGTAAACACCAAAGTGGCTCAGGAATTGTACACTGAATGATGAAACCAGATGGTGTTTATATAGGGGAAGACCCGGAACAATATGGGTTGCAGATTCGATGTGGGATACTGCCCGTGTGCGCTCGATCGCAGTGTGGTGCGATCGATCGCAGGTACGATCGATCGCATGTCTTGTGCGCACGATCTCATGTGCGCTCGATCGCATGTCTGCTACGATCGATCGCAGATGCACTGAATTTCAAATATTTCGATGTGGGATGTTGACCATGCGCTCGTTCGTAGGCAGGTGCGATCGATCGCATATCTCGTGCGATCGATCGCATATCTCGTGCGATCGATCGCAATGTCTCCAGAAGCTTCACATCTCCTGAAATGCTTTATTTTCTCCACAAACCTGTAAAAATACACAAAACACAAGAAAGACGTAAAATAAAATGAAATACTACTAACTAAGAGCATAACAAATATAAGTTAAGGGTCTAAAATATGCAATATTTAAGACTCATCACCTATAAGGTAAGAGTTTTAAGTGGTTGAGAAATGATAGGTTCATAATATAATTGTTGTTTAGATGAGAATGTTAAGAATTAAGATGAATTTGTGGAATAGAAGAAAGGTGGAGTAAAGAATTGATACGATTGTGAGAAGTTGGAGGTACTAACAATTGAGGATAAGTTGAAAGAATGATGTCTTTGATGGTTTGGACATATGTGGTGCACTAATGAAGAAGTGATTAGAATAAAGTAAAATGGAAAAAACGGCTAAAATAGACCAAATATCTCATGGACTGAGATATTTGCGTAATAGTTGGTTTTCTAATATCTTGAGTATGGCCATAAAATGGTCATATTGGAGGAGAAATTCAGGTAGTGATCTCACTTAAATTGGAATTAAAGCTTGGTTGAATTGAATATAGTTAATGTTTGAATTTCGTTTTTAGTCTTTCAATGATAAGGTGCATCCCTTACTTCTTTTGCCGGTGTTGTTTTCGAGATAATACCAATTTTTGTTCCCTTTCACTAATCCCAGAGGAAATGTTTCAATCTTATGCTTAATTCCTTTTTCATTCTTTTCTTAATTAATAAGTGAAGCCATAAAAAGACCGAGGCATAAAATAACATGACGGCAAATTAAAAAAAAAAAAATCAAATTCACCCAAATTGTTTCTGGTTTAGCAAGTCTGTGAAGATGAATGCATAAAACCTGCCACCTTCAAATTTTTTATTCAGCTCATGATCCCTTTGTCAGGTTTTGACAAGTGTTTCTACTTTGACATGCTTTTGAATGTGCTAGGACCGATGAGGAACTCATGGAGTGGTTCCTGAGGGGAGACTTTAGGTAGGTTAGCATATGATAAGAAGGGTGCTCCTTCAAAAGATTGGACTTACAATTACATAGAGTGGTCTATGTAAGGACAAGTAATGAGCCATACATAGATTTTGATCTCCATTCTAGCAATTATATTAATCATGAGTGGTGACAAACCAATTGCAAATGGAAGGTATCCATCCAAGTTCTGAAGAGTTAGCTTATAGTCAAGAATAATTGTATGAGTCTTGATATCTCACTTTTGTTTGCTTTTCAAAAATTGAATTTTCTGTGTTACCAATTTTTTATTATACGGTACTTCCTTAACTGTGGATCTTGAAGATCCTCGATAGTAGAGAATATCCTGGGGAATCAGCTCTAGCATGGAGGCTTAACTCCTTGTACGTGGAGGAGATCAGCTATCCCAAGATTTCTCCTTGCATAAATTGAGCCTGGAGGTTGCAGGGTTGTGACCATTCGCCTTGATCACAAAGAAGGTTATTTAATCTGTCACTTGGGGTTAGCGTTGAAACCAATGGCCTATCTTTTCTTGGGAAATATGTTCATTTATGGTTGCTAATTTTATTCTGGAGAAGATTGATGACTAGGATTCTGCTTCCACCTTACTTGTCACTTTTCATAAAATAGCACCTTGTTTTTTTCCAGACTATTAAATTTCCCTTACATTCCTAGAGTTTTTATTAGTATGTCACGTTCAGTTGATTGGTTATAGATTCCTTGCTTGTTTCTGGGTTCCTTGTTCTTTAAATAAGAGCTCCACACTAAAAAGCTCTTTATTCCCTCGTGGTTGTGTATGCGTGTTTGTGTTTGTGTATGTGTTTTCCCCTTTCTGGATCCTCCATGAGCAAGATTCTTTTTAGTGTATGTAGCATACCCTCAATGATTTCGAGAAATTTAGGTGAATTTTCCTTTGTAGTATCACTTCCCATCTTGGAACTTCAAACTGTGGAGCTCCTTTTTCTGTTGTTACCTTTATTTCAAATTTTTTTGCTTCTTTTTCTCCTTTTAAGTTTGTCCATTTGCAGTTTTGTTTTGTTTTGTTTTATAACTGAAGACTCTATGTGACTTATCAGTAATGTCCTTTCTCATTTTGACAAAGTGAGTAATAGAATAATTTGCATCAACTTATCAAGAAGAAAAATAGAGAAAGCTTAACTGTCTCATTTCTATATTTTCCCTAAGCTCTTTTTGGGTAAGTGCAAAAGTGGTTAACGAGTGAGAACTGATTTCAACTAAGATGGGAAACGGCACCTCCTTGGTCCCCTTTTAATGAAATGTTTACTTATTAAAAAGAAGAAGACGAAGCTAAGATGGGAAACAACTCTTATATAATAATCTCCATCCAGCAAAGTGTGGAAGAAAATGATGGGATCTTTATGAGTAACCCGAGTTGAAATTTGTATAATCAGACACGCCTTTTTTTTTATTAGTGTATAATCAGACACGCCTTGAAGTTATATGAGTTCAAGCTTGTAATTTCACTATTAATTAGTTTAGTAGTTTAAGGGTTTATAGTACACAGAAATGGAAGGGCACAATAGTTTCTTTCTGCTCTTAGTTAAATGTTCTTCTTACACAATTTCGGCTGAGTTTTCGCTGCCTTAAGTTTCAAGATAATATATCATCTTTATCTTTAGATCAATGGTCTAGGAGAAAATCTGCTTGCTACTTAATAGAAGAACATATTACAGGTTGGTGACTTTGCCATTGATAATCGAGCAGGCATCAACCAGACATTACATCGGATTAGTGCCATTAGGAATCGAAAGGGTGCAATTATTGGTTTAACTTGTCGGGTTGGTCGGGCAATATCAGGAAGTGCTAATTTGCTGCGGGATTTGGTTCAAGATGGGGCTTCTTTGTTGCTCATTGGTCCTCCAGGGGTGGGAAAAACCACGATTATCAGGTTAGTCATTTTTATCTCTGATGCAGTTGACATGCTTGCATAACTTGCCTTCCCCCCCTTCTTTTATTTGCCTCTCAGTTGTCTCTTCATTTCTTTATGATCAATTTATGTAAATATTAAAACACCTTTTTTTTAATAAATATGTACATATTAGAACACTAAAGGAGTAACTCTTAAATTTTTTTTGCCTCTCTCCTATTTTTGGAGGCTCATGAGCATGTTTAGGCCTGTCATAGTCAGTGGTTTCTGAAAACAGAGCAGATTGTAACTGCCCCTGTTTTTCTTTAAGTTGTTGTGGCTTGAATCAGCCAACCCACCTGTAAAACAGGCTTGCACCTGAACTCATTTATTGGAATTTAGTATGAACCTTTGTATTTCAATCTGTATCATTTTACATCATCTAAACATAAACCTCTTACTGGATTCAGCCTGGGTGGGCTTTTAACCCTCCTACCATCACTCAACTTGATCCTGTCATATTGCAATGTCCTTGCAGAAGTAGGATTGTGCTGGAGGTATCAGTTTCAATGTAATAAAATCAAACAAAAGTTTTGCAAGTCATGCTTGTAGTGATAAAGCACTTGGGAGTTTCAAAAGGAGAACCCCAGGATTTATATCTGTCTTAAACATGCGGAAAGAATAGAACTTAATTTACTTGGAGTACAATTATGTTCTACGACTACTATACATAAAATTGTCTTACACATAAATTTTGCTGTAATTTTTGTTAAGCTTTTGCACTAGATTTTTTATTTCACCCTTGGTGCTTTTGCTATTTTGAGCTTTCTTACTTTTCCGTGATTGTTGGTGCTTATTATGAGCTCCACTTTTGAAAAGACATATATTTCTTGCATATTCATACATGTTTTTGATTATTTCCACATACCCCAAATTAAAAATTGTTCTGTAATTTCTCATTTCCAAAGGCATGTGATCTTCCGGGGAAAGGAATATAAATCACTTTGTAACTTATATATATATATATATAGAGAGATCATTTGGTAACGCCTTGTTATTCACTCATGGTGTTATAAAATAGGAAGAAATATCTACTATAGTGCATTTGTTATATGCTACAATGATGATCTTCTAGTCACTTATGTCCAATTGTAGCATAACCTACAAGTTATTAATATTTGCAGGGAAATAGCTCGGATGCTTGCAAATGATTACAAGAAACGTGTGATGATTGTTGACACCTCCAATGAGATAGGTGGGGATGGCGATATACCTCATGCAGGGATAGGTAACGCCCGGCGGATACAAATACCCGACTCTGCTATGCAGCATATGGTAAGAGATAGAAGTGCAGGATTTCATTTGTGCTCCTTAGTTAGCTATGGTATATTCCATTTCTGTTGATTAAATGAGGTTAGCTTAGCTCAATCTTGGCTTGTTGAAACTTTTTGCTGATAAGACATTAAGGCTTCTTTATATATTTGAAATTTACGTTTAATTTTCTCACCCACAATACATCATTTACCAGCATAAATCATCTGATGAAAATTTAATATTATCTATAGACTCAGTTTTCTAATATGATGAACCGAGAGAGAGCGAGAGGGAGGTACAAAAAAAGAAAATGAACATAAATGGGGCGGGGACAAGGTTTGGGGTGCTAATCCATCCCCACCCGGAACCTGTGAATGGGGATGAAATCATCCTGTTCCATCCCCCGTCCCTGTTTATAAGTCCCCCCAGCTGCCCCATTTGGGGTGGGTAAAGTGTCAGTTTTAGATAAATCTTGACATCTAGAGTTTTCACAGAATGCCTGTTCGATATGATTTTTTTTTTTTTTTTTGATTTTTTGTTAGCTGTTACTTTCAACTTGTGGCCACTTGAGCAGGGAAAGAGAAATAGTTTAAGAATGTGTAGAAAACCTGAGTTCATCTTGTGGTAAGCATGTTGCTTATCTTCACAAATGTTATAGGTTCAACTCTCCTAGTTATGAACTCAATATCAATATTGAACCATATTCTCGTCCATAGGGATTCAAATTTTGTATATTTGAATTAGCTATGTGGGGCCGTCTGACAACCGATAGAACACCTAAAATATGCTTTCTTGGATGGGTTGTCACTAGTTACAGAGCCAACAAACATGCTGAGAGTGCATCTGCTGTCTTGGCCTTGCAGGTTTTAAGAACCTAGGTTAGGTTATATTCAAATATAGGAGTGATTCATTGTCTCCTGGAAGGAAACACTCTGACTACTTTTAGTATATTTCGACCGATTCTAAAGTGCAAGTCATTAATTTCTGTTTCGCACATGGAAGTTGCAACTTGTAAAACAAATAGTGATCAGCATATTTTTATTTTCATATTTATTAATCAAGCATTTGCCAACAAAATCTCATGCGTATCCTTAAGCTTATTGTATTCAGGTGTTGATCGAAGCTGTTGAAAATCACATGCCACAAGTGATTGTGATCGATGAAATTAGTTCTAAACTTGAAGCCATGGCTGCAAGCACAATTGCACAACGTGGAATTCAGTTAGTTGCCACCGCTCATGGATTAACGATAGAGAATTTGATAATGAATCCTTCACTAGAGATCCTTGTTGGTGGAGTACAGGTGAGATATTCATATTGATGTGGATGTCTATAAGAGAATTACTACATTTCATACAAGAGCATCATACTGATGTGTGTGTCCAGGACTATAGTAGGACATGACTGCACGGTGCTGTTTATCATATTTTTTAGGATCTGACAGCAAACCCATCATGTACTAGGATTGACTAATGACTACTTAAATTCAGGTAAATCAAGTCTCACATTTTTAATATATTAATCTGCTCGGTACAAAGTGTTGTGTTTATCATTTGCACAATTATGGAGCACAACTAATAGGCTCTACTGTGGAATAACAAGGGGGAACCTGTGAAAGACATATAGTTGACATCCTATTTCAAACCGTTGAATGTATCCTTCATCATACCAGTTAAGAACATTTAGAAAGGAAAAGGAATTTGTTTTCAGAGAGTTTCATTTCTTGATTGAAAAGATAAGTCATGGATAACTGTTATATTTTGCCTTTTGACATATTTGATTCTAGATATAGTATAGCATTCATCATTTCTCTTTCATGAGATAATGGTAAAAAATAGCACATCTTAGATTATGTACACTGTCTGTATGCAATTCAAAGTCCTCTTGAATATATTTTAAAATGCGAGGGGTAAAATGGGCAACCCAAATCCAGAGAACTTTATTAGGAAGACCCTTCAATGTGAAGTGCAACCATACAGAATCTAGTCGTAGACAATTTCAATTTCAATTATAGGATAGTAGGGTTGTTTTAGGTTAAATATGAAGATAACAACATCAAGATGTAGCCATGTTTTTGCGAGTAATCTATAAACTTGACACAATAGTAAAAATGCAAGCTTATGACCACATAAGAGCTGTGAATAATTTTTAGAAAGTTCTATTGAGAGATCATTCAGTGTCCAGAATCTTGAGATCGAAACTTCGTTCCACTTTTCCTTCCCCGTCCTCTTCTTGAAGCCAAAGATCTCATTCATGAAGGAAAATTTCTCAAATTTTCACTTAAACTCTATCCACTCTTTCACACTACTTCCTTTTAGTGTCTTACATATATCTGACATTTCTAAATTCTTTGCATCCAGTTCTAAACGTTCTTGTGCTGTCTGCAAATACAAAATGAGCCAAGTACTTGATTCCATTAAGTGTAGCTGATTATGCTTATGTTATAAGAATGTTTCTGTTGAGAGTCCTAATAGGATTCTTAATGAGTGTCCTAGTAGGCTTGGATCACATTTATCTTATCTAATTGTTGTGTCCTATTCATATTAGATTTAGTATTCATAAGTCTATATATTTGGTCAATTGTATTATTTTCGTTAAATCAATAAGATAAAGAATTCTTTTCAGCTATTGTTTCTCAACATGGTATCAAAGCAAGATCTCTCTTGGGATCCTGAATAATTTTTTTATTTCTTCCCCAAAAAAAAACCCTGGCACTGTTCATCGGTATTGTTCATCAGGTTCTGTTTATCGGCACTGTTTTCAAGCACTATTCATAGGTAACAAAGAAAGTTTGATAAATAGATTTGTACGAAAAAAGGAAAAAAAAAGCAGTAAAAAAATACCTCAGTTAAAAAAAAAACGTTATTCTATCTTTCATCTTAACTTTGTCTTCCGTGTGAAGGAATTTTGTTTTGTGTTATTCTTTTGTTAGGAAATCACTATGGAGTCCAAGATTGCTCCACCAATTGCTCCCTTGTTAACAGATCTTGATCTTCCTTCCACATTTGAGGATGATCGTCTTATTGCTTTTTGTAAAGTAAACGTTTATGTACTGCTCATTCGATTGCTAATTTTGTGTCTTATGATTATTTATCTCTTTCATATGCTTCGTTTGTTGCTTCAATCTGTTTTGTCTCTATTCTTAAATCTGTTACAGAAGCTTTGTCTCATTCTGGGTGGAAAGCAGCTATGGATGAAGAGATATATGCTTTGAATATGAATGATACATGGGACTTGGTTCCTCTTCCATTTAGGAAATCTGTTGTTGGTTGTCGCTGAGTCTATACTGTAAAGGTTCATCCTGATGGTACTATTAATAGATTAAAAGCTCGCTTAATACACAGGTATATGGTATTGACTATGTTATGACATTCGCTACGGTGACAAAAATTACGTCTGTTCGTGTGTTTATCTCTCTCGCAGTTACTTTTAATTGGCCCCTACATTAGTTGGATGTGAAAAATGCGTTTCTAAACGGTGATTTGCAAGAAGAAGTATACATGGAGCAACCGTTCGGATTTGTTGCTCAGGGGGAGTCTGGGTTAGTATATCGATTAAAGAAATCTCTATATGGCTCGAAACAATCTCCTCAAGCGTGGTTTGGTCGGTTTAGTGAAGTAGTGATTAATTTTGGTCTCAACCGATGTATAGATAATTTTGTATTTTATAAACACAATGATGCATGTAGGATATTGTTAATTGTATATGTGGATGATATTGTGATCACAAGAGATGACAAAGAATGCATTCTAGTATTGAAACATTTCTTGAGTACTAAATTTCGGACAATTGAGATACTTCTTGTGTATCGGGGTTGCTAGATCTTGTCATGGTGTTTCTTAATCTCAACATAAATATACTCTTGATTTGTTGACTAATACTGGAATGTTAGAGTATAAGCCTATAGATAGTTTTATGGATCCCAACACAAAACTTGCAAATGATCAAGGTGATTTATTATCTGATCCAGAACAATATAGGCGTTTGGTTGAAAAAATGAATTATTTGACTTTACTAGACCTGATATTTCATTTGCAACAAGTGTGGTTAGTCAATTTCTCGAGGCTCCACGAACTAGTATTAGGATGTTGTTCTTCAAATTTTGAGATATCTTAAGAGTGCTCCTGGTTGTGGTTTACTTTATCAAAATCATAGTCATGCTCAAGTTGAGGGTTATACTGATGCAGATTGGGCTGGCTCTCCATCTGATAGAAGGTCCACTACTGGGTATTGTGTATTTGTTGGAGGTAATTTAGTACCATGGAAAAGTAAGAAGCAAACTATGGTTGCTAGGTCGAGTGCTGAATCCGAATATAGAGAAACGGTACATACTACCTCTGAGATGGTTTGACTAAAACTGTTGTTAGCGGAACTTGGGGTTAACCAGTTAAGTCTTATGAGTTTGGTGTGTGACAATCAAGCAGCTATTCATATTGTAAGTAATCCAGTGTTTCATTAGAGAACTAAACATATTGAAGTTGATTGTCATGTTGTTCGAGAAAAATTTCTATAAAATGTGATTAGTACCAAGTAGACAGATCAACTAGCAGATTTATTTACTAAACCATTGGATGGTTCTCGAGTTGGATTTATTTGTAATAAGTTGGATGTATATGATATCTATGCTCCAACTTGAGGGAGAGTGTTGAGAGTCCTAATATGATTCTTGATGAGTGTCCTAGCAGGCTTGGATCATATTTATTTTATCTAATTATTGTGTCCTATTCTTATTAGACTTAGTATTCATAAGTTTATATATTGGGTCAATTGTATTCTTTTTATTCAATCAATAAGAAAGAATTCTTTTCAGTTATTGTTTTCAATAGTTTCCTTATATTTTAAATGGTATAAATCACTAATGCCATATGTTTCTAATTCTATGATTGCCTCAGTAACTTTTCCGCTCCCTAATTTTATCTTAATTTCGTTGTGAACTTCTATCTCCTTAATCTCTTCATCTTTTCTGGCTTATTTTCAAAATAGTCTTTCATTGCATCACCATTCATATCACGATAATCTCTCATTTCCATCTATCTGGATCCCCCTATCCCTCATATTAGGTTGCAGCTTTGCGGGATTCCTTCCTTGTGGAGTTCTATTTCAATCTATTTAGCAATTCTTATATGTTAGTGGATTGTTGTTCTTTTGTACGCAGATTTTCAGTTATTTTTTTGAATAGGTGGTGTGGTTATACATCATTGGTTTTGCAATGAAATTTATATGGTCCCACCTTAAAATTGTTGTTTATGGAGCTATTGATGGACACTAACCATTTGATTTCTGACTTAGATCGTGATAATATTTTACTTCTTAAGGCTAAACATAAACTCACCAAAAGAAGAGAAAGGAAACAAGTTAACGCATACACATTTTTGTAATGGGTTTTGCTACATTGTGGTGTAAAAGTTGATTGTGATTGGATGATGGAATTTCATCTTAAAAATCCAAAAACATATGTTCTATGCTTAACCATTGAGCTGAGCTGTTATCGAAGTACCTTGCATTGACATGTAAAGTTAAGGATAACTAAATTTCTAGGGATGAACAGGAAATATTACAATAAAAAAAGACGGAAAAATTAACACATGAATGTTGTTCCAACAGAAAACCAATTGTGAAGGGGTTTCTTCTCCTTTTGCAAATTCTGTTCAGCAACTATTATCTATGTTCCATTGAAGTACTGAGGGTCGTGAAGTTTGATGTCACAAGTTGCATAAATAGTGCTATACTTCTATCTGCACAGGAGACCTGACCCTTGTTTGTATCTTTGTCTTCCTTGTGAAATTAATGTTACTTATCAAAAAAATAAAAAGAAAGAGAAGAAAGACGCATGAATGTTCGAAGAATTGATATAGCACAAAAAAATTTCTGTTGAGAATTTGTTTACAAGCAATGCCTATTTTTTTTCCTTCAAATTTGGTCTGTGTATGTAGTAGTATTTACATGTTTTTTATTTATTTATTTATTTTTTTAAAGTAAATACTATGCTTTATGAAAAAAAAAAAAAAAGATAGGTTCTCAGTTTTCTCTTTGTTCGTATTTACACTGTTCATCTTTTATCATTTGTTTCTTTGACATTTGCTCTTCACTTTGGGATGGAAGACCCATCATGTTCAGTTACTGATCTCAACACCAGTACTAATGTGGTATACCCATCCTGTTTTGCTATATTTATATCATGTTATCTCTTTCCTCAATTATCAGGAAGATTCTCTTCTAAGTTGTGCGTACTTATTTTTCTTTTCATACTTCTTTATCAATTGTGTAATTGCAATTGGAAGAACAATGAGTATTCCGGTCAATTACACTAATGAAAAAATTTCAGAATGTGACTCTTGGGGATGAAGAAGCAAACCGGAGGGGTGTCCAAAAAACAGTGCTACAAATGAAAGGACCTTCGACATTTAGTTGTGGAGTAGAGATAATTTCAAAGACTGAGTTGCAAGTTCATCGTAGCCTTGAAGTGACAGTTGATGCTGTTCTCTCAGGTATGTTTTCCTTCCTATTTAGTGCGAAAAAAGGGATTTCCCTAATTCATGTTTCATAAGCTCTTCCATAGATTGTTAAAAAATGATGATAAGATGATGAATCTGTCCTTATTGTTTGGTTTATTTTTTTACTTTTTTTTGTTGGCCAAGGTCGTTTCCCAAATGTTGAAATTTGCAAGATAGATTCTCAGGGAGTTGAAAAGATTATGGAAGGGGATCCTTCCACTAACTTGACCTCTGATAAGAAAGATGAAATAGTTGTTGGAGATGTTCCTGAGTTGACCAACAAGAGAACTGGCCAAGATGATTTCCCTTCTGAGTATCTATCAACTACGGAACTGAATTCTTTGGAAGATGAGGTGCCACTCTATCTATATGCCTATGGGGTAAGACAAATGGCCCTGCAATTTATTTATTTTTCTTTTCAGTTACAATTAAGATTTTATTTCTGTGTTAACTGTACCTTATGGTCTTACATAATAAATTTCTGATGTTATCAGGAATGGTCAACTTAGAATTCTAGCTGTTATCAGCCTTTTTACCTGCTTTCGTTTGTTCTTTGAATGCGCTATGTATAGCAACGTGGTGTTGTTGATGTCAGAAAAAGTGACCAACATAAAGTTCTATTTTTGTGTTTAACATGCTGAGAAATCAGAAATGCTGAATTTGAGGTCCTTGTGACGTCTCAGACTCTATTGTTCTGTAATGGTCATTCCAGCAATTAATTCCAAAATTTATTCTGTCAAACTGAAACTAGCTATTGCCCATTGTCGGCACTTGCAGTAATGATGCATGCTTAGAAACTGTTAGATTTGTAGCTCACTAATGGGCAGTTATTCTAGATCACAGAGGCAAGTGTTATACAAGGGATTAGACAGTTGGGGATGGATCCTGCAGTTCAGTTTACTGATAATATCAGTGAGGCAGATGCATTACTTGCCTTGCAGTCAAAGCTCAAGAAGAATTCTCAGATTCAAGCAGCTGCTAAATCTCATGATATACCCATTTATGTGACGAAGGTAAGTGGAGCATTTTTCCTTAACCTGTTTCATATCATCAACATCTTCACCAAGAACATTTCTTTTCTTTTCCTTGTAGACAAGCTCAGTGGTGCAGATAGAAAAGGCATTACGGACATTAATGAATGATCTTGCTGATGGATTGAAGGATTTTGCATTAAAAGATAGGATAAAATTTTCAGAGAAGATGGATGCTCTGGAGGTAAAAATAGATTTCTTTTTTCTGCGTCCGCCCCCCACCCAAGTCCTTCTTTCAACTATCAGTCTGCTTATGTTTCATAGGCTCTTCCGGGCTTTGCAACTGATCCAAGTTTACAAAACTGTATTTCCTTCAAGCTATCATATGAACCATTTGGAACTATGGCTAAAATCTGAGAATAAGTTGATTAGAATTAAGATTTGAGAACAGAACTTAGTGCAGTTCCACTTTTTACACTTGGCCAGCTGAGGAGCCTTGTGGTAAATTCATGCTTTCAGCTTTATCAATCGATGACCTAGGCTGGCTCATTTACAGCGCTACTTCACGTTCTTTTGTCCACATAGACTTCAATGTGCCTCAGCATAAGCACTGCTCTATGATTTAAATCCATCTCAAAAATGGCTTTGCAGACACGAGATGAAAATGAGAGATTATCATGATATGAATGGTGATGCAATGAAAGACTTGCGAGTTTTGAAAATAAGCCAAAAAAGATGAAGAGATTAAGGAGATAGAAGTTCACAATGAAATAAAGATAAATTAGTGAGCGGAACAGTTACCGAGGCAATAATAAATTAGTGAGTGGAAAAGTTACTGAGGCAATCATAAGTCTATTATATGTCTGGTACGGATCACATTTTGTGGAGCCTTTTCTCGAATCACATGACAATCAACTTCAATATGTTTATTTCTCTCATGAAATGCTGGATTATTTGTAATATGAATAGCTGCTTGATTGTCACACACCAAGCTCATAGGACTTGACTAGTTAATCCCAAGTTCCGCTAACAAATGCTTTAGTCAAACCATCTCGCATGTAGTATGCAACATTGCTCTATATTCTGACTCAACACTCGATTTAGCAACCACAATTTGCTTCTTACTTTTCCATTATACTAAATTACCTCCAACAAATACACAATATCTAGTAGTGGACATTCTATCAGATGGAGAGCCGGCCCTACAAATGAAATAGGCACAATAACAATCAAATAATTCAGTTTTCCAACCAAACGCCTATATTGCCTTGGATCAGATAATAAATCACCTTGATCAACTGCAAGTTTTGTGTTGGGATCCATAAGACTATTTATAGGCTTACACCCTAACATTCCACTATTAGTCAACAAATCAAGAACACATTTATCTTGAGATAAAGAAACACCATAACGAGATCTAACAACCTCGATACCCAAGAAGTATCTCAATTGTCATAAATTATTTGTTTGAAATTTATTACTCATGAATTGTTTCCATGCTAGAATTCCTTCTTTGTCATCTCAATATCATCCACATATATAATCAACAATATCCTACCTGCTTCACTGTGTTTATAAAATACAGAATGATTCACACTATATCTACTAAGGCCAAAATTAATTACTATTTCTCTAAACCGACCAAACCACGCTTGAAGAGATTGTTTCAATCCATATAGATTTTTTTAATCGACATATTAACCCAAACTCCCCCTAGCAATAAATCCGGGTGATTACTCCATGTATAGTTTTTGCAAATCACCATTTAGAAATGCATTTTTTTGCTGCTAGAGAGATAAACACACGAACGGATGTAAATACCATAACCCTTTTGCAACTAGGCGAGTTTTTAATCTGTCAATAGTACCATTAGGATGACCTTTTACAGTATAGACCCAGCGACAACTAATAACAAATTTCCCAAATGGCCATGTATTATTAGTATTCAAGGTAACTATCTCTTCATCCATAACTCATTTCCACCTCGGATGAGACAAAGCTTCTATAATAGACTTGAGAATAGAGACAGAAGATATCGAAGCAACAAACGAAGCATATGAAAGAGATAAATAATCGTAAGACACAAAATTAGCAATCGGATGGGTAGTACATAAACGTTTACCTTTACGAAGGGCAATAGGACGATCATCCTCATAAGATGCGAAAGAAGAATCAGGATCTGTTAACAAGGGAGTAATTAGTGTAGCAGCAGAGGTAGAAGGTCGCGGATGACGAGAGTAAACCTACAACGGAGGAGCGGACAAGGGAGGATGAGGATTTGAATGTGACTATGCAAGGGGTATTGGAACACGTAATGGATAAGGAAACGAATCAGCTAGATCAGAGATAGAATGAGACTCGAATTAATATGGGTTAGACTCGAAGAATATAACATCAGCACAAACAAATTACTTTTGTAGTGATGGACTACAACACCGAGTGGGAGAATCGACCATCAAGGATAGATGATGACATACGGTCAATTAAGTAATATGCAGTCATAATGGCCTCACTCCAAAATAATTTAGGGACATGCATATGAAATAAGAGAGTGCGAGCAGTATCCATAGGATGGCGATTTTTTCGCTTTTCAACTCTATTTTGTTGGGATGTATGAGAGCAAGATGACTAATGAATAATGTCAGTCTTACTCATACACCTTGTAAAAGGCTCAGAAAAATACTCACGAGCATTGTCACTACGGAGAATCTTAATAGATAAGTCAAATTGAATTTTTATCTCAGCACAAAAGGACAGAAAATAGAAAACAACTCAAAACGATGTTTTATTAAATAAAGTCAGGTAAGCCTAGAATAATCATCCACAGAAGTAACAAATTATTGAAATCCAAGTTTGGAAGTTACACGACGTGGACCTCAAATATCATAATGTTCTAACATAAAAGGATTAGACGCACGATTATTAATTTGGGAAGGAAACGATACACGATGATGCTTATCGAATTGACACGACTCACATTCTAAATATTAAACCTGACTCAAAGTAAGGAACTAACTTTTTCAACTTCTTTAAGGACGGATGACCAAAATGACGAAGTAGGGACACGTCAATCGAGCAAGCAATGGGTGATGGGATAGGATCAAAGTAATACAGGCTATCCGATTCATGTCCTCTACCAATTGTCTTCTTTGTTTTCAAATCCTAGATAAGAACAAAATCAGGAAGAAAGGTAATAGAACAATTAAGGCGTTTTGTAAGCTGACTAACAAATATCAAATTATACTAAGAAAATGGAGCATAAAGGACATATGATAAAGACATAGAAGAACTAGGGTGCATTGTGCCAATGCCACTAGTAGTGGTTTTAGATCTATTTGCAAGAGTAACATAGGGCAAAGACGAAGAGTGATGAAAATTAGAGAAAACATCAGTGGTACTTGACAAATGATTAATAGTTGTAGAGTCGAGGACCCAAGGTATAGATGAAGAGTTACTAGATGATAGACAAGCTTTTGTTGTACCTTTATGGGTGGAAAGGGTAGTCGAGGAAGATGTCCGCTAGCTGCCTTATACAGTAAGAACTTATCATACTCTGCTTTGGAAACCGAAAACACAGAATCACATTTAATTGAATCAGAAGTCTCACTATTAGCAACTAGGAGACGATCAATCAAGTGCCAACATGTCTCTCGAGTATGCCCATAACGGTGACAGTGAGTACATTGACTAACAAAATCTCGACCATCACCACCTCGACCAACAAATATACCACTACCACCAATTTCATGACTATTTCTGCCATTTCAACAACTTTGATCATTCAAACTGTGTCCTCTACTACTATTAACATTAACTCGATCACCTTACCAAATCTGAGTCACCAAACAAAATTTATCTGAAGCCATAGGAATGAATTTTTTTTTAATTGAAGACTTTTTTTTACTCTTTTTTTTTTTTTACTTTTTTCCCTATGAATCTATTTATCAAACTTTCTTTGTTACCTGTGAATAGTACTCAAAAATAGTTTCGATGAACGGTAAGATGAATTGTGTCCATGAACAACGTCAATGAACAGTATTGATGAAATTTTTTTTTGAAAAATTTATTCAGGATCCCAATAAAGATCTTGCTCTGATATCATGTTGAAAAAAAAAATTGAAAAGAAATTTTGTGTCTTATTGATTGAATGAAAAGAATACAATTGACTCAATATATAGACTTATGAATACGAAGTTTAATAGGACTAGGACGCAAAGCTAAGATAAGATAAATATGATCTAAGCCTATTAGGACATACATTAAGAATCCTATTAGGATTCTCAACTGAAGGAAATCATCTATAATGTTTTATTTTGGCTTTCGTTTGGATCATATCCCTGATAGATGGAAAAGGATTTGCTCTCATGTTGTTATGGGATTTCTTGCCGGTGGGAAAAATTGGAGAATTTATTTTCATCTCATTAACCACTTTGTCTCAGAGAAGGGGAAAAATAAAATTTTCTTCTATAATTAGATGTAAAAGAAGGGATAGTCATCTCTGCAGTGCCTCCATAGTTTTGAGATCCATCTCCATTCTTGGTTGATTGAACTACCTGCTCTGATGCTAGACCTTTGAGGCATGGTGGTTAGATGTGAGATGTACTCCTTCAAACATTTGCTTGGGCGTAGCCCCTCGGTTTATTATGTGCTGATCGTGGAAGAGTGCCGGAGATAGCTGTTTGATCTGAGCCCTTGCTGTTTAATGTTAAAGATATCCTTTAAATTCCTTACTTATTTCTCAGTGTATTTTTTGGTTGCTTTTGAAATTCTTCCTTTGTTCAGTTCTTGGGTCTTATCCTTCCTTGAAGGCTTCTGCGTAAGTTTCGTCTCAATGAAGATAATGTTCTGACTGAAAAAAGCCAGATACATGCATGCGTAGAAATACAACAAGAAAATAAGCAAAGACCTCATTGATTATAATTATATCATAAAGCAACGCATCATTGTCTAACGAATAGCATATAATTTACCATGGTTTCCCTTTCACATTTAGATTTTCATTACCTAGTTCGTTCCACTTGAATGCTATTTGACTCAATGAAATAGTTCTCCATCTTACAGGAGGCAAGAATAGCCATTGAGCAGGTGGTAATCCCAAAAGGGGAACCTGTGGAGCTACTCCCAAGGCCATCAGGCATTATCTCTCTTCAGATGGACCTCATTCGGAAATACCAATTACAATCAGAGAGAGTTGGTAAAGACCCAGAAGTCTGTCTTCGTATCCTACCATTTTAGACTAGGATGGATGAAGACAATAAAACTAGTGAAAAATTTGACGCAGATATTGAGTTTGATGACTTTGTGAGCGCCAATGACTGACTTAAATGGATCACTTTACACTGTGGACAGGTTACCTCTACTGCCTGACTAGTCATTAGGATGTTCTATATGGTGCATTGTTACAAGTTAGAGTTGTAATTCTTGTAGCAGTAAAATAAATTCTTGCAGGAGGATTTGCTGGCATATTTTCTTCTTTATCATTATGAGTATCTGAAATTTATAAACAATTTCTGCAAATCTACCGTTAGCAATCTGCAGGTGTAAATGCTTGCAATGATCTACTGATGAAATAGGTACACATTAACTTTTTACCTGTCAAAGTTTGTAATAATGTTATGCGGTGAGAACAAGGGAAAGAAAAACAAGGCATCAAGTATGTTGTCTAAATCAATACTTAAATACAAGTTTCCAAAGTATGTCTTAATTCATTGCATGGCGGTTCTTCTTTTTTGCCAGCTAAATAGAATTAATCATTAACAATACAAATGAATGCCCTAACTTAATGTGCCTCAATTTATTAGTTGATATATGAAGAGTTTGTTATAACTTCGAAGTTTAATTTGTGTGCTTAATTATATAAATGGACTTTGTTTTAATCAAGAGTGATCCCTATTTTTATCATTCTTATCAAAATTATCATAGTGAATAGTCTACTTACCTCAGTTATATTTATATAAAACTGAATAATGAGAAAGTAAAAAAGTACTCTTTAACTCTAGCATCCTCTAACACTCTTCCTCAAGTTGAAGAATATGTGTTATATGCATCCAACTTGTTACATATAGATTTAATTTGAGTCCCATCTAAGGGTTTAGTGAAGATATCAAATATTTTACATGTCTTGTGCGAATCACATCTTGTAACAGTTTTTCCTGAACAATATGACAATCCACCTCAATATGCTTTGTCCTCTCATGAAATGCAGGATTAGTTGCAATATGAATAGTGGCTTGGTTATCACAGGCTAAACTCATAGGACAAGACTACGGAAACCCAAGTTCAGCTAGAATCTGCTTTAACCATACTAACTCGCATGTAATATGAGCCATAGCTCTATATTCAGACTCCGCACTAGACCTTATAACCACTGTTTGCTTCTTACTTTTCAATGACATCAGATTACCTCCAACAAACACACGATATCCTATAGTGAATCTCCGATTTGATGGAGAATCTATCCAATCTGCATCAGTATATCCCTCCATATGACCATGATTCTGATATAACAAATCACAACCGGGAGCACTTTTAAGATATCTCAGAATGCGGATAATTGCATTCCAATGACTAGTCCGTGGAGTATCAAGAAACTGACTAACCTACTAACCCTGAGCAACAAATCCGGGAAGTTGCTCCATATAAACCTGCTCGTGCAAATTACCATGAAGGAAAGCATTTTTAACATCAAACTGATGTAAAGGCCAAGAAAATGTGGTAGCCAAAGAGAAAAACTCACGAATAGAGGTAAGTTTTGCTGCCGGAGAAAACATCTCGGAATAATCAATGCCACAAACTTGGGTATAGCCTTTTTCCACCAAGTGGACCTTCAATCGATCAATAGTATCATCAGGAACCAACTCCCAAGTACCAGTATGAGACAAGGCATCCATTTTAGCTTCCATAGCTGCTTTCCACGCAGAATGGGACAAAGCTTATGTTAGAGATTTGGAAAGAGAGATAGTGGATAGAGGAAACAAAGGAAGCATAAGTAGGAGACAAGTTATCATAAGAAATATAAGAGGCAGTAGGATGAGCAGCGCATGAGTACTTACCTTTGCGAAGGGCAACTGGACAATCGTTTTTAGTGAAGGAAGGAGCGGAAGAGTCTAGATTGAGCGACATAGGAACCATTGGATAAGGAGGTTTCGGGCAACGAGAATACACTTGGAGACAGTGATTAGGTGGGGTCGGTGTGTGTAGGTAGGGATGTGGAAAGAGGTCAAGGGATGGGAAGAGGAGACAAATGGATCTAACGAAAGGGAAACAACCAAATCAAACATCAAATGGGACTCGGAGTAAAACGAGGTGGACTCAAAGAAGGTGACATCGGCAAAACAAAGAAACGTTTCAAGGACAGACTGTAACAACGATATCCTTTTTACGTATGAGAGTAGCCAAGGAACACACTCAATGGAACGAGGAGCAAGTTTGTAAATGCCAAGAGCAAGTCGATGAACAAAACAGACAGACCCAAAGACGTGGAGGCAAAGGAAATAGGCGATCATGTGGAACAACACAGAGTGCGGGGTTTTACCAGCAAGAACAGATGAAGGTAAGGGATTAATTAAATAGCACGCAGGAAGGACAAATCACCCCAAAACATTTTAAGCACATTCATATGAAACAGGAGAGTGCATGCAACATCTAGAAAGTGATGATGCTTTCTCTCAGCAACCCCATTTTGTTGGGAGGTGTGAGAGCAAGAAGATTGATGAATAACGCCACAAGCTAGCATGAAATAATTAAATGGTTTAGAGAAATACTTGCGTGCATTGTCACTACGAAGAATGCAAACAGGTAAATTAAATTTTGTTTTGATTTCAGCACAAAAAGCACAAAATATAAAGAATAATTAAGAACAATCTTTCATGAAATAAAGACAAGCATAGAATAGTCATCCAAAAAAGTGACAAAATACTTAAAACTAATATTAGAAGACATGATTGGGTCCCGAACACGGGAAGCAAACGAAACACGATGATTCTTTCCTATTTGACAAGACTTACATTCTAACACTTTTAACATGACTCAAACTAGGAACCAAGAGCTTCAAATACTCCAAGGAAGGATGCCCAATGTGACAATACAGTTGAAGAGGAGACATAGCAACTGGTTAAGCAATGCCTATTCCACTAGCAATAGTTTGAGAACCATCAGCAAGAGTAACTGCATAAGGAAGTTGGTTGACAGAAACTAGAAAAGACATCAATGATACTGTGACACATGATCAGTAGCAGCGGAATCGATAATCCAAGGTCTAGACGAGGAACTAAAAGATAGGAAAACAGTAGGAGTACCTTTATGGGCCAAGAAAGCAATGAAGGAAGGTGTCGGTTGAGATGCATCAGTTGCCTCAAAGCGAAGGAACCAAGAGAACCGAGCATAGTCATCCTCGGAAATAGAACTGAACTGCGGCTCAGCAGTGGAAGAAGGAGATTTAGTCACATCAACAACCACAACATTGGCAACAAGAGGTTTCCAACCAAATCATAACAAGTAGCACGAGTATGACCAATCCAATTACAATGAGTGCATTGACGACCAACCATCTAATAACCCGATTCATGAGTATGACCATCACGCTGACAATGTGTACACTTGGGTCTACCACAACCACCACGACCTCCTCTATCACTAAGAGAACTAAAGTCCTGACTACCACGGCCACCACTAAAACCACTACTAAGACTAGCCTGAGTGACTAAGGCAGACTTGGGAACAGGAATATCAGTATCCCGAGAGGAGAGATTGTTGGACAAGCAAGAATAGGTCTCAGTCAGAGATGGAAGCTCGGAACTAGATAAAATCTGAGATCGCATGGAGTCAAACTTAGGTGGCAAACCCGCCAAAAACTTAAGAACGATCATTTGCTCACGTTGTCGATGTATAATCTAAAGATCAGTAGACAGAGGCATCATAGAATGCAATTCTTTAGAGAGCCGTTGCACATCAGGGAAATACTCAAGAAGGGTCTTAGTATCCATTTTGGCGCCAAAGAACTCAGAAGACAAGTCATACATGGAATACAAGAACCATAACTAATCCCAAACTTTCTTACACGTCCAAAGGTGGGAACACATATTAGCAATTGGTGGCTCCATAGAATTCCAAAACAAACCAATCAATTTAGCATCATCACGTCTCCAAACCTTACTAACATTTGGATCAGTCGGATTCTCAAGAAGGGCCTGTAAGAAGATGAGCTTCTTTATTCTCACTAATAAAATATACCTTAACAACAGTAGCCCATTGTGCATAACTTGTACCATCCAACTTACGAGTACTAATAGGGAGAGACAATCCAGGACTAGATTTAGAATCCATAGGGGAAACAAGACAATCAACTTAACAAAAGGGGGGCTCAACCAACATAAAGACCAAACACAGGAAATTAGACGTATCAATAAGAAAAGACAGAAAAGGGAGACCATAAACGGCATCCAGCAGTGATGGATTACATTCCATTTTTTTCTTTCTTTTTTGGTACCTCACAGATCCGGGTTGGTTCAAAGGATCTGAAAATTTGGTGCAGAAAAACGGGTCACAGCAGGCTGTTTGGGCAGATCTGGGTCAGATCTGAAGAACCAGGTCACAAACCGGGTCGAAGCTGAAAACCCACTGTACAGAGGCCAGATGAGCTTGCTGGCGACGGGGTTAGGATCTCCGGAGCAGGGCAAGTCTGGCAAGGAGCGCGCTGGCAGGGGATGACGTCGGATGGTGGCCGGAGAAACAAAAGAAAAACTGCCGGAAACGGCCGGGAGTTGGCTGGAAAAGGGGAGGAGTGTGGTCGGAAAAGGGATTAGGTGATGAGAATGGTTTCTGGGGCTGTGGATCTGGTTGGGAAAAAGATGCGCTTTCTGGTTTTTTTGTTTTTTATTTTTTTAATCAGGATCTCACTCACGCTCTGATACCATGTCAAAATTATCAGAATGAATAGCTTACTAACCCTAAGGTTAGTAGTCATATTTATATAGAACTGAATAATGAGAAAGTATAAAAGTACCTTTATACTCTTAACATACTCTAACAATTCTATTTTTTTAGTACTCCTCAATGGATTATCTCATTCGATATTTTGAGATCTTCTTGTTTCTCCTAACCCTTTATTCTTAAAATGTTTTAACATAGAGTAAGCAACAATTACAAAACTATAATTAGCCTCTGCAGATCGCTCCAGTGCCTTGACTGCACCCTATTTTTTTATATATGTGGAAAATACCAGTGAAATAATACTGCTGAGGCAAATGATTGATTTTTTTGTTTCAGAAAATTGCTCCATTCTAAAACTAATGTAAAATATGTTTTCGTATTGTCTTCTGTCTTTTTCTTTTCGTTTGTATTCTTTTGAAATTAGGGCCATTATCTGGTGCGGTAGCAAATGTCTCAGGCTGCTGAATATGGGCACACGAACTTAAGTCCACAGAGTGGCTACCTCAAACACAAATTTAGGTTCAAACTGTGTTCATATCATCCCTTTTAAAGACTCATTTTGACAGGACAGGTATACAAATCCATTTTAATTACTTCTGTTTTACCTATGATTATATTTGTTTCAAGACGTTGATAAATGTGTCTTCTTTTCTCACCTTCATTCACTTTTTTGTAGCTTTCCTCTTCTCCATTTGATTGCTAAAACCTTCAGCGAGGTAGCATATGTATTAATTCTTTAGCCTTCATATTTTTTCTCTTTAATTTTCTTTCATATTATACTTGATTTGAAGCTACTATTGATTACTTTGCCATCCTTTTGTCTGCATTGCGACCTATTACCTATTGCAGGACTTGTTTCATATAATATGTATACTCATTTTCTTCATGTATTTTTTGTTTTGTTAGAAATAGCATTATTTGCCTTATAACGATCTTATGAAGTTCAACTTGACTGAAAAGATATTTGATGTTCATACAACACTCCTGAAACACACCTCCACATAACTCATTTGTTCTATGAAGTATGGACAACATTCTTCTCTGTGAGCATAATCTTCCCTGGATGACAAAACATGTAGTTTATGTTTCTAATATATCCTCCAGCTAGAATTTTCGTTGTTTTTTCATCTATTCTTGAATTCTTCATGAATTTTGTTCAAATGCTTGAGAGTAAGGCATATCAAGGAAATCCACTTCATCTAATGTAGGACAAGTTAACCAGATAATAAGAAGCAGAGGGTATAAAGGGATGCAGGGAAGAAAAGGGAGAGAAACAGACAAGATCAAAGTGAAGAGTAACAGAAACATACAAAATCAGATAGAAGACTACAGATAGAAGGAGAAGAGTAAAGAATAGGGAGAACAAGAGGGACAAGAGATAACAAAAACTAAGTAAGAACAAGAGGGACATGAGATAACAAAAACTAAGTAATTTTATTCCATAATCATAGCCTGAATTACAACCCTAATATGAGTACTCTTATGTAGGCACTAATTCTAAATATAATAGGAAATCAACTAATCCTAAACATAATAAAAAACTAACTAATCCTAAACATTTAAAATTTCCTAAAAGCTTATTTACACAATAATTCCACAAATACCCTAAGATCTCATAAATAATATAATAGTACATAATTCTTTTCCCCTTCTGCATCATTCTACCCCATTTGCAAAAAACTCGACCACGAGTTTTATAGTGATGAAGGATCAGAACTATGGATAACTGGAGTTGTATGGTGAAACCTTGAAATTTTCTGAATATGGTGTCTTCGAGCGGAAACAAGGGTGATATCAAAGGAGCTTCAAGCCAAAGCAATAGGACAAAATCGATGGAAGGAATGTCAGGTACACACATATCGGCATCAATGTTTTGGCATTAGTGATCTTCACTCTGAAGGGGTTTAAGAGATACATCCAGTACTTCTTGAGATTTGAATCATTCTTCAATGACTTGCCCTTGCTCTTCAAGGACCGGAGACACGGTTCATATTGGGTCTCATATGGAATGAAACTTGATGGGTGGAAGTTTTAGTGAAGGCTGTTTCCATTAGTTGTGCTGCTCGTGCAATGAGTTGTTGCATCGTGAGTATTCGAGTTTCAAAGTTGGAATACTCGATCTCCAACTTACAGCTATTATCATAAATACAAGGACCATCAAACTTGGTTTTAGCTCAGATAGCATCTTGAAGCAAACAGTATTTGAAATTCCTTTGAAATTGAGAAAATACTAATTTTTTCTACTTGGCCAAACGGACCAAAAACCTGATGGAGTACATCTTATGTAATTGGATATAGCACATGATAAATTGTGACAAGAAGAACTTGACTTAGCTCAACTGAACTCATTCCTCAAAAGTGGCTTCAATTGTTTTTTTTTTTCTTCTCTTTTTTATGTTTTTCTGCTTTCTAATTGAAATAAATTGGAAACATAAATAAAACAGGAAAAGGAAACATATGATTATATTTTTTGCTGCTGTTTTTTTCTTCTACAATTTTTTTCTCCTGTATTTTTTGTGTTAAAGGAAGCAGAAACTGCATAAGCCAAAAAAAAAGAAATAAAGAAATAAACCTGATTTTTGCAAAATCAGGCTTCAATTTGACTCAAATGCAGCTTGAATCCAGCTCAGGGATGGCTAGCTCAGGAAGCAGGTCAGATCTGACCCGGCTCAAATCTGGTCAGATTGGGACCCGATCTTCAGCAACCGGCCGGAAATCTGGTCCTGGTCATGATGGCTGCGTCAGAACGGGCGGTGGATGGCTGGAAACTCTGGATCGGCCATGAAAAGGCCGAAGCGGGTCGCGGCTCTTTTGGCAGCGGCACAGAGCGTGGTGCCCGGGGTTGGATAGATCGGCTTTTTCCGATCAGATTGTCTTCCTCGTCCAGTGACGAGGTTTCCAGCACGGTGTCGGCGGCGTGTGGTGTCAGAACAAGCCGAAATTCTGGGGTTGACAATTTCGGTTCTGGTGGTTGTGGTGGAACAGGCCGGAAGTCGAAGAAAAGTGGCGGATGGAGCTGTTTCAATTGCTGTTTTGTTTTCCAAAATCTGATATGAGTTTAGGGAGAGAATTTGTTGTAAAAAGAGTGGATAGATTCGGCTGTGATACCAATTTGGTGTAGGACAAGTTACCCAAATAATAAGAAATTGAGGAGATAAAGGGATACCCGGAAGAAATGGGAGAGAAACATACAAGATCAGAGAGAAGGCTAACGAGAGAAGGAGAAGAGTAAAGAATAGGGAGAAGAAAAGGGACAAGAGATAACAAAAACTCAGTAGTTTTATTCCATAATCATAGTCTGAATTACAACTCTAACATGAATGCTTGCACTAATTATAAACATAGGAAACCAATTAATCCTAAACATAATAAGAAACTAACTACTCCTACACATCTAAAATTTCCTGAAAGCTTATTCATGCAATAATCCCACAAATACCCTAAGATCCCATAAATCATAAACTAGTACATAATTCTTTTCTCATTCTACATTTCATCTTTGCTACCAACTTCCTATTTCAATCAGCACGTTCTTTTTTTAGCTTTAAGCACTTATCTTCACCTAAATTATTTTAATTTATTTAGAAGTAATGACAGTTTATAGGATCTCAGAATGATTGAAAACTTTTTCCTATGACCGTTAAGCAGTTGTCTCATTATATTTATTTTAAGAATAAGTTGATAATACAAATTCGCATTTAAGTTGATATTGACAAAAGAAATAAATGATTGATAAATAAACATATAAATAAGAAACGAATAAATAAATAACTAGAAGTTTGATGGTGTGAAATTGTTGAGAAAAAGTATAGGTTTTAATCATAGAACATGCTTAAAAGTATATCTTAATTTCACTCATCCTTTTCAATGAACAACATTGGCTATCCATTTCTGTGATTTCCTTGTTTTGTTGTGATTTTTCCTGATGAGTTGTTCTCCAAAAATTTTGCTCAAATGCCTATACCAAAGGTCAAGGCTTCTTAGATGAACATTCTCTCTCTTGACACTAAGTTGGCCTTTCAGTTTTGTTTCTTATATATATTCCTTTTCCTTTTCTTTTCTTTTTTTTCAATTTTTGGTATTATAATGATTTCATTTGTATTATTCAAAGTTGACAGGAAGATTCTAGTCAAGTAGAGTGTGTGTGTCAGAGAGAGAGAGATGGATATGCATTCATTTGTATTTGTATCCCATATGATGATGTATTATTTGAATCTTTATACAGGCCATAAGGTTTGACATGGAAGAATATTTTAGGAGATCTCAGATAACCATGTTACATATGTAAACTTAAAGTTACTTATCTTTTACAAATTATATATTTGTTGAAAACAAGTTGCTGGTATTAATTTGTATGAAAGTTGATATTGACAAAAGAAAATCGATAAACAAATAAAAGCTGATATCTAAAAAAAGTTTGTTTGATGGTTTGAATTTTGTTTTAAGGAAAAGTATAGGTTTCTTCTATCATAACTCGTGTGTCTTGTGGATTTGACTGGTAGATTATGTAGGGCCGACTCATTGGTAGCGTTAATCAATTTCAAAGCCACTCAACAAAAAGATGGAGATCCAGTTTTTTATGTGTTGATCAATTGTGTAAGGTTGTGTTACTTTAGCCAAGATATAAACAATAACATTAGTGGTTGAGAATGACATTTATTCCGTACTATTCGTCGCATCCTTTTTACTCACATTAATGCTTATTTTAGTCACTAAGAACAAGTTTAGGAGCATTGAAGTGGTTTATCCTCAAGCACTGACAATATATTAATTTACTAAAGTCAATTATATTATAAATTTTGGCCTGCTGTGGTCAACTTCATTGGTGTAAAGAGTGATCCTGCCACATGATGACATGTTAACCTTCGCATACTGCTGTGTGATGGCATGTAAAAGAACAGATTGGTCAATTGTGCACTTATGGTGGACCAGTTCTTTCTTTTCTGGAATATATTTTCTATTTTTCTCTTTGTTATTGTTGTTGAAAGTGCTGTGTCAGTAGTTGATGAAATCTATGTTCATTTCGCATTTCTGTTTGAATTTTTAATCCAACTAGTTATGAAACTTACCGACTATTTCAGGTACGGTCTAGAGGATGAGATTGAACTTGCATTTACGCGAGATTGAGGAAAATGTTGTAGTTGGCTTTCCAGAATTTGGTAAACTTTATGAATTCTGCATATTCTAATATGGGCTGGCTTTCCAGAATCTGGCAAACTTATAAATTCTGCAAATTCTAAAATTGGGTGGATTGCCAATATCCCCCCCCCCCCCCCAAGAAAATAAGATGAGAATTATGCTTTTTCTTGTCATGAATTTCACTTTTAGGAACTTTCTCATAGACACATTTTTTTTATGAAAACCATTTATCTCTGCATTTTACTTGGACAAATTTGCTTGGCAGAACTAAGTTACCTGAAACAAACCATAGAGCTGCTTGTGTTTTTCCTTGGGATCCAGTTTCATGAAAGACAAAATGGATTATAAAATTTATGATGATCATAATGGAAAATGTTCAGGTCCTACATATGCTTGGGTTTTAGAAGTTGGAACTCCTTAGTGATAATATAGGTTGTCCCTTTTTTTGCTGGGATTTTGGCAGTACTAGGTGATGCTTTTTGTACTATTCGGCAAGGACAAACTGATGCTTATCTGGCTGCACTAACAAACCAAGAAATTTATGCTCTAAAGCAGACCTCATCTTGCAACAAATTTACACTAGAAGGAGAGCTTGTACTTTTGCTAAGAAATTCTTATGAGGTAATCAAACACGTATTAGAATCCAATAGATGGATAATCATATAAGTTGGTATCCAGCATTAAAGCTTTTCCACCAGTTAGCCGTCGTTCTTTTTACCTTCAAATTGCATGCTTAACTGTTTATACAGTCATACAACTTCTCTTCCTTTTGCATCTGTATTTTAATAACACTTGTCATGCTTATCTGTGCCCTTTGTTTGGATCACTAGAAGAGTGATGGAAAATAGAATTCACCTTTCCACGAAGATGTTTATAGTAGCAAAAATTAGGAGCATGCAGCCTCTTGAGTACATTATTATACTACTTTCAAGAATTTTGGTAGCTTTAGAGTAATTAGTTGTTTATATTCTACTTAAGCTAAAAGGTAGAGATCAAAGTTTCCTGAATATTTTTTCCTGTGACCAAAACAATCCCTAATACTTTTTCCTGTGACCAAAACAATCCCTGAAAAACTCAATGCAATTGAGCAAAACTAGAAGTAAATTTTTTTTATTGGGATTTTGGCTCAAATCCCCATAAGAAAAAAATTCTAATTGGTTTGGGAAAAAACGATTTTTTATTTTGTAGTTGTTTGTTCTAGTAGGAGTAGTATTAGTTTCCTATATTATTTTTCTTTTCCTAGTAGTATTAGGAAAATATCATCTATATAGAAGGGGTCTGCCAAATCCTCACAAGAAAAAATTCTAATTGGTTTGGGAAAAAGTGATTTTCTATTTTGTAGTTGTTTGTTTTAGTAGGAGTAGTATTAGTTTCCTATATTGTTGTTCTTTTCCTAGTAGTATTAGGAAAATATCATCTATATAAAAAAGGTCCTAGAAAAGGTTTGAGGCACACTCATAATTCTAATATACATTTTAAATTATAGGGGTTTACTACTAGAGTTAGGTTGAGAGTTTTGAATATACTAGATTTTTGGGTTATCAAGTAGAGAGGGCACTTACAAATAGAGCTAAGTTATGAGGTAGTGAGCGTTTAGTAACTTTGCTCCTCTTAAAGTTGTAATTGAAGATTAATAAAATTATGGATTTGTTGGTGAACGTAGGCAAAGAGGTTGTCGAACCACATTAATTATTGTTTTATTTTGCTATTTGTTTATTCTGCCTATTTAATTGTTGTGGTTATGTTTTTTTGCTTGAGATGTTCGAATTTTAGAGGTAAAATCCCAACATTTTTTCCTTTTGGCAAATATACTCTAGTGTTGGGAATTGATAGTTTATTTATATAGGAAAAGGTGGAATTCTAATGAGAAATATATATAGACTAGAAAAGTTAGCTAAAATTATCGTGTTATAGGAGTTAAAATGAGGTTTGTAAGTGTATTATAACTAGAAAGATGAGAACATTCATGTGGGAGCTTTACAGTTGATAAATGAGTTTGCAATTTAATTGCTAAGTGGGTGGCCCCAAATTCCTTTGTTTTCATGGGATTTGGAGGAATCCCCAATAACATGAAGAAATAGGAGAGGGTGGGATGTGTTTTGGAGTTGGAGAAATGTTAAAGGTAGTCTCGATTGGCAATAGGAGAGGGTAGGATGTTTTATGGAGTTGGGGAAGTTGTGTGAATTTAGGATAAAAAGGGGAAAAATTGAGTTTGAAAGTTCAATAACTTTATTGAATATTGATTGAAAATGGAAATAGAAAGGTAAAAGCCCTATTGATACTGCTTCACAAGAAAAGATTCAGAGGGGGAAATTCCTATGCATTTGGCTAGTGCCTATTTAAAGCCAAAGTCCACTTACTTGGCAAACAAACCCTTTTTGAAGGCCTTGACATGGCATACCAATACCAGAGAAGTGTGTAAGATAACAAAGGATATTCTTTCCTTACAATTAGGTTAAACACATAGTTGAAGATGGATTGGTGTGTGGTATTAGTTTTCGAAAAGCGGCCACAAGCAGCCACATGGCATTATTAAGCCATGGAAAAGACCTATGTCGGCATTAAACTTTCATAATTTCTTGGTTAAGTATACCATTATAACAAGAAAAATGAACAGAAAATTGAAATAATTAAGATTAAGAACTTTTAACTATGTAGGAGTTGGTTTTAATTTATATCACAACTTGACTTTCAGTGCATGGAGTAATATATATACAAAGCCACTACTAATTAGTTAATCTCCTTTAGTGTTATCCTTCCAATTGAAGTATGGCTTATTTGAAGGACTCCTTTTCAATTTTAATATCAATAAAATGATGGCAATGAGGTCTCTATATATCCATCCACTCTTAGCTGTGAAAAACACACTTCGAAGCTTTAAGCCCTCAAATAAGAGAAACATATACACTTATATTATTATCATAGTTTGAAATTTTGGTTAAGCTTTTTAGAGAGGAAAGAAAAGTAAGAGAAAAGATAATGGTTAATTTGAAATTTTGGTTATGTTTTATCCTAGTTTTGTTCTCATTTTCGAGTATTGAAACTCGATCTCTTGAGCGATTTTCTGTCAAGAAGAGTCATGCATTAATGGAGGAAGCACAGCAGGTGTTGAAGGCAAGTTTACAGAGACAAATTGGAAGGAATTTTGAGTTCAAACGAGCAAGTCCTGGAGGACCTGATCCACACCATCATTAGCGAAGTGAGGGGAAGGAAGATAGTGAGGAAAGATAAGAGAGTGGAATGCATTTTTATTTTATTTGGTAGCAAAGAAAAGTGAAATGAAGGAAAATTGTGGTTTTCTTTCTTGTTGTAAATCATGATACTCTCAAATAGGGAGGACCGAGGAGTAGAGAGTAAAAATAAGTTTTTTTTTTTTTTTTCTTTCCATCTTTTCATCTTCTTCACTAATCATATAATAAAAAGATCAAGGGTGCATTTAGTTTTGGAAAATGTTTTTTTATTTTTCATCTTCATTTTTTTAAATATTTTTTTCAACAATTTAAACATTTTAAGCATAATTTGGAAACATTTTTTTTTTCAACATAATATTAGAAAAGTTGAAAAATAAAAGTGTTGTTTTCTAAATTATGTTAAGAATGTCTAATTTGTTGAAGAAAGTGTTAAGGAAAATAGAGATAGAAAATAAAAAAAACATCTTTCAATACCAAACACCTTTCTTTTCTTTTCATTGTTCTATTTTCTCTCCTTTTTTTTCTCAATTTTTTTTCTTTTCACATTTTTCTCCTCAGTTAAACCAGTGATTTACACACCAAATATAAAAAGGCATTTTTAGAGTTATTGCTTCTATTTTGCATTTTTGCAGGCAATGTAAATTCATTTGGTCATTTACTGAGATATTGTAAATTATTGTTATTAAGAGATAATTTAGTTATAAATTATCCAAAAAATTTAAGATGATGAAAAATGACTCAATTTTTTATATTTTAATATATTTTCTCACGTGTAAAAGATTGATAAATAATTGAGTTACTAATTATTTTAAAAACTTAATTCGATAGAAAATGACCCAATTAACTTTTTATTTTTAACTATCTTTTTTAGAAATTTAATTAAAACTTTTCTTTATCATCATGGATAAGATCATAAAAGTGAACACATGCATATTGCACAACGAATGTTGTTCCATAACATATAGAGCTACAAAAAGAATCTATAAGTTAGTATATCCCATCATTCTTTAGGTAAGCCGAACATACAAAAAAACAGAATCATTTTTAACCAAATCCATTAAAAGTGGTGCTCCACTGGGGCAATAGTTGAGAATAGTATATAAGGGCAACGTTCCTAAAAAAGGTTATAAGGGAAAAGTGTAAACAATAGGTTAAGTGGGACTCTTCAAATTTGGTAGGAAAATATTCAATTAATAATATTGTTCTTTTTCATGGCTGAGATTCCATCCTTTTATTAATTTATGTTTGTTTGAAAGGAATGGTTTTTAACCGCAGTGCTGCTACGTATTGCATCTTAATTTATACAGAAGTTAATAATCATGACATGTTATAACTATTTACATAATTTATTCACTTTATAATTTTGAAAGAACAAAAATGGAGAGATTACGGATTTACCCACTACTAACGTATATTCGATCTCTCGAAATTCAAGTTATAAATTTTTTGAAACTTGAATAATAATTAACTATCTGAAGCTCAAGTAATGTTTAAGGGTAAAAACAAAAAACATAAAAGTCTCATCGATGTGATTACTCTGATTGGCAAAAACATGTATGTAATGTATAAGTAAGTAATCTCTTATCACCACTCAATTTAAAAGAAAAAATCAATCAAAACATATAATATGTACAATTATGTTAGAGAGTGATAACAGAGTTTTGGAGGGAAGTAAATATATTAGCATTGAATGGGGATGTGTCCGTTGAATTTAAAATTAATTTTAAATTCAAATTTATTTTTAAAAATTTGTTAAAAATTTAGTTAAATTTAATATTTATTAAATAACAATTAAAATTCAATTAATATATAATTTGATTTGATTAAATTTTTGACAAACTTTTAAAAATAAACTCTAATTTAAAATTGACTTTAAGTTAAACCCAAACATCACGAATATGTATGCACTTACACATAACACACAACAAATGAAATTCAACTTATATTACTCTAATCTTTCATTTTACCTTTGGTTAACTAAATTCAATAAATGAAAGTTGATTTTAAGTGGACTCCAAATATCACGAATTTGTATTGGACACATAAATAATATAGGTATATTATGCCTAAATTTTAATAGCATGACTAAAATTTGCCGGAATCGGGGATAAAGCTTTTGGTTAGCTAGATCACAAAATGGAAAGAAAAAAAAAAGAACTTTTTTTTTTCGCAACACAAACTCTTAATTAAAGATGTGATAATTGGTGGATTTAGTTTCAATTATTTATTTATTATTATCATTTTTAAGAAAATAATATAACAAAAAGTGACATGTTAAGTGAAACATACAAATTCGTGTATATATATATATATATATATATATATATATATATATATATATATATATATATTATAACACAGATTGTTTATATTATTACATTTTTTTTAAATGAGAGAAAAATTAGAAGGAATAAATCAAATCCGAAATCAAGAAAGATGACCTTTTGAAAAAAAAAAAAAAAATCGATGGTTGGAATACTGAAGTTTTTCATCATTAGACAGATGTTGTAAATGTATTACACCTAATTAATACTTTATTAAACTGTGGGCAGCTTGAGTTGGAAGAAGATTTTCACACCTACCAAATCCTCCTAGATAAAGCAAAGTATCTTTGAAGATTCCAATTACCATTGCATTTTCATCATAAATAATAGAATAAATATCATGAGGCATTCAATTCATACAGTGAACACCAACATAAAAATAATAATTAATAAAAATATAATAAGTAAACCAAAATTTAAAAATTTATATTCTTATCCTTATATGTTATTACTTAAATTTCATGAAATTAAATATGATAAATAAATCAAATTTTAAAATTTATGTTTTTATCTTTACATGTTACTACTCAAATTTCATGAAATTATTATTCAAGTTTCAAAAACTCAAATGCACGTATTAGATCTCTCTAATAAAAAAGTAATTTTAAAAGAGTAAATAAATTATATTTCTCATTTTGTAGATCGAACTAATCTATTTTGGGTCTATAAGGAACGTGAAGAAATTCAATTTTTTTTTTATGCAATTCACTTTTTTCAATGGGATAGATTGACTTCTTTATTATCATTAATTTGAAAAATTATCATTTAGATTTGACATTATAGACTTTACACGTAATTTACATACTAAATCTTCAGAATCTACACTGTCGCCTTTTTCACTTTGTCATCGTTGTGTAAGGCTTCATTGAATATTCAGAAAGTAAACCTTTTGATAAACACATAGTTCCCATCAGCCGAAATGTGCGATCCCCTGCAAATTTATTTGTTCATTTACAATTTACATTAACAAGTAGACAAGACTGAATTCAGTTCAATGGTAGACAAATACAATAGACTATTCATTATATAGGCTTAAGACTCATTCTTACGAATGTCTCATGTTTCAGACTTTTTGTCCTAGGATCAACAATGTTCTTTGAAGATTGAACATCAATCACTGCAACGATTCCTTGGCTAATCAACTCATTGAGATAGTCATGTTTCAAATGAACATTCCTCTTTCTTCTGTTGTACAATGTATTCTCATCAACGGTACTAACAGCTTGGTTATCACAATAGATATTGATTGCATATAGCTGCAACTTCTTCAGTGGAAGATCCAATAGGAGATCTCTGAGCCACTCAACTTCATCTCCTGCACTAGTTAAAGCGAAGAACTCAGACTCCATTGATGATTGTGCTATCATAGTTTGATTTTTAGACTTCCACGAGGCAAAGGCACCTCCCAAGGTGAAAACATATTTGTCTGTCGATCTGCATTCATTTGGCTTCAAGCACCAACTGGCATTTGAAAATCCTTCAATCACAGAAGAATAGTCGGAGTAATATAAACCATAATTCAGAATACCTTTCAAATATCTCATTAGCCTCTGAATTGCTTCCCAATGTTCTTTCCCAAGATTGCTAGTAAACCTACTAAGCATCGTAATAACGAATGCGATGTTTGGTCTTATGCAATTCATCACGTACATCTAGCTGCCAATTATCCTTGAGTACTCCAATTGCTTTATAGTTCTCCCAGTATTAGCCCGGAGCTTTCTGTTATAATCGAATGACACGAAATTCTGGCAGGTCAATGTAACTATATTTTTTCAACATATTCTCTACATAATAAGATTGAGATAAGCTAATAACAGAATTTGTCCTCAGTATTTTGATTCCCAATATCGTATTTGCAAGTCCAAGGTCTTTAATGCTAAAGTGGTTTGAAAGGAACTTCTTTACAGAAGTAACAATTTGCATATCGATCCTAATGATTAGCATTTCACTAACATATAGGCAAATAATTACTACCTTATCTCTATCGACTTTGCTGCACAAACATTTGTCAAAATTACTAACATGGAGTCCATCACCACGGATAATCCAATCAAACTTCTCATGCCATAGTTTTGGAGTTTGCTTTAGACCATAGAGAGATTTAATCAATTTGCACACTTTGCTATTTTGACTTTTAATAACAAATCCCTCTAGTTGTTCTATATATATATTTTTTCAGTTAGATCACCAATCAGAAAAGTTGTCTTCATATCCATTAAATGAAGGATCATTACCTTCGAATGAAGCTAGAGCGATAAGTATACGTATGCTTGCAATGCAACATACTGGTACATAAGTGTCAAAGAAGTCTATTCATTCTTTTTGTGTGAAGCCCTTAGCAATAAGCCTTGCTTTGTAATTCTTTATTGTTCCATATGTACGCAATTTATTTTTGAAAATCCACTTGCACTCGATAGGTTTAGCACCTTCTAGAAGATCCACTAGCTTCCAAGTGTGATTTTGGATTAGAGAGTCCATATCATCATCCACAGCTTTTTTCCATACATGAGCATCTCTAGATTTCATTGCTTCCTTGAACATCTGTGGATCATTTTCAACAAGGAAGGTTATAAATTCATCTCCAAATGACTTAGATTTTCTAAAACACTTAGGTAAAGGTTCTTCAGGAACATGGGTAGAATCATCATTGACATCATCCTCTCAGGTGGATGAACATATTCTTCAGGTGCATCATCAGTGGATTCTTTTTCTTGAATGTTCTTGGGCAAATCCTTGAGCAATACATTTTTTTATATTTGATGAATTTATCTTCAAAGAACTCAACATCTCGTGCCTCAATGATGGAGTTAGTATCGAAATCAAGAAATCTACACGCATCACTATCTTTGGTAAATCCCAAAAATACACCCATATTAGCTCTTGGTCCTAACTTTGCTCTTATGATATTTGGTATCCAGATATATGTCGAACACCCCCACACTTTAAGATTATCTAAAAGCTCATATGATGATATTTTTGTCTTTGAATAAGGAACTATATTCGATATGATATTTTTCGTTGGAAGTGCCTCAACCCAATAGCAGGAAGAAAGACCAGCAATAATTAGCATTGAATTCACCATCTCTATCAGTGTCCGATTTTTTCATTCAACAATCCCATTAGACTAGGGAGAGAAGGGAGCAGTAGTTTCTGCAATAATATCATGCTCTTTGAAGTATGACTTTGCTTCATTAGAGCGATATTCACCCCTTCTATCATTCTTGAGTTCTTGATCGGTCGACTAAGCTGCTTTTCAACTCTGGTGCAAAATTCCACGAATTTCTCAAAGGTTTCATCATTTGATTTTAACAAGTACGCATGGTAGAAACATGTGCGATCGTCGATGAAGGTAATGAAGTATTTCATACCTCATTTTGTTGTAAAACTTTTGAAATGACAAGTGTCAGAGTGAATTAGATCCAGTAACTGGAAAGGTTTTCCTGCGATTTTGGCCTATGCACACGTTTCACACTTTCTTGGCATATCACCCCCATAGTTGAGTAGCAAACCAAACTTTCTCATGTCGTGTAGTTTCCTATAGTTAACATGACCTAGCCTATGGTGCCACAACTCAGAAGAATACACAGAATGAGATACTTTATTTATAACATCAGCTTGGTAAGCATTTCCAAAGAAAAAGTTTTTGTAGGATAAAACTGCTTTACCACCTTGGAAATCAAGTCTCATTCTAGCATCCCAGAGAAGACTCAAAGATACTAGATTCTTTGGTATAGTTGGGACATGTTTAATATTTTTCAAAGTAAAAGTCTTACTTGAGTTTAGACTCAGCACCACAGTTCTAGTTCCAAGCACAATAGCTGAAGAACGATCTGTCATTGTCACGTTCTCTTTGACAACAACATAGGTAGAGAAAAGTGATTGATTATCGTAGATATGGCAAGTAGTACTAGTGCCAAGCCACCAATCAGTGAAGTTCTAGGTTTCCATCACGTGAGATATCATTGCCACAACATTCATAAGTGGATCAATTCCCGAGACAATATTAATGGATTCCTTTAGTGCTTTGTCGGTTGGTGGTGATTTGCAATCTATAGTATAGTTGCCATGTTTTCCATAGTTGTAGCAACGTTCTTTCTTCTTAAATTCCTTTTTCTGCACATTGAGATTCTTCTGGTCCCTTTTCTTCTATATTGTTTTGAACTGCTTATTCTTATTAAGGAAATTTCCTTCGTTGATTTATGGCTTTGGCTCTACCATGTTACCAAAGGCTTTTTGATTAGCAAACAACTTATTTGAGGAGCGAGTACTCACTTCATCTTTTATTTGAATGAAACGCTTCAAATCAACAAGAGAGATTTGTTTCTTTCTCCTATGCATATCTGTAGAGAAAGACATCCAAGATGAAGGAAGCTTATTTACGATTGCACCTGCAATAAAATTGTCACTTAGGTTGATCTTTTTATCTTTAAGTTTTATCACCAACTTCTCAAGTTCCTTGACTTGTGGCAAAACTTCTTTCTCATCTTCAAATCTCATGTCAAGAAACTTGTCGATAAGATGAGTTTTTTTAAAGCTTTTCTTCATCCTTGTACTGCTGCTCCAAAGCTTCCTAAATTTCTTTACCAATGTTTTTTTGGGAATATACATCAGCAAGATGATCAATAAGACAATTGAACAAGTAACTTCTGAAAAAATGATCATCACGGCCCCAATCAGCCTCTACTTTAGTGTTTTCCTCCTCAAACTCAAGCTTGTCCTCTGTAACAGTGTAGTAAATTTTTGGCAGTTGCATCCCAAAAATAACTTTGTGTTGCCAAGCAATGAAATCAGAACCATAAAAGTTTTTATAGACTGAGGTTCCAACCCAAGAGGGGGAGTGAATTGGGTTTTTAAAAACTTTCGCTAATTACTTGTAAGTTTATAAAAGAAGTTAAATGCACAAGCATATAAACAAGTAATGTACTTTAAGTAAAAGAGTTTAAGGAAGAGAAAATGCAAACTCAGTTTATAGTGGTTCGGCAATATCAGATTCGTTTCGACCCTACGTCCACTCTCTTCAAGGAACCTCCTTGAAGTGATCCACTAAAACTTTTAGTCGTACAACTTCATGGGTGTTGTACAAACCTTACAAACAATCCCTTCCTCTTGGAAGCTAATCTCTTCCTTGCGGAAGTTAATCCCTTTACAATAAATATGAGTTGCTGTAAAGTAAATGGTAGAGAGATAGCAATGAATGCTTTTACAAATGAACAATATCTATCTTTCACAGCAAAGCTTGAAGAATGGTTCAACAATAAAATTTTCAAAGCTTTTGTATATTAATGAGCAAGGTATTGATTGAATGTGGGTTCTTCTTATTTTAAATGTTCATTGAAGTGGGTTCATATAGCTTTGAATTAATATGGCCGTTAGACACTGACTTGGTAGGTTCGATCATATTTTTCGAATTACCAATCGACTAGGTCTTAGTACCAGCCGACTGGATCAAGTAAAAAAGTTTACTTTTAGGCTATGGGAGAGTACTAGTCGACTGGGCCCTAAGCACAAGTCGACTAGGAACTCACTATCCCAGTTGTCAGTCGACTGGTATAGATCACCCAGTCGACTGAGGAAATTCTGTCCCATATCCCAATCGATTGGTATAAGGAACCAGTCGACTGGGTTGCCTTTCAACCCAGTTTTTCATGCTAAAAAATGTTTTTGACTTAGAAGAATTTGAATAAATATTTTTATCAAAATGCTTTTATAAAAAGAGCCATAAGACAAGCTACTTGAACGCAAAAGATTTACAGTTTGTTTCAATACCTTAATGCTTATACTATATCTTTTGTCTTGACTTGGTGTCTGATTCGGGTTGAGTTCTTGCATCTTGATTCTTTGCTGAAAGCTTTTATCGTTTAAACACTTAGATAAAACTGTTAGTAAAATTAGAGTAGTGTTTTGTCATTATTAAAATTTAGATAAGGGTAAACAATCTCCCCCTTTTTGATGATGACAAAACTAATAAGAGAAAACAATTTTAAAAACTAAGTGTTGGGTTTTTAGAAGAAAAAAAATGGGCAGAGTTTCCTCTGTTTTTTGAATAAAACCAATCTGTAAAATAGTTCAAAGCAGTTTATAATCAACCAAACCAAGCAACTCAACATAGTCTTATATTCAATAAGTTCTTTGGAGCAATGCTCCCCCTAAATCTATGCTCTATTTAAAGTCTACAGTTACATTTATCTGTTTTTTTTTTATTTTTCTCTCCCATTTTGACAACAGCAGAAAATGTGGTGCTAACTCAAAAAATAAGCAATATAGATACTATGGACAGTAAGATTATGCACAAAAAAACTTGTATGCGAAAATTAGGAAATATTCGAAGTTGGGAAGAATCGGAAGTTTCCACACTAGCATAAGTAGTTAAAGCATATTTCCGAGTAAAAAAAGATCTAAACTAAGTATGCATATAGCGTAACTGTAAAGCAAGTATATGAGCCATAAGCTAGACATGAAATATAGTCAAATAAATACAAATATCCATACATCACAAGCTTCTAAGAGCCAAATATAAAAACTGAAATGTATGATAATGTGATAAATGTTCATGCCAAGAACAGCTAAAAGCTATATACAACAAAAAAGATAACAACTGGTGACTTAGCGAGTGCGAGAATCAGAGTCATCTCGTATAAGATCTCGAAGCTCAGCTAAGGAGCTCTCTGTGTGCTCTTGATGCAACTTGAAGTCTTCTCTAAGGGAGCGGAGGTCATGATGCATGCCATCAATAGAAGAGCTGAAGATCTGGAACCTAGACTGCATGGATAGCTGGAGGCTCGATATGGCTTGGAGTAGATCACTGTATCCAGCTGGACTAGTACTAGAACCACCATGCAGTGGTGCTCGGTCATCAGTGTCCATAGCAGTGGTAGGGGCTGCATCACCTGGACCCTCGTCATCTTCCTCACTGTTGTTATCCTCTCCAATCTTGATGTTCTTCTCAGCCTTGGAGCAGATCATCCCATCTTGGACTGTGCACCCCATCTTCTTTAGAGAAGAGACGTTGATGATATCCTTGGGGCCGATGTCCTAAGCCTCAGAGGCAGGAAGAGGAATTCGGAAGTGCTGGAGGATGAGGGTGATGAGCATCCCATAGGGAAGGCACCCAAAGTCACTAGCTTCGCTACTTATCATGTTGGCGAGTAGTAGAGGGTAGATATTGAAGTGGTGTCCAGTTTTAAGATATTAAATCAATACCACGTCTATCTTCGAGAGATAGCCTCGACACCTAAGTCATGGATGGATTGTTCAGCTCACAATGAGATTGAACAACTTCAAATCAAGGGGCATGTCACTACAAGTGTGAAATGTAGTGGGCCAAAAGATATAGTTAGGGTCGCCCTTAAAGATCTGACATGCCTCCTCGTAGTCAAAATTGTTCGACCATCAATCTAGACTCCATTGGATCTTTCCCACAAGGATCCCTAGCATACTCACCAGGAGGTCAGTTTTGACCTCAAACTCCACACTCGTCACACTGATTCTGAATCAAAGAGCCAATGGTGGATCAGGCGTTGATAGTATTTTTGGTGAATCCTGACCAGTGGGGTCAAGTGCCCTAACTCAAAGGGAGGTAGTATGTCAAAGTTAGCATGATGAATAGATTCTAAGTCAACGAATCTACCCGTTATGATCTTCTTATTATGAATGATAGAGTTATATCTCTCTTTAGCGGCTGGACTCCAAAAAAGGGAGTTGTCGAGCTCTATCATTGCCATTTTGCTAGAGGAGCCCGCCAATCCCTTCCCTTTAGTGTTAGATGCCATGGATTTCTTGGATTGTGGCCTAGTAGGCACGTGAGGTCCTCCAATAGTGGTTTTGATTCTGATTCTCTCAGACATTTTGGAAAATAGGTGTTTTTGGGAAGAGTGAGAGATTTTGGGGAAAATGGAAATTTCAACTGTGGAAAGTTGAAATAAAGGTTATGGGGGATGGATCAAGGATTCTATGGAGTGTTTTTGTGATATTTTGGTCAGAAAGAGGAGATTTTCTAGAGAGAAAAAGCTTAGGGTTTTCAAAAATAACATGAAAACTAAAAAATCTGAAGAGACTATTTATAGAATCGCGATACCAGTCGACTGGGTCCTTCTCAGATTTGAGTATTTTTAACATACCAGTCGACTAGATCGGGACACCAGTCGACTGGGTAAACTGGCAGAGATATACCAATCGACTGAGTCATCCATACCAGTCGACTAGGTAGTTACTAGAAATTAAAAAATTTGGCTCCAAGCAGGGTCCTGTTCTAATAGTCGATTGGACAAAGAGGCAGTGTGATACCAATCAACTGGGATAAACTTACCAGTCGACTGAACCCTAAAAAAAACTTTTAGTTTAGAGTCTTAGCACGAAATTTGTTTATCTATGCCATCTTGAGTGAGGGAAATATTAAATAAGGTTTAATACTCATTCACTAGATGTCAAGTATGCAAATGATGAATGATGATGCAATCAAGCATAGAGTTTATCATAGTCTAATAATCCCGTCAATAGTCTAATTTCAAAAAAAAAAACTAGCTTCACTTAAAGGTTTTGTAAGAATGTCAGCTATTTGATCTTCTGAAGGAATGAATTCTAGTCTTATATCACATTTTTTAGCATGATCTCTTAAGAAATGATGTCTAATTTCTATGTGTTTAGTTCTAGAATGTTGAATAGGGTTTCTAGTTAAGTTGATAGCACTGGTATTATCACAATGTATTGAGATAATTTTAAAGTTCATGTCATAGTCTTCTAGTTGTTGTTTCATCCACAACATTTGAGCACAACAACTTCCAGCTGCTACGTATTCTGCATCGGCGGTTGATAGTGCAACTGAGTTTTGTTTCTTGGAAAACCAAGAGGTTAACATTGTACTTAAGAATTGGCATGTTCCACTAGTGCTTTTTCTATCTAACCTACACCCCGCAAAATCAGCATCTGAATATCCTACAAGCTTAAAAAATGAATCTCTAGAGTACCATAATCCTAGGGTTTGAGTCCCTTGTAGATATCTAAGGATTCTTTTTACTGCAATTACATGTGATTCCTTAGGATTAGCTTAAAATCTAGCACACATGCATACACTGAACATTATATCAGGCCTACTTGCAGTTAAATAAAGTAAAGCTCTTATCATGCTTCTATAAGTTTTAGTGTCTACACATTTACCTCCTTCATCAAGGTCAAGTTTTGTAGACGTGCTCATAGGAGTACCAAGTGACTTTGAGCTTTCCATTCTGAACCTTTTTAGTAGGTCCTTGGTGTATTTTAATTGATTTATAAAGATGTCTTCTTTCAATTGTTTGATTTGAAGTCCAAGGAAGTATGTGAGCGCTCCATTCATGCTCATTTCAAATTCACCTTGCATGCGGTTGGCAAACTCTTGACACATAGATTCATTAATAGCACCAAATATGATATCATCAACATATATTTAGACTAGTAGAGTGTCATTTTTGTGAGTTTTTGTGAAGAGGGTTGTGTTTATTTTTCCTCTTATAAAATTATTATCAATAAAAAATTTACTTAGTTTTTCATACCATGCTCTTGGAGCTTGCTTTAACCCATATAGAGTTTTAAAAAGCTTGTAGACATCATGTGGAAGACTAGGATTCTTAAATCCAAGAGGTTGCTCAACATATATCTCTTCTTCTATAAAGCCATTTAAAAAGACACTTTTTACATCAATTTGAAATAATTTTGAATTCGTTAAAGCAAGCTGTTGTGAGTATTAAATTACTTGCAAGCGCACGAGTCGTTTGCAATATAGTGTTGTGCAACTGCGAGGTCGAATCCATAGGGAATTACGTTATGAAAAATTATTTTTATCTAAACTAACCCTATCTTAACCTAGTTCCAAATTTTGAGTTGTATTTTTGCAAAAGAAATATAAACTTAAATTAAATTGATTTAAAAACTAATGATAAAAACACTAAGGTTTCTGAATCTACCCCACCAAAGCTAAGTATATATCTTCATGTAAAAATAGCCTATCAAAACATTCCATGAATCCAACTTAAGACAAAAAACAACAAATATCCCAATTAAACCAAAAGCATCCAATGTATCCGCTCTTAACAAATCACAAAGGAAATCCAATTTAATCGAAAACAATTCGATGTATCCATCAGATGAAACACAAGGAATATCCAATAGAACAATTTAAACTTAATCAATCACAAGATTAACTCAAATAATTGACAGAACATTTATACTAAAAAATATCAGATTTGTACAAGCAAATTTGAACTACTGTGCCAAACAACGGCGAGGCTTCATCTTCAACCTTAGTTGAAGGTTCTAGCCACTCATAACTATGAAACTACAATTCATAATAAAAGTGCTAAACATTAAACTAAAACAACTAAATAAAAAGAAATAAATAACTTTACATGGGAGAACTTCCACTCGCTGATGGGCGGCGCTTCCCCTCGTGGTAGCAAAGCCTTCGGGATCCACGAGAATGCTAGCAGACGCCCACTGGTTAACACCAAAGTGGCCCAAGAATTGTACCAGATGGCACAAAGAATTGCACACTGAATGATGAAGTCAGATGGTGTTTATATAGGGGGAGTCTCGGAGCACTGTAGGTTTCAGATTCGATGTGGGATACTGGCCCGAGTGCGCTCGATCGCATGTGCGCTCGATCGCGTGTCTGGTGCGCTCGATCGCAGATGCACTGTACTGCAAACATTTCGATGTGGGATTGTTGACCATGCGCTCTATCGCAGCATTGTGCGATCGATCGCTATTGCTCCTGAAGCTTCACATCTCCTGAAATGCTTCATTTGCTCCACAAACCTATAAAAATACAAAAAAGACATAAAATAAAGTGAAATACTACTAACTAAGAGCATAAGACATATAAGTTAAGGGTCTTAAATATGCAATATTTAAGACTCATCAAATACCCCCAAACTTATATTTTGCTAGTCCCTTAGCAAAACAAAATAAAAAACTAAATGAACAACAAGGATTATAAAGATAAGTTCAGTATTCATGGTATCCAAAAATTTAATGAGCATACAAAATCATGAGATTCATTCATGAGCAAGCTTAAATAAGTCGAACCCATCTTCACAATGAATAAGAATTTAAAACCTAATTACTTACAAGAGGCATGGTAAGACATTACAAGCTTGAATCAATGTAAAGTGAATTAGCATATACATATGAGGTTTCCAAATAACTTCAATGTACAAGGTAATTCAAGTCTCAAGATCCACAAAATTTCTCATCGGAAAGAACAACGATGGCATAGTTTTATATATATATATATATATATATATATATATATATATATAAGGCTCTGCTATGTTTAGTTCCCTTAAGCTTTCTAATTGACCCATGTAACGAGTATTGAGTCAATGACTCCCAAACCAGATGGTTTTAGGGCATTAGGTGTAAAGGCACCCCTAAGGACTTACTAACTCGAGTAAAAAAGGCTACGAAATTAAACTGGCCTTAATACTACCAAGCAAAATTTTCACCTTTTGACGTGAACACTCATTACTTACTGAGGCAAGAGGTCCAGTTACTCAGCGAAAAGTTTCGCAATGATCATTATGAATAAAATTCTCACATTTTGACGTGAACACTCACTGCTTACTAAGACAAAAGGTCCAGTTACTCAGTGGAAAGTTTATTGATGATGATCATTATAAATATTAGTAGTTTTATTTTTATTTTTATATATGCCCAAGTGTTTATCCAGCAAGTCATCCGGTTTCAGTTAAGACAAGGAAATGTATACATTCAACTCACATGTCATACCTCACACAAATATGTGCTAATGTGCTCGTGTGAGATTAGATCAAATATGTGAATTCTCGAAAATGCCTAAAGCAAGTAACTAAAGTTTAAACTCTATCATCATATCATGTGTTCAAAGTTTTAAACTCACTAATGAAATCACATCACAATTTTTCAGAACAACCAAAATTTTTAGACGAACATGAACATGCATTTATCTTTACGAAGAAAATACAACAAATTAAGACAAAGTGTGTGATGTGTCTCCCATATTCCCAAACTTAAATTACACATTGACCCCAATGTGTGACTAATATGAAAAGAGCTGACCTGAGATATGGAGAACTATCTGGACTGGTATGGCTCATAGCATACCCCCAAACTTGAACTGAATTACGCATTGTCCCTGAAAAAATAAAGACTGAAAAATCAAAAAATATTAGAAACAAACATTAATCATAAATACGTAAAATAATAAATAAATATAAAGGATAAGCTGTGGGATGCCTCCCATGAGCGCTAAGTTTAACGTCTTCAGCCAGACCCAACATTAGTAATCGTGCCCAACGAAACACTCCACCATCTGATCAATAAATGGGAGTGAAAAATGATCCTTCAGTGTGGTAGCATTCAACTTACGGTAGTCTAGACATATTCTTCATCTTGACTGCACTCGAGTTGGAACCAACTCTTCGTCTTTATTTATTACTACCGTCAATCTAGCCTGTTTTGGCACGACATGAATTGGGCTCACCAACTCGCTATCAAAGATTGGATAAAGGATCAGAACCTCTTGTATAGCTAGGTTGAGCCCTCTTTGTGGCTCCTTCGATGGCTTGGCATTTTCCTCAAAATGTAACTTGTGCATTATCACCGAGGGGCTTATCCCCTTGATATCCTCAATAGTCCAGCCGATAGCTTCATTGTGCTCTCTTAAAATGTCCAATAATTTATCCTCTTGAGCATCAACCAAATCTGAAGCTGTAGTCACAGGCAAAGAATCTACTAGACCTAGGAACTTATACTTAAGATTGTCCGGTAAAGGCTTAAGTTCCTTCTTGGGGGGTTCAGGTGTTGTGGTTTCTTCCATCTCACTGATCTTTTGAGGAGTAGACTCCAAAGTAGCATTTGCTTACTCAAACAACTTATCCAAATCCAAATCCTCTTCAAATTGAGCAAAGCATGCCTCCAGGGGGTCCTCAATACGTGATTCATCCATAGTCTCATCTGTCTCACTGCTCTTCTGAGGATCAGACTCCAAAATGGCATTCACTTCCTCGAGTAACTTATCTAAGCCCAAGTCCTCTCCAAAGTGAGCAAAGCATGCCTCCAGGGGATCCTCAAACTCCTCTCTTTTCTTGGGCGCTTGTAATCTCTCAGGGTAAGGCGCTTTAGGTAAAAACGACCTAGGGAGATCCTTAATGATAGGTGTGGCTATATATGACTCAGCGTCTCTCTTTTCTTTGTTGCCACTTTCTTGCCCTTGGTGCATAGCAGGGTTCTCTTCCATTTGATTGTACACTTGTCTCCCAGACAAGTATAGGACAGTTGATTGCACTTGTTCCTGCCAATGCATAGGAGTTGATAAATTTTCCACCGCAAACTGTTCTTTAGTTTAGGATCAGGTTGACTGGGGAACTCTCTATTCTCTCCTTCACCCATATAACTTGCGATTTGATCCATTTGACTCTCTAGCTTGGCAATCGCTTGGGTGTTTTCTATTGTTGCACTCATTACTTCGCTCATGGATTGGCTAGTCATTTTCATATACTCCTTAAGAGTGTCCTCAAGTGACTGGGAAACTGGCACTAGTGTTTGAATGGGAGCTTGGTAAGCAGGTAATGGTGCTAGATAGGCCGAGTGACTATAACTTGGAACCGGCGGAGGAAATTCGGGAGGGTATTGAGTGTGAGCTTGATAAGAGGCTCCTCCCTGATTCCTCAGTTGGTTCTGTGTCCATGAAAAATTAGAGTGGTCCCACCACCCTGGATTGTACGTTTCGGAGTAAGATCCATTTGATTGCCAACAACACTCATTGAAAGCATTCATTTGTTCCATGGGATACTCGGCAAAAGCCGACATTGATGGACAATTCTGTGCTAAATGCATAGGACTAGCACAGATGGAACAACTATCAACATCGAATGTGTTGGCAGCATTGATGGACGGGCCGGTCATTTTCATATACTCCTTAATGGTGTCCTCTAAAGACTGTGAAACTGGTGCTGGATTCATCCACATTTTTTTTAATTTTTTTTAATTTTTCTCACTTTTAATTTTATTTTTTTTATAGGCAATTGCCAATAGAAACAAATAAACTAAAATAAAATTGCAATAATAAAAAATTAAACAAAAAAAATGCTAACTAACTAGTAGAAAAATGAAATTAATTCAGAAAAAAATTTCACAAACCAAACAATTCCCCGGCAACGGCGCCAAAAACTTGTTGTGAGTTTTAAATTACTCGCAAGCGCACGAGTCGTTTGCAATATAGTATTGTGCAAGTGCGAGGTTGAATCCACAGGGAATTGCGTTATGAAAAATTATTTTTATCTAAACTAACCCTATCTTAACCTAGTTCCAAATTTTGAGTTGTATTTTTGCAAAAGAAATTTAAATTTAAATTAAATTGATTTAAAAACTAATGATAAAAACATTAAGGTTTCTGAATCTACCCCACCAAAGCTAAGCATATATCTTCATGTAAAAATAGCCTATCAAAACATTCCATGAATCCAACTTAAGACAAAAAACAACAAATATCCCAATTAAACCAAAAGCATCCAATGTATCTGCTCTTAACAAATCACAAAAGAAATCCAATTTAATCGAAAACAATTCGATGTATCCATCAGATGAAACACAAGGAATATCCAACAGAACAATTTAAACTCAATCAATCACAAGATTAACTTAAATAATTGACAGAACATTTATACTAAAAAATGTCAGATTTGTACAAGCAAATCTGAACTACTATGCCAAACAACAGCGAGGCTTCATCTTCAACCTTAGCTGAAGATTCTAGCCACTCATAACTATGAAACTACAATTCATAATAAAAGTGCTAAACATTAAACTAAAACAACTAAATAAAAAGAAATAAATAATTTTACATGGGAAAACTTCCACTCGCTGATGGGCAGCACTTCCCCTCGTGGTAGCAAAGCCTTCCGGATCCACCAAAATGCTAGCAGATATCCACTGGTTAACACCAAAGTGGCCCAGGAATTGTCCCAAATGGCACAAAGAATTGTACACTGAATGATGAAGTCAGATGGTGTTTATATAGGGGGAGTCTCGGAGCACTGTAGGTTTCAGATTCGATGTGGGATATTAGCCCGAGTGTGCTCGATCGCAGAATGGTGCGATCGATTGCATGTGCGATCGATCATATTTCTTATGTGCACGATTGCATGTGCGCTCGATCGCATGTCTGGTGCGCTCGATCGCAGATGCATTGTACTTCAAACATTTCGATGTGGGATTGTTGACCATGCGCTCGATCGCAACATAGTGCGATCGATCGTTATTGCTCCTGAAGCTTCACATTTCCTGAAATGCTTCATTTTCTCCACAAACCTATAAAAATACACAAAACACAAAAAAGACATAAAATAAAGTGAAATACTACTAACTAAGAGCATAACAAATATAAGTTAAGGGTCTTAAATATGCAATATTTAAGACTCATCATAAGCAAAGCCTAATAACATTCAAATAGCTTCTAATCTTGCTACGGGAGCATAGGTTTCATGAAAGTCTATTCCTTCTTCTTGATTATATCCCTTAACAACTAGTCTAGCCTTGTTTCTAGTCACTATACCATTTTCATCCATCTTATTTCTAAATACCCATTTAGTTCCTATTATTATATGATTCTTTGGTCTAGGAACTAGATTTCATATATTTTTCTTTCAAATTGATTTATTTCTTCTTGTATTGCATTTATCCAATCAATATCCTTCTCGGCTTCTAAAAATGTTTTAGATTTTATTTGAGACAAATAGGCTACATAGTTGCAAATATTTCTAATAGAGGAACGAGTTCTTACCCCTTGTGAAGGATCACCAATCACTTGATCGATTGGGTGATGATTTACATACCTCCAATCTTTGGGAAGACCATCCTCTTGTTGACTTGTGGATGGTTGGTCCAATTTGAGAGCTTCTATCTCTTGATTTGTTTGAGATGGGCTCTCCTTTGGGCCAACAATGGGAGTTGTTGTTTCCATTCTTGGAATGAAATCTGCATCATCATTGAAAGAAACTTCTCTACTACTAATTGGGTTAGACTCATCAAGAGTTACATGTACGAATTCTTCTACCACTAAAGTTCTCTTGTTGAAGACTCTATAAGCTTTACTAGAGGTTAAATATCCTAAGAATATCCCCTTATCGGTCTTTAAGTCAAATTTACTCAAGTTAGTTTTATTGTTATTTAGGATAAAGCATTTACAACCAGATGTACGAAAATAGGAGATATTAGGCTTTCTACCTTTCCATAATTCATATAGAATTTTGTTAAGCATAGGTCTAATTAAAATTTTATTCAAGATATAGCAAGAGGTGTTTACCGCTTCCGCCCAAAAGTATTTTGTTAAGCTATTTTCACAAAGCATTGTTCTTGCAAATTCTTCTAGTACTCCTCTTAACAACTCCATTTTGTTGAGAAGTTCTAGGAGCTGAAAAGTTGGGATCAATTTCATTTTCATCACAAAATTTTGAAAAGCTTTAGTTTTCACATTCTTTTCCATGATCACTTCTAATGCTTGAGATACAAATTCCTTTTTCATTTTGAACCTTTTTGCAAAAGTTTTCAAATCATTTGTAAGCTTCATCCTTGTAAGCAATAAAGATAACAAATGTATATCTTGAATAGTCATCAACAATAACAAGAGCATATTGATGGCTACCTAGACTAATGGTACTTATTGGACCAATTAAGTCCACATGCAAAAGTTCCAATGGTCTAGTAATTGAGACTACTTTTTTTTTATTTAAAAGAAATTCTATTTTGTTTTCCCATTTGACAAGCATTACACACTTTATTTTTTTCAAATTTGATTTTGGGAAGTCCAATGACTAAATCTTTTCTTGAAATGATTTTAAGCAAATCCATGTTCACATGACTAAGCCTTTTATGCCATAGCTATAAGTTTTCACTAAATGCAAGAAAACATTTTTCATTTTCCGAATGCAAGGATTTTAAATCAACTATATAGACATTTTTGTGTCTTTGGCCAACAAACTTGATCTTGTTACTTTTGATGTCTATAACTAGACAATGAGAGGTTTCAAATATTACTTTGTTTCCTTTGTCACATAGTTGACTAATACTTAGCAAATTTGGCTTAAAGCCTTGCACAAATAATACATTATCAATGGTTAAGAAATTATTTCTAACTTTTCTATGTCTGATGATCTTTATTTTTGTGTTGTCTCCAATGGTGACATATCCGCCATCTCTTAGAGTTAGCTCTTTGAATACACTTCTATCACTGGGTCATATACTTTGAGCATCCACTATCAAGGTACCAACATTTACCTTTTTTTTTGGTGTGGAGACATATCTATATCACACAATGATACACAATTGCACTTTTAGGTACCCAAAATTTCTTGGGTCCTTTGGAGTTAGTCCTAGAAAATGCGGTTCCTTTAAGGACCCATACTTTCTTAACAACATAAGGTGTTCTATATTTATAGACATGTTGATGATGCACAAGCCTAGGATAATAGTTATTGAAATTTCTAGGATTTCTTAGTTGTGCATGTCTATAATTCTTTGGATAAGAATTCCTAGGATACATGTTTCTATTATGAGGGTTATGAACATGCATGTCATTTTTAGGAAATGTATGATGATGATTTCTAGGATACATGCTTGCATTATTATGAATATGCATATTATTTCTAGGATAACCATGATGGTAATTCCTAGGATATGCATGTGCAATGTGCAAGTTTTGAGTATACATACTGTTTCTAGGATGCACATGATGGTTACTCCTAGGATGTGTATAGACATTTCTTGAATGAGCATACAAATAAGTATGAGTATTTCTGGGATGCTTCATTCTAGTATATGCATTAGAATTTGTATTTTTAGACCTACTAGCATTCATTGAGGAAATGCTTTTGACCTTGCTAGTGGTTTTTGAAGTAGAGGCTTCATTCACACATGATGCTTTCATGAATAAGCTCTCTTTTGATTTTTGCTTGCCTAATGGAGAATAACCTAACTTGGATTTTCCTCCATTTAATCTTTGGCAAGATAGTACTTCATCTAGCTTTTCTTTTCCAAGCATAAGTCTAGATATAGTGCCATTTAGTTATATTATCTTCTTCTTTAAGTTTTCATTTTCATCTTTAAGAAAATCTTGAGAAGAATCATAAAGCAATGAAGATAGTTTTTATTTTTTCTCTTTTAAGCCTTCTATATCTTTAGAAAGATATGACACCTTCTTTTTGAGAATGGTGTTCCTATAATCGAATTTCTTCAATTCTTCATGCATTTCATTTATGACTTCTATTAATTCTTTACTACTACTAACAATGTTATTTTTAGAAGGTGAAGAATTCAATACCTCATTTTCGTCGTCGATTGCCATAGGACATAGGTTGGCAATCTCCTCGTATCCGATCTCTTTTTTCGAGGAGTCTTCTTCTTCGTCATCACTCCAAGTGGTTACAATCATAGCTTTTTTTTTTAAAGCTCTTATATAGTTTGCTTGTTGCTGTACAATTGGCCTTGATGCGACCGGGCTTTTTGCATCCATAACACATAAGTGGTTCCCTTTTTAAAGTGGGATCCTTTGTGTATGATTTCTTGCTTTTCTTTAAGAATCTATAAAACTGTTTGGTGATTAAATCCATCTCACCCCCTTTTTCGCTGCTCTCCACCTCTTTTTCCGTTTCTTCTTCTTTGTTGCTCGTAGAGGCTTTGAGAGCAATCACCTTTTTCTTCTTCTTATCATCATTGACAATGGGATTCATTTCTTCTATCTCGTATGTCAATAGTGATCTGAGAAGTGTTTCGACATAAAGTTTGTCGAGATCTTTGGCCTTCGTGATGGCAATCTTCTTTGCTTTCCAAGTGGGTGGCAAAGATCTTAAGATTTTTTTTTTGTTAGTTCAAACTCCTCAATGTTCCTACCAAGAAGCTTCAAATCGTTAACAATAGTTGTGAAACGTGAGTGCATTTGAGAAATTGTTTCGTTATGAGACATTTTGAAATATTCATACTCGGACACTAGCATATAGATTTTTGATTTTTTAACTTCGTTAATTCCTTCATATGTAACTTGCAATTTATCCCATATCTCTTTAGCCGAAACACATGCCGAGATTTTATTATATTTAGAAATATCTAAAGCACAATGTAAAACACTTGTGGCTATACTATTTAGAGACGTCATTCTACAATTCTCATCATTGAACTAAGTTTTGAGTTTAGGCATTGTATGATTGATTTCTCCAATAGTTATTTCTTTTGTAGGAATTCTAGGTCCTTCCTCAATGACTCTCCATAGATTTTAATCTTGTCATTCGACAAAGATTTTCTTCCTGTTTTTCCAATAATTGTAGTTGGAGTCATTGAACAAGGGAGGCCTAGTGTAGGAATGTCCCTCAGAATAGCTATTTGATACCATCGGATCAACTCAATGATTTTAAGCCTAAAATTAAGAACGAAACTCTGATACCAATTGTAGACTGAGGTTTCAACCCAAGAGGGAGGTGAATTGGGTTTTTAAAAACTTTCACTAATTACTTGCAAGTTTATAAAAACAGTTAAATGCACAAGTATATAAACAAGTAATGTGATTTAAGTAAAAGAGTTTAAGGAAAAGAAAATGCAAACTCAGTTTATAGTGGTTCGGCAATATCGGATTCGTTCCGACCCTACACCACTCTCTTCAAGGAACTTTCTTAAAATGATCCACTAAAACTTTTAGTCGTACAACTTCACGGGTGTTGTATAAACCTTACAAATAATTCCCTCCTCTCGGAAGCTAATCTCTTCTTTGTGGAAGTTAATGCCTTTACATTAAATATGAGTTGTTGTAAAGTAAATGGCAGAAAGATAGCAATGAATGCTTTTACAAATGAGCAATATCTCTCTTTCACAGCAAAGCTTGAAGAATGGCTCAACAATAAATTTTTCAAAGCTTTTGTGTATTAATGAGCAAAGTATTGATTGAATGTGTGTTCTTATTTTAAATGCTCATTGAAGTGGGTTTATATAGCCTTGAATTAATATGGTCGTTAGACACTGACTTGGTAGGTTTGGTGCATTAAATGCTCAAGTTTGGCGCCTCAAATGGTCATATTTTTCGAATTACCAGTCGACTGGATCAAGTGAAAAAGTTCACTTTTAGGTTGTGAGAGAGTACCAGTTGACTGGGTCCTAAGCACCAGTCGACTAGGTTTCCCTTCAACCCAGTTTTTCATGTTAAAAAATATTTTTGACTTTGAAGAATTTGAATAAATAGTTTTGTCAAAAGACTTTTATAAAAAGAGCCATAAGACAAGCTACTTACTTGAACACAAGAGATTTACAATTTGTTTCAATACCTTAATGTCTATACTATATCTTCTGTCTTGACTTGGTGTCTGATTTGGGTTGAATTCTTGCATCTTGATTCTTTGCTGAAAGCTTTTATTGTTTAAACACTTAGATAAAACTGTTAGTACAATTAGAGTAGTGTTTTGTCATTATTAAAAAGTTAGATAAGGGTCAACAGTTTTCAAGTTGACAATCAAGTCTCATTTCCTTTGTAATATCCATTTTGTAGTAGAATAACATCTTAAGATTATTAGAGAAAAAAGGGGGAAAAATACAAGAATGGAACTACAATTAATAATCAACGGAAAAATCCAAACTAATATGTTGGCAAGCCTTATTTTAAACAAATTAAAATGTTGAACCGATGTGCGTCCTTGAATACTGCCCTTAAGATGTTATTCGACCCAATTCCGGTGCAATGATCTGACGACCGAATCGCCTCTACGAACAACAATTGAGTGATGGTGTGCACCTACCAAACACTTTAAAGGACAATACTCCAAAACTCTTAATAAACCTTGCATAATTCTATATGTTGGTTAATATACCAAATAAGAATTATTAAAGGTTTGCACATAATCCAAGAGTCACATACATTTTTAGGAGTTCATTCATGAACCACGCAAGTTCATTCATAAAGCCATTCATTCATTTAAGCTACTAATTGTTTGGGGAATACTAAAAGTCATCATCGAATTTTGATAACTTTAGAGACCCCAACAATTAGTTTTTAATAAATCTAAAAGTTAAAGAGTCTTATCAATATGTTGTATTGTATTTTGTTCATTTAACATGATTTGGTTCAAAGGTACATAACCTTAATGTCCAAAATGTTTAGTTTATACTTATAAGGAATGTATTAAATTTATATCTTAATAAATATGGTTTGAAACTACTTAAAAAGTTTTGTAAAATAATTTCAAATTTTTTTTGTAATTTCAAAAACTCTAACAGTTTGTTCATTACTTGTTAAGCATATTGTCAAAAACCATCAAAGAGTTTATTTTCAAATTTGATTGTTTTTAGATAAAACATGTATATTATAGTACGAAAGAAAATTTGATTTTTCAAAAGTTTAAACTTTTGAGATATAATTGATCACCAATTTGTCTTTTTAAAATGGTATCAAAATAAATTTTTTGTCTTTGAATATTTAGAAACTCCTCGTTTTTATTAATATTTCAGTCGTTGTCTTACTCACATTTGAACCTTTATGCATAATCCATTAATCTTTTTTCGACTTATACTACTTTCCTGCATTTGTGTTCATATGCAAAACCTACTGACCATTCACTTGGTTTTCATGTGAGTAAGCGTATTAGAGTGTTTATGAAAGAATAATCGAACCGTTTCCCAACAGTTTAGACTTATGGGATAATTGATCATGCAATTAACTTGCTACAGCTATAAGTCGTTAAAAAGGATTGATGCTAAGAATTTATTGTTATATACTTTAATTAATTTTTCTCTTTAGAATAAATTGGTTTTATAAAAAAAAAATAATAATGACTATGACTGAAAGAGAGGAAAACGTGAGAGGAAAGAAAAGAGGAAGGGGAAAGAAAAGTGAGTAGAAAACACTTTTCTATCATTTGATAACAAAGAAAATTGAGAGAATTGATATTTTCTTTTCACAGTAAGATTGAAATCTAAAATATTTTTTTTTTTTATTTTTCCATCGTTTTTATCAAAACGTGATAAAAACATTAGCAAGCTCTTTTTTTTTTTTTCCTTCATCCTGCCCCTTTTTTTCCTCTTACTCTAATCCTGCTTTCCCTCTACACCAATCAAAACTTAGGAAGAGAATAAAACAATTGGACAGACTGAGAAAGCAATAAGGAAGATACATGAACCAATATTCACGAAACGTATCTGAGAATGATATGGAAAGAGACTAAGTGAAAGATGATGTGATTGGAATCACAAATTAAGCTCATGTTATTATTCTTCTTATACTGCTCCTAGCATCTCCAAAAGTCATCTAATTAGATGAGGCGACACGATCTAATCAAGCAAACATATACATTATTGTTAAAATGTCAAAAAGGAGAAATATGTTTTTGAAGTATTCATGCTTTCTTACTTATCGGTTTCAATGTGGATAAGATACGGACAAACATAAGATTAGGATCTCTCGTTAGCCCAATCCAATCTGCTGTCCATATTGTTATAAGTTTCAACATCAAATGATGATCATTTGACCTTCAAACAATTTAATATGCATTGTATACCTGTAATTAATCTAGCCTCTAATTTGTATCATTCTCATACTTATGGATTTGCTTAAATTAATTATTTCCTACTTAAAGCCTATGATCGATAGTACATAGAGAGAAAAAGTAAAAGAAAAGAAGAGAAAGATGAAGGAAAACTGAGTTGAGAAGACTTTTCTATATATCGTTTGATAAGGAAAAAAAAATAAAAAGAATGACATTTTTTTTTTCTATAGATACAAATTAGAATACTAACAAATTGAAAAATTTGGGGAATGAAAGTTAAAGAAACCTAATTTTTGTTTGTCTTTTATCTTCTTTCTTACTATTTCTTTATCATCTTGATCAAAAGTACGAGAAAACATCAATTTTCTTAATTTTTTTCATTATCTCTCTCATCTCTCATCTTTCTTCTTTATTCTTCTTTCTTTCTTTTCTTCTCCTTCTTCCTCCCTCCCACTTTTATTCTCTACCAAAAACTTAGCTGGAGCTTGACAATGATCCAAAACAACATATTTGTGTAAAATATATTGCATTCCGATTCGATTCGAAGACCTACTTCGGTTCGAAATATTTTTGAATTGATTTTGAAAGAAAAGAAAAATGAGATTTAGTTCACGACAACCCAATTCATAGCAAGTGAACAAATCTCTTTTGGGGGTTCAAGAGCTTTGCCCCGGGATAAATTTTTTGACCCGTTTTGTAATCTATTATATAAAAGTTTTTGTTAGGGTTTGAAAAACAAACTGCTTAAACGATTTTTGTACTCTTCATTTTTCATAGTGAATTTCTCTGTTCTCGCCCGTTGATCTCTATCCAACCGAACCATATAAATATTATGTTTTTATTTATTTTTGTGTGATTATTTTGATTATTATTTCACTATTTTTATTTAATTATCTTTATCAATCTCGTTATGATCAAATGGGTTTAAAGAATGTATATTTTTCCATATTGATGCAACAAGACAATCCTAACAAAATCCCATATTACTAAAAAAATATATACAAATTTATGAGTTGGATTCCTGTTTGATTGTGAAAAATGCCTAAGCATATAAGACACAGTATTAATTGATAATGATATGATAACCTTGTCATGTTGATTAAAGGGTTTTATGTATTTTATGTGTTTCCTTCGTCAATTTTGTTATAATAATGATTTAAGTTTTAAGATGATGGACACTGGAAAACACGCTTAATGACAAACAGAAAAAAGAAAAACACTCATTTGGCTGCTAGCAAAAGAAAGAGGGAAGCCACCAACTTTGCTTTGCAAATAAGGACAGAAATTAATTAAAATCATGGTTTTCTTTTTTTTTTTTTTTTTTTTTTGTGGTTTAAGCTTAATGGAGATGAGTCAAGAAAGCATAAATATAAAGGGCATGTTTGGGTAAGTTTTCTATTTTTAGTTTTCAAAAACTGTTTTCGAAAATAAAATTGAAAATTATTTTCTGAAGAAAACATGTTTGGATAACTGTAACTCGAAAACTGTTTCAAAAACAGAAAACAATAAATTGTTGTTTGGATAATTTTATTTTGAAAACTGTTTTGATACACCTTGTAATTATTTTTAGTTTTGAGTTTAAATTTAAAATCTATATTAATTTTATTTCTCATTTTTACTAAATACTTAAAAATAATTAATATTATTTTATTTTAATATTTTTTATATACCATGAAGAAAGAATGAAACAAAAAAGTGAACATGATTTTAGGGCTATTTTTCGAAAATTATGTCAGAAAACATCAATTTGGAGTTTTCAGAAAACAGTTTTTGAAAACTGGTTTTTTAAAACTATTTTCGAAAATTACTTTTGAAAACTGTTTGCCAAACATAGAAAAGAGTTTTCGAAAATTGTTTTCAGTTTTCGAAAACTGAAAACAATTTTCGGAAACCTGAAACAAACATGTCCAAAATGTTTCCAAAAGATGACAGCTTTTTCCGTGCTATATTAAATGATCTCTTCACTAAGTTCACTTTACCCTACTATATCTATTTCAGACCCTCAACACTCGAACAAAGATACGACACTCTAACACGTATTCCAAATTAAAAAAAAATATTAAAAATATTAAAAATAAACAAATCCAATACTCAGACACTTACTCGTGTCTGACACTCATACCCGAGTCAACATAATCTCAATGCCCTCAAAGTTATCTGCTTGTACAATGTCCCAATATTTTTCTGCCTTAACTTTTTTTTTTTTTTTTTTTGGACCAGATTCCGCCTTATCTTGTCTAACATTTTCAAATCAAAGACATTTCAATCTCCGTCAATTGATCTCTGCTTATAAAAGGGTATGTTAGCTTTGATAAGCTAATTACTAGCTCCTTTCTTTGACATTGTTGTCATTTTAAGTCCTTTTAAAGGGTACTAATGGCTAATTCATTCAAGGCAAGAATGTTGCTCATCTCCTTATTCATTTTATCCATGTTTTTTATAATGTCAGAGGCATATATGTCTGATAATTCTTTCTCAAAAATGTCGAATAAGATCAATAGCTACCTTACTTTACGCAGATTAGGTCACGATGTATCAAAACTCAAGTACCATGGAAGAAGGGTGATGTTAGATGCTGAATCTCAGAGAGTCTCACCCGGAGGACCTGATCCGCAACATCACTAGCAACTGCAGGCATTCTACTAGCTACGGGGTATGCTTGGAGCTTGGGAGGAAAATGAAAGGAAAGGAAATGATATTAGGGAAAAGAAAAGAGTAAATGAAGGTATACATGTATTAGGTATTTAAAAGATGAAGGTTTGAAGGGAAACGGAGGGGTACATGTTTTCCCTCAATTTCCTCTCTTCATATAAGAATCTTTCAAACAAGAGGATGGATATGTTACTCTTCATTTCCTTTCCACCCATTTTCCATCATTCCTCTCAATCCAAGCAAGGGGTAAGAGTCCATGTGTTCACTGGAATTCATAGCTCTTTCTTAACAAGAAAGGATAAGACAAATTATTGATCATTTGGGTATGATCCAGGTGTAATTACTACACAATAATGGCTCAAATGCAAATTCTGTAATTGCTTTGTAGTAAATATATACATGCTGTTTCTCTGCCATCATCCAGGTGAATATATTGAAAGAACGAAAAGCTACCCTACAAGAACATTAGAGTTAACTGACCCTATCAGAAACTGCAAAATCTTTGATATTACTTACTTACATGCAACATTATTTTGCCAACATATTAAATGCATATTTTACAGCTTACCTTTGCTTCAAGGGTTTGATCATTAAACAAATAAGACCTAAATTCAGGGAAAGGGGGAAAAAGGAAAAGAAAAAAAATGAAAAGATCCTTTACAGAATGAAATTTATCACAAGGTTCATCCCTCCTATGAGTACAGAAACAGTAGGAAATGATTCTTGAGGTAACACAATATCTAAAAGATAACAATTAGGCAACCTGTGAACATTTGTTGACATTTCTACTATCAAGCATAGTCATCCCCACTTGAAGTAACTTTTTACAACTTGGAGGCCATTTTAATTATACAAGAAAATATATTCACAGAACAACAATTTGACATTCGCTTGAGCCCTTTTGAAACATTAACATTTCCTTAAGAATAATTGACTTTTCTTTTAGAATATTAAGGCAAATTGTTATTTTCTTCAAAACTTAAGAATCCTTTAGAAAGTACCTCGGTAGATTCCATCTCCTCCTTTCGCCCACTGAATATTGTTTTTATTTCAACAGACTCTACGAATGATAGCAAACACTGAGGTACAGATAGCAGACTAAGCTTGCAGCAATTAGAGACGGGCAAAGATTCCTGCCAAAAAAAGAATTAAGTAAAACTTTATTACTCCTATGTTAGCAATCCTTAGCTGAAACCATGTGTTACATCAATCTAACCTCATTGAAGACAACTTCTTTCAGCTTTGGGGAGTTCTCCAGTAAGGCTGGAAACAATTCCCATCCATAATCACTGAACTCTACATGTAAATGAGTAAAATTACAGAACATGGGTAGAGTTCTTTTATAACAAAAGTTGTAATCGTAAAGAGCCTGCAAGAGAGATTAACCACAAATATCATTCTATTGTAAGTAAATCCTTTGTTTTAGCTTATTCATAAGAAACTTAACACTTTATCAAGATAAGAGTTAAGCCTACCCGAAATGTTTTCAATCCCAAGGTTAGATGTTTAACATGGGAAATCGCATTAAGAAGCTTAAATACGCGGCTCGGAATGTCATTAGTCCTGGTGTAATCTATTAAGAATACATCAATATATGCTTTAAACATGGAATCTGAATTATTTATAATGTCTTCAAGATTTGGGGCATTGATCATAACTTTGGATTTCATAGCTTGAATATCTTCTGAGAATTGAATGCTTAAATTCTTCATTGTTTGAGAACAAACACATAAAACTTGTATTTTATCACCATAAAATGTATTGATGCTCAAATCTTCAAGGATAGCTCGAAATGAGCACCTTGACAGTTTTATCGCTCATAAAGATAACATCATTGAGATGGATGATCTTGACACTAGGTAAACAAAGGTATTGAGGAACATCTAGAACTACATCATTTAGTTTTTACACTGATTACAAGAGTTCCACATCAATAAAGGCTCCTAGGCAATTTAACAACTGAATCAGATATTTTTTCTTACTTCTGATTCTTCCAAAGGCTTTTGAATTTTAGGATTTGGCAAACTTATCTCCATGGTTTCTGTTATAAAAAAACATTAAGAAAATCAAAACTTTACTTAAAGAGCAAAAGAAATTATACACTGAGCACTAAATCTTACTCTCTAAGTTATTAATATTAAGAGCATTAATGAAATTTAAGTCTCAAATGTTGAAGATCATAAAAACAAGAAGACAAACACCAAACCTAAAATTATGGAAAACCAATGAATCGTTGGTGATTTTCAAAATAAAATATGGTTTTAAACTTGGGATGATTTGAAAAATTGAAAGAAAAGAAAAAGAAAGAAAAATTCAATTTGGCTCAAGGATAGTCGACCCTAAGATTAATACAGCCAACTGTAGGATTGTCAAAGTATCTAGTTAACAGTAGCATTGGACAGAAACTTCTGTACGTTTGTCCAGTTGAGTGTAAAAAGTATCAAGTCTATTGGAAGCCCAGACAGAAACCTCTGTAGGTCTATCAAAAGGAACTAGTCAATTGGAAAATCGAAATTTTGAATTTTTATGAACGTTAAATAATAGTTGGTGTTGAACTAAAATGTCTCTCGTGAAGAGGCACTCAATTATGTTAGTTTAGAACTGAACAAAAGTGTCTCTTGTGAAGAGATACCCATTAACTCTATAAATAAAGTGGATAACTGTCATATTTTATAGATCTTACAGATCCTTTCTTCTTCTAGGTCTCTCAAAATTGATCTTCTTATGTTTAGAAATTTGCAATTGATTTTTTTATGTTTAGAAATCTTGCAAATTTCAAAAAATAAGTATTATATATCCATAAACTCGTAGAAATCGTTGTGATTGTTCTTAACAAGTGCAAAGTGCAGAAACACCAGAGCTTCATTGTATCTTGGAGAAAATTCGCCATAAACTTTCTTGCACTAGTGATTGGTGAATTAAACCTTAAGGAAAGTGATATGGTCGTGCCTTGAAGCCATTACTATCATTTCTCTCTTGTATTTTGATAATCAGTCCTAAGAAATTCCCCCAAGAATCTTAAGGTTTATTTTCTTTGTTTATCAAAATGATTACTCCTTGTAGTACTGTTAGAGATATGGCGCTAGACTTGAATAAGTTGGAGCAATTTGATGGAGGAGATTTTTATCCCTAGAAAAAGAAATTGTTCTTCCTCTTGACATCGCTGCGTGTTTATTATGTTATCACTATACCAAGGTCGGAATCTACAGAAAGTGAGACAATTGCCCAAAATCATGATAGGCAAAAATGGGATCAAGATGATGATATCTGCAAGGGTCATATTCTGAATGAAATGTCCAACGCTTTGTTTGATGCTTACCACAATGTCAAGCCTGCAAAATAGTTGTAGGATTCGCTGCAAGCAAGGTACATGAAGAAAGATGCTACAAATAAGTGATTTAGTATTACAAAATTTAATGCTTACAAAATAATTGATTCTTGTTCTATTATGGATCAATATATTGAGATAAAAACCATTCTGAGATTAAAAAAAAAACCCCACTATTGATCAATTCGCTCAATATAAACTGAAAATGGATGAGACCATAATAGTCACAACCATTATAGACAAACTACCTCCTCGGGACTAACAGGGGCAAACGCCACCCTTCCCCAAAAATAAATTTAACAAAGATAATTTATACCATTTGATGGTTGCCTAGAACCTTCTAGTTTCTTCCTTACTCTATAGCCTTCCCTCTTTCCCCTCTTCACATTTGATGGTAGGTCCTCATTCAATCAGGACCCAAAACTTAAGAAAAAAAAACCCTTTTCAGCCTCCACTGATTTAAGTTTTGGAAAAAAGAAATGTTTTCTTTGATTTTCTAAGAGACTTTTCTGTACCTATTTATCACTTTCACCAACTTTTAATTTTCTTATATATTAATCTATTAGCTCTTGCAACTTTTTATTAATTATGTGTTTTTTTTAACATATGATCGGGGCTATGAGAAAGCATTCGTTGAGCAAAAGGAAAAATTATTTGACTGGTTATTGTGTGGATATTCTAATTTTTTTCATTGAAGAAAATATAAATTCAATAAAATCCGGATTAGAAACTAGCCAGTGAATAGATCCATTAACAAAAGCATCATCTCTTCCACAAAGCATTGAGTAAAGGGTACCCTAGCCTGAAACCCATCCAAAAGAATGCCAGGGCGATGGGTAGCAACATGATTGACTAAAAAACTAGACCAAAAATCCCAGTATGACACATATATACAACAAGAAAAATTACACTAACAGAAATGTTTACATCAATCCTCAACCCTCAACAGGGGAGATACATCATTATGATATTGACTTAAATATTTTACACAATGTAATATGCATAATATTTACAAATAAATTTTTATTTTATTTTCTCATTAGTCTGAGGATGTGGACACGTACATGGCTTACAGATAATGATGTGGTCTAAACCTCAGCTCACCAAACTATTTGTCATGCCTGCTACCTGAAATCATTGTACAATTAGGGGTAAGCTTCACAAGCTCAATGAGTTAAATTTACTAGAGATACTTAATTTGTATAAATGGTCTTTCAATATTTAATCATTTATATCTCATACAACTTGATACTAGCATTCTACTATCACTACACATATCATAAGTCTCATTCTTTATCAATCTCTTCTTCTTATATATTGGTTCACCTTAAGACCATCAATTATCTCATAATTACCTCGTAATGAGGTTCACAACATAAGGTTTACCATTTAGATGGTTCTTATCATATCATACTTCTATGTTTCTTTCTCACCATAACTGTCTCTCTATGAGACTCATTCATCTATAAATAAATTCACAATAACAAACAACATTTCAATAATGCAATCAATATTTAAAATAGAAGCAATGCATGAATTATTATTAGGGAACGTCTTCCCACATGTCGGCATGTTTTCATCTTAGACCGACCCCCTCCCAGTTCTTTTATATAGCATATATCGGCTGTCACAGTATTTATTTCCAGCATATACCGGCTATCACGGTTTTCATTTTTTTTCAGCATATACTAGCTGTCACGGTTTTCTTTTATTTCCAGCATATACCAGCTGTCACGGTTTTTCAATTAGGCAAACCCTCTCCCGGTTCTTTTATTTAATGCATATGCATATGAACAATGATATGAAATATGCATATGAATAATAACATAAAAACAAACATGAATTCAAATATTCAAATTGACTATCATGATTATACTCAAATTATTATTAAAAAAAATCACTAAATTCCTCTCATCATAAATCCATCAATCGTCCATCATAGCTTGTCAAGATCAACTAAATTTCATCTCCTCATAATTCATATCAAAACATCAAGCATAGCTCATCAAGAATTTCACTTATCGCTTTTATTATTAAATCAACTTATTTTTTCAAAAATATTATTTCTCACCTAATAATTTTCTACATGTCCAAAATTACTATCATACCTATCAATCAATTTTTTTTTTCATCTACCACCAAAGTATATGCTAATAATTTATTTTAATATTATCACTAGATATTTCATTTTTTCTAGATTACTTAAAGTAAATCTAACTCACCACATAACACTTAGAACTACCCGTGGATCACCTCCTTGCCTTTCCTGCTCCTCTCAGCAATTTTCCCTGGTTGTTGATTGTCAATACCTGACATAATATTTATTTTAAATCTCTAACTTATTCTTTAATTCTTCATAATTTACACCTTTTGAAAATTCCCACTTTGAATTCCGAGAAATTCTATGTATGCTAAAAATTCAAAAATAAACTTCACCTTATTACCTTATGTTTTTTCTTAGTGCTCCCTGTGATTTTCTATAAAATTCTCTCGTAAACCCCTTTAAAAACTTGCTCTTTCAACCTTTTTTTCGGTCCCCAAGTATTTAAAGAAATAGAGTAGTTTGAATTGAGGAAATGAGAAAACCAAAGATTTGCTAAGGAAAAATTAAAGTAAAGCACAAATTATATATATATATATATATATATATATATATATATATGCAATATTTTTTTTTGCTTCAGCAGTCCCCTCCCCCCCCCCCCCCCCCCCCAATTTCTCAAGCTGCCACAATTGTGGCTACCTGTAAAACATACAAGCTTTCTTTGTTCTTTTGGCAGTAGGTGGCACATTTTATTTTTTTTTGAAAACATAACCTTTTTCTTTTCTTTTCTTCTTTTCCAAGCTGGAAACGTCCAAATTTTTTGTTATTTTTAATTTTCTTTGTAACTACGCCCCCATGCGTCCATTTTTTTAAAAATTGTTTTATAAAAATAATAAACCTTTCATATATATATTCTATTTTAATTTCATGTCTTTTTATTAAATTACTTCTTTATCCTTATTTTATGAATATGGGTATTACAGCCTGATTATTGAGGAGTTAAGAAATCATCTCCGAATTGAGGAGGATTTACAAAAAGAATGAAAAGAAAAAGCCCTCTCGAATATTAATTCGATATAGGAATCTCTCAAGATTCTTAAAAGAGAACGAATTCTTCAACCAATTCTGACAAGAATAATAAAAAAGACAAAGGGTGTTTGCTTCCATTGCCGGAAACCATGATACTTCAAGACAGATTGTCAAATGCTTAAGAAAAAGAGCAAGGCACAACAAGAGTTTATAGCTTAAGGACGATATGTTAAAATTCTAAGGATCTATTACATGCATTGTATTACTAATTTGATCTATTTAATATCACATATTTGATGTTTGTGACATATCTTTATTCCGGTAACACTATAGGGATCTCAACACACCAATACGTGCAAGACCGTCTAGCTAAGGTTCTTCTCCTCCTTACTCTCTCTGTACGACGGCTTTATAATGGGAAAAACCTACCTAGGTTAAGAGAGGAGAGGGGACCTAGCTCATATTTTTAATAAATTCAATGGGTTACCCATCATATCCCATTAGGTTTATCAAGCCCACACCACTGCCCAACCACATCTAAATCCATTAGGTGTATCTGGCCTACCCACGAGATCAAGTGGATGTCAAACCCACAAAGTCCATCTCAGAAACTCAATCCAGACTGTTTTATAAATACAAATCCCTACAAACTAATGGAAGTCTGTCACTAATATTTAGAACATTTTATATATTCTGACATTCTCTCACTTGGGCAAGCATTAGTTTTAGTTTTTTAGATGTCTTAAAAACATTTTAGAAAACGAATCTCACACTGAATTACTGATTTTAAATATGTGGCCACAATTTTTTTTGGAAAAAAATTTCTAAGACAACACCTAAACATGATCCAGTCTAATAAAGTCATCAACTTAGGACCATGGCAGCCATTATCTCTCAATGGACATAAGACCAATTCATAATCACAAATACTAATAACTTCATTGACTTAGATCCAGAAATGGGAGTGTGGCAATAAAATAGCACCAACATATGATCTCAAAAATGTCATTCCATTATCGATCCTTGATTTCTCTATTATCTACTTCACCCAGAAGCTAGAGAAAACTCTATAGGGTTCTCTATTTCTCTATTACCTGCTTCACTCATAAGTTAGAGGAATCTCAAGTTCCTCTATTAGCCTGATTCATCCCAAAGCTAGAGAAAACATATGGTTTCACCTAGAAGATTGAGTAACCCCACAACTTCACCAAGAAGTCAGTATGTCTCAGTTAATATGACTCAAGTTTGCAAAATGATGTTATGAGACATACTCAATAATGATATAAACGTCATTCTTAAGACAGAACCAAGTCTTAAAATTTTAATGCATCATGACAAGTCTATATATATATACATAATGTGCACAAAATACTTATAATATGATATCAATGAACGAAAACAATGATGATCGATAATATTTTATTACATCTCAAAAGATGTCCAAAGGAAAACAACATATAAACTGAGATAAAAGTTTCAATATAAAAGGCATACTCCCACTAATAAAATACATCAAAAAAAAACTAACAATACTCATGTTGTCTACATGTTTGACAAAATTTAAAGACCCAAGACTCTTGGTCAAAGGATCAGCAAGCATAGCCCCAATATCAATATGCTAAAAAAACATATCACCATTGTACACAATTCCGAGAGCAAACTCGATATCTTGTTTCCATTTCTTATAATTTGATCAAATCAAGATCTTACTTATGGCATTACCATTGCTAGCAGCAAATAAAATTGATTGAGGAAAAATATAAGGCAACCATGATAATGAATTTGGTAGTAAAACAACAAGACCAAAAGTGTATCATTACAAACTCCCCTTTGGACAGAGAATGTAATACACATTTAGGATTTCCTACAAGAAACTAACAACTGAATGTATACTAATTTTCGAAATACCTAACACCTTTGGGTTGATAAGACATTCTAGACTAATATGCATTCAAACAACAGTTTCATGTTTATCAATTATTAACACACGCAATAACCCCCTTTAGGTAAGGGACTGAATGTATTAATCCAGCCCCAAACGGTATGAAATAATCTTAAAAATTTAACGAACAGACCACTTTAGTGACAACTATCCACTTCAACCCTTAAAATTATTTCAAATCGGGGCTTAAAACAAAACTTAAGAGAGAATATATTTTTTTTCTTAAGTTTATTAAATAATTATTATTAATTTGAACATCAATAATTTTAAATTAAAAACAATTATTATTATAATTTTATTTTAATCATTAACTTATTATGATGCAGTATAAGATATATTAAATTAGAATAAGTTTAATTCATTTGAATCCACTGACATTGGACTAAAACATTACAAGGGCCTAAGAGTCAATGGTTCGATTACTACTTGCCAACTTTCTCTTATATTTTAAATTTGTTAAACTGTGTGAAATAGCATATGTCTAATTTATGGCCCAGAGAGATAATGACCTTTTACTACTTAGTTGGTCAAAATCATGTAAACAATATCTAACTTTTGAATAGTAAAAGCCCAATAATTTCACTAGCCTAGATTATAGACTTGATAAAAAATCTTATCAATTAATTAATTAAAAAATTAATACCCAACCATAAGCAACTTAAATGACTTACTATCAATTAATTAGTTAAAACGTTTCAGCAACTAAAGCACTAAAAGTTTCAGCAACCAAAACCATTAAATGGTTGTAATTAGAACATAGATAATTACATAAGTAAATCACATAACGAACCAGATAAATAAATTTGCTCCCACTGACCTTTAGGTATATGCATCGATCAACCTTGTTCTCCTCAAAACCAATAGAATTCACCACCTTATCAAATTTTAGATACCACTAATATCAGTATGCATGATTTCTAGAAGATCATAACTACGAGTTGAGCCATTTTCTTGGTTTCGGTTAACTTTCCCTTAACATAATCAACACAAGTCCTCCATATCCCAAAATCAATAGTGAGTAAAATATCATTCCTAACAAGACTTTCAATTCTCTATCTAGAAATGTGACTTAAATGTCTATGCCATAAAGCAGACTTTACGTCCTTATTTCATTTCTTATAATTCGAACCACTCAAGATTTTAATGGTTGCTTTGTTATTGTTTACAGAAAAAGAGATTGATTCAAAACAAGAATGCAACATGGTAGTAAAAAGGAAATAACCAATATATTCCAAAATAGAAAATCTAAAAGTATAGTTATAAACTCTCCTTTGGACAGAGAATACAACAAATACATAGAAACTCTACACTTGAAGTATATGAAGACAATGTTTCAATTTTAGAAAGAATTGTTCCCTTTGGGAAAACAAACCTTCTAAACTGACTTATCATCTTCTTACAGTATTCCATGTATTTCCACAAGTTACAGCACACAACTACCCCCTTTGGACAAGTAACTGTATGATGCAATTGAAATCAACCTACAACATGTTTCAGTGAAATCCCATAAGTATCAATGAGTGTGCCACTTTGGCAGCAAACACCAATATCAACTCACGAAATTTTCCAAAACTGGGATAAACAGTAATGCCATTTACAACCACAGACGCATGCAAAACGGTAGGCATGCATGTGACCATACAGCATGAGGTACTTTAAACAACATGTACCTCTATGAGTCAACAAACAATCAACAGTTGCATCTTTACCACAGGTCTTGAACATAGTAAAATATATTTAAATAATTTAATCAATTATTTCTCTTAATATGTATATCAATAACAATTTAGAACATCAAAACAATCTACTGTGAAATAAGGTCTCAGACTATATGCACATAGAAGGAGAAATAAACAGTTAATTACATATTTCGAATGCATTCACTACAATAACCAAATAGTGAAATAGATTAATGACAAAATTGGATGCTCACGTAACGATGCTCATAGATTATTCCCAATGAGTACACAAAATGCAAATTTTATAAAGAATAAAATATTAAGATCTCGTTCATCTTTACTCAATATATTAGTATATTACAACATTGAAATATATTTCATATGTTCAAATTTTAATTATTGTCGATAAGTGTACCAATTAAGCAAATATGAGTTAAAAATTTTTAAAAAGCTACATATTTTCTATAATTTTAATTTTTCATATTTTCTATAAACTCCCATGAAAGTATACTTGATTTTATTATTTGGCCAGGTTAAAATTTCATTAGTAACACTATTGTTATCAACAATAATGGAAAATGTTCAAGACAACTAAAAGAAAACATATTAATAAAAAAAAGTAATTACAACAACCAGATTCTCAGCATATCATTACATACTCTCTTTTAGGCAGAGCATGCAATTTGCAAGTACAATATCTTACATATTAATTTACCAAAGCTCACAATTAAATGTTTTATGAAAGCATCATAAATCATATATGTGAGCATTACAAAGAAATTTCACATTTAAACATTTTTTTTATTAATCAATTTCCATTAAAAAATGTGAGTTATAGTCACAATGGTTATGGCAATATGGCTTACCTTTGCTTGTATATTGGTCACAGATTCGTGTAGCTTTCCAAGTCTAATCATAAAACTCACATTCATTAAGAATAAAAATATTAGAATATGCATTGACCCAAATTAGCTTGTAAGTATCTTTCTTGCTTTTGTCAAAGCTAGAAATAAAAATAAAAATTCGCTTTCAAAAGCAATTAAAGTACCAACAAAAAACATGCCTAAATGATGTCTCATATATCGATTTTTTTTTTTAATAAACTCAAGGAACAGAAGATAAGTATAATTCAAGTGTGAGAAAAATTAGATGTTAAACTGAGTTTGTGTCTCAACCGAATCAAGAACTTAAGTTCAATTAAAATTGGGTGTTCCCAAAAACAATTTAAAACTCTTTAAAAAAATCATATCTGACATATCATGTCTCTTTTCAAAATAAATAAGCATAAGGCCAAACCTCAAAAATCGTCCTAAAATTGACGTAATCTTATTTCCTTCATCTACAACCAAACAATATAACCAAGATTAACAAAAATAAAATTTCACAAAATAAATTAGATTTTTTTTGAAATACACTGATCATAAACCTAACACACATAAGTCACCATAAAATTTACAATGATCAACCAAGACCTAACACCGATCTTATATGACAGTTATTAGTATCTTGCAAAAGTCCATCAGAGGGAGAGCATTATTTGCTCCTATGATAAGCCAGCAAATCCTTAATAGTGAGAGATTAAGGACAATAACACTCCCATTTTAGGGAGACCTTCCAATTTTCCGTACAATCACCCAATGCCTCCAAGCCAGTAAGGGCCCACAAAGCCCCAAAGGATCACACCATAGAAAAGCCCAAATATCCTTTCACAACACTTTATTGCCCTCACATTGAGTGACAAGCTCACATTACCAAGGACGAAAACCCACTTTATTGCCCAAATATCCCTACTAAAACCCAATTCCACGAAGGACGAAGAGAGTATTTTTAGCTAACGTGCAAAAAAAAAAAGACAATAATTTGTTATCAACATTGATTAGGTAATGAAAATGTACTTCAAATAGAGTTAATTATATGCATTTATTGAGATTAATTTTGATTATTCATTGAATTTATTGACAAGTGTGATCCTTTGGAGAATTCAGCATTTTAGTGTGTTTTACATATTTAAAAAAACAAAGAAGCCTTAAACAAAAAAATATATAAAATATGTTGAAAGAATTCATAACATCCGGACCAGTTCAGAGCAGGAAAACCGGGTTTCCCAATAAGAGTGCAACAAAAGCCATCATTTCTAGACTGTTAAAGATAAATTGAGCATTTTGCTAAGTCATGTTGTCACTAGCAAAGGGTGAAGAGGAGTTTCACTAAATTGCCAGAATTGCCTGTACAGATCAGTCATTTTTGCATATTAAACTGTATTAATTCAGGAAGAACCAAGAGATGAGCTATATATTCTTGGAAAGATCTAGATGTCTATTTTTTGGAGAATTTTATGGCTCATAAATATGATTTTTCTAGAGAAAGTTATGCCAGTTTTAGTAGACAAAGGTCAGGTTGTGCGTGATTTCAGCGTGGCAGAAGTGAATGAGCTATTAAACTTTGATTTTTTTGGGATTTGCACGGCCTGGATAGAAGCACAATCGGACACGTTCAGGATAGCAAAAACTGGGCCTGGATAGCAGCAAATGCACGGACTGGGCAGCGACAGAACCGGACCTGGACAGAAGCAAAAGCACTTGGTCTGAACAGAAACCCTAAGGCAACTTTTCTGTCAACAAAACCGTCTCCATACAGTTATATATAAGATTTTAGACTTAGAGAACAGAGGGGCTGAACAGATACACACTGAATTTCTATAGAGCTGTTGTGATTATGTATTATCGGCTAGGCTAAGTTTTAAATAAGGCGAAAAGATGAACTCCTAGACATAGCAGGTTTGGCTTGTATTTAATTCAGTATTTGTGTTTTTGACATTAAATAATTATTTTGAGTTGTTCTTTTTATTTAATATTGAAGTTAATGTTTTTGTGTGACAGACAATTATATTTTCTTCTTCCATAGATTTTATTTAACTCCGATGATTGTTGTTTTTTTTCTCCATATAAGTTCAGTCATGCTTCTCTTATATGTGGAATTTAGGATGCATTTGATTTCGATATATTAATTATAAATGCTGGTCCTTTACTGCGTTATTGTCTCCAGATATATCGTCGATTTAGGATATTATATATGATTGACTATTGCATTACTTGTAAAAACAAAAAGAGGATTTCTCATAATAATTTATAAAAGAATATTTTTTGTGCTTTCACTATTATTTTTCGATTACGTATTTGGGATGTGAAATATGTAGTTAAGTTATAATTACTGAATTGATACAAGTTGAAGCTGTGAAATTTAGGAGGGATTCTTGGACCCTTGTGTTGCTCATTATTGAGAATGCCTAAGTCAGCCTTCCTCTTTGCACAGGGTCATTTTATCAGCATGACACTCAGCCTGTGCGGTGCCCCGCCTCTACGAGGACAGCCTTCAATCTGCCTGGTACTATTTCTCGAGACCAACTGGTTTCGCCCTGCCTTGGGCTCATCAGGGAAGCGGCTCCAGCCCCCGACTAGTTTGTGCAGGATGGCCTAGTCCCTCTCGCACTCTTGCGAGCTCCCGCATTGATACTCTCCTTCGCAACACGACTCCCTACACCTGTTGTGCCCCGAAAGCCGTTCCTTCCTGTCGATCTCGATTTTAGGGGTCGTGACATACTCCTCTGGTTAAAAACCTTGCACGCCCTCATGCAAGCGTACCTTTGACAACATCTCATACCAAGACCCACACATCCAACTCCTTACTCCCTGCCTGCTTGTTCTCTCGATAAGTTCTTGGCAAGCGCGCGTATACCCTGCCTGCTTGAGCTCCCACAAGTGCTCGGCAAATGCACATATGCATACCCTGCCTGCTTGGCAACGATCAAATGCTTGGAATGCGCGCACGCGGTTGAAGATGTGAGACCTACTCTGATACCATTTGTCACGGGCTACCAACTTAAGTAGCCAACCGTTCGGCCTTAGGGTCGGAAACACCTTCGTGGGAATGCCTAAGTCAGCCTTCCTTTTTGCACAGGGTCATTTTATCAGCATGACATTCAGCCTTTGCCGCACCCCGCCTCTACGAGGACAGCCTTCAATCTTCCTGGTACTATTCCTCTAGACCAACTGGTTTCGCTATGTCTTGGGCTCATTAGGGAAGCGGCTCCAGCCCTAGACCAGTTTGTGCAGGGTGGCCTCGTCCCTCTCACACTATTGCGAGCTCCCGCATTGCTACTCTCTTTCGCAACACGACTCCCTGCACCCATTGTGCCCCGGAAGCTGTTCCCTCCTGTCGATCCCGATTTTAGGGGTCGTGACATACTCCCCCCGTTAAAAACCTTGAACGCTCTTGTGCAAGCGTACCTTCGGCAACATCTCATACCAAGACCCACACATCCAACTCCTTACTCCTTGCCTGCTTGTTCTCTCAACAAGTGCTTAGAGAGCACGCGTATACTCTGCCTGCTTGAGCTCCCACAAGTGTTTGGCGAATGCACACATGCATACCCTGCCTTCTTGGTGACGGTCAAGTGCTTGGCAAATGCGTGCATGCAGTTGAAGATGTGAGACCTGCTCTGATACCATTTGTCCCTCTCGCACAGGGTCATTTTCTTAATATTAATTTTTAATTTTGTTTCCATTATTTTTTGCCTGAGACTTTGATTATAGAACGTTCTCTTCGTGAGATCGACACCCCATTCTATACTGCTACTACTGCATAGTACAGTTTGGGTGTAATTCAAATTTTGGCACCGTTACCAGGGAGAATGTCAGTCTACAAACAGGTTTTCGGGTACTATCTCTACAAACTCTTTCTTTTAGTTTCTTTTTAATTCTAACTTTAGTTATTTTCTATTATTCAAGAAAAAAAATTAATTAATTAATAATTAAAAATAATAATAACAATAAATCAAATATAAAAAAGAGAGAGTTGGTGGTATATGCGTTGGCATAGAGACAAACACGAACGATTGGTTAGAATCATTCAGTTAGAATACCCACCGAATTTCATTAGGAGTGAAATGGATTCAAACACAAGCTCTAACACCATAGGCAATCACGGAGATGACCCTATTAGGACCCTAAATGGCTACCTTCATCCCACATGCACATCTACACCATCATGCATCATGTTTCCGCCAAACACACCACATACAGATTTCAAGCCGAGTATGATAGCATTGGTACCCACCTTCCACGGTTTAGAAAACAAAAACCCTTATGTTCACATTAGGGCATTTGAGGAAGTGGTGGCCACGTTTCATGGCAGATCTGAGGCTATTAACTCGGTTATACTAAGGTTTTTTCCTTTTTCTTTGAAGGACAAAGGCTATACTCTTTACAGTCGAGGTCCATAAGTTCATGGGAAGAAATGACGCAAGCATTTTTCAATAAATACTTCCCACTTCACAAAACCAATGGTCTGAGAAGACAAATTTCAACCTTTACCCAAAAGGATAGCGAGACATTACATCAGGCATGGAGAGGTATAAGGATTTTTTAAATATGTGTCCACATCTTGGGTATGAGAGTTGGCACGCAGTTAGTCCTTTTTACGAGGGACTTACGAGTCGAGAGTGTCAATTCATAAAGATGATGTGCAACAGGGACTTTATGCAAAAGGACCCCGATGACACAATTGAGTATCTAAATGACTTGATTGAGAAGGCCCACACTTGGACAGGGCCCAGTGCTGTTGAAAGCACAAATAGAGCAAGATCGACCTGGATCTACCAACTTAGGGAAAAGGATAGCGTGAAAGCCAAATTAGAGCGAGTAACTCGAGAGTTAGAGGCACTTAAGTCCCAAGATGCTAGACTCACGAATATTATTGCAAGAGTCAAGTCACAAGGTGCTTGTTTCATCTGTGGGGGAGTGAAACACTTAGCTCAGGATTGCCCGACTTATGCAGAGATGAGAGGGGTTTTTGGTGAACAAAGTAACACCTTAGGGATTTACAGGAAGCCTCATAATCCTTTCTCCAATACATATAATCCTTGTTGGAGTAACCACCCGAACTTTAGCTAGAGGTCCGACTCAAACCAACCCACACATGCACATGCACAACCACCTGTGTCATACCTTGCAACCTCATACAATGCGCAACCTAATAGAATCCCTTTAGAGAAAAATTAAATGCATTTATGGAGTCACAAAGTAAAATTATTCAGAGATTGAAAACTGTTGTAACACAGGTAATGGAAGAGAACAAGGAAATTAAAAGTCAAATAACTAAGCTAACAAGTTCTTTCATAGTGCAAGAGCGAGGCAAATTCCCATCTCAGCCTATTTCAAATCCAAGGGGGCAACATATGGCACAAACCTCTATTTTAGATTCATAAAATATCACAGAGGTCAATGCCATAACTACTTGGAGTGGTAAGGTGTTAGATAGACCAAGTTAGCCAACAATCATGAGCAACTTTTTGAGCACCAAGGAGAACGTCCCCAAGAATGAGCCAAATGAAATTTTTTTGGTTGAAGTCCCTTTTCCCCAAGCGCTCCGACCAAAAGGAAAAATCCGAAAATACAAGGTGAGATCCTGGAACATTTGAAACAAGTTAAGATTAACTTACCTTTGCTTCATATGATTAAACATGTACCAACCTATGCAAAGGCGATCAAGGATCTATGCACCATAAAAAGGAAGCATCAAGTCAAGAAGACTGCATTCTTGACTGAGCAAGTGTTGGTATTTGGCTAAGGTTTAAACATGGTTTAAACATGGTTAAAAAATGGTTAAAGTCTAAACCAAAGTTGGAAGATTAAATTTTAGCATGTTAAAGGAGTGCACACATGTGTGTGCACACCCCTATTCAGCAAGGCAAAGGAGTGCACACAGCTGTGTGAAGGGCAGCATCAGTGTGTGCTGCACTGCTTCTTCACCAACGCTGCAGCATATAGTAAGTGGTGAAAATGGTGCTTTACCTAGCGCTGCAGCATGCTCTGTTCAGTTCCGCAGCACTAGGGACATTGATGCACACATGGACAGCTTGTTTAAGCCTCTTCTTAGGTGTGTGGATGTAAGGTTAAAATTCACAGCACCACTTAGGATTGATGGAGGGTCATGGTTAAGTGGTCATCAAGATCTAAGGGTGGAAATTGACTTTCAAGATTGGACAAGAAGTTGGTGCACTATATAAAGGGTCACTTAGCTTCATTATCAATAACAAGAATAACAAGTTTGTGACATACTTTGAGATCAATTGTAAAGAGTGATAAGACACAATACAAGTCTAAGAGGATTCTTGGCTACATTCATTCGGACCTTTGGGGACTAGCAAGAACACAAACACAGGGAGGTAACTTTTACTTTTTGTCTTTAATTGATGATTATTCAAGAAGAGTGTGGGTTTATTTACTTAGAAATAAATCAGATGCCTTGAATAAATTTGTTGTGTGGAAAAAGTTGCTGGAAACTCAAACGGGTAGGGTAGTTAAGACTTTACGAACCGATAATGGCTTAGAATTTTACAATAAGGATTTTGATAAATTCTGTGAATTAAATGGCATTCTAAGACATAGAACGGTTGTAAAAATACCTCAGCAAAATGGAGTTGCTGAGAGGATGAATAGAACCCTTATGGAAAAGGTTAGGTGCATGTTAATAGGATTCGGTTTACCAAAATATTTTTGGGGAGAAGCTGTGGCTATAGCTGCATACTTGGTAAATAGATCATACTCTAGAGCTTTAGAGCTCAAGACTCCCATAGAGATGTGGAGTTAGAAACCCCCAGAATTAAGCAACCTTAAGACTTTTGGGTGTGTTGCATATGCACATCAAAAGGAGGATAAACTTAGCCCAAGATCTAGAAAATGTGTATTTCTAGGATATGGTGATGGGGTTAAGGGACATAGGTTGTGGTCCTTAGAAAAGAAAGGCATGAAACTCCTTATAAGTATGGATGTTATTTTTAATGAATTTTTAATTCCCTATTGGAGAAAACTAACCCTGCAAGGGCTAGTGAGCAAACCAGTCCGAAAGTTGTGGAGCATCGCATCAAGGAGAGTTCGGTTCAGGTAGAGTAAGGAAGGCAAGAGGGTTCAGACCAGGTAGAGCCCTTGAATGAAGGCCATGCTCAAGAAACTCAAGAAGAGGCTAAACAAGAAAAGGTTGATGCAGCAAGTCATAATGACTATCAGCTCACAAGGGTTTGGGGAAGGAGGGTGGTTAGACCACCTTTGAGATATGGGTTTGCAGATGCTAATATAGCAGCTCCTTAGACAGAAGGAGAGGTTGAACCAGAAACTTACATGGAAGCCATGGAATGTAAGGATTCGTCAAAGTGATAGCTAGCTATGGAGGAAGAAATAGATTATTTGATGAAAAACAACTCTTGGGAGTTGGTGCCCAAACTAGAAAAACAGAGAGTTGTGGATTGTAAATGGATCTACAAGATCAAAGAAGGAAATACTCCAGGGGATGAAGTTCGGTATAAAGCTAGGCTGGTGGTGAAGGGGTTCACACAAAAAGAAGGCTTAGATTTCACCAAAATCTTCTCACCGGTTGTGAAGTACAAGATGATACGGATAGTGTTAGCATTGGTGGTCTAATTTGAGTGGGAAATCGAGCAAATGGATGTGAAGACAACGTTCTTACATGGAGAGCTTGATGAGACCAATTTGATGAGGCAACCCGAAGGCTATGAGGAAGGAAGGCATGGAGAGTTGGTGTGCAAATTGAAGAAATCTCTCTATGGCCTGAAGCAATCACCTCGGTAATAGAATAAGAGGTTTGATTCCTTTGTAATCAGCCTAGGTTTCATGAGGAGCTACTATGATTCGTGCTTGTACTATAAGGGGCAGAAGGTTGAGGAAGTGGTGATCATCCTCATCTATGTTGATGAAATGTTGCTGGTTTGGAGCAGCATGGAGAGGATGGAAAGGTTTACATCTCAACTCAATGAGGAGTTCGAGAGGAAGGATCTCAGCTTTACACAAAAGATCCCTAGGATATGTATAATCCAAGAAAATGAGAGAAACTGGTTAAGGGTTTCTTGGGCAATGGGTGTTCTCAGCAGATTTGTGAGTAATCCCGAAAAAAAAACATTGGTGAAAAGGGTAGCATCACTATGTGCAAGTGATGCACACATGGTTTGTAGCATGCAGCAAGTGGTGAAAATGGTGTTTTGCCTAGCACTGCAGCATGCCCTGTTCAGCGCCGCAACACTAGGCACACTGATGCACACATGGACAGCTTGTTTAAGCCTCTTCTTAGGTGCGTGGATGCAAGGTTAAAATGCACAGCACCACTTAGGACTGATGGAGGGCCATGGTTAAGTGGTCATCAAGATCTAAGGGTGGAGATTGACTCCCATGATTGGACAAGAAGTTGGTGCACTATATAAAGGGTCACTTAGCTTCATTATCAACAACAAGAATAACAAGTTTGTGACATACTTTGAGATCAATTGTAAAGAGTGACAAGACACAATACAAGAGAGAATTTTGTGAGAGTTCAAAGACACAAAACACAAGAGGGACTCATTGTAGAGAGGCTGGTTGTAAAGAAGAGATAGTAGTATAGATAGAGAGCATTGTAATAGTTCTTATCATCTTCTTTCTTCTCTTTTTAGTTTCTTCAAGAGCTTAAGGTTTCTTGAAGAGGGTTGCTGTAATTGTAAAGAACCATTGATTTAGTGCAGAGAGTTCAGAGAAACTCACAAGGACGTAGGCTATTGCCGAACCTCGATAACAAATCGTTTGTCTTCTTTTCTTTCTTGCTTTCGATTGTTGTATTTCTTTCTATAAGTCATTCTATACTTAGGTGATACCTGGGCATCTTGTCAAGGTGATTTCCAACAACAAGTAATAGCGGTGATTGAGTAAAAGACACCGCCCATATACGAAGACCTAGGGTGTCCCACGATCACTTGTCGAATTGGGACTCATGAGATCGGTCAAGCTTTGCTGGATTTAAGAGCTAGTGTGAACCTAATGTCTTACACTATCTACTTGCAACTGGGTTTAAGAGAGATCAAACTCACATTTGTGGTACTACAGTTGGCCGACCAGTCGACTAAGCAACTAAGGGGGATAGTCGAAGATGTATTGATACAGATAGATAAGTTCTACTATCCTCTTGATTTTCTCATTTTGGATACTCATTCTGCGATTGATATGGAGTCTAAAGTTCCAATCATTTTAGGAAGACCTTTCCTGGCCACTTCTAATGCTCTTATTAATTGTAAGAACAGTCTAATGAAGCTGTCTTTTGGAAACGTAACTCTAGAGGTCAAAATTTTCAACATTGAAACATAACCATATGATGATGATGATTGTTATCATACTTATATGAAGGTGGCTCATGACAAGCAAATTTTGAGGAAGCATTTCGAGCCCAATCAACTAGTCCACCTCTATGACTCGAGGCTTCACTTTCATCTCGGCAAGCTAAAATTGAGATGGACCGGCCCATTCATGGTTAAGCAAGTCTTTCTCAATGGTTTGGTTGAGGTAGAAGATCTAAAAGATAGGAGAGTAGTTCAAGTGAATGGGCGACGTTTGAAGCACTATGTGGAGAAAATAGAGGAACCATAAGAAATCTCTTTGGTTGCCCCTATCTATTTTGATTGATGTTCGGTACTTCTATCTATATTATATTTTACTGCTTTCTAGTTTAGTTTCTTTTGTTTTGCTTTGTTTGCTTTTATGTTTTGTTTGTGTGATGCAAGTTTACCTACGCTACGTTATTGGAGTTCCTCTCTTTCGTCGGTATGACTTTCTTATCTTTTGGTGACCATAAGGACACTGTCACATTCTGGTTAAGGGTGGTAGGATATGCAGGCTCGTTATATATTGTTTTGTGTGAAACTATCACGACATATTTGTGAGCTTTCGTGATTTTGTGAACTGTTGATGCATGATTACAACTCTGTTTTCGTCAAGGTCCAATGACACTATCTTGATTAACACTGACTGTTTTCTGGAAACTCATTTCTGTGCACATACTAAGCTTTGTGGATTGTTTAGAGAGTGATGCATATGATCTTTGGTTTTTATCCATGTTTGAAGCACATTTTTTTTATTGAGTGGAGAGTCTGAGAAAACTAGCATTATGAACTTTTATTACCTACTTGAATTGTTTTTATTGCTATTTGAGATGCTTTGTTTGGCTTACCTTACATGTGGAGAAATGATTTGGTTAGTTGTCAAGGCCTTCGAATCCATCATTGACATTTGCATGGAGTTTTGATCGTCGACAATATTTTGGGAATGATTCTTCTTCCATCAGTTTATTTATTTATATTGTAATTCTCTAAAAGAAAAAGAAAAAAAGAGAAGAAAAAAATTATTCTTCTATCAGCTTATTTATTTATATTATAATTCTCTAAAAGAAAAAGAAAAAAGAAGAAGAAGAAGAAAATATTAGTTTTTTTTTACTTTAGTTTTCAGTTTGTATTCGAAAAAAAGAAGATTCAACAATTTAAGAAAGATAAGTTATCGCACCTCACTCAAAAGAAATGAGCTTCAACACCAAGGCTTATTGATTAACCACTGAAATTTCGAGGCATTATATTGGTAAGTCAAATAAAGTGTTCTGAATTGTGTGATTAGCCTATCTTGTTGTTTATTCTTGTTAACTTGCTTGTCCTAAATTGCTTGACCTTTTCACTGAGTGCTTTTATCTATTTTCTAACTCCATGAGTAAATACCTTGCCTCTTTAAATTGATAAACACTTTTCCTATGAGGATAATGGAGTTGAGGCTTCTTTCTTGGTTGAATTCAAAGTTTTATGCATCACTGGTTTGTGGTAAAAAGGTTTAGGCTTAGTGCACACACTCACAGTTTCTCAAAAGATATTATTTGAAAATCTCATTAGCATCTATGAGCTTTGGCCAATGTTTGTTTGAATGCTAAACAGTTCTGCAAAATTCTCATATATACAACATTCATGCTAAGTTACTTTTCATGCATTGATGTTTCGCTTGCATCATTAGATACTAGCAATGAGCTGGTTTGGGGTTGTGATTAGGGCATGAAAAGGCACTTTAGATAAAGTTAATTATATGCATTTGTTGAGATTAATTTTGATTATTCATTGAATTTCTTGACAAGTGTGGTCCTTTGGAGAATTTTGTGTTTTAGTGTGTTTTGCAGATTTAAAAAAAGCAAAGAAGTCTTAAATATATATATATAATATGTTCGAAAGAATCCACAACATTCGGACTAGTTAAGAGCAAGGAAACCCGGTTTCCCAAGAGGAGTGCAATAAAACCCATTATTTCTAGACTGTTAAAGATAAATTGAGCATTTTACTAAGTCATATTGTCACTAGCAAAGGGTGAAAAGAAGTTTTACTAAATTGCTAAAATTGCCCGTACAGATCAGTCATTTTTGTGGATTAAACTGTATTGATTCAGAAAGAACCAGGAAATGAGCTATATACGCTTGGAAAAATCTGGATGTCTATTTTCTAGAGAATTTTACGGCTCATAAATATGATTTTTTAGGGTAAGTTATGACAGTTTTAGAAGACAAAGGTCAGGTTATGTGTGATTTCAGCGTGGTAGAAGTGAAGGAGCTATTAAATTCCAATTTTTTTTTTGGATTTGCACAGCCTAGACAGAAGCACAACTGGACCAGTTCTGGACAGCAAAAACCGGGCCTGGACAGCAATAAACGCATGGCTTGGAAAATAGCAGAACTGGGCCTAGACAGCAGCAGAAGCACACGGCCTGAACAAAAACCCTAGAGTGATTTTCTGTCTACAAAGCCATCTCCATACAACTATATATAGGATTTTAGACTCAGAGAACAGGGGCTGAATAGGGGGCTGAAGAGATACACACTGAATTTCTAGAGAGCTGTTGTGATTATGTATTATCAGCTAGGCTAAGTGTCAACCAATGCGAAGAGATGAACTCCTAAACATAGTGGGTTTGGCTTGTATTTAATTCAATATTTGTGTTTTTAAAATTGAATAATTATTTTGAGCTGTTCTCTTTATTTAATATTGAAGTTGATGTTTTTGTGTAACAAACAATTATATTTTCTTCTTCCATAGATTTTATTTAACTCCGGTGATTGTTGTTTTTTTCTCCATATAAGTTCAGTCGTACTTCTCTTATGTATGGAATTTAGGATGCAATTGATTTCGGTATATTAATTATATATACTGGTCCTTTACTGTATTATTATCTTTGGATATATTTCGATTTAGGATATCATATATGATTGACTGTTGTATTACTTGTAAAAACAAGAAGGGGATTTCTCACAATAATTTACAAAAGAATATTTTTGGTGCTTTCACTATTATTTTTCGATTATGTATTTGGGATGTGAAATATATAGTTGAGTTATAATTACTGAATTGATACAAGTTGAAGCTGTGAAATTGAGGAGGGATTCTTGGACCCTTGTGTTGCTCATTATTGATTTTCTTTCACTTAATTCAATTGTTTCATTTAATTCTCAACATTTTCTTAATATTAATTTTTAATTTTGTTTCCATGATTTTTTGTCTGATACTTTGATTTTAGAACGTTCTCTTCGTGGCATCGACACCCCATTTTATAGTGCTGCTATCGCATAGTACTGTTTGGGCGTAATTCAAACATTCAAATAAATTGATGAACTCCAAACGTTGTTGTCTGTTAATATTCAACAAGACTTATTTAATTGATGATGCTGGTTGTTAGATTTTGAATTCATTAGTTTGATATCTTATCATGTCTTAAATATAATATTTCTGAGTTACGTATGATAGTTAAACCACTCATATATAAACAATCAAATATTACTCAATAGTGGTTTATATATAAATAAACATTATGTGAACAATAGATTTAAACACATGTAAAGACTGGCTCTGATACCAAATAATAAAATTTTAAGGATCTACTACATGCATTGTATTACTAATTTGATCTATTTAATATCACATACCTGATGTTTGTGACATATTGTTATTCCAGTAACACCACAAGGATCTCAATACGCCAAGACGTGCAAGACTGTCTAGCTAGGGTTCTTCCTCTCTTTACTCTCTCTATTTGACAACTTTATAATGGGGAAAACTTACCTAAGTTAAGAAAGGAGAGGGGACTTAGCTCATATTTATAATAAATTCAATGGGCCACCCATCATAGCCCATTAGGTTTGTTAAGCTCACACCACTCCCCAACCACATCTAAAATCCATTAGGTGTATCTGGCCCACCCACGAGATCAAATGGATGTCTGGTCCACCCATGAGATCAAGTGGATGTCAAGCCCACAAAGTCCATCTCAGAAACCTAATCCAGTTCGTTTTATAAATACAAAGCCCTACAAACTAATGGAAGTCCATCACTAATATTTAGAACATTTTATATATTAACACGATAAGAATGTGCAAGGTCTAAAGGATGAGTGTTTGTTAGTAATGTCTAAATGTATGTGATTATATTTAAGTGAATGAGAGGATGTTTAAACGTAAAAAATAATAATAAGATTATTATTTATGTTTGTATTATTGATTATTCAATTTACTTTTTCATATTTGTTGAAGCTCATGTTATAATTAAGTAAAAATTATTTCCTGAAATTTATATAAGTATGAAAATTGCATGCATATTAAAATCAATAGAAAAAATTCAATAAAATGCATATTTAATTAATACAATTTATAATGATTTATGGATCTTATATTTTATTAATTGTGATATTCATTTAATTATATAAGTTAAATATTTTCTAGAGGTATTATATATGTAAAAGTTAAACATATATATTGAAATATTGCTTAAGGCAAGTGTGAAAATTTTATTATACTAAGAAAGATTAGAACCCATAATGGTTTGCATAAATTGTGATAAATAAGAAGTCACAAGATATAGTTCCCAATTTCCTAAGAAAAGAGTAAATAATTTCAATGACGATTTAAGAAAATTTTGGGACATAATAATAGAATTTTTTGTGTTGGAATATCTCTTGTTGTGAATTCTCAAATAAGTCTTGAGAATATATCTAGTGTATTTTGATTAGTACTTGACTTAGAATCGAAAGTATTCTTGTAGAAGAAATTTACAAGAATATGACTATCAAGAGGGTTCTTATGGTAAAATTCTGTTTGGATGATAATGTCACTTAGACTAGTGAGACTAGTATATGCAATGGTTGTTAGTGTACAATGGTGTTATAAGTCATGTCACTTGTGGTGGGATGATTCTAAGTGTAAGTGTTATTGGTACTATGTACGGGATGCACTATAATTAATTATCCTGGGTATTTAGCCAATTATAAATTCTAGACATTAACCAAGTTTCTAGCTAGTAAATGATTAAAATTTATAAGGGTGTTTGGAAACCATAGTGATAATGGTGAACTTTGAGTTCTTAATAAGGCTTATAAATGTTTTCTTTGGTTTGATAAGCTACGGAGCATACTTTATAAGCTTATCTAGTGAGTGTGAAGTGTGATCACTTATGTTGAGTTCAAGAGCTTGACTCTAGAGCACTCATAACATAAGATACATGACACAAGGTATGCAAAAGTGTTGACAATTTTTTTGGCAAATTCTATGAGGAGAAGTTTCATGTGTGAGACATGTTCATTTAAACAAATAGGATTTGTGGTTCAAAGTATCATACTACCACACATTCTGTTTAACTTTGATGTGTTTTCACTAAGTGAAGATTCAAATCCCAAAAACATCTTCATTTAGGCATGAAATGAAAGATAACATTTTCAATATTTTATAGAGTAAAAATATTTGAAAATTGTGGGGGATTGTTGATGATTTTTATAAAAAAAAATATTGTTCAAAACTTGGGATGATTTGGAAAATTGAAGGAAAAAAGAAAGAAATAAAAATTTAATTTGGCTCAAGGACAGTTGAGTGTAAGATTAATTCAGTCGATTGTACAATCAGACAAAAGTTTCTGTAGATTTGTCCAATCGATTGTGAAAAGTATCCACTCGACTGAAAGTCCATATAGAAACCTCCGTAGGTTTGTCCAGTCGACTGGAAAATCGAAAATTTGAATTTTTCTGAACATTAAATGACAGTTGGTGTTGAACTAAAGTGTCTCTTGTGAAGAGACACTCAGTTATGTCAGTTTAGTACTGAATCACTCATTAACTCTATAAATAGAGTGGATGACTGTCATATTTTATAGATCTTACATATCCTTTCTTCTTCTTCTCATCCTTCTCTCAAAACTGATCTTCTTATGTTTGGAAATCCTGCAAATTTCCAAACATAAGTGTTATTTATCCATAAACTCATAGAAGCTATTATGGGTTGTTCTTTACAAGTGCAAAGTGTTGAACAACAACATAGCTTCATTGTACTGGAGGAAATTCACCAAAAATCTTCTTACACCAGTGAAGGGCGAAATAAACCTTAAGGAAAGTGACATATTCGTGCCTTGAAGTCATTACTATCATTTCTCTCCTGTAATTTGATAAACAACCTTCAGAAATTCACCCAACATAAATCTCTTCATGTTTAAATACATGTTGACAAAAATGGAATATATTATCTACCTATAATACCCGTATTCCTAAAGTAAGGGTAAAGAAGTAATTTAATGAATACGACATGGAATTAAAATAAAATATATGTGAAAGGTTTATTATTATTTGAATAAAACAATTCTTTAAAAAAAAGGAAGGAAAAAAACGTGGCAGCAGGTGGCAACACCTACTGCCAAGTAAAAAGGAAGACATTTGCATATTATACACGTTTCAATTTCGTGGCATGAGGTTGGGGGGGGGGGGGATTTTATATAAATAGTATAGTTTTTTATTTTATTTATTTCTTACCAAATCCTCTCATTTTCTCTAAACACTTAGGGACCGAAAGAAATGTTGAAAGAGCAAAATTTTGAAGGGGTTTACGGGAGAATTTTATAGAGAATCACAGGAAGTGCTAAGAAAAACATAAGGTAATAACGTGAAGTTTATTTTTGAATTTTAGCATACATGAAATTTCTCGGAATTCAAAGTGGAAATTTTCAAAGGGTGTAAATTAGGAAGAATTGAAGAATAAATTAGATATTTAATATAAATATTATGTCAAGTGTCTAGGATTAGCAACCGAGGGCACTTGCTGAGAGGAACGGAAAGGTAAGGAGATGATCCGCAGGTAGCTCTAAGTGCTACGTGGTGAGTTAGATTTACTTTAAGTAATCTAGATTAAAATGAAATATCTAGTGATAATATTAAAATAAATTATTAGCTTATGCTTTGGTGGTAGATGAAAAATTGATTGATAGGTATGATAGGAATTTTGGACATGTAGAAAATTATCATGTGAGAAATAATATTTTTGGAATAATAAGTTGATTTAATAATAAAAGCGATAAGTGAAATTCTTGATGAGCTATGGTTGATGTTTTGATATGAATTATGAGGAGATGAAATTTAGTGGATCTTGACAAACTATGATGGACGATTTGATGTGATTTATGATGAGAGAAATTTAGTGAAATTTCTTTCAATAATAAATTGAGAATAATCAGAATAGCTAATTTAAATATTTGAATTTATGTTTTTTTTATATTATTGTTCATATGCATATTTTATATCATCGTTCATATGTATGTGTATAAGATAAAAGAATCGAGAGAGGGCCGGTCTAATTGAAAAACCATGACAGCCGGTATATGCTGGAAATAAAGTAAAATCGTGACAGCCAGTATATGCTGGAAATAAATGAAAACCGTGACAGCCAATATATGCTGGAAATAAATGAAAACCGTGATAGCCGGTATATGCTGGAAATAAAAGAACCGAGAGGGGCTCGGTCTAAGATAAAAACATGTCGACATGTGAGAAGACGTTCCCAAATAATAATTCATGCATTGCATCTGTTTTAAATATTAATTGCATTACTAAAATGCTGAAGTGTTGTTTGTTATTGCACTTTTATTTATAGATAAATGAGTCTCACAGAGAGACAGTTATGGTGAGAAAGAAGCATAGAAGTATGATACAATAAGAACCATCTAAATGGTAGACTTTATGCTGTGAACCTCATAACGAGGTAATTATGAGATAATTGATGGTGTTAAGGTAAACCAATATATAAGAAGAAGATATTGATAGAGAATGGGACTTATGGTATGTGTAGTGATAGTAGAATGCTATTATCAAGTTGGATGAGATATAAATAATTAAATGTTGAAAGACCATTTATATAAATTGAATACTTCTAGTAAATTTAATTCACTAAGCTTGTGAAGCTCATCCCTCATTGTATAGTAATTTCAGGTAGTAGGCAGGACAAATAGTTTGGTAAGTTGAGGTTTAGATTAAATCATTATCTGTAAGCCACGTACGTGTCCACATTCTCAGACTAATGAGAAAATAAAATAAAAATTTAATAGTAAATATTCATGCATTTTACATTGTATATAATGTTTAAGTCAAGATCAAAATGATGCATCTCCCCGGTTGAGGGTTGAGGATTGATGTAAAAATTTCTATTGGTGTTATTTTTATTGTTGCATATATGTGTCGTGTTGGGATTTTCAAAATATGATGACACCGTCTCGGGGGTGGCCAACCCGGGATGAGTTGTTACAATTTTGGTATCAGAGCATTAGGTTTTATGATTCTGTAGATTGAATAAAAAGTAAGAAAGCGGAAGATTAAAAAAAATTATATTTTAATAGTTTGAGGATGACACGTGGATGTACTAGAGCTACAGTTAGAGTTGTTGATTTGAGAGGGCGTGGTAGGCGCCCAATATTTTTGACAAGTTGAGGTTGAGTCTGAATCTGTGGTTCCTAGAAGAGAACGTGTTGACAGTATCATTGATATTATTAAAGATATGAGGGAATCTGAAGTTGAAACAGATGAGCTAAAATAAGCCCTTGCACATGCTCTTGAAAAAATGAATGTAACAGATGATAGATTTGATAGCTTATAGCATATACTTGATGAATAAGCTAGGGCAATGCCTAAGGTTGTCGTAAATCCAGTAATGGTAAATGTTCAAAAAGGGGGAAAAGTGAGTTTATGCATGAGATACAGGAAGATTGTTAAGTTGAATGCTTTGTTGTTTAAAAGATTTATAAACCCTTTTAAGCCTGAGTTATGGGTAAAACATGTAGAGAGATTATTTGATGTTTTACCAATGACTGACAGGTAGAGGGTTGTCTTTGCTACGTTCAAGTTAAAGAGAGAGGCCCTAGAATGGTGAGAGGATATTCTTTATTGGGTAAGTATAGATATTGATAAACCTTTAACCTGGAATAGGTTTAAGGAGGTTTTTCTTGATAGATACTTTTCTTATACCTCTATAGCCCAACAAGATAGAGATTTTATTTATTTGGGGTAAATGTGTTGACTGTGGCTTAGTATGATAGCAAATTTGTGGTCTTATAATTGGTTGTATCGGAAATGGTAGACCTAGAGGAGAAGAAGTGTAAGAGATTCATAGATAAACTATGTTTTAAGATTTGATCAAAACTATCTTACATGAGGCATATGGATTATGTCAGATTAGTGGATATAACACTTCAGATTGAAAAGGATGTGATGGAAATTGGAAGATGGAGGAATTGGCGGAAGAAGTCTAGATTTGAGTAACCCATAGGTGGTACCAATATGAGTGTGCAGGGTGAGAGACCACCCAGAAGAGGCATTCCTTATCACAGGGAACTAAAGTACAGAGTCAGAGACAAACAGGATCTGTTACTTCTGTAACTCAGAATACTATTGGTGAAACCCTTAGATTTGGAAGACAAGTTATAGGAACTGGGAGTCATGGCAGAGGAAGTAAGTATGTCACAAAGGGGAAGTGGTAATCTGATGTATAATTGAGAGACAAAAGTTTGTTATAGATATATTCCGATAAGATATTTATCCCAAAATTGTCAAAATTTGAAGTGCTTTATGTGTAGAGAAGGTGGACATATCAATGTTGGTTGATCTTGGTACAACCCATTCTTTTGCATCCAGTATTCATATGAAGTCTATTGAAGTATGTATTAGTCTTTTGATGCAAAATATTTTTGTTGAAGTTTCCACTAGAGATAGAGTGATAATCATAAATGTTTACAAGGGTTGTGTGATTCATATCAGTGATAGAGAATCTAAAGTTGGTTTATTATCTTTGAATATGATATAATTTCATTTAATTTTGAAAATGAATTGGTCGTCGACGTATTACGCTTGGGTTGATTGTTCCAGAAAGAAGGTAGTGTTTAAGATTGGACATGAGGAGTTTAACTTTCAAGGAGAACATGAGATATTTTTGAACTATCTTATTTTGTTCTGATCACTAAGAGATGGTTGAAGAAGGGTTTTGAAGAGTATTCGACATACACAATAGATTCTAAAAAGTAAAATAAGAAGTTAGAAGAAATCTTAGTAATGATATATTTTTCTGATGTATTTCTTGATGAGTTGTCTAGATTGCCTCCCAGCGAGGAGATTAAATTTCTCTATTGATGTGATACCAGGTTCATCACATATATTTAATAGCACCCTACAAGAGTGACACTCATTGAGTTAAGAGAATTGAAAGTTCAAGAATTTTTAGATAAACAATTTATTAGACCTAATGTATTTGGGGAGCCCCTATGTTGTTCGTGAAGGAGGAAAATGGAACGATGAGATTGTGTATAGACTACAAATAGTTGAATAAGAACAAACATCTTTTACCCAAGTTAAATGAATTGTTTGAGCAGTTGCAAGGAGTGGGAGTGTTTTCTAAGATAAACCTAAGATCAGGTTATCATCAGTTAAGGATAAAAGAGAGAGACGTGTCTAAGACTGCTTTTAGGACACGTTATAGTCATAAGTTTCTTGTGATGTCATTTGGATTGACTAATGTTCCAGAAACATTCATGGACTTGATGAATAAAATGTCAGAACTATTTTTTGATAATCTTGTGGTTGTGTTCATCGATAACATCTTGGTGTATTCTAAGACTAAGGAAGAGCATGCAAAACATTTAGAAATTGTGTTAGAGATTTTGAGGAGAGAGAGATTGTATACTATAATTTATTAAATGTGAATTTTGGTTGAAAGAAATGACCTTCTTGGAACATGCAATATAGGGAAATGGCATAACAGTTGATCCACAAAAGGTAGAGGCAATGTTAAGTTAGGAGAGACCAACTAATGTGGCTGAGATTAGAATCTTCTTGGGGTTAGCTGGTTATTATAGAAGATTCTTTCAGAATTTTTCTATTATTGTAATACTGTTGAATAGACTGACCAGGAAAGAGGTGAGATTTGTATGGTGAGAGAAGTGTGAGAAAAATTTCCAATTACTAAAGGAGAAATTAACTGCAGCTCCAGTATTGGTGTTTCCTTCTAGTGATGAAGGATTTGTGGTGTATAGTGATGCGTCATATTAATGATTGGGATATGTGTAACATAGGAAGGTTGTGACCCATACTTCTAAGCAATTAAATATTCATGATAGAAATTTGCCTACTCATGACTTAGAGTTGGCTGTTATAGTGTTTACTTTAAAGATTGGAGATATCATCTGTATGGAGCCACTTCTGAGAAATTCATGGGTTATAAGAGTTTGACTTACTTACCTGCCCAGAGAGAGTTGAATTTGAGGCAAAGATGGTGGATGGAGTTGATTAGTAACTATGATTGTACAATTCACTATCATCTAGAAAATGCAAAGGTGATAGTTGATGCATTGAGTAGAAAGTTTACAAGAAGGTCCTGATGTGAAATTGGTGATAGATTTAAAAGAGATAAGAATGAAGTTGAATATCAGTGATAGAGGATCATGGTTAACGAATATGGTTGTACAGTTATCCATAGTAAAATGTTTTAGAAATGCAAGGTAGATATGAAGATATAGAAAAGATTAAGCTTGAGTGCTTACTATAAGCAATATGAGTTCAAAAATTTGAAATGAGGGCATTTTGGTATTGGAACATGGATTGTGTTCCCAATGATGCAGAGTTGATAAAGAAGATATTGAGAAAGGTACATGATGAGGTATATTCAATGCACCCGATTAACAATAATATGTATAGAGGATTAAGACAAAATTTCTGGTGGTTAGGATTGAAGAGGGATGTAGCTAAGATTATGAGGTTGTATAAAGCACCATTAAGCATAGTGTCAAATAAATATGCTAAATTTACACCTTGGTTTTGGAGAGGCTTTCAGAAAGCCACGGGCACACAGCTACAATTTAAAATAAATTTCTTTCATGCTAAGACAGGAAGGATTATTATAGTACTAGAAGATATGTTAAGGGCAAATGTGATGAGTTTCTCAGTAAGTTGGGATGCTTACATGCCATCGATTGAAAGTGCTTATAATAATCAGGGTAGCTATGCTAATAATAGAATAAGATCTCTTGAATTTCAAGTAGGTGATTGGGTATAATTAAAAATATCTCAATGAAAAGGTGTGTTGAGGATCAAAAAGAAAAAAAAGTTGAGTCTGAGGTAAGTGGGACCCTATGAGGTTGTTGAAAAGGTTGGGCTACTTGTGAGTAGCTTAGATTTGCCTCCAGAATTAAAACATTTATATAATGTATTTCATGTTTCACTTTTAAGAAAATGTTTACGTGATGAATATTATAATATTTCGAGCTAAGCTATAGAAATTCAGAAAGATTGGGCATATATACAAATACCAGCGAGAATTTTAGACAAAAAAGAACAAGTTTTGTATAATAAAAATAATTTCATTAGTTTAAGCTCTGTGGCGGAATAAGGATGATGAAGAGATTACGTGAAAGGTTGAGACAATTATGAAGAAATATTATTCACAATTTTTTCTTGAGTTAGGGAAGGAAAATTCGGGGACGAAATTTTTATAAGGTGGGTAGAATTGTAATACTCGTATTCGTAAAGTAAGGGTAAAAAAGTAATTTAATAAATACAACATGAAATTAAAATAAAATATATGTGAAAGGTTTATTATTATTTGAATAAAACAATTCTTTAAAAAAAACTGGATGCATGGGGCATAGTTACAAAGAAAATAGAAAAACAAAAAAAAAATCGTGGCAGCATGAAGTTGAAGAAAAACAAAGAAAAAAATTGAAAGGAAAAAAATGTGGCAGCAGGTGGGCAACACCTACTGCCAAGTAAAAAGGAAGACATTTTCATGTTATATAAGTTTCAATTTCGTGGCATGAGTTGGGGGGGGGGGGGGGGGGGGGAGGGGGGGCTGTTGAGGTTGTGATTTTATACAAATAGTTTAGTTTTTTCTTTATTTATTTCTTCCAGTTTGGTTTCTTTCTTTTACAATTTAATTTATTCATTTTCTCTAAACACTTGGGGACCGAAAGAAATGTTGAAAGAGCAAAATTTTGAAGGAGTTTACGGAAGAATTTTATAGAGAATCACAGGAAGCGCTAAGAAAAAAAGAAGGTAATAACGTGAAGTTTATTTTTGAATTTTAGCATACATGAAATTTCTCAGAATTCAAAGTGGGAATTTTCAAATGGTGTAAATTATGAAGAATTAAAGAATAAATTAGATATTTAATATAAATATTATATCAAGTGTTGACGATCAGCAACCGTAGGCAATTGCTGAGAGGAACAGGAGATGAGATAAAAGAACCGGGAGGGGGCCGGTCTAACTGAAAAACCGTGACAGTCGGTATATGCTGGAAATAAAGAAAAATCGTGATAGTCGGTATATGCTGGAAATAAATGAAAACCGTGATAGCCGGTATATGTTAGAAATAAATATCGTGATAGCCGGTATATGCTAGAAATAAAAGAACTGGGAGGGGGCCGGTCTAAGATAAAAACATGTCGACATGTGGAAAGACGTTCCCAAATAATAATTCATGCATTGCATCTGTTTTAAATATTGATTGCATTACTGAAATGTTGAAGTGTTGTTTGTTATTGCACTTTTATTTATATATAAATGAGTCTCACAGAGAGACAATTATGGTGAGAAAAAAGCATAGAAGTATGATATGATAAGAACTATCTAAATGGTACTCTTATGTTGTGAACCTCATAACGAGGTAATTATGAGATAATTGATGGTCTTAAGGTGAACCAATATATAAGAAGAAGAGATTGATAGAGAATAAGACTTATGATATGTGTAGTGATAGTAGAATGCTATTATCAATTTGTATGAGATATAAATTATTAAATATTGAAAGATCATTTATACAAATTGAATACTTCTAGTAAATTTAATTCGTTGAGCTTGTGAAGCTCATCCTTCATTGTACAATGATTTCAGGTAGCAAGCAGGACAAATTGTTTAGTGAGTTGAGGTTCAGATGAAATCATTATCTATAAGCCATGTACGTGTCCACATCCTCAGACTAATGAGAAAATAAAATAAATATTCATGCATTTTACATTGTATATAATGTTTAAGTCAATATCAGAATGATATATCTCACTTGTTGAGGGTTGAGGATTGATGTAAAAATTTCTATTGGTGTTACTTTTATTGTTGCATATATGTGTCGTGCTGGGATTTTCAAAATGTGATGATACTGTCTCGAGGGTGGCCAACCCGGGATGGGTCGTTATACTACCGGTATTGCAGTACACTCCATTTGGAACAAATAAATTCTATAGTTTTTATGGAATTCATTTTGAATTCTATAGTTGTCATGTTTGGAAGAGAAAAACTAGAATTCATTTCGAAATGAATTCGCTGTGTAATAGCTTGATGTAAATTCCCTTAAAATTGATAGAATTTACAAAGGAATTCGAAGAGTAAAAAGCTATGTTGACTAAAATACTCTCTTTCTCTCTTCTTCGCTCCCTCTCCACTTTTGAATTTTTCATTTATTTAAAACATTTTAAATGAGAATTCAAATGAATTCTAAAATTAAAAATAAGAAAGCCAAATATAAAAATTCATTCCAATTCATTTCTAAATGAATTCCATTTCCATTTGGTTCTAAACGGATTCATAATAAGAAGTTATTGTCATAATAAAAAGTACTTGATATTAGGGTTTTGCATAATTTGAAGATGATCTCTGAAGAATGTTGATGAAGATAACTACATTAGTACAAGAAGCTTTGATTAAAATAGAGTAATCACCTATAAAATTCTCACTAATTTTGCACAAATGGTTGTTTGCCTGTTTGATTTCCAAAGACAGGGTGGAGAGGGAAACTTCAGAATGTAAACTAAAAGGTTCTCCTCCAAAAAAAATTTACGTAGGCCTTCAAGTTTACACCCCAACAACTAGTAGAGCTTGTGGGCTGGGCTTGTGCTCTTCAAGTTTTTAGGCCTTGTGTGATTGGATTAGTGCAGTGTTTTTTTAATAGACATATTTACAAATTTTTGATATTTTTATTCTTATTTATTGTGATCTTTCAATAAATTTGACTTGTTAAAATATAAAAACTTATCAAGATTACAAATCCTCTCATTTGAATGAATTTAAAAGATGGAGGGATCAGAGGGGAATAGAGGGATGCACATTCTTCCTTCAATTTTTCTTTCTTAATTTAAGATTTTTCCGAACAAGAGGATGGATGTTACGTTTTATTTTCTTTCCACTCATTTCCCCTAATTCCCTTCGATCCAAACAAAGGTAAGAGTGCATGTGTTCGTTAGGGTTCGTAACTACTTCTGAACCAGATAAACTCCAAGTGATGTGTGAATCTATGCGAAATTATTGTTCATTCGAGTATGAATTTGTGTGTGAAGTATTTACCAAATAGGAGATTATTACAGTTGGTCCATACTTCACGGGACCAGATCTGTAGAACTCCGAATGACCACGGGGGTCCTATTCCCCTGTACATGAGTTAGGTCTGGTTTTTTGCTTGGCAATTTGGGCTTGAGCCCATGAATAGTCATAGTTCTGCAGCAGGGCGAAAATCCTAATTAGACCCTAATTAGGGTGTCTTAAGTTGCTTATAAATACTTTTTATATATTAAGCATACATTGTAAAGAGAGATTTGTGAGGTTGAAAATACAAAACTTCTGGTAGAATGTAGCCTTATTCTAGGGTGTAAATCTTGTCTTCTTTTCTTTTTGCTTATAATTCGTGTGATTGACAAGTCTTGAATCGTTCAATTGGTATCAGAGCTTTGTGTTCGAGGATTAACGATCAGAGATGTTGATTGAATCACGGATTGAAATCGAGAAGTTCGGAGGGAAGAGCTTTGAGTTATGGAAACTAAAGATAGAAGATCTACTTGTGGATAAGGATTTGTGGACGGTGATAGTCGATCAAATGTCGAAGAATACGATGAGCATGATGGCAGCGTCCACGGTAGAGGTGGCATCCTCGGTGGCAGTTTCGGCATCATCTACAACGACCATCACGGAGTGGGAGAAGCTCGATCGGAAGGCACAAAGTCTGATTTGGCTGTGCCTGGCCAATTCTGTCATGATAAACGTTTCTGGAGAGAAGACTGTGAAAGATCTCTGGAAGAAGCTGGAAATCTTTTATCAGAGTAAATCTCTAGTAAACAAACTGTTTCTGCGAAAGAAGGTGTACAACCTTCGGATAGTTGAGGGTGATTCTTTTTCTGTTCATCTACATGAGTTCAACACTTTGATAGGTCAGTTATTGTCTATCAGTGTTGATGTGACGGATGACGATAATGCTATTATACTGCTCTGATCACTACCTAATTTGTCGGATAACTTGATAGTTGTGATTCGTAGTGGTACGACTGATATGTCATTTGATGTTATGACAGCCTTATTGTTTGAGGAGATGAAGCAGCAGGGTACAGAAAACTCGTCAAATGAGGCCTTATCTGTGAGAAGACGAACCCATGATAAAGACTACAAGTGGTCTGGTGATAAACCCAAGTTCAGTGGAAGATCAAAAAGTAGGGATAAATCTGGGTTGAAGTATTGGAAGTGTAGGAAACCCAAGCATCTAAAGAAGGATTATAGAAGTAAGAGTGTGAACCCTGAAAAGCGAACAGGCGAGATATCAGCTTCAAGTAATAGGAACCAGTATAATGATGATGCTGGTGACTTAAATATGGCATCTTGTTTGGCTCAATCAGATCGAAGTGTTTGGATAATTGATACAGGAGCATTCTTTCATATGACACCTCACAGGAATTGGTTTTGTGAGTATGAAACCTTTGATGGGAGGAAATGTTTTTATTGGGAGATAACTCCCCAGTGAAAATTATTGGTTGTGGGAATGTAAAGTTGAAGATGAGTGATGGGACAGTCAGGACACTTCTTGGTGTGATGCATATTCCGGACCTCAACAAAAACCTGATGTTAGTCAGCAAGATGACAAGATGAGGGAGTGAATTTTAGCTGTGCAAAAAATTCGTGCAAGATGACTTGTGGATCGATAGTAATTGTATGAGGTGTTCGGTATAGAACGTTGTACAAATTGCTGGGAAGTACAGTACCTAGTCAGTGCAATGGAGGTTTTATCTCTGAGGAGGCGACTGATGATGAGGTGAAGTCCTCTATGTTGTGGCATCAGAGGCTTAGGCATATCAGTGAAAAGGGATTATCTACTTTATCATCAAAGCAGATGGTGAAGGGAGTCCCAAATTGCTCCATGGGATTCAGTTTCTGTGAGCATTGTCTACATGACAAGCATAACCGTGTGAGTTTTAAGTTCGTTGGCACGAGGGCGAAAGATATTCTAGATTTGATACATAGTGATGTGTTTGAGCCAATTTCGGTCCAATCTCTTGGAAAATCAAGGTATTATGTCTCTTTCATTGATGATTTTTCAAGGTATGCATGGATTTATTTCATTAAGAGTAAAGCTGGCGCATTTGATAAGTTCCATGAGTTTAAAGCATTGGTAGAAAATCAAATGGAAAGAAAGATAAAGGTACTGAGAACAAATAATATAGAGAAATTTTGCTCAGACAAGTTTGAGCAATTCTGTATAGCAAGCGGCATTGCAAGACAGAAAACAGCTCCATATACACCTCAACAGAATAAGGTGGCCAAGAGACTCAATCGATCACTCGTGGAAAAACTGAGGAGTATGCTGAGTTGTGTAGGCTTGGAGCTGGAGTTCTGGGTAGAGGCTGTGGCTACGGCATGTTATCTTAAAAATAGGTCACCTACATCAGCTTTGCAGGATCAGACACCGTTTGAGGCACTATTCGAGAAGAAGCCGAGTTTGGCTCATGTTAGGGTGTTTGGTTGTGATGCTTATATGCATGTGCCAAAAGAAAAGAGGGATAAACTTGACAACAAATCAGTGAAGTGCATTTTCATTGGTTATAAAGATGGGGTCAAGGGGTACACGTTATGGAATCCAGAAAACAGGAGTACAATCTTCAGTAGAGATATTGTGTTCAGATAAAAACAAAGGGATGTGGTGGTTGTCCAAGATGTACCGGAACAGCCAAAACAGGTTCAGATTGATCTTAGCCCGGGAGATAAAGAATGGGATACCACCCCACATACTACACTGGATACTTCAGATACTGAGTCAGTTGGGTCTGAGCAAGATATTTATGTTTCCGATATAGAGGATGAGGATTCAGATGCTGGCTCGGAGGTAGAGATCACACTTGTCATAAGGAGATCCAAATGGGTTAGGAGGCCACCCATCAGGTATTCCCTTAGTGCTTTTAGTGCATTGTATGCTTTAAATATTACTGGTGATGATCCTAACACAGTGAAAGAGGCAAAGACCTCGGAGGATGCAAATCTGTAGGAGGATGCTCTGAAAGATGAGATGCAGGCACTGGACAGGAATGAAACATGGAGCCTTGCGAAATTGCCTAGGGATAGGAAGGAAATTGGGTGCAAATGGGTTTTCAAAAAGAAAACAAATGCAGATGGAATGATAGAAAAGTACAAGGCACGTCTGGTTGCAAAGTGGTACTCGCAAATAGAGGGAATTAACTATGGTAAAATATTTTCCTAGGTATCAAAGTTGACATCTATCAGATTTGTTTTATCCATGGCAGTTGCTTATAATATAGAGGTTGAGCAACTAGATGTGAAGACAACTTTCTTTCATGGGGACTTAGAGGAGGAAATTTGAATGAAACAGTCTGAAGGCTTTGTGAGCAAAGGAAAGGAAGAGTTGGTTTGTAAATTGAAGAAGTCTTTGTACGGACTAAAGCAGTCACCACGGATGTGGTACCAGAAGTTTAACACACATTCCATTCAGCTTGGGTTCACTCACAGCTATGCTGATCACTGCGTTTATGTGAAAAGGTTAGGGGTTGATTTTTTCATTTTAACCTTGTATGTTGATGATATGTTGTTGATTGGAAATAACAGGAAGATGATTAGCACTGTAAAGGCATCATTGGCAAGGCAATTTGACATAGGCCAGCAAACTTTATCTTGGGCATGCAAATAAAGAGGGATCGTGAAAATCGAAAACTGTGGCTCAGTTAGAAAAAGTATGTTAAAGAAGTGTTGAATAAATTTAACATGTTTGACAGCAAGTCGGTAGGGACTCCCATGCCTTTGGGAACCAAGTTATCTGCGGAACAATGACCGAAGAAGGAGGAAAAAGCTGAAGAGATGGTGCACGTACTTTATACTAGTGCGGTTGGAAACTTGATGTACGCCATGGTGTGTATGAGACCAGATATTGTCCAAGTAGTGGGAGTATTGAGCAGATATATGTCTAATCCTGAAAAAGAGAATTGGACTATAATCAAGAGAGTTCTTAGATATCTTCGTGGCACGTTAGAGTTTGCATTGTGTTATGGAGGTATGGGAGGTAAGAAGAATCTTGATATTGTAGGAACCGTTAATGCTGATTGGGGAGGAGACATTGATAGCGGGAGGTCTACAAGCAGGTATGTGTTCAATCTATTTGGTGGGACAGTGAGTTAGATGAGTAAGAAACAAAGTGTTGTTGGTCTTTCATCCATAGAAGCAGAGTATATGGCAATAACTCATGCTGGAAAAGAAGCGGTTTGGCTTCAAAGGTTGTGTGCTAAGCTTGGATTTAAACAATGAGCAGTGAAGGTGAAATGTGACAATCAATGTGCTATCTTCTTATCAAAGAATCCTTTATTTCATTCACAGACGAAGCACATTGATATCCAATATTACTTCATCGAAGAAAAGATTTAAGAAAACGTGATAATCTTGGAGAAAGTCGATACAACAGTGAACAACGCAAATTTCTTGACTAAAGCAGTTAGTCTAGTGAAGTTTAAGTGGTGTGCTACTGAGATCGACTTGAAAAAACAGAGTTCTGGGAAGTTTTCTACGTGTGTGAAGTATTTACCAAGTGTGAGATTGTTAGAATTGGTGCATACTTCACGGGACCAGATCTATAAAACCCCGGACGACCACGGAGGTCCTGCTCCCCTGTGAGCGAGTGGGGGTCTTGCTCCTGTACATGAGTTGGGTTTGGTTTTTTGCTTGATAGTTTGGGCTTGAGTCCATGAATAACCGTAGTTCTGTAGCAGAACGGTAATCCTAATTAAACCCTAATTCGAGCGTCTAAAGTTGCTTATAATTACTTTTTATGTACTGAGTATACATTGTAACAGTAAAGTTGATAATAAGAAACTTCTTATAAGACGTAGTCCTATTCTATGGTGAACCTGAGTAAATCTTGTCTTCTTTTCTTTCTGTCTATAATTCGTGTAATTGACAAGTCACGAATCGTTTAGAATTAATGCAAAGAATAACTTCATTCTTGCTCCAATTATTAGTCCTTTCGAATAAGCAAGTAATCTTACAAGAAGAGAGATTTATGTTCTTTGCATTGGATTACTTGTCAAGTAGCTCACGTATTGGCATCTATAAAATTGGTCCTAATTAATCAGTTCCTGCAGAAAATTAACAAAGGCGGCCTGCCAAGAATTTCTCACCTTCCACTCTCTATGTTACTTGGACTCTAGTATGAATGTCGAACACAGATACATATTCAATCATCGAAATCGTCTATTTTAATATTTTTTTCGTAAATATTCCTTTAATTTGGAATGTCTAAATGTCGACCATTGTCTAAATGTCAAAAATCCGACACGAATATGACAGGATAAAGTGAAAAGCCCATATATCATAACCCAATACTAGTTATTGGTAAGCATGCTAGTGAACTGTTGTAACATGAGCAATTGAGACTTTCTGCTGCTAGTAAGAACTCTCAGCTTGTGTAGCAATCTAAAGACAAGTCTGCTGCCTAAGACACAGGAATGAAGTAATATCATTTTAATGGGTAATTTCTTTCACTTATCGTGTCATGGAACTGGCCAAATATATTAATCTGAAGTTCAACAAATATCCCATTCGATAACACGGACTTAAGGACCTCCACTGATTTCTTTGTGGTAAATATCACATACTGTATTTACTTTCTAGTAAACATATGCATGCTGTTTCTTTCCTATCATCAAGGTGAATAAATAACGAAAATGAAGAAAACTGAAAATCCTAGAGCTAACTGGCCCTAACAGAAACAGCAAAATCATTCTCACCGTGCAGCAAACTCTTTTGAATTCCTATTGTACATGGACCTGACTCCTGAGGACCTCTATTGAAATCTTGTTTAGGTTCTATATTTACTTTGTAGTAAATGCATACATGCTGTTTCTTTCCCATCATCTAAGTGAATATATTGAAAGAATGAAAAACAAACAAATAAAAAAGACTGAAAATCCTACGATAATTCTCGTAATCCTACAAGAACACTAGAGTTAATCAACCCTATCTGAAACTGCAAAATCATCTCACTCTGCTGCAACCTCTTCAGATATTACAAAGCAACACTTTCATTTATGTTGCCAACATATTAAATCCAGGTAATGAAAAGATACTCTACAGAATGAAATTCATCACATGAGGTCCCTCCTTCCCTTGGGTCCGGAAACACTGTATAATTCATCCCGCCTAGAAAAAAACATAAAGAAAACAAAAAAGAAGAAAACAGTGTACATGTAAATTGAGGGAGATGGGGGATGGGGATGGGGATGGGGGCGGGGGCGGGGGCGGGGGCGGGGGGCGGTTTCTTTTGCTTGTAGTGAGCCCTGCAGCTCTTTTAATAACTTCACTAACACTTCAAAACCAGCCATCAATTTCCAACAAATTGTCTAGATGCCCTTTCAAAATGAAATGTTTTAATGTATAATGCATCATCAATATGCACATACATTCTAATTGAGAGAATTACCTTCTTCAAGGCAATAAGCAGCTGACACCAGGCAATGCCACAAATAAAACCCCATGCAACAAAGGAGCTAACATACCACTACATATATTCGGAAAAAATAAAAGTTCAAACTACAAACCATGAAACAAAATTAGAAATACGCAACAAAAAAAAAAAAGGGGGGGGGGGGGGGGGGAAGGGGAAATGTTTAGCCAACTGCTTGATCCTAGTGTTATAAACTCATTCTAAAAACTACAAAAAAAGGTTCACCAAATCTGAGTAGGAAATGATTCTAGAGGGTAACACAATATCTAAATGATAGCAATTAGGCAACCTGTGAACGTTTGTTGACTTTTTTACGATCAAGTATACTCATCCCCTCTTGATGAAGTACGCCTTTACAACTTGGAAGCCATTGTAATCATACTAGAAAAAAGTCATGAACAGAAAATTTGACATTCGCTCGATCCCTTTTGAAACTTTAAAATTTCCTTGATAAGAGAAGATTCTTCCCTTCGAAAAAAATAACTTTGGTGAATTGTTATTTTCTTCAAAACTTTAGAATTCTCTAGAAAATACCTTAGTAGATTCATCTCCCCCTCTTCCCCACTTAATCTTATTTGTATTTCAACAGACTCGAGGCATGATAGCAAACACTGAGGCACAGCTCGCAGCCAAATCCAGTAGTCATTAGGGACAGGCCCAGATTCCTGCCAACAAAGGAATTAAGTAAAACTTTAGAACTTCCATGCTATGCAATGCCTAACTGAAATCATGTGTTACATCAACCTAACCTTATTGATGACAACAGCTTTCAGCTTTGGGGAGTTCTTCAGTAAGGTTGGTAACAATCTCCAGCTAGAATCACAAAACTCTACCTCCAAGTGAGTCAAATTACAAAACATGGGCAGAGTTTCTCTATAACAAAAGTTGCACTCTAGAGCCTGCAAGGGAGATAAACCAGACATCATTCTATTTTCAGTAAATCCTTTGTTTCAACTTATTCTTATGAAACTATGAAACTTAACGCATTATCAAGATAAAAGGCAAGCATACCACAAAAGTGCTCTGCCCTAAGCTTAGATATCTAACATTGGAAATCGCATTAAGAAGCTTAAGTAGCCTGCTCAAAAAGTCATTAGTCCAAGTGTCAAATGTTAAGGATACATTAATATATGCTTTAAACAAGGAATTTGAATTATTAATGATGATGCTTTCAGATACAAGATCTTCTAGATATAGGCCTTCAAGATTCGGGGCATCGATCACAACTTTAGATTCTGTAACTCCAATATTTCCTGAGAATTTTATTCTTAAATTCTTCAATGCGTGAGAACAAACGCATAACACCTTTAAGTTATCACCATCACATTTAGTAATACTTAAATCTTCAAGAACTGGGCAGCAAGATATGAGGACCTTGACAGCTTCATCGCCCACCGACTTAACTTCACAGAGATGGAGGATCTTGACATTAGGTAAACAAACCAATTGTTGAACATTGACAACTACACAACTTAGTTTTAAGACCACCAACGTTTTGCACCTAAAAAGGCTCCCAGGCAGTTCAACAAATTGTTTTTGATAAGTGCCACGAATTTTAACAGATGAAGTAGTTACGTCAATGTCGAGATATTCAACTTTGTACTTCACCGCAGCACGGATCCATGTTGTAACATGATAAGTATCACACAGTCCCCAACATTTGAATCTGAATTTCCGTACGTATGATATTTCACTAAGTAGAACGTTTTCCACAAAATTCACTAGGAAATGATAATCTGAGAATTCCTTATGATCAAAGTCTAAGTCTGGTATAGATGCCCAAAGGTTCTTCCATCTGGTGGCTAAAATGCTTGTACCAACAACATTCTTTGTTGTAAGGAACGAGAGAATATGGGACAGAACTGAATCAGGTAATTTGCTTATCCTGTCTTCATTCTCTCTTACTTCTGATTCTTTCAGAAGCTTTTGAATTTTAGGATTTGGCAAGCTTATGTCCATGGCTTCTGACATACACAATTTTTTTTTTTAAAAAAAAAGGGAAAATCAAGATTTGAGTTAAATAGCAGTAGAAATTATACATTGCAAAAACTAATCTCAGTCCAAGTTATAGTATTAAGAGCATTAATGAAATTCAAGTCTCAAATGCTGAAGAACAGAAAGACGAGAAGACAAACACCGAAGCTAAAATTATGGCAAACCCATGAATCTCTTCATACTTATAGACATATAGACAAATGGGTATATATTATATGCTGGTATTACATTAGTACGAAGCTATGGTCATAAAAAGTACCTGATATTAGGGTTTTGCAGATTTTGAAGATGAACTGTGAAGAAAGTTTATGGAGATATCAAGCTTTGATTGTAAGAGAGTAATCACCTCTAAAATTCTCACTGATTTTGCTGTTTGTCTGTTAAGCTCTAGAGACTTGAAGTCAAGAGGAACTCCAAGAGAGTAAAGGCTCTTTCTCTCCCTTCGATTTTTCTTTTTAAATTTTTCCTAACCTATATCTCAGTTGTGATGAATTTTAATTTTAATTTTTCTTATTTTGAATTCCTAAGTAGTAGCCCAAAAAACTGTCCAAAAGTTGAGGAATTTTTTAGTTTCCACCTCATCAGTAAAAGATTTTAAGATTATAAATAAAATTTTTAATTGATTTAAATCATTTAAATTTAAACCCAAATCAATTTTCTTTTAGCAAAGGCTCATGTTCTGGGCTCATTTTATAATTTTTTTTCTTTATATCGTAAGACCAGCTGGCTGTGCTCTTCTAAGTTAAAAGGATTCTGTGATTAGATTTGAGCAAAGTCATAATTTTTTCTTATAAAAAAATAGAAGCAGTATTGAAAATAAAAATCAAATGAGTTTTAATTAATGTTGCGGTAGATATCGTTTTTTTAAAATATTAAAATAAAACGTTTTAATTTCGATTCGTTTCGGTTAATCGTTTTGAATTTAATAATAATATTTTTTAATAAATAATTTTTAAAATTATATACATATAACTCGAAGTTCAAATATAAAAAGATACAAACAACAAAAGATAATGAATTAACTAACACATTAATATCTATATACTTTTATTTTTTGATAAAAACATTTGATTTATATGGATCACATAATTATATTATATTAACAAAAAATTTTACTAATTTTAATATTCCAAAGAGATTGCTCACTATATACATTAATCACATTAATTGATTCAAATTAAGTTTATCTCCTTTCTTTCAGTTACCCAACCCAAGAATCTCCATTCTCTTCATCAGCAGCAGCACGCACTGCCACTTTCTCCTTGGGCATTGCAATGATCATCGCATGGGTATTTTATGGCCAACACCATCATGGATACACTGGATTGTCAATTTTCTCCACGAGGATCGAAGTCTGCATACATTACTAATGCAAATGAAGTTCATCAGCGTGAAGAAGTCCAGTCTTTGCAAGATCAACTACCTCTGGTCCAGATTCGAAATCAAAGCGACCACTTGAATAAAAAATTGTTGGGTCTGCTTTGATTCGGTCGAAATAAGAGCAATCCATAACAAACGAGCCATACCGAAATGTTTGAAATCAATCGAAATAGGTCGGCACAAATGATGAAACGAAGTATATGCCTTGTCGGTTTCGTTTTCGTTTTCCTCATGGCACCAAAACGTTTCCACCAAACGAATTTCACAACTTTAATTTTAACCCTTTTGTTGCAAACAGAGAAGAGGTAACGTTTGTGATAATCCTCTGTAAACGTGACCAGCACTGATTCGTTGAGAAATCAATGTTAAGAGAACTCTACACAATGGAAATTACAAGTACTCATTCAAAAGAGTTGAATTATAACCAGAATATACTATCTTAATTTAATGAAAATTTTTTATTATTCAGTACATTGAATGGGGAGGAACCCAAGTTGTTTGACGGCGTCAGCTCCATTGAAATTCCATTAATTTAGTTAACATTACGTCTCAAACTTGAGTTTTTCAGAATATCAATATTTTTACCAGTAAGCCATTTAAATTGGTGGCTTTTATTTTTTATTTCAAAAACATTATTTTGCAAATAAAGAAACATAAAACAAATCCAAACATACAATTTCTTTCGCTTACTTTGACACGAAACTTTAATCAGAAGTTCATCAAATATTCCATTCTATAATGTGAACATAAAGATCTCCATTGAATTCTCAGTACAACATGTACCAAGCTAATGACAAGGAGAACGGTGTGCAAAAGCAATTTAGAAATGATCAGCTACCAATTAAGGAACCTTACAAGAGGAGTTTTTTTCAGACTAACAAGATCCTAAAACAATGCACCAAATTCCATGCCAAGTTACTGGTACTTTTGGCACCATTTTCGCAGGCCAATAAGGCAACGAAACGCTCTCAGAGTGAACATAATCGAATGCTGCATTCACATTGATTTTGTTGAATATCTCGAAAGACAATGAGCAATTGAGTGAACCATGATCATTTGCAGCAAAGTATACATGAAGGTTACCAATGTCTTGATGATTTCTTCCATCAGAAAGCACGGTGAAGACATGAATCTCATGACCTCTGGCTGCAAAACCATGATACAGTGTTGAAGGGTGGCGTTCCATGCTGCCAAGGGCAGCGTCAATTGGAAATGTCTTGGAGAAAACAGCAAGCCTGAGATTCTCAGATTTCGGTCCGAAACAAACCTTGTTCCATGGAAATTTAGCATCTCTAAGGTCTCCTCTAAATTTGGTTTCCTCTGTCAAAGAAATGGGTTACTTTAAAAGGATTTGACCTCCAAACTAAACCACCTAAATTACCTATATTCTTGTTTTACCATACTTGCGGGACTCAAGCATTATTTTATCTTGAAAATTGAAACACTTGACTCTCACACAACAGTTATGTCATCTCTTTCATGTCTACCTATTTTCTATCTTTGTTTCTCTCTCAAACGACCAGAAAAACACCACCTCTCGCCTTCATAGCCTACCACCACCGACAATTTAATCTGGTCACCGATCATCTACTTTCCTTCTTTCTTTCTTTCAATTTTTTTCTAATTTTTTGTCCTTTTCTCATCTCTTACTTTTGTCAAATTTCTCTTTTACTCCAATTATTCTCCATCTATCCCGTCGCGTGGGTAACGGTGGTGCCGTTAGCTGCTTCTTCCACCATCGTCTCACAGCTTCTAACTAATCCTAACTGCTGCTAACAAGCTTCTTTCTTCCTTCGCTAGCTTACTTCTCACGCCTCTTCTCTTATTCGAAGTCCTTTAGTCACACAGGCTTCTTCAAGTTCTCCCTAGACTTGAGTCTTGGAATGGTTTTCTTTTCATTTGTTACTTCTGGTGCCTGCAGGCTTCAATTGCTTCAGGTAGGATCTCAGATGTCTTTAACACTACCTCATATACCTCTTCCTCAGGTGTTTTGAATGCTTGAGGTGTAACAAGGGGCAATCCTGGTTTCTTATACTAATTTCTTACTTCTTTTCTAATCTCAAAGTTATATTCTCTTATGAAATTATAAAATAAAAATACAATAATTTTTTTTTTATTAATCTAGATTTATACAAAAATAAGAACGTATCATAAAATTTCTTTTTTTAATAATTATTTATGAGATTATATATTTTTATTTCTCTTATAAGATTAATATTTAATTTTCTTCGCTCCATTAGTTGGGGTATTTGTTATATTAAGTATTTTTTTTCTTAAAATTAGTATCTAATTTTATTCCATATAAATAATATTTATTTTATATATACAGGTATTCCACAAAAATTAATATTTTCTTAATAAAACAATATTAATGTCTTTTGTACTATAAAGTTAGAAGATTGTTGCTCTTTTAATTTAAATTTATTTTTTCATATATATATATATATATATAAACAAAGTATAAGGTAACAAAGAAATTGTTCATTAATTAAAAAGAAAATGTTTCACTAAAATAGTGTCAATTAATAATATTTGATTAAATCGATTTTAAAATTAATGTTTTAAATACGTTCTAAATTTTATTAACGGTTTTAAAATTTTTTATTAATAAAATTATTTTTTAATTTTATGTTTATATTAATATTATTAATAAAAAAAATTTAAATTATTAATAAAATTTTGAACAAATTTAAAATAAAAAACATTAATTTTATATCCAATCAAAATTTGCATAAGATCAATGGACCCCACTAAAGTGAACGAATAAAAAAAAAGAAAAAACCCTCTGAAAAATACTTGTGGGTCCAATCTGACACGATGTACAGACCTTACCTTGTTTCCATCTTTTTGCTTCATTTGCGCTCTGGCGCGTGTGTTTGACGAATCTCTCTCTCTCTCCAGCCTCGCCACTGAAACCCTTCAATCAACAGAGAGAGATAGCGAGAGAGACAATAAGAAAATCGTACGGATCCGTCAATCCCTTGCATCACAATAGCTTTCTTCTACGGTTTCTCTCTGGAACCAAACAAAATCAATTCGCTTTTTTGGAAACCCCTCACTTTCTCACTCAAAACCCCTGGTTTCCGTACAATTCCACCATAAACCCTAACTCCCTTCTCACTTTCACATCCAAATTAAATTTCCTTTTTCCTCTTTTCTTTCCTTTCTATTTGTTTCTCTGCAAGTAAACCCCTATTTATATTCCCATAAATGGTTTCTTGGCCTTTTCTTCAAAATTAGGGTTTTATTGTGTGATTTATACATGAATGGCTTCAGGGCCAATGCCAGGTGATAAAGATTCGAGAAAGAAGCAAAGATTGGCAGATATCAACGGCAACAAACTCTATGCCCGAAAAAACCACATCAAGCCCAAATATTCCACCGGTGTCGCTCAACAACGATCCTCACAGAAAACCCTAGTCACGACCACATACGACAACAACTCCTCGCAGCAGCAGCTTCCGCTTGTTTCGCGCTTCGATGCCGTGGCGTCCGATGATTCGTCGAGTCACAATAGCGGGCAACCGGGTGCACCCAACGGCGGCAATGGTGGTAGCGGGATCCCCGGCTATACCAAGCTCGATACCCGGATCAAGATAAGCATGAATTCAATATCGAAATTCGAAGCTAGAGTCTTGAAAAGGAAGCTAGTGAGCGAGCTTGATCAAGTGAGGTGCTTGGTGAAGAGACTTGAAGCTAAAGAGGGTCGGTTCGGTGGGTATAGTAACAACCGTACCCAGTCGTTTTCTGCGAATGAGATGGTGGTGGATAAGACCGTCACCGGAGTGAGAGTGAATTCAGAGGTGGGTTCCGTGGGACCCCCAAATTCGCGGTCTTTAAGGGGGTCAAGTGTATCCGTAGCAGCAGAGAATAGTCATAATCATGGTTGTTGTATTGAATTTGCAGAAAAAGAGAAGAGGGCCCCGAAAACGAATCAGGATTATAGGAAATCAGAGTTTGTCCTAGGGAAGGAGAAGTTAACTCCTGTAGAGAGCAACAAGAAGTTGAAGTCCAGTAATGGAGGGAAGAGGGATGGCGGTGGTGGCGAAATGGGAGGTGGTAGGTTTGGACCGGATAAGGGTTCGACTCAGTTGTTTAAGAGTTGTAACAATTTGCTAGATCAATTGATGAAGCATAAGTTTGCATGGGTGTTTAATAAGCCTGTGGATGTGAAAGGGCTTGGATTAGTTGATTACTACACCATTATAAAGAATCCGATGGATTTGGGGACAGTGAAGACTAGGTTGAGCAAGAATTGGTATAAGCCGCCGAAGGAGTTTGCAGAGGACGTGAGACTTACTTTCAGTAATGCCATATTGTATAATCCGAAAGGGCAGGACGTGCATCATATGGCAGAGCAGTTGTCGAAAATCTTTGAGGAGAAGTGGGCGGCTATAGATGCCGAGTATAATCTTAATAGGAGGTTTGAAGTGAGTCATGATATTGGTTTGCCAACTCCTACTTCAAGGAGAGCCCCTGCTCCGGTACCTTTGCCTCCTCTGGCACCTTTGCCTCCTTCAACTCCTGTCTCTAGTCCTGTTCCCGCTGTTGTACAAAATAGGATATTGGAGAGAGCGGAATCTATGACAATGCCTGTTGATCCCAATTCGAAAACTGTGAGTTCTGGTCACTTGGGTAGGACTCCGGTTCCTAAGAAGCCTAAGGCAAAGGACCCTGATAAGAGGGATATGACTTATGAAGATAAGCAGAGACTCGGCATAAATCTTCAGAATTTGCCTTCGGAGAAACAAGGCAGCATTGTCCAGATTATAAGGAAGAAAAACCCTGAGCTTTTTCTGCAGGATGATGAGATTGAGTTGGAGATTGACAGTGTTGATCCTGAAACGCTATGGGAACTCGATAGGTTTGTGACCGATTACAAGAAGAGTTTGAGCAAGAACAAGAGAAAAGTTGAACTTGTTATTCAACCAAGTGCAGAAGCTGGCAATAGTATCCCCGAAACAGTAAGACCATGAATGATTACTTACTGAAACGTGTACCTGTTTTTATTCTTGACAGTGTTGTTTGCTGATATCTTACTTCTATCGTTATATTCACAGAATCTGGCACCAGCTGTTGTAGAGACACTGAAAGCAGCCGAAGGTAAAGATTTTGAACCTACAAGGATTTGTAGTGCTTTGATTTAGGTTTACTTGTTCAAGCTTGATGAATTGATTTCCCAAAACTGGTTGGATTTTTGCGCAGTTGAAAAGATAGCCATGACATCGTCCCCTGTTCAAGAAGAAAAGCAAATTCAAGTTGATAATGGGAGTGGATCAAGTAGTTCTAGTAGTTCTAGCAGTGACTCTGGATCTTCTTCAAGTGGTAAATACTGAACTTTTCACTTATATGGTTGCAGTAAATAGATTGTGAGGTGATTGCATTGTCAATTGAGACCATCAGATTGAATAATTCACACTTATTTGATGCAGACTCTGATAGTGATAGTTCCTCTGGAGATAGGTCAGATGCAGCAAATTCACCTATGAGTATCTAGGTAGGAAGCATTATCTTTTCTCGTCAACTTTTATCCATCCCTTATTAATCTCATCATTTTGTGCTAACTCTTCCTTTCAAAGTTTGAGTTACATAACCCCTTTATCTCCAAAAATTTAATATCACACCAGTTTTGACCCATCCTTGTCGTGCCACTTTTTCATATTCTTTCATCAAGTAATTTATGCTCATCATCTGTGCTGTTAATTATAAACTGTTGCTTGCCTCAATCGTGGGTTTGGTGTGTGCCCATTTGTTTAACTGAAACTGGAACACTGGACTCATTTTTGTACCACTTGACCTACCGGAATCAGGTGACAAGATCAGCCTAATGATCTAAACAATCATAAGCAAAATTGAATAGGAAAGGAGACGAGCCATTTAGAAGTTTGGACTCTTGACTGTTTACTGCATAATAGTTCTGACGTCCAGTAAATTTGGTTTGATGGAAAGGTTTTCTTCCGTTCCTTCTATAATGAATACAGGACATTTTGGTGTTATTGCAATGTAGAGTCCTGGTGCTTTATCCATAGTTCCTAGAATTCAATTTGTCTTATGCACGTGGTTTACTCTTTTTTTTTTCTTTTGGGGGGTGGAGGGGTTAAATACTCTGGATGGCACTCTTCACTGATCAGGAAAATGGATTTTCGCATTGCAGATGTTAGTTTGAGTAGTATATTTTGCAGTTTTTTAATGTTAACTTTCTGTTTAATCCTTGCAATTGAATGATTTCTAATGATGTTGATGAGATTTTGTTGACACCAGATATCCTGAGATGTTGATTCTGCTTGGCAGGTCTACAGAAACTCTCCTACTTCCAAGGTGCTCCTCCTTCCAACTACACAATGATGCTATTTCTTTCAGAGTGTTCAGAATGAGCAAAATTTTGCCTTAATTTGGACCTTTGTACAAAATGCTACTTCCCCCGGATTTTGGAAGTACCGTTTTGGTTCCCTTTTAGTTATCGAAATTGTGATATAACAACTAGATAGTGTTAACAGATTAAAAGGTGAAATTTCTTTTTGGCTTTTAGAATCTGATGCCGTGTTTTCTTCTCCAATGTTCTGTTTGGCAGCATCCATATTGAATTGGAAAGTCGTACATTTGTTTTTATAACAAATGTAGTTGTGTTTTTCATTCAGAAGGCATCAACAAACAATAGTTCGTACCTCAACCTATAAATGTAGTTTTATAACATTGGAAGTACCGAAGGAAAAAATCCCAACCTAAATTGGATGAAGTTCACCACTGAATCCTCCCATAACATCAGGGAATTATTAATGCAATTAAGTTTGATGTATGGCCTACTCTACCTAAAATTGCAATGCCGGTGCCATTGGCATAAGTACAACACCAGTGAAAACGCAAAAATTGCAATTGCCAGCAAAATATTGAGTTCTTTTAACTTAGATTGGCAAACTTGATTCCTTTCTCGATAGATGATTTGAGCTCAGGCTTCAAGGCCTCCAAGCCTTCTTTTTCAAAGTCAGACAGGACTCCCAACCCAAAAACTTCCTCCACACCATTCTTTCCAAGCTTCACCTGCAGAAAGAGTACCATGCATCAAAGGCAGAACGAGTTATGGTATGTGAGTGTGCTAGTGAGCACAAACTACAAAGTAGAAGCCAACATGTGTGTACATTAACTGGCCAGCACGCACACAAAATACTCATCCTAGTACATCAATGAGTATTTTGGCATGAACAAAATCGCAACCTACACAATACAACAAAGGAGGGCAAAAAAGAAAAAAAGACACTAATCACACAACAAAGAGTACAGAATTATTAAATGCATTCATGCATGGTGTTAAACATATAGAACAAGTGGAAAAAGCAAAAATAAATAAAAGGCTCAACCTCAACCACTATTCACATGTTTTGAACTATGGTTGTAAATTTCGTTTCATTCGGCCAAAACGTTTCGAATTGCCAATATATTCCATTTCACTTTTTGTGTCAGACTGTTCCAACCAAAATGGACAGAACACCATATTTCAGCTCAAACATGACATTATATGATTTTTTTCATCTATTCTCCCCCATTGTTTAAATTTGCTTCACATAATATTTTTTGACAATTACACTTTTAATTAAGTTTAGAAAGTTTAGTAATTCAAGTATGCAACAGCAAAATATTTTTTGCCAATGCTGCTTTGTATTAGCAGTTCTTAAAATAGCATGAACTTGGTTTGTTTTGCATTAGCATTTGAATTTTGGATTACAATTATAACTTGGTTTTGGTTAATGCATCATCTTTATTATCTTATATTTGAATGATTATTTTATTATGATCTATATTTATAATTGTATATATTTTTTGAAAGGTAAGTAATTTGACCCGAATGTATTTGAAAATGCCATCAAATTTAAAACAGCACACCGAAACAAAACAAAACAAAACCGAAACATTCCATTTTAATAGCTAAAACAAAACGTTGTCCGGCACAAAATTTACAACCTTGTTTTGAACCTCAAAATAACATACAAGTAGAAATAACCCAACAAGAAAGAGAAACACCAGCCAGCCACGAATGTAAAAAATCTAAAAAGCATTTAATAAATACTTTTAAGGTAGCTCAATTACCTTAGAAGCAAAGAAAGGAAGTTCAGTGACGCTTGATTGCACAAACGAGCATTCCACTACATCTGGAACACCATTGAGTCCCTTCAAGCAAGCATCAGCAAAAATGGCTCCAGCATAGCTGCAAGAAACATAAAAATCAGCCAAGGGAATAAATAAGGTTTTACTTTTTCCAATAATGAAACTGCAACTATGCATGTAAATCACTGGACTTATAGTAGTACTTACAAAAAGAAGAATGGACTTATAGAAATGGATTAAAAAGTATAGGGATAAAAAATGAGAAGATAGTTAGAGATGCAGGACAAACAATGGAACTACACAAGATATCTCAGTAAGAGGCAAGAACATTGACAGAGAACAAAGCACAGCAGCTAGTGAGTTAATATGCAAATTCAAACAAGAAGCATGGATAAACAGTTGCCCCAGTGTAATCATCAAAAGAAAAGAAAAGAAAAAAAAGATAAACAGTAGGCCTAGTGAGAGAGCCAGGACACAAGCTCACAAGAGCGCAAGCACCAGCCACTGTACACAAAATCATACTACAGATTCCACAGAAATACAAAAGATATGAACAGATCCCAAAAAGTAATTCCAATAGTCAGCCAGAGATAATTTAACATACAGCAAAAGTAATCTGGCAAGCAATTAGAGGTCATTTAAATCCAAATCTTTAAAAAGAATTTTGTTTTTGCCATTAAAATAGGTATTTCTAACCTTCAAAACAAAACACAATAGGAATTCAGGTAGTGGCTAACATTAACCACAACACAGTTTCAACAGCCTATGGATCATACATGCACGTAAAGGATTCCAATGAAATTATATTTTTTTTATAAGTGATTCCAATGAAATTATTAGCATACAATTTTCTTTAGCTACAACTTCAATAGGCAAACATCATATTTATAGAAGAAAAAATAGAGCATCAAAGTATTAATGGCAAATACAGATGGGATAGCTACAATCCAAACTTACGCCATTGACAATGTTGCAGAACCCTTTCCTGCCTTTGCTTCCACGACTTCTGTCCCTCCATCTTGTGTTCGCTTTGTAAGGGCCTTAATATATTCATCTGACAGGTTGGCTTTCGGTGTGGCCTAGAGATAATCAACCAAGCAATTGAAAATTAGCAAAGGCAATAACAAAAAGAGGCAGCCGAACTAGACGTCACATCAGAATTATACCACCTCCAAAACACATGCAAAGCAATTACCTGGGAAAATAGTGGGAGAATAGTTACGCCAGCATGACCACCAACAACCGGAACATTAACACCTGGAAACCAATGCATGAATTAAAGTCAATAAAGAAACTTCTCATGATATAATTCATAAGTAGTAGTTTTTTTGCACATTTTGGTTGCAGATAACTGTGGGTCCATAAATAAAATCCATCTTTGGAATAATTGAATCTAATTCTTAAGTGTTAAGACTCAAGAAAAAAATAAACATACACTGAAAGTAAATAAGAATATAGTCTAGTGAAGTGCTCAGCCTTCTTTTTTTTAAAGAGGTGGGAGAGACAGCAGAAATAAAAGAGCAAGCAAATGCTTTAGGCAAACCTTCAACTGGTACATTTGCCTTTCCAGCATAGAAAGTCTTGGCCCTAACCACATCAAGGGTAGTCACACCAAACAACTTCCTTTCATCATAAGTCCCGGCTTTCTTGAAAATCTCAGCCGCAATTGGAACAGTTGAGTTCACAGGGTTACTTATCATATTAACAAGTGCCTGTTAAAAGAAATGCAATTTCCAAATTTCAGTCATGTAACATGTTATGAAAAAACACAGAGAAAAACTAATCAAAACAACTGAGGTACAACAATCTACATGCATCAATCTAGACTGGAACACTGGGAATGATAACCTACAGCAAACATTCATGTATGGATGATCTGTTTAAATTAGGTTTCTTCAAATCAGTAGCTATAGCAACCAAATGCACTATTTTTGATTCATCAGTTAAAAAATGCAATAGAACCATCCAGCTATACTGGAACACCCTTAAACTCCTTGAATATGAAAAAAATAGTGGGCACTCACATTTGGGCAGTACTTTGCTATGGCAGTGCAAAGAGACTTTACGATTCCTGCATTGATGTTGAAAAGATCATCACGGGTCATACCAGGCTTCCTCGGCACACCAGCTGGAATGATGACAACGTCAGATCCCTCCAAAGCTTTACCCAGCTGTTCTTCACCAGCGTAGCCAGCAACCTATAAGAAAGACCAAAATAAAACATGCCAAATTGTATTAATAAAATGAAAACAATAAAGATTCCTAATGATGTACATATGGATGCGCATGTCTACGTAGTGTATACATCAAAGCCCAAGAGAACAGAATAAGATTAGTGCACGGGCATATCAACTCAGATTGCACACAAACACAAAAATTACGAACTTTTGGAGGAGAAAGAGAAAACAAAATAACCGAAGCAAGTAACAATGCCAAAGGCAATAATTACATTCTAACATGTAACCAAGTGATCCACATACATCAAGCTAAAGCCATATTAAAAATCCTAGAAAGGCAATGGCAGTTTAATCGAACACACAAATACGCATATTTATAGTACTATATAAATATAATTTCTGGAGAAAAAACGGATTCAGTAAGATAATTAAATCAAATCAAATACATCGGACAGAAAAAAAAAAAAGAGTAGTGAGACAAGTAGTTGACTCAATCAAGCAAAAAAAAAAAGATGCAAATGAGCTTGTATGTATACGTATACGTATTAAACCCTAGAGAGAGAGTATGCTGTGTGAGTGAGAAAGGTAGACCTCAGATCTAGAATTGATGTGGCTGACATCAGCTGCGACACCGGGGGTGTTGGCGATATCGTAGAGGGCGAGATTGGAGACGAGAGGGTTGAGCTTCATGAGGAGAGAAAGCGGCTGCCCGATTCCTCCGGCGGCGCCCAAGACGGTCACCTTCCGCTCTGGTACCGACTCACTGGCGTAGCCCCGACGCAGGACCTGCCTCGCCGATCCCGACGATCTCACCATCATCGATCTCATCATTTTTGCTTCTGCTTTTTAGCGTTGGGATTTCAGAATTGAGAGAGAGAGAGAGAGAGAGAGGTGAGAGACCTAGAAACGTAGAATACAAAGAGAGAAAAGAGCAAGAGTCTTTATACAGGTCCCTCGATGAATTGAGCTTTTAATAGATGAAACGTTGAAATGTTTACCACGAGGATGGAAACCAAATCCTATATCCTTTATAAGTAAATATGTCCCTTTTAATCTTTTTAGCATCAAATAATTTCTCTTGACAGTAATCATAAAAATTCTCATACAATGTATATATGAAATATAATCCAAAATTTATTTTTGAATTAAAAGAATAGCTTAGGGAAATTACAGAAATTTTTATTATCAGACAGTAAACATTTTTCATTATTAAACTAAAAAAAAAAAACTTGACTGTACAGATTTATACCTTTAACGTTTTTTAAAAATTTTATTAATAATAACAATTATAAATTTAAATATTATCAATAAAAATTTTAAAAATTATCAATTAAAATTTTAATCTATACAAATAAAATAAATAAAAAATTCCTCCTAAAAACTGATATCACAAAGACAATCCACACTTCACATCCTTTTGTTATTCCCAAGACATTTTCTAAATTTCAAGCATCACATGGTCCCATTTTGCACCATTCAAGAAAAGGGTATGGCGTACTTAGAATATTCAACGTGTACCACAAGCATTGCTCCTTTTTTCTTTTTTCATTTCACAACATAACCTTCTTTTTATATCAACAATTACGCCTCCCTCTGTAATATTATCCGATTTGTAACTGCTTCAATAAAAAATGTCACAATGGGCTACTAGCCAAACACATTGGAGTGATCCTTTGGCTTCGAAAACATACTCTTTGATTACCCTTCCGTTCTTCCGATTTGTTTGGAATGAGAGAAACAAAAGAATATTCAATGGAGGGATACAAATAGAGATAAATGACTTTGCTCCCTTAACTTTTAGTTTGAAAGAAAATTTTTTGTTGATGTAAATGATTTCATAGTTTTTTGTAAAATCATCTTTTGTAAATAGATTACACCTTTTTTATGCTTTTTATACAATTTTTACTTGTAAAAAAAAATCACCCTTCATAGTTTATCTAGCCTCACTTTTTCTTCTCCATTTATCTCTTCAAAAAATTGAACCTGAATTTAAAGTTTCATTCAATCGTTCATCATCAAAGAAACTGAAAAAGAAGAAAAGTTGGCATTCCCATTACACAACACTAGATTCTGATAATTGCAGGAGCGTCGGAAATTAATTCCAGCCTTTTCAATGCAAGATCAATCTGAGGCTTTAATTTTGCTGATGAACGCTTGAATAATAATGAATAGCCGATGTAATCTTTCAAGTCTCACTGCAGGAAAACATCAGTGAGGCCTTCATTTAACGCGCCATAGTAAAGCAACAATCTTGAAAATTTTACCCTTCAAAGAAACAAACTACCGACCTGGGCACATCCATTCAATAGGAGGAGAGAATGCGTCAAATTGTGCGAACAAGTTCATCTTTACAAACTTGGGTCTTTCTTATCCAGTCTAGAACATCAGAACAGTCTTCACGTCTGATGAAATGCCTTCACAATTAAACAGACATTTAGCTACTCCAAATAATATAAAAATGCACGAATAAGTATGTAACTAAATTGTCAGTGCTACTTGTTTAATACCTGTTTGTTTTTCTTTCCCTTTTCTTTTTTCTTTTTTCTTTTTTGATAAGAAATATAGATGGCGGAAGGAATTTTCACTACACTGTTCGATATTCACTACAATAAAAACATACCTGTTCTTAGTGCGGTAAGCCTTGAGTAAAGAAGATTCTCGGCGATTTGATATATCTTTATACATTTGAAGCGAGTCGGGCACAATTATAGTTCCAGTTTGGTCATGGTACATGTCATAGATGAACATAAGCACATTTTCCTGCAAAAGTTGTCCTTTACAGAAATTAGCAAAAGGGTCAAAAGATGCTAAAAAATCAAAGAGATAGAAAGCATTTGGAACTTTACTGCTACTGGTCAATGAAACTTCGTAAGCATCAATCTCCAAATAACATAACTGGGACATAATCAATCTGTTTTACAAAATGTGACTGCAACAAAGAATTTATTTAAAAATCTTTAATGATGACTGATAATATATTGCTTATAGCTTTACAGAAACCTGATTACGCGCATATGAACAAGTTAAAAAGCTAATTCACGTGAATTATCATCCGCTTTCAAATAGAGGAGTTACCTATTTGTTCAAATGAAAAATAAACATATACACTACATCATAAAAACGAATATCTTATTGTGCATGTGTTTGCATTTTTGTCCTCTTTTATTTTTCAATCTATCAAACACTACATGAATTTTCTTTCCCAGCATATTTTTTAAACTAATTTTCTTCTGTTCTTTCTTTAACAGGATGCACAAGAATAAGAACACTGTCGCTGGAAGATCTGCGCATAAACATGAACTGCAGTTTCTTGTCCAAGCAACGGTTTCTATTCTTTTTTTCTTTTTTGCCTTCCTTTTTGGTGCATATTTCTGATGCAGAATAGGAAAAAAGATATTTGTTATTTTAGGATTTTTGCATTTGTGGGTTTATTTTGTAATTATGCTTCTCTTGAGAATCAAGGTTTAGAGAATTAAATATTTATTAGAATTTGATTTACTTTCCTATTTAAGTTACGCCTGGCGCCTTGAACACTTCTATTAGGGTTTTAGGTGGACATTAATAATAGCGTTTGAGTTAACCTCTCTCTTTCACTTTCTTCCCTTCAGTTCTCTTTCTTCTCTACTGTTTCTGTCTCTTCTCTTATACCTATTCTTCTTTTCTTCTTCTCTATTCTGCTTCTCTTCTACTTTGTTTTTCTTCTTCTACTTCTTCTATTATTGTCCCCTTTCTTCTTTTCTGTACTATTCATCTCCCCTAGGCCATGATTTCTTCTCTTCTTGTTATCTGTTCTACATCGATTTCTCTTCATTCTCCCCCACCCTTGGTGCCTGGTTCAAACACTGGTTCTTGAAGTTCCCCATGCTCTTATGGCAAGGGAAGCGCCAACCCACCTATAGGTCACTGGCTTGTTCAGTGACTGCTAAAGGAATGAAAGAACAAATAAAAAGTAATCCAGACAGGTTTTAGTATACCAACCTAAAGAAATAAAATTACAAGTGACATACCAGGGGTTTAGAAGCATCCAGCCAGTGATAAATACGCTCATTACGGAACCATGTCATTTGCCTTTTTGCAAAATTCCTACACAATAAATCAACAATCAATGGGTTTAATTTACTGGATCGCAGGAATAGAGTCTATACGTCCTCTTGCGGGACATCTGATTAAATTGGAACGAAATAGAGTCTATATAAATGCAATTAACATAACTGGATGTATTACATATACAAAATGATAATTTCAAACTATAACCTTCGGTCCTTCGTATTATCTTACCTTTTTTATCGGTAAAACTCACATACACCACTCAAACTTGGGACCTTTAGGACCCAGGTCCTCAACCTTAACCATTGAGCCAAGGCCTTCTGGGCATTCATATTATCTTTACTTTTAAGAGGTTGATCTACGAACCAGAAACAACCACCCTCCTCCACCCCACCCACTCCAACTCCTCAATCAAAAAGACAAAAAGGAGCTAGAAGGATGTTCTTTACAAAACAACTTCCTACCCTTTGATGATTGTACATATTCATTAATTAACTAAACAAGCCTCACAATTTTGTGCATAAGTTCACTGTGTGTACTCATTCCACACATACACATAACCAAAATGCATGATAAGTGATAGTTCTATGCTCCCACTCTTTTCCATCATTTTTTCACCCTTTATTCCAGTAACAACCCTTTTTACCTGTCTTAGTAAGTAAATGAAGTGGTAAGTTACACAATCAACTTTTCCCCTTTTATTTTAAATACAATTTCTACCAATTAGAAGCATTGTTGTTGAAGACTTTTGCCCTAACAACAATAAGCTGATAAATATGCTAAATACTCGAGACAAGAGAAACTTATCCTAACAATTTGGACTTTGATACATAAAACAAATAAATACTATTATGAAGTGAAAACACATTACCTTGATGCTTTCTGAAATTCAGATAAAAATGAGTAAAATTCCCCCGTGGAACTCCAACCCCCTTGCTGTCTACACCTTAATAGGTAATCCATAGCCTGAAATTAGCAAACCGTATCAGCCTCAGCCTCAGCATGATTGCCTGAAATTTGTAAAGCACAACAGAGTACCAAATAAAAGCAAGCAAGAAACTAAGGACTACGAAAAGTTGGATTTATTAGATTTAAGGTTCCCCCACCCCCCCCCCCCCCCCCCAAAAAAAAAAAAACAAATAAAATAAAATAAATGAGTAGAAGAAAAGAGAAGGAACCTGCTGCAAAAAAAATGCAAGGCGCGTGTTTGGGAGGGGGATTTAAGCAAGCTTTAATCAGCTTGCTTAAATGTAAAGACGCTGTTTCATTTCCTATTATTGTAATTTAATTTTTATTTGAAAGCTACCAATTGTTGAGCTAATTCAAAGCAATCAAAAAATTATAAGCTAAACAGATCAAGAAATTCCTTGCGTTTATAAGTTAGTCACACGGCTCAAAGAAAAGGAAGCTTATTTTAAGAGCACAAAGAACTTGAAATCAAGTAAAAGATTTTTCATAACTAATAAAATTGCATTATTTTTAACAGTCTTTCAAATTTGCTTTGAAGATGGCCTGGTTTCTATGAAACCGAAAAAAGATTTATTCTGTGCTTCCATTTTCATCTTCTCTCTGAGAAAGGCAGGACAAAAGGGAAATGCTCCCTCAAATTTCAAAAATTAAAAAATGTAAATTATATGTTACAAACAGGTCATTAGCTTTTAGAATACTGAACTGATAACTGAAATTTTTTCTTCAATTCTACTTTTACATCCTTTTATGAATTAGATGAACACTCTGAAACAATTGCTTCCTTCGAAACTTCTAAAAATCTCCCTCCCCCACATTCAGACTTTAAATGTTTTTTTGTAGGGATGTCTCCTATGAGAAAACAAATTCACCTCTAATCAAAATAAAGGACTACTAAAGGTTAGCACTTCCTTGAGTCGTGAAATACAAACAAAATGACACAATAACCCTTTGAGTTAGATAATCAAATACATTTTAGTTGTGCCTTGTCTAAAAGTACTCAAACATATTCAGGATTTATACATTCTTCACACAAACTAATGCAATTTTTTAAATCTGCCGTCGTAACTGCTAAGTAATTCCCAAGAAAAATTGATGTACTGCAATTGCATTTGACAACTTATTTTATAAGAGAACATAAATGGACACGTGAAAGGAAGAAAAAGACAACAAAATCCCTAATGCAAGAAGCAAATACTACATAGATTTTTTTTTAATAAGAAATAGTACAAAGATTATTACTATAGCAATACATAATGGAAAGAATGCAAGAAGAATACAAAAAGTATACTTGTCTGTAACCAATTGCTCGAGTTGCAGAATTTGAATTCGGTAGAAGGCCCATATCAAGAAGACATCTAGCCTCAGACAAAATTCCATCACTTCCTACAATTTCAATATACATATCAAACAAAGAGTTGAATGTCATATCCTCACATCATGAATGAACGAACCCAATTTAAACATATCACCTAATATGAGATAATCAACTCTTTCATGCTAAACTTGCATTTCAAAAAAATAAGAAAATTACAAGAATAGAGAAATAAGCAAAAAGGAAACAGTGGCAAACTAGATGTACAACCCAAAAAAAAAGTGATATGTATCCAAAACAATGAAATACACAAAAGAGAGAAGCAATAACCCTGTTACTGAAATTCCATCACTAATAAGGAGTGAAAGTATCCCAACATAACATCTCAGCTCCTACACAAGGAATTAGCCTACCAAATCTTGAGTTGCTCAACATAAAAGTGAACAGATTAAGTAAAATTCTCTAATCAAAGAAAATTTTCCATCAGAATCTCAGATGATGACTAGATACAAGTTAATTAATTAACTGAAAACAGGAAGTTAAACACTGGCTAAGCTCTACTTTGTATGCCAAAGAAGTGGGGACATATATCAGAAATGGTGTTCAATGAAACATCTTATACTGAGACTAAGTTTCAATATTTCACAATAGAAGTCACTTCCCTCAAGAACACAACTGAAGTACCAAACATAACCATGCAGAATATGAAAGTAAAACCAGTGACATGACTGCAGCCATGCATGTACAAAATACGATAGTAAATTATGAATCATAATGAACAATGGAAAAAAGTAAATTTTAAAAAGCAGAGGACACAAGTAAATAGTAGACTTTCAAGTCATGTACACATACAGTTATAAAGCAGCATTTAATTATGAAGACAAAGTTAACCTATGAAAACATAGAGGCAATTTTTATGTAATCAGGGCCAAGTTAATATGCCTTAGACATGCATACATATCAATATGCCAATAAAGCATGAAAAAAAAAACTAAAATATTATAGCTCTTGATACAACTTTTTAGTCATTAAGCATTAGTAGCAGTATAGCCAACTCAGCCAGAGAAATCATGGAATGCCTAAGAAATTAAAAGATATAAATGAACTTTAAGTACCTGGTAAACCAGAAACGTACAACTCATGCTATTATTACCAAATGCATCCATGGTACAAGAATAAGAATGCATTTGATGTAGACCCCACAACATGCAAAAAGAAGGACGATGTACAAAAATATCCGAGCACACTTCATACTCCAAAACAAATAACACTGTCATATATAGAGTAATATGGCCAAACATAATAATTTTCTTGTGGACTGTGTACAGAAATCTTGACAAGCGCAATCAACTTTGACAACAAATAATCATCTGAATCACAGAGTTCATAGATGATACACAAGATTTAGTGTCTATGGAAGAATTTGAGAACATGAAAGGACAGCACAAATTTTATAGCAATGCCGTATCTACCTGAAAGCATATCTTCACACCGTAAATCAATTGATCTATAGAGATCAATTCGAGGGCTTGAGAGGAAAAAACAGATGAACTCATAGTCCAAATCCTTTGGCATAATTTGCTCAGAAACATCAGACGAAGATTTGGTGTCATGAGAACCGCTTGTATCACTTGAATCACATTTTTCTCTGAAAGACTCATAAGGTATCTGAAAAGCAGATGGAGGAGAACCACTAGACTGCCAGCAAACAGATTGAATAAAGGTAAATGCAAATGTGTAACATTTTCAACTCAGAAAAAGAAACTGTTTAGCTTACAACGAGCATATAAGATTCTCTTACATCAGTTAATTCACCAAGCTGCTAACAGAAATGAAAATTCTGAAGGAAAGCATATTCTAATTAGACGAGCATTTCTAATGAAAATTATTATTTGACCTATCAAATTTACATCCATGACATAGTTTTTCAAGTGTGTGTTAGTTTTTCAAGTGTGTGCACATATGGAGAGAGAGGGAGAGAGGGCGCATTCTAGCATGCACAAATACACCTAAAACCATAGTTTTCATAATCTTACAATTCATGATTCGATTCATACGATTTGATTCAATCCAAGACACACGATTCGAATTGGTATGCCAAATCTAAGTTAATCCTGAATCAGTATCAAATCTACTATTCGTTTCACTTCAATTCAATTCGCCCGATTCAATAAAACTTACGATTTTTGTAAGAAAAATTATATAAACAAGATGTTTAGAGCTAAAATAAACAAAGTTCAATTAGTTTTTCTCTTTCATAAGTTAATCTAGAAATTTAAGATTCTAAGACTTTTTGTGATGAAACAAACAAGCCCATATAGTATTCATATCTTTGATTTCAATCCATAATAGTATTAAGTATAGTAATACTATTATTTTATTTTATTACTTTATTACTTTATTTATTATATTGTGCTATATTAGTGGTTAGTTGTTAGCAAATTACTATTATGTGACTATATTATTTTAATTAGAGTAGATCATGGTAGACAAACGTTTTTTCAATTGGTCACATGATAATGTTAAAATATTTCACTTTTAATGTATATTTTTTGTTTTACATGTATACATGTCAATTTAAATTGATTTTAAGAATTAATATTGAATCTTACGATTCGATTCCTGATTCTCAATCACACAAACTGACCTTAATTATCTCAAGACTGCGCCGTAGACGGTACCAATCATTGGCAGCCAAAAACTGGGCCTTTGGATCACCTGCCTTGACCACCAACTGCACAGCTGCATCCCAGTCATCGTCTCTTTGTAAATCTGCAAGTTCTGAATGTACTTCAGAGGCAATTTCTGGAGAGGCTTTTGGAACATCTGGCTTTCCATATATAAACCTAATATGATCAACAAGGAGATATGGTGAGCATCTACCATAAAGTTGTTTTTCTTCTTTCAAAACTCAAAAACAAAAATCAACTCACAGCACAAATTAACAATAGTGAGACTTGCTCCCACATAGTGAAGGAAGCATTTATGTGTTTTTAGTCAAGTTTTAATCGAGGGAGAAAAGAGTTCAATCTGCTACCCCTTGCTATCTGAGTTGTGATATGAGAAACATTATTTGCATTCCCATCTGCAAAAAGTTTACAATTGGGTGCTAATTATCAACTACCTACTGATAAAACAAAGTTGCTCAACTAGATTACTCATGGTTCTGCCTCATCAAAGATTTTCACATTATTTCAGATTTCAGTTTTGCCTTGTAACCCTTCCTTTCTTAGAATCCCACATAATTAATAGTTTTATCGGTTACCATTTACATGCAACCTTTCATCCTTGCAACATTAGCGTATAGAAGTCAGGTAGTAAATTCAAGAGAAAGTTTGAGTATAGATGCACTTATGTTTTCTCAAAGAGAAACAGAGAAAGAATATGCAAAGAAAGAAAGAATTTAATTTAAAGCTCACCTACAAAAGGACATGTGGTAACGTACCATCGCAAGTACAATCCAGTCCCTCCAGTAACTATGGGAACATGGCCACAGTCAAGAATATCTCTTGTAGCTTGCCTTGCATCCTCAAAATATTGCCCAACAGAGTATTCTGAGAACTTATAAATTTATAAGCATTTTTACTCGAACAAAAAGAAATTTTCAAATATATAGTACTAACAGATGTGCTTTGTTGACATTTGACGGTCCCACAGGTAACATACCTTCAGATGGATGCAATATGTCAACAAGATGATGTGGCACCTCCTGCAAAAAGATTCAAAAGCCTAATGATTATCGCAACTACACAAACCAACTAAACAAGATGTATTTATCAAGTTTCAGCTACCGAATAATAGGCTAGGCAAAACAACATGGGCAAGAAGTGTTAAAAGTTTAATGGAGAATAAAAGTCTAACGGCAATATAAATCATCTTATTTAACTCAAAATGGCTTACTATCATGCTCATATCTTGCTAAAAAGTTTTTATATCAGGAGTGATCCAATTCTATAATCCTATAACTGAAAATTCATTCGCTCAACCGTCTGAGTATTGTACTTTTCAGCAATAAAGCAGTGTCACATGTCTGATCAGTAGCCTAAAATCAATAAAATGAAAGAAACAGATGAAGAAAAGAGGGAAAGCACATTAAGATCAGGGCATAATGTGCACCACACTTAGTTTTGCAGTTTCTAAGCAAATAAGCATGCATAGTTATACGTACCCTGTTGTGTATGCCACACAAAAGCATGTGACAGAAAATACAAAGTACAGCATCACGGAATGTATCCAAAAGGCGAAAGCTCAATTACTATCACTATTCCTCACTCTTCGTGGCACTGGCTTATCACCTCTTTCAGTGTAGTGACAAGTAAATTTCAATTGTAAAAGCAGACATTAAACATGTCATATATCTCAATTTTTTTTTTTTATATTTTTGAATAAGTAAATGTCAAATATCTCAATTAGGTACCTTTCTATCACTTAGGGAAGGCTTTGCAGATCCAACATCAAGACCCCGATACACCTGCAACAGAAACCATATTAAATCCATGAATGTGGCAAGTAGGTTATGTTGATTTAAAGTTTTTTATGCATAACCCATGTTAATATGTAAAGAATGATCATAGATAGATAAAGCCCAACCAATTAATATGTAAAGAATGATCATAGATAGATAAAGCCTAACCTTAGTCTAAGAGAAATGGAAATTTCCATGTTTTCGAAGTCTTAAACAATGAAAAAAATTGAGAGGTAAGAAAATTTTCTTTTATTTGTCCAAAAGTTTAAGCAGCCCTTAACCTCCATTTGGTTCAGCTACTAAGTTCAATGAAACAATTTTGAAAACTGAATCTTAAACTTACTATTAATATTTTGTTTTCAGAACATCTGCCTAACCTCAAACAAGTTATGCTAAGCTCACCTGACTGGAAGGTTTTGTTTCTTAACAGCCCAAATGAAACAATTTTTAAGCAGTCCTTAACCTCCATTTGATTCAGCTACTGAGTTCAATAAAACAATTTTTTGAACAGAATCCTGAACTTACAATTCATGTTTTTTTGATGAGTGCAATTCATGTTTTGTTTTCAGAACATCTGCCTTACCTCAGCCAAGTTATGCTAAGCTCAATTGACCGGAAAGTTTTGTTTCTTAACAGCCCAAATGGAAAGTTTTGTTTCTTAACAGCCCAAATGAAACAAATTTTAAGCAGTCCTTAACCTCCATTTGATTCAGCTACTGAGTTCAATGAAACAATTTTTTGAACTGAATCCTGAACTGTAATTCATGTTTTTTTTACAAGTACAATTCATGTTTTGTTTTCAGAACATCTGCCTTACCTCAGCCAAGTTATCCCAGTAAGCTGGGTATACTTGAAAGAAAGTTTTGTTTTCTTCACTCTAGAACCCAAAAGACGTTTCAGTTTCCAGGTTGTATTTATTAGATTAAATAGGACTAGTCGGGTAGATAGAGGTGGGAAGTCTTCACACAAGTAGGTCTGCTTGACAGAAAGTTTCTCATTTTGACCATAGTCCAAAACAACAAACAAAGAAAATAACACCCACAACTCGCATCTTTCTTCTCCTTACATCTTCCTCCATTTTCTCAGGAACCAAACAAGGCAATAATTATCTAACACTGTATGAGCACCAATTAAGCCCTCGAATAACGCTTACCGTATTCAGATTCTTCAACTTTCACTACCAAAATTTCCATAAAATATAAATCTCCACTCAGTGGAACCTCATAGAACTACTTGGCTCTAACCAAGATAACAGTTCAAAAAAAGGTAGAGACAGAATTCCAAAAGGAAAAGAAAAAAAAACAACCATTACAATGATCATAAACAATACACTGACCTGGACAGAGTCGGCACTGATGATTTCACCATTGAGACGCTTCGCTAGCTCCAGTGCAAGCCTGCTTTTGCCTGACCCCGTAGGCCCTGATATCACTATCACCTTCGCCTTCTCTTTCTTCTTCTTGGTGGGAGAAACAGAGCACGTGGTGCTAGAAAATCTCCTTCGGCGTGTAAATGATGAAAGGAAGGGCTTTTGTTGTTGCAGCCACAAGCAACATGTACGGATCCCACACACCCAACTTGCTATCATTTGCTTCTTATTCGTGTTGAGAGAGAAGAAATGTGTTGGTGTGTTTTGTTAGTGTTTTCTTGAGTTGAAGATTTTCTGCATCAGTAGCGTCTCCAAGTGAAGGCTTGAGGAGGATAAGGTTTTTTTTTTAAGGTTTCTTTCTGTTAAAAAGATTTTTGATTCAAAATCTCTGCATAAGGAGCTTTCGAAACCCTCAACCCCTAATATATATATATATATATATTTTTTTTTTTTTTTTTTTTTTTTTTGAGAGGTACAGTATCAGATTTTTTTCCTTTTTTTATTTTTCTTTTGCAGTGCACTCACGTCCTTTTATTTTTTTCCTTTGGTGGTGGAAAGAGTATGTTTTGTCTTTTTTTTTTTTTTTTTATCAAGTCAGATTGCTGAACCCTTTTGAAAGAAACAGATTTAAGGATTCTACTGTGTATATAAAATGATATTGATAAAAAATAATGAGTTAAATCCAAACTCAATTGGATTTGTAAATAACAATTGGATGGTTAAGATTTATAATTAACATTTACCTTTTTCTCTATTAGTAAAATTGGGATGATCATATGATTCATAAGCACTTGATCGAACTACCAACAATAACCAGATTATAAAAAGTTGGTACTTTTGCAACCTCTCTTCAGGCACAAAACTTCAAAAGAAGAAATTGAAAATTGAAATATTGAAAAGAATACAATTTGAAATGGAATGAACATCACTTCACAGTGACATGCTTCCAAAAGGATGCCTACATTAATAAACTTTAACATCCTACCTAAACTTGAAATCTACCAACTGGTGGTTACATGAAGTAGTTTAACTAATGCTTGAATCTGAAGACAACCTTTCAAAAATCATTCTATCTAACAATGAGAAAAAACCCACAATCATCAAATTAATTTTCAATGACAACAAAAACTTCACTTGATCGACAGATTCAATCCCTCTTCCCTCTGGCACTTGTTTCTCTGCTTCTCATAGGAACCACGCGATTAGTCCTTGATAACTTGAAGAGCAACCAGAGCGATATTTCTAGGCTATATGGCAAGCAAGAAAGTTACAAGCATAAAAACCCAGTCTTTGTTTCCCCCCAAGATCTTATGGAAGATGGCTGCAATGTTTTTGAAGGGCAATGGGTATGGGATAATGCATCATACCCTCTTTATACAGAAGAGAGCTGCCCTTATTTGGTAAAGCAAACAACTTGTCAAAGAAATGGAAGATCTGATTCTTTCTACCAGAATTGGAGGTGGCAGCCTAGTTCATGCAATTTGCCAAGGTAGCTTTCTCTTTTGGACCTTTATGTGTTAGCATTACTGTTTATTTATAAATAACTAATGAAAGATTTGATTCTATCAATGTTTTATTTGCTGGATTATTCATAATTTGGATGAAACCATGCATCTAAGTTATTAAAACATTGTATAATTAGCAATTAGAAAGTGCTTTTTTGCTTTCAAAAAGAAAAATTTGTTGTTGAAAGACAGAAGAAATACTTTCTGAGTAGTAAACTTTTTCTGGATGCTTTTTGTTAGATGGTTTCAACAAAGTGGATGATTATGAAATATAAAGTTAAAAAAAAAATAGAACCCCTCTTTTTTACATAAATGGGCGTTCAAAAACACCTTCAGGCTTTTTTTAAAAGTTTCGTGTGATCTCTCAGGTTTGATCCATTGAAATTACTGGACATTTTAAGGGACAAAAGACTAATGTTCATAGGAGATTCAGTACAGAGAAGCCAGTTTGAATCAATGGTTTGTATGGTGCAATCTGTTATTCCTGATGGGAAGAAATACTTTCATAGAATTCCTCCAATGAAGATATTTAGAGCTGAGGTACCTCAACTTACCATCCCTCTGATTAAGGTTAATCTTGATGTAATTTGGCCAATCTACCTAAATCTTAACGGGGTTCTCTATCAATCTAACAGTTCTCCATAAATACATTTCCAAAGTTTTCCAGTCTAAATGGCTTCTAAAACTTGGCTTAGCAATACTTTTAAAGTAATCCAGTTTACTTTTTGGGTTTATATTCAGGAGTACAACGCATCAATTGAGTATTATTGGGCTCCCTTCATCATCGAGTCAATTTCAGATCACGCAACAAATCATACCGTTCATAAACGGCTGGTTAACCTTGATTCCATAGCTAAACATGGCAAAAGCTGGGAAGGAGTTGATGTGTTAGTATTCGAAAGCTACGTCTGGTGGATGTACAAGCCTTTGATCAATGCTACGTAAGTACTCGATATCCACATCACCGCCTTAACAATTCTTTGCATAGATATGGTTAAGGCATAACCCAATTGATAGCCACTTCTCTCTTCTAAAGAGGAGGTCTAGGGTTCCAAGTTGACACTTTCATGAATCAGACAACCTTAAATCTTTGTTTGTTTGCAGATACAAATCCCCTGATAACATTCAAGAGTATGAAGTCACCGAAGCATACAGATTGGCATTAGAAACTTGGGCAAATTGGTTAGAATCCAACATCAACCCACATATGCAAAGAGTCTTCTTCATGAGTATGTCTCCAACACATTTGTGGTAAGTTTCTCTTGTACAATTATGTATCAACAGAAGAAGATGAAAAAAAACTACACTCTTCAAAGAAAAAAAGCCTCCCAAAGTTTTCCTTCCAGGAAAATATAAGAATTCTTTCTCTTTTTTCCTTTTCACAACACAAGAATAATTAATAGTATCTAATTCCCTTATGTAGGAGCTGGGAGTGGAAGCCAGGAACCGATGAAAACTGTTTCAATGAGTCATACCCTATCCAAGGTTCACACTGGGGTACAGGATCAAATCTTGCAATCATGGAGATAATTCATGATATCTTACAAGAACTAAAAGTGAATGTCACATTCTTGAACATCACTCAATTATCCGAGTACAGAAAAGATGCTCATACATCAGTTTATGGGGAACGAAAAGGCAAACTCTTGACAAAGAAACAGAGATCTGACCCAAAAAATTTCGCTGATTGCATTCACTGGTGCTTGCCTGGAGTTCCTGACACATGGAATGAGATTTTGTATGCATATTTGTTGCAGAGTCATCAAAACTCTTTGTACTTTTAAGGACAACAGAAGAAGAAACAATCAAACAAATACATCGATACAAAAAAGGTAGTTGTCATATTTTTATTTATTTCATTAAGAAGAATTAGGGCTATCAAACTCAAAAATGAAAGATAAATGATAAATTATTTCTCTAGTGGCATGTGTACAAGAAACGCATAGTTAATAGTTATGTACCAGAAATACATCACAACCTTTTTGTGACTTAACATAGAAAAATACCTTCCATCTAAGGAGCGGATCAACTACCTTATTGTATACTTCTATACAGGAAGTGCGAACTTCGACCTTGTTTATTCATAGAGCAGCATATGCAACACATCGATCTGAATAAGTAAGAAGCTGTATACCAGTCCAGTTGAACTTATCCACATAGATGCAGTTATTTACCTATAGAAGCTCCCATTCAGAATCACATATATGATGTGTAAGTGAATTCTCGGACTCTAAGGTTATGGTGGCAGTAGAGGGCAAGAGATTTTGCAACGTATCTTGACCAGACCCTATATCAATGTCTCCAAACCAAATTGCTAGCCGCTCGTACTCCTTTGCTAACCTCTTTTTTGAAGTAAAAGCATCCTGGATCTTTTTCTACTATATAAAGAAAGGAAAAAGGGTTCAGGCATAATTATTTGATGACAAAAGAATATTCAGGCAAGGTACATAAGATTCTAACGATTTCATTTTTCAAGAAATATAGTTCAAATTTAACAAAAATTTCATTTTTATCAATGCAGATTCGAGAATAGAAGGAGAAGAATAATTTAATGCTTTCAAAGTGAGATAGGAAATTTTTAACACTTGAAATTTTTAACTTACCATAGAGTAAAAGAGGAATACATATGGATTCCCAATTTGTTTATTTTTTGCTGATAAATAATATTTCTGACTAGAGAGAGAAAAACACAGACAGAGAGGGAGAGAGAACCTTGAACGATCTGAGTTTTTGTGTTCTACGAGAGACAGCATAAAGTACACTATCATCTAAAATAGCACAGCTATCCTCCAGCTTCACTTTGTCACATAATTCAATGGTCTCCAAGCTAGACTCGTCATCATTGTCACTGAAATCATCTGGAGCTCCTGTAGATTGTTTTTGAAAGGAGCAAGACATTGAAATTCGTGAGATGATAACACATTGAAAAGAATTTCTAGTCATGGTCATAAAAACTAATTGCTATTGAGGGAAAGGGTCAGCTATGGTTCCCCATCTAACAGTTCCTTCAGTTGCAAACCACCCCAAGTCACAAAAGTAGCAGCAAGGGGAGTGCTGATCATTATTCAAACTCACGAAAGAAGCAAATAGCTAAAAAGATGCATGTAAGATGCAACAAATTGGTGTGTGATTGTTTAAACGATTCCCGCTGGATAATGTGCACACCAAGTTTTCAACGTATACCCAACATTAAGTGGCCATTTGTGATGGCTAAAACTGGTGCGCCCTCATAACTTGAAATCATATTATGTGTAAATATGTATCACGAAATTTTCAACATTATAATCAATACTAACAACATTATCACCACTGTTGAAAAGAAGAAAGGCAACACAGTCAAAGAAATGAATACTCTTATTTCAAGATGATTCAATCAGAAACAAAGCATCATTATTAGTTTAGTAGGTGTCTTCCCCTGCTAAAACGCATGCAGATGAAAACAAGTAGTAAAAGGAAAGAGCTTCATAATACAAGAAAGAGAAAATACCAACCAATTAAATCCAGTGACAGAACACTGCTGGAGTGAATCATCTTTGCTACCTTGTCCTCATGGGATACAATTGGGAGCACATTGGAACTATCAGAACCGCGCTCAGTAACACGAATAGGGTAATTATTATATGCCACTTGTGCAGTAAAGTTTTCAGGTGTATTTTCAAACATACAGTAAGATTCTGTTGACAGATAACTTCTGGAGAAATCAACTCCAGTCTCTTCAATCTTTTTCTCACAGGAAACATGTGAAAAAGCCATTTCTGAAGAAGAAAGAGTACTTGAAACATCAGAGACATAGTCATTATCAGAAACTCTTTCCCCCTTTTCTGAGGAATGGAACTCTGTGCCATGAATTGAAGTTGCAGGTGAAACCTTGGTCAGAAATCCAAATTCATTTTTATGGTTGCACTCAATAAACCCATTCGCTCCAAATCCTTCTTCACCAGCTGACACTAAATCTAATACCCCAGATGCAGATGACTGCTCCTTTATGGCGCTTTCTTCAGCACTCACATCAGAGGTCTCATTTGCCAACACATCGTCATCAAATTGTCCCAGAGCTAAGTCAGAATCCACCTCCTCAGGGGGATTCACAAAAGTTGGAGCAATAAGTTGATTGACAAGATGTTCTCCAGTGAACACATGATCAGGCTGGGTCTTCACAGGACCAGTCGCACGAGGCTCCAAATGTGAATGCTTATCAATAGTATCAGAAGGGTTTTTATCAATGCCTACCATTGACTTCATACAGGTAGCAATGGCAGCATTTTTTTTCCGAGCCGCTTGAGCTTCACGTTTTACAGGACCAACTAAAGGAGGAAGTAAATCTTGGACTACATCAGAATATAACTTCTTTACACTTTCACCTACGGTCTGCACCTGGTTTTCAACATATTTAACCCTATCCTGTACATGAAAGCAGCGAAATATTACAACAGTGGTGAAGGGAATTCTCACACTAGACATGGAGATGTAGGTAAACCAGAAATTAAATGATACCTGGCTCACAATACCATCCACCTCGTGGCATATTGTTTCAAACTTCTGGTAAATATTCCCAACCCACGTTTTACCTTTGGATTTTAGATCCATTGTGGAAATTTATTAGATCAATGGAACCAACTTTTTGAAACACCTCCACTTTCTGTGGAGGATATAATTCACTATTCCAACCCCAGAATTATTAATTTAACCAGAAACCACTGAGAAGGTACTTCATTAAGCCTAGCATGGCCCTGCCAAATAGAACCACCATTTTCACTCTAGCAATATCATGGCTCAGAACAACAATTGCAAAAGCTAAAAAACAGAAAAAAAATCACCCAAAAAATAAGCTGAAAATAAAACAATAACTAAAATTAACTACTGGTCGCAATTAGACAGCAACCTAAGCATGTCTAGAATTCACCCAAATTCAACAAGTACCATAACTAATCAACTGCCTTGCCAAATAAGAAACACAATGCTACAAGGAAAAAAACAACAACTAAAATCCAAACATTGATTCATAGGGAAAAATCCAAGTTATTAAGGGCACAAAAAGGACGAGAATTTTAAGTTTTCACCATAAATAATCAGCTATAAAAAGCTAAAGCACTCTAGCAATTAACATCACACGCACATATATAAAGGTATGTACTTGCATTCATTGAGAATCCATAATCATTAAATTTCCCAGTTTTACGTAACTACTAAGCTAATTATTCCATGTTACAAGAGTGACACATAAACCCTACAAAAAATAAGTGCAAAGAAGAAGAAGAGAAAAGGTCAAATTAAACGCCAACAAACGACGATACATGAGAAAGAAAGAGAAGATGAGTAGATTACCGCAGCCAGTGCTGGATGAGAATATCGCAGGCACTCCTTTTTATTTCTGGGTTCTTTACTGTGGGGTGGGTCGACGCAAAGAGGTGATGAAGAAGAGGAGAGGGTTTTCGTTGTAACGCGAAATTACGAAGAGGGATTTAGCCACGTTGATTACATATACATTAGGATTCACGGTAATAACGGCGTCGTTTTCTTTCAGTTTTTGACTTTCTGTCAGTTGTACTCTTTATAGTATGTACAATTTCTATTTTTCTATCTTCTCCATTTATTAATTATGATAAATTACACGAATTTTTATTAAAGTAACATATAATTGTAAACAATTTTTTTATATTTTTAAATTTTTCACTTATACCTTTTAATAAAAAAGATTAAATTGAGTTTCATGTGACTCCATATAAATAAAAAAGTTAAATTTGATTTCATGTAATTCCATATGATTTAACTTTCATATTATTGGGTATAAATAAAAGTTTAGAAAATATAAGAGATATGTTTATAATTATACATTACCTCAAAAAAGTCCATGTAATTTACCCTATTAATTATTTATACAAAAATCGAATATTTTTTTTTAAATGGAGATATTTATACTTATACGTATAATCTCTTTTTCTCTCTCATGTACACATGTTTTTTTCAAGATCTTTATTTCATCGATTTTTTTTATATTGAAACGATATTATATATCATCAGTCAAATGATCGATTTTATTAGAATATGAGTTATTTTATTACTCATATAGAAATCCACCGTAATACCACAATTTAATCCACTTAAAATGAGAGAAATAATCTAAACATAACCCAGTAGAATCGAATCAGTAGTATTGTAGTACTTGGCCATTAATGATCCAGATTTGTGCAGATTAGAGTGAGATAGGGAGAACTTGCACGAGTTGCACTAAAAAAGAGGTACAGTAAGAAATGAGAGGTTGTGAGATTGAGGGAGATACGAAACTGCTATGAAGACATTGCTTTGATCAAATCTCCTCCATGTGGTTATTGATTTGGATTCCCAAATCTCAACTTATGTTGTCCCAAATTACAAAATAAGAAAGCAACTGTTCTGACCCACAAACAAAAAATTGAAATCAAAGCAAAAGAGACTTGACTCGGAGATTTGTGATGTGCATGAAGAATAACTTAAATCATCCAAATTTAAAGTTTTAATTTTGCTGACACTTAAATCACCTTTCAAAAGCTCTTCACTGATCTGGGTCAATTAGCCAAATATGGAATAACATTTTGGTATGAGGGTGAAATCGTTATTTTCAAAAATTTTGCTTTGCCTTAACAAATTTAGCTTTGGGTATCCAAATTATTTTTTTACAGAAAAGTTTAGAACTTTAACCTCGTAATAACTACATGGGAGTAAAAGAAGAAGAAAAAGCTACGTTTCTCTTCGACGTGTTGGCTTTGGAATCAATCTTACTACAAGTATTCTTCTAATGTATTTACATTACAAGAAAATTCCCCATTTTGTCAAAATGTGGAAATGAAGAGAGAAAAAGATAACAATAAGCCCAAATCTGTAAGCTCACTTCAACAACCGTCTGGCCTGAAAATTGACTAAGAATAGGTTCACTTCCACATCGAGTCCCCAAACAAAGATGCTGATGACAACTCCTTCCTATTCTTGCACCCCTTAGGTTTTGTTTGATCTCTCATGTTCCACCAAGGAGAAAAGGTAACCCAAAAAACAGAAGAAAAAAGTGGCTTGAACCAGTTAGGGAACTATCTCTTGATTATCAAGGAGATTCATAGTTGCCAAAATGCAGTCACGCAAATAAAATTTCTTAATACTGTATTTACTCAAAAACTATAAAATTCTCTAATATAAAATTCAATGCCGCCAAATTCTAATGTCACAACTTTGCAATTCATATTATCGTATTCATTCGTCACCTTAAGCCCAAAATGGCATAATGACTAGCTTAAAAATATATTTGAAAAATAAATAACTATTAAAAGTTCAAACCCGACAACCCTACAAGACCAACTTCAGCTCAATCGACAACAAACATAACTTGCACCAATTCAGAGTTGCATTCACTAAATTGGATATAACGTACTCACAGACAGAAAGACTCTGTTTAACCACAGCAGGATTTGGCAGAAAAAGAAAAAAAAAGTTCCAGGTAAAATCACCTAACAATGATACTGTTTGTTTCCAAGAAGAGTTTATCTTCCAACAATGTGGAAATAGAGTACGGTCAGTTTTATTTGTAGATATAGAAATCGTGAATATTTAAACATTATAAGAAGTGAAGCAGCAACCAAGAATGTTAAGTCATTAGAAAAGTAACTTGCTATCAAAAACCTCTAGAATTGTAGCACAAGAGAGTGGGAGGTAAGGTAGAAGCAAATGTAAAGCACAAAGAAAAAATAATTAGATGCAAGCAAAATTCCATGGCTCAAAGCGAGCATGCTAGACCCATTAACATCTGATTGAATATTGACACTCATCATACACCTAACAAAAAAATTAGCAAAAACACGCAGATTGAGCATTCACATCAGATGGAGGCAAACCAACACTCAAAAAGTTCTCATTACACAGACCACGATACCACAGCACCTAAGCCACAATATTCAATGAACAAGCCATCTTCCAAGTAGAGTTATGACTGATGATCAAGTTGAATCTCCCACTACATCCTGAGCCGGCACAATTACAACCCTACTATAATTCCATAGAGAAATTTACAAGCATCATCAACACTAATCATCACCAGCAACACAAGTCAATCAATGGCATGCCCAATGAGCTTATACACTCCACGTGATAGAACTTTCCATCATAGCACCAATGAAGATTATATGCAGAAGAACCATAGTTAATCTCGAGTTCGAATACCGTTTATGGCAAAACTCAAACATGACCTTACGATCACCTAACATCTGAATACATCTTTTGTGTGACAAATAGACATTACCAAAAGAACTGCTTTAGCAAGTAAAACTTAATTGAAAGCTATGGTAAGGTAAGGTGGAAAAAAAAAGCAAAAACATATGCAAGAAATTTGAATTTTTTATATTTTTTTTCAGAAGGTTCCTCCAAATGAGCAAATTGATGATTACATCCTTTATTTTTTTTTTTTTAAAATGAAAGAAAAAGTTGTCTGCAGCTGCAGCATTCACAGAGGTCATAAACTATTACGTCTTAACCAAAATAAGTAAAAATACATAAATACTTATTTTAATAACCATAAATGAAAACTTAAATACAAAAGAAGAAAGCAACAGCAACCATTCACAATGGCAGAACATAGGGCAAAATATAACATCAATACTTATATTATTAAAAGTAAAATTATACTAATTACTAACCAAAAGAAACTCAAATGGTACAGAAGTTTATGATAAAAGTACATAGACTAATCTAAATCAGTCATTTCAACAACCAGCACTCAGAATTGAAGCACATCCTAAAAGTGCAGATCAAGAGAAGAAGATGCTGTAAATGCACAGCTAATACATTCATCAAGCCAGAGTTTATATAGTCTGCATTCACGAAATCACCAGAACCACAAAAAGCATCTGCTCCCAACAAGCTGTCACAAACCTGAATCAAAGACCCATCCATAACTCAATTCATAATTCCACATCATCAAGCAAAACAAAGTTCATGCAAACTCTAAGCACATAATTAATTAAAAAAAATTCACGGGACAAAAATATTGCATTCTTCTGAAGAAATATCAAAAGGAACAGCACAAATGGTACTAAAAAAATTGAAATAGCATCCACAAGGAATTTTAAATGTTTCGAAATTGGGTAAAGCAAACAAAACCAAGCAAAGAAGCATCCATAGCCATAAAGAAGCAAATTAAAAAACATTGCAAATCATGACACCAGGAGGAAACAGAAGCATAGCAGATCACAACAAAACTCCATCAGATAATTGTAGCAGGGGAAAAAATTCTGAAGGCTAAAAATCTTAATTAAGGATAAAACATAACTGAAAAGATAGCAACAAAAGGTGCCAATATTAGGCTATAGTTCACATTTATCATTATATTAGGAATTATGTACATGTTTCATCAAGTTCATCCCAAAAAAGCATCCAGAACAAAAGAAATTAAACCTAAAAGCCTCATTCAAAGTTCACACACCTAAGAATGCATAAAAGAACCAAATTTGTTACATATGATGACAAAATCATTTGTAAAACAAAGTAAAAGACCAACTACGTTGTCAAAGACGGGGTAGCCCAGTCAGCGCATGAAAATTACTATTCCTTTTTTGCTTGAACTAAATATTTACAAATATATTAACCACTCCTCTGGGAATACAAGTCAACTAAAGGGTGAGACATAAAATAAGTGCACATATCACAAATCAAACAGCAAAAGAATTCACTTTAAAGAAAGTATCGCCGCTTGATACACACCAAAATACTTGAACTCCATTCATATTAATGTAGGACAACTATTCTTAAACTAAAATACACCAACTTATAAAACAAAAACTAAAGTTGCTCATATTATTTGTTTCAGAACACAATGTTAAGGATGGCCACCAAAACAAGAGGAAAATTTAAGCACAATTACGTTTCTATGTCTGAAGAATATAAGAGATCAAAGTAACTATTATGTTCCTAACCTACTATGCTACTTAGACAACCAACACATCAAGCAGACATGAGGCATATGCATTGATCCAGCATACCAAAGTTAACATCAGAGAATCACATATGACTTATCTTTACCATCTATATGGACCAACAAAAGAACACATGAAACAGCAAACACATTCTTAAAATGCCAGACAGATATCTAGAAAATGCACATTACCAGAGAAACAAAATGGCACACGGGAATATCGACTAATTTCTATTATTAGGGGCCTTCTTTTAATTCACCGTTGGAGGATGCAAATGAGTTAAAAACAAGTCCTATTGCTTAGTCTATAAAGATGAATTCACAAATCCCCGGAATCAACACACAGCTGGAAGAAAAAAGTACAACCACAAGGAGGAAACATCAAGCACAATTGTAAAAGAAAAAATAATGAAAACAGAGAAGACAGATATCTAGACTTCTACGGACTAGAACCAAGCACCCATACAAGAAACCAATGAATTCCAACAACAACAACAAAGCACGAAACCAGATCAAGTAAAGCAGAACAGGACAAAAATATCAATGAAAAACAACATCAGAGTCAATAAAGGAAAATTAGGAAGAAAAAATAAGGAAAGCTACCTCAGTAGTAGGGCGGGACATTCGGGTACATTCCCCCGGGAGGTACCCTTGGTACGGGCGAAGTCCCCGTCCCTTGATGATGCTGACCAGGAAATGCAGTCGAAGAGGACAAGCTATAGTGCCCGCTGTCTGGATACCCACCAGTCGGCATCGAATTAGGTGGCATCCTGTACAAACCACTGCCACCACCAGAACCACCCAGCCCACTTCCGGCACCACCTAAAGCACCTGCAGCTCCACCAGCAACACCCAATCCACCGTAGCCCGTGGACCCTGGCCCACCATACCCGCCATAGGGCCCACCAATCCCAGCACCCCCATACCCACCAGCACCAGAACCACTCAAAGAAGACGGCGCCTGCCCACCCAACGACGAGTTCATATGATGCCCCAACGGCGGTGGTCCACCCGAATACCCACCATACGTCCCCAAACCACCAGGCCCACCATGCCCTCCATACGACCCATGATGAGGAGCCATACCCATTCCATCTCCATGGACATTCCCCGGCCCGCCAACACCTCCGGGCCCACCACCCTGGACAACCCCGTCCTGCCCCAGAAGCCCACCGGGCTTTCCCTTTTTCCCTTCAATCGCCAGCTTGCATTGCACCTGCTTCCCGTCCAACATCTTCAATGGATCCACCAACGCCGCCTGCGCCCCTTCCGCAGTCTTATAAACAAACAGTGCGAAACCCCTCGACTTCCCCGTCTGCTTATCGAACCCAAGAGGCCCTTCCTCTATCTCCCCATACGACAAAAAATGGCTCAACAGCTTATCCGCTGGCATATCAAAAGGAACATTGGCCACATAAATTTTCCTCATCGACACATCAGCAGAATTCGAGTTGTTCACCCCTGAATTCCCCGCGGCGGCTAACTGAGTGACAGTAACTCGTCCATCAATCTTCTTCGAAGGCTCCTTCAAAGCAAGCAAAGCACCGTCAACATGTTTAAACGTAACAAAACCGTAACCTTTCGATTTCCCAGTTGCCTTATCGAGGATGACAACAGCCTCCTCGAGCTCGCCGTAGGCGGAGAAGAGGGAACGGAGATTCTCAGTTGTTGTGTCCCACCCAAGGCCACGTATGAAGAGCTTGCGTTGCGCGGGGTCCGTATCGGCGATTGATCGTACGGCGTCGAGGACGTCCACGTGGCGCACCACGGCACCTTGCAGGATGTCGAGGAGCTGCTCGGTGGATAAACGCTCGACGATCTTGCGGGCGTCTTGGGGAATCAGTTGATTCGGGAAGGATTCACCGTCGACGAATGATCCGACGCCGTTTTCTTCGAGCTTTCGCTTTTTGGTTAGATCCATGGATGATAATTTAGAAGAAGATTTTATTTTTTGGAGGGTAAAACCCTAACCCTAACCCTGGCACTAGTGAGGGATTTGAGTAAGGGTAGTGAACACGCAAAAAGGACTGTTTAGAAGAGTTCAGGTTAAGGTTTCTGTTGTTATTTATACAGTGGTTTGTGTGTTGGATTTTGGGTTTACTATGAGAGGCGGTGCATGGCTTGCTCATTGGGCCACGTTTTGGCCGGACTAACCCAATACAGGATAAAGTCGGGCCACTTTAGGTATAACCCACAATGGCACCGTTTGGGAATGAGCTTAAGGGTTCGTTTGGAAGTGCCATAGCTGTAGATGTGTTGGTACCAAAGGTGTTGTGAGAGTGATGACACCAAAAGATCTATGGGAAGTGCTATTGTAAAAAGTTAGTGTTGTGTTTGGTAAACGATCTTGTAAAAACATTGTGAAAGCGTTGTGATCAATAATAATGTTTGGTAATTATAATTTTAAATGAACTGTGAAAATGTAAAATTATTAAAATAGATATGATGCAAAAAGATACATTTTCGAGTCTTTCCAAGTCTTATAATCTGATTTCATACCATCCCACTTGTTTCTCATTTGCTTGAAATTATATTAATAATCAGTTTCCTTTGAAAATTCTTCGATAATATCTTCCCAGGCCGTTGGAGTGAAAACATTAGTAGTACGATTTTCTAAATCTATTTGTTTGATACACGAGTCACATAAAACATATACAAGATGTCTAGGCCATTATGTTTTTTCTACTCAGATTCTGAGTGTCACATACACCATCAATATCTTTCTCTTTCTCATCTAAATAAAAAAAATGTAAATAAATAAAAAATCAATCCCGACCATAATACAATGAATCACTATCTTATTACTAGAGTTTACACAACCCCAATAAAAAAATAATAAGGCCAAATAGTTACATGAACATTTTCAATGAACTAATTTAAAGTATGTGTGAATTATATTATAGTTGGCATATTGTGATATTAATATTTGTCACTGAGATAATGTTAAAATAGAAGTTCCAACATTTCATCAATTTTAATGAATAATGTTAAAATAACAATTAAAATAGTAGTTCTCAAGTAAAAAGATTAACTGTTATTTTAACATTATTGCAGTATTAATATTTGAAATTGGGTATTATATTATAATTCAAAGTGGTTATATAGGGAGTTAGGTGAGAATTGGTAAAATGTGATAAAGAGTATTTTCAGGGTTACAGTGTAATTCATTAAAATTGAAGGAGCTACTCGGTTAAGTAGTTTCTAAAAGCCCTTCTACTCTTGCTTTTACAAAATGATTAACTGTCCTTAACAGCTCTTTTAGAAAAAGCTGTTGTGACTAAATTTTACCAAACACTATTATTAAAAAAAGTTACCAAACCAATTTCCAACCGTTTTTTTTCTTTTTCTATGGGCTTATCAAACACACCCTAAATTATCTTGTTTCAAAGAGATTTAAGCAAAGTTTACTTAAATCCCTTATAAAACGACGTATAATAATCCATGCAAGATAAAATCATCTTGCCTCGAAAAGATTTAAGTAAATTGACTTAAATTTGTTTAAATCCTTTCTCAAATGGTGTCATAATCTATGTAATCTAACCTTCTTTTTTCCCGATTAAAAAAAACTTTTGTTACCAATTTTTGTAATTTTGTTTCATCGTTTATTTTTCTTTTTGTGTCTTGTCTGTGTCATTAGTCATGAGAAAGACAACTAGGGAATTTCCAAAATCTCAACATTTTAATAACGTTAAATTATAAATTTATTCTCTGCATTTTGGAGGCACGATTATTTTACCTTTTATATTTCAATTACAAATTACATTGCATAATTTCCAAGTTTGCTGAAATGATACTGACATACCAAACCTTTTTAAAACTCACAATTCGCCCCAAAACATCAATTTCCTCCATCAAGCAGCCTCAAAATGTATTTCTTTGAAGAATCAAGATTTTAATTGAATATTATTTTTCATGATGACCAAAGTACCCTTAATGTTAAAATATCTCAAGTAATTATGATAAGTTTAATAATTCTGTTTATCAATTATTTATCTCAAAATTGTTTATGACACAAATTTTTAGGTTATTTGAATTCATATTTTTCTAAAGAAAAATAAAAACATGTAGTATCATTTTAATTTTTAAAATAAAAAAGTTTGTCTTTAATTTTTATTTTATGATGGTCTTTGATATTTATTATTTTAGATGTTGGCTATTTAATTTTATTAAAAAGCATATCAACAAACTATTAATTAAAATATTTAATTTTTTTTATGATGGCCTTTGATTTTCATTTATTTGAGGATGCGATAGAAAATGATATCATAATATTTTTTTAAAATATAAAAAAATGAAGTAAAAATTGTTTTCTACTATATAATAGAATATAAATCCATTTAAAATATACTTTTAACAATTTTCAAAAATAAATGATGATACTTTTTTTTTTATAAAAAACCCTAAAATTTTATTGTTAAATATGTTTCATCCCTAATAATTCTATTCATTTTTAAAAAAGCTAAATTTATAATATCTAATGGTACTTTGGTCATCAAGATAAGTAATATCCAATTAAAATCTTAATTTTTCAAAGAAATTCTTTTTGGGGCTGCTTGATAGTTGAAATTGATGCTTTGAGATCAATCATTGGTTTTAAAAAGGTTTGGTATGTTAGTGTTATTTCAACAAACTTGAAGGTAGTGTAGTGTAATTTACCCCTTCAATTACTTCAATTTAATACACTAACTTTTAAAATCAACCAAATCACCCCATTATGGTGAAAATTTCGATAAACACTTAATGAAAATCTACATAAACTCCACGTAAGACAATAAATATATAACTTCTTCACCTGTCCACTTTTCAAGTGAGATTATTTTCAATGGCTTGGCAGAATTTTCTCTAAAATTGAGTATTTTAGTTGATTTTAAAAGTTAATATATTAAATTAAAGCGATTGAAACTATAAAGAGTAAATTCATGATTTAGCTCTTTAATCATTAGAAATTGAATTTTATGCACTCCTTAATTTATGCTTTCACCAATAATTATAAAAGCACCATTTTTGCTGTCCACTTTAGTTAAGTTCTCACATGAATGTGGTGCCATGAACTAGTTTATTAGGTGTTAAGGTTCTAATCTTGTCTACCACACAAACTAGACATATTAGAACAATATGCAAATGTGCATGTGCTCATACATTTTATTTATGCCATAGAACATATTCTGACACCTACAATCCATTTGTAGCATATTAGAAAGATATCATTTAAATTTAGTTTTCTTTCAACATTTTCATGTATGTATTTGCTTCAAATGGAAAATAGATAGGGATCTTCTTCATTTGAGACTCCATCCATTTAGTCTAGTTGAAGATAAGTTTTTACTTAATACAGGTCCATGGTACAATGGTCCATCTCATCATTGGATGACATGAAAAGAGAAGGAAAAACATATATTTTCTTTCAATCCAATGATGAAATGGAACATTGTGCCATATATCTTTCATGAACTCGGTTTAGATAAGAATTTTTCTAGTTAAAAGTAAAATAACTAAAATAACCTTATAAATTCAAATTGTTTTAAACAATACAATAGAGTATTCTGATAATTCAATAAAAGCATGAATTTAATTTTTTTTAACCCTTAGAGTTTTTTTTTTGTTTTTTTTTAATATTGGGTCAATTGAAAATTGAAAAAGCGCACCTACAATATTTTTGCAAAGCTCTCACGGAGATCAACAGAATGAGACCCGTTGTCGCTGTCATCTGCTAAGCCAATCGCCTTCATGCCCTGTTAGCTATATTGCCGCGAATTGATGAGGTATTTTTTAGATCTATCACTTTCCGATAACTATTATTAGAAAGTAAGACCACTAGCCGGTCAGATTTTGCGGCGGCTATCCACACGTGATTTTTCGGTCACCATCCAATGTCAAGAAGGGGCCGAACACCCTACACGCATCGCCACGTTCGCGTGTGGCCATGGTTTCCCGGTCATGAATTTTTTTTGTATCAAAAAACACCCTCACTTTACTAACGTGACAAACGAGTATTTTGAAATAAAATATAATTTTAATTTTAATCCTTAATTTTGAGTTTTAATTGACTTGGGTGCCATCTCATCATGAAATAAACCCAAATAGAGACAATGCCAAATGGAGATGAAATCTCGAAAATTATATTCATTTAACCAGTAACACTTAGCTTATTAGTTATTGTTATAAAGTTTTGAGGTCATTTCTAGACGAATAACTCTCTTATGGATAAAGAAAATTGTTGTAGTGTGGATAATAGGAGAATAGGACAAATTTGATTTATCGATGTAATAAAAGAAAACATTCATTTTATCCATACTAGAACTTTGAAAAAAAAAATAAACATACAAACATTAGGTTTATTAGAACAAAAAAATTCTATATCATCCAAAATACAATCTTATTTCATCATTATCTTGTAACATCCCCTAGAAATATTTTGTCACACAAATATAACATATACACCCTATTATATAAATCATATTTTTGAGCAACACTTGGTGAGTATTTTGAAAACACTTTTCTTGCTTTCATTCAAGAATTATATCAATTTTCTTCTCTCAAAAGCTAAAAAAATGGCGCTTTTAAAACCCACCTACCAAGTAGGATGTCACTTGTTGCTTTCAATTTCAAGCCCCAACTCACTTTTTGGGCCAACTGAAAAATTAGAGCAACACATAACCAAAGAGATTTTGCTTTCACCATTCTCCAAAGACATAAAGGCCTTTTTCTTCTCCTCATTTTCAAACTCCATATTAGAACAACAGAAGAACAAGCTCCTCTTCTTCTTGATCATCATCTTCTTTTTCTTGGAAATTGAGTCGCCAACGGGAGGCTCTTCCGCGGAAACCATGATGTAGTCTATGGTCTTTTTGCCATAAGTGTATGCCATGATTTTTCTTCAAAAAAAACTTTGCAATGTGCAATAAAATTGGCAAAATGGAGCAAAATTTACATAAAGGAAGGAAAGTCAACATAATTTTGAATTATTGTGAATTACCTATGAGTGTTATCAACAACAATAAAAAAAAATTGTGAAAAAACTTGGGAAACAACATTCACCTAATGAAGAATGCCACTGAAAATTCACTGGTTTAATGTTTTATTGGATTGATTTATTAGTTAAAGATTATTGAATATCATTGGAAAAGGACATGGCTTTTGACAAGGAAACTGTGTTAAGCTTAAACAAGTAGCAATTGTCCTTCCCGGTTGCATACACAAGGCTATAATCTCTTTTCTAGATTATTCAATGGTAATGTTACATAAGCAATGAGCCAATTATGCTTGACTGCCCAAAATGATTTTTTTTTTTTTAAGAATCAAAATTTTAGTTGAATATTATTTTTCATGATAACCAAAGTACCCTTAATGTTAAAATATCTAAAGTGATTATGATAAGTTTAATACTTCTATTTATCAATTATTTATCTCAAAATTGTTTATAACACAAATTTTTAGGTTATTTGAATTCATATTTTTTCTAAAAAAAAATAAAAAAATGTAGTATAATTTTAAATTTTATATTTGAAAAGTTTTTTTTAATTTTTATTTTATGACAGTCTTTGATATTTATTTATTTGAGATGTTGGCTATTTAATTATATTAAAAAACATATAAAAAAACTATTAATTTAAAATATTTAATTTTTTTATGATGGTCTTTGATTTTTTATTTATTTGAGAATGCGACAATGATATCATAATATTTTTTAAAATATAAAATAAATGAAGTAAAAATTGTTTTATATCATATACTAGAATATAAATACATTTAAAATATACTTTTAACAATTTTTGAAAACGAACGATTATAATTCTCTTTTAAAAAGCCCTAAAAATTTATTGTTAAATATGTTTCATCCCTAATACTTCTATATATTTTTTAAAAAGTAACATTTATGATACCTATTGATACTTTAGTCATCAAGAAAAGTAATATCTAATTAAAATTTTAATTCTTCAAAGAAATTCATTTTGGTGCTACTTGATGGTGAAAATTGATGTTTTGAGATGAATCATTGGCTTTAAAAAGCTTTGGTATGTTAGTGTTATTTCAGCAAACTTGAAGGTAGTGTAGTGTAATTTACCCTTTCAATTACTTCATTTTGGTACTACTTGATGGTGGAAATTGATGTTTTGAGATGAATCGTTGGTTTTAAAAAGGTTTGGTATGTTAGTGTTATTTCAACAAACTTGAAGGTAGTGTAGTGTAATTTACCCTTTTAATTACTTCAATTTAATACATTAACTTTTAAAATCAACCAAATCACTCAATTCTGGTGAAAATTTCAGTCAACACTTGACGAAAATCCACATAAACGTCACGTAAGACAATAAATATACAACTTCTTCACCTATCCACTTTTCAAGTGAGATTATTTTCAATGGTTTGACGGAATTTTCTCTAAAATTGAGTATTTTAATTTATTTTAAAAGTAAATATATTAAATTGAAGCGATTGAAACTATAAAGAGTAAATTCATGATTTAGCTCTTTAATCATTAGAAATTGAATTTTATGCATTCCTTAATTTATGCTTTCAGCAATAATTATAAAACACCATTTTTTCAGTTCACTTTAGTCAAGTTCTCACATGAATGTGGTGTCATGAACTAGTTTTTTAGGTGTTAAGGTTCTAATCTTGTGTACCACACAAACTAGACTTATTAGAATCTGCAATATGCAAATGTGCATGTGCTTATACACTTTATTTATGTCATAGAACATATTCTGCCACCTAAAATCCATTTGTAGCATATTAGAAAGATATCATTCAAACTTAGTTTTCTTTCAACATTTTCATGTATGTATTTGCTTCTAATGGAAAACAGATACAGATCTTCTTCATTTGGGACTCCATCCATTTAGTCTAGTTGAAGAGAAGTTCTTACTTAGTACAGGTCCGATGATGAGATGAACCATTGTGCCATATATCTTTCATGAACTTAGATTAGATAAGAAATTTTTTAGTTGAAAGTAAAATAACTAAAATAATCTTATAAATTCAAATTTATTTAAACAAAACAATAGAGTATTTTAATAATTCAATAAAAGCAAGAATTTAATTTTTTTAACCCTTAGAGTTTTTTTTGGTAATATTGGGTCAATCGAAAGTCGAAAAAGTGCACTGCCGATATTATTGGAAAGCTTTCACAGATATCTACCAAATGAGATCCATTGTCGCCGTCGTTTGCTAAGCTAACCGCCTTCACGCGCTGTTAGCTACCTTGCCGCGATTTGAGGAGGTATTTTTTAGATCTATCACTCTCCGATGACTATTATCAGAAAGTAAGACCACTAGCCGATCGGATTTTGCGGCAGCTATCTACACATGATGTTGAAAATAACCTTAAGAATCCCAAGTGGTGACCTTCAAACACCTAAATGCAGAACGGTATGGACCGAATTCGAATCAAACCACAAAAGAGAAAACACAAGCAATTGTTATCAAGGTTCGGCAATTTTCCTACGTCCTTGTGAGCTCCTTCGAGCTCTCTGCACTAAATCAATGGAGTTCTTACAATTGCAGCAACACCTCTTCAAGAACCATCTGTTCTTGATGAATGAAAGAAGAGAAAAGAAAGAGATAAGAACTAAATGTTTCCCTGGAATTTTCTAGGAAAATTCCAGTTACAAAGCCCTTAAACTTGAATACTCTCTCTCACTAAAAACATCTCTGAAGATTTGAGAGCCTATCTTTCAACACCAACCACTCTTGGAATTAGATTTCTTCTTATGTTTCTTTCTTGTGTGATGTGTCTTTGCACTTGCACACTTGCTGGTGTGTTATTGCTCCTAGATGACCCTTTATATAGAGCAATAACTTTTTAAACCAATCTTGGAGTCAATTTCAACCCTTAGATCTCAAGAACCAAAGAATCATGGCTCTCTAAGAGTCTAAGTGAACATGTGCATTTTGATCAGAACCCACGCACCAGCTGAAGAGTGCTGAAAAAGATGTATCAGGTGTGCCTTGCGCCGCGGCTCAGAATAGGGTAAGCTACGGTGTACAACAGGGGAAAAACCTCCACCTACTCAAGGCCGCGACGCCCAAGGCTTGGGCCGTGGCACGCACCTGGAGGAGGACTTTCTCCACTTGCTGGAGGCCGCGGCGCACCAAGCTTGAGCCGCGACACCAATGGTTGCTGAAGCTAGACATCTCCACGCTTTAACTCTTAGACAAATTCCCCACAAACTCTACCTTTGTTTAAGCAATTAAGCCCAAACCAATTGTGTAGAGAACTCAGAATTCAAACTCAACATGAGTCACCACATAATCTGACTCCAATTCTAAGAAATCCAAGGCAATGATTGAACTTGCTTAGAGGTAGAACTTTAGTGCCTAAATCTGCAGGATTTTCTTCTGTTACCACTTTGTCCACATGAATGCTTCATTCTGTAACATTTTCCCGAATGAAATGATACCGAACATCCATATGCTTTGTCCTCTCATGGAACACCGGATTCTTACACAAATGTAACGCACTTTGACTATCCGAATACACCACCACTTGCTCTTTTAGGACATTTAACTCTTCTAATAACCCTTTACACCACATAGCTTCCTTAATCGCTTCCGTTGCTGCTATGTACTTTGCTTCGATTGTTGAGAGTGCTACCACTGGCTACAACTGAACCTTCCAACTTATACAACATCCGTTTAAGTTGAAGAAGTACGAGGTAATTGATCTTCTCTTATCCCGGTCTGCTCCATAGTCCGAATCAGCATAACCTTCTAACCAGATGGACTTACCCCTCTTCTTGTAAACAAGCCCCACATCTGAGCTTCCCTTCAAATACCTCAGCAACCACTTCATCTCAAGCCAATGCTCCTTTCTGGGATTACTTATAAACCTATTGAGAACACTCATTGCATGAGAAATATCGGGTCTAGTGCTTACTATGGTGAACATGACTGATCCAACTGCACTAGAGTAAGGGACCTTTTCCATTTCCTTCTTCTCCTCATCCGATCTAGGACATTGATCATTGGAGAACTTGAAATGACTATAAAGGGGAATCTTTATTGGTTTACTATCTTCCATAGAAAACTTAGACACCATCTTTTCTATGTAGGAAGATTAAGAAACCTTCAACCTATTTCTCTCCCTTTCTCGAATTATACTCATCCAAATGATCTTTTGAGCATGATCAAGATCCTTCATCTCAAACTCTAAACTGAGTTGATACTTCAACCTTTCTATCCTCTCCATGCTGTTACCAACCAACAACATATAATCAACATAGATGAGGATAATCACCATTTCCTCCACCTTGTGACCTTTGTAGTACAAGCACGAATCATAGTAACTCCTAATGAAACCCAAGCTAGTTATAAAGGAATCAAACCTCTTATTCCATTGCTGAGGTGATTGTTATAGGCCATAGAGAGATTTCTTCATTTTGCACACCAAATCTCCCTGCCTTCCTTCCTCATAGCCTTCGGGTTGCTTCATGTAGATGGTCTCGTCAAGTTCACCATGTAAAAATACGGTCTTCACATCCATTTGCTCGATCTCTTAATTATCTGTATCGTCTTGTATTTCACAACCGGTGAGAAAATTTCTGTAAAATCTATGCCTTCTCTTTGTGTGAACCCCTTCACCACCAGCCTAGCCTTATACTGAAATTTATCTCCTGGAGTGTTCCCTTCTTTGATCTTATAAATCCATTTATAATCCATAACTCTCTGTTTTTCTGGTTTGGGCACCAATTCCTAAGAGTCGTTCTTCCTCAAAGAATGCATTTTCTCCTCCATAGCTAGCTTCCATCTCGACGAATCCTTACATCCCATGGCATCAATATAAGTTTCTGGTTCAATTATCTCTCCTTCTAAATAAGGAGCTGCTACATTAGCATCCGCAAAACTATATGTCAAAGGTGGTCTGATCTGCCTCCTTTCTCGGTCTCTTGTGAGCTGATAATCATTCCGATTTGCTGCATCATCTCATTCTAGTTCAGCTTCCTCTTGAGTGTCTTGAGCTTCGCCTTCATGAGTGGGCTCTACCTTATCCGAACCCTTTTGCCTTCCTTGCTCTACCTGAACTGAATATTCTTTGATTCTATGCTCTGCAAAAACTGAACTAGTTTGCTCACTTTTCCCTGCAGGGTTAGTTTTCTCCAAATAGGAAAATAATTGCTCATTAAAAATGACATCCCTACTTATTATGAGTTTAGTTCCTTTTGGCTCTAAGGACCACAACCTATACCCCTTAACCCCTTCACCATATCCTGGAAACACACACTTTCTAGACCTTGGGCTAAGTTTATCATCCTTTTGATGTGCAAACACAGCACATCCAAAAGTCCTAAGGTTGCTTAACTCAGGGGGTTTTCCACTCCACATCTCATCGGGAGTCGTAATGTCCAAAGCTCTAGAGGGTGATCTATTAACCAAATACGCAACAGTAGACACAGCTTCCCCCCAAAAATATTTTGGTATCCCTTAACCAATAATCATGCACCTAACCTTTTCCATAAGGGTCCTATTCATCCTCTCAGCAACTCTATTTTGCTGAGGGGTTTTCACAACCGTTCAATGTCTTAGAATCCTATTTAACTCACAAAATTTGTCAAAATCTTGATAGCAAAATTCTAAGCCATTATTGGTTCTTAAAACCTTAACTACCTTACCCGTTTGAGTTTCCAGCAACTTTTTCCACACTACAAACTTATTCAAAGCATCTGATTTATTTTTAAACAAATAAACCCAAACCTTTCTAGAATAATCATCAATTAAAGAAAAAAAAAGTAAAGATTACCTCCTTGTGTTGGTGTTCTTGTTGGCCTCCAAAGATCGGCATGAATGTAGTCAAGAATACCCTTTAATTTGTCTCCGGTGTTGAAGCTAACCCGATGTTGCTTCCCAAGAACACAACTCTTACAGAACTCAAGTTTCTCTACCTTGTCACCATCAAGTAAACCATTCTTGTTGAGAACTTGCAGCCATTTTTCGCTCATATATCCCAAGCGATTGTGCCAAAGAACTGCCTTATCCATCTCAACTATCAAGCTTGTTGCTTGATCCTTGATGTTCGTCTCTCCAATCATCTCATAGAGACCATCCTTTATTGTTGCTTTGATCACTACCAAAGATCCCTTGGTTATCTTGATCTTTCCTCCCTCTGCTTTGTATGTGTACCCTATGGAATCTGGCTGCCCCAATGAGATCAAATTTCTTCTCAAATCCGAAAGATATCTCACATTCCGTAGCAGTCTTGTGACTCCATCAAATATCCTCAATTGGATGTTTCCTATACCCCTCACTTGGCAAGAAGTATTGTTCCCCAAGAAAACCTTTCCTTCATTGGTTTCTTTGAAATTCTTGAACCAATCCCGGTGAGGACACATGTGATAAGTGCACTCGAAATTCAAGATCTATTTCTCGCTGCCTTACCTCTTGCTCATATTTAAGCACACAACAAGAACATCATCATCTTGCTATTCTCCCTTGGCAATCGAAGCCTCTCCATTGTTGGTATGGCTTCTTCCTTTCTCATCCCTCAACTTCTTCTTGCAATCTTTCTTGAAATAACCATCCTTATTGCAGTAGTAGCATCACTTTCCTCCAAACTTCAGTTTAGAATGCGATCTTCCATGGCTTTGACCTCTATTCTTTGGTTTGTCCGGGTAGTTGCCATAGATGTTACTGTCATTCCGAGTTGCAAGCCTTCCTCTAATGAACAAATCTTCTCCACTTGATTCTTCCCTCATCTTGGCTTTGAAATCATGAGCCCTTATAGCATTAATCACAATTTCTTTGGTTAGTGCATCTCTTCCATATTCAATAGCATTAATCAAGCTTTCAAAACAATCGGGAAGAGGATTCAACAATATAACTGCCAATTGTTCATCCGGGAATGTTATACTACAACTAGTCAAATCTTGAACTAGTTTATTAAACACATCAAGATTATCTTGCAACTCTTTATTTGGATCCATTTTAAAAGCAAAGATTCGTTTCAGAAGATAAATTTTATTAGGGAGAGTTTTGGTAAGAAACAACTCATCTAGTTTCTTCCAAATGACAGCTAGATCTTCCGAATCTCCACATTCCCTTATCACACTATCTGACATGTGCAGAAAGATGGTGCTATATGCCATCTTCTTCATCTCATTCCGCTGGAGCTTCGTGATACTTGCTGGTAAATTGTTATCTTCTCCAATCGCCAAGTCCACCTTTTGTTGCATAAGAACCGCTTTGATTGTTCGCTTCCAAAGGGCAAAGTCTCCCTTTTCCATCAAACTAAGAAGTTTGAAGCCATCTTGCAGAAAAAATCCCAAGATTTATGCAGTAACCACAATTGCTTTCTAAACCTCTTTTCTCCAACTTCTAAACTTCAAGAACCCGATCAAATCTTGATCCCAACACCTTTCTTGAACCTCAAGAACCCGATCAAATCTTGATCCTAACACTGTTATTGAATCACCTAAAAATTTTCCTTTGATTCTTGGAGTCTTGCTCTGATACCGCTGTTCTAGCTCTGATACCACTGTTCTAACTCTGATACCACTGTTGAAAATCACCTTAAGAATCCTAGGTGGTGACCTTCAAACACCTAAATCTAGAATGATTTGGACCGAACACGAATCAAACCACAAAAGAGAAAACACAAGCAATTGTTATCGAGGTTCGAAAATTTGCCTACGTCCCCGTGAGCTCCTCTGAGCTCTTTGCACTAAATCAATGGAGTTATTACAATTACAACAATACCTCCTCAAGAACCATCTGTTCTTGATGAATGAAAGAAGAGAAAAGAAATAGATAAGAACTAAGTGTTTCCCTTTCCCTAAGAAAATTCCAATTACAAAGCCCTTGAACCCCAATCTTGAATACTCTCTCTCACTAGAAACACCTATGAAGATTTGAGAGCCTATCTCTCAACACCAGCCACTCTTGGAATGAGACTTCTTCTTGTGTTTCTTTCTTGTGTGATGTGTCTTTGCACTTGCACACTTGCTTGTGTGTTATTGCTCCTAGATGACCCTTTATATAGAGCAATAACTTCTTTAACTAATCTTGGAGTCAATCTCAACCCTTGGATCTCAAGAACCAAATAATCATGGCTCTCTAAGAGTCTAAGTGAAGCTATACATTTTGATCAGAAGCCACGCACTAGCTGAAGAGTGCTGAAAAAGATGTATCAGTTGTGCCTTGCACTGCGGCTCAGAACAGGGCAAGCTGCAGTGCACAATAGGGAAAAACCTCCACCTGTTGGAGGTCGCGGCGCCCAAAGCCTGGGCCCCGACTCGCACCTGGAGGAGGACTTCCTCCACTTGCTGGAGGCCGCGACACACCAAGCTTGAGCTGCGGTGCCAATGGCTACTGAAGCTAGACATCTCCACGCTTTAACTCTTAGATAAATTCCCCACACATGATTTTTTGGTCACCATCAAATGTCAAGAAGGGCCTGCCCGCCCTACATGAGTCGCCACATTCGCATAAGGCCATGGTTTCCAGGTCATGAATTTTTTATCTTTTTTAAAAAACACCCTCACTTTACTAACATGACAAATGAGTATTATGAAATAAAATATTATTTTAATCTTAACCCATGAATTTAAGTTTTAATTGACTTGGACACCCATCTCATCATGAAATAAACCAAAATAGAGACAATGCCAAATGGAGATGAAATCTCGAAAATTATATTCATTTAACCAGTAACACTTAGCTTATTAGTTATTGTTCTAAAGTTTTGAGGTCATTCCTAGTCGAATAACTCTCTTATGGATAAATAAAATTATTGTAGTGTGGATAATAGGAGAATAGGACAAATTTGATTTATCGATGTAATAAAAGAAATCATTAGTTTTATACATACTAGAACTTTGAAAAAAAAAAACATACAAACATTAGGTTTATTAGAACAAAAAAATTTCTATATCATCCAAAATACAATCTTATTTCATAATTATCTTGTAACTTACCCTAGATATATTTTGTCACACAAATATAACCTATACACCCTATTATATAAATCATATTTTTGAGCAACACTTGGTGAGTATTTTGAAAACACTTTTCTTGCTTTTATTCAAGAATTATATCAATTTTCTTCTCTCAAAAGCTAAAAAAAAAAACACTTTTAAAACCCACCTACCAAGTAGGATATCACTTGTTGCTTTCAATTTCAAGCCCCAACTCACTTTTTGGGCCAACTGAAAAATTAGAGCAACACATAACCAAAGAGATTTTGCTTTCACCATTCTCCAAAGACATAAAGGCCTTTTCCTTCTCCTCATTTTCAAACTCCATATTAGAACAACACAAGAACAAGATCCTCTTCTTCTTCTTGATCATCTTCCTCTTTTTCTTGGAAATCGAGTCGCCAACAGGAGGCTCCTCCGCAGAAACCATGATGTAGTCTGTGGTCTTTTTGCTATCAGTGTATGCCATGATTTTGCTTCAAAAAAAACTTTGCAATGTGTAATAAAATTGGAAAAATGGAGCAAAATTTACATAAAGGAAGGAAAGTCAACAGAATTGTGAATTACTCATGTGCTGAGCGTTATCAACAACAATAAAAAAAAATTGTGAAAAAACTTGGGAAGCAACATTCATCTGATGAAGAATGCTACTGAAAATTCACTGGTTTAGTGTTTTACTGAGTTGATTTATTAGTTAAGGATTATTGAATATCATTGGAAAAGGACATGGCTTTTGACAAGGAAACTGTGTTAAGCTTAAACAAGTAGCAACTGTCCTTCCCGGTTGCATACACAAGGCTATAATCTCTTTTCTAGATTATTCAATGGTAATGTTACATAAGCAATGAGCCAATTATGCTTGACTGCCCAAAATGGTTTTTTTTTTTTTAAGAATCAAAATTTTAGTTGAATATTATTTTTCATGATAACCAAAGTACCCTTAATGTTAAAATATCTAAAGTGATTATGATAAGTTTAATACTTCTATTTATCAATTATTTATCTCAAAATTGTTTATAACACAAATTTTTAGGTTATTTGAATTCATATTTTTTCTAAAAAAAAATAAAAAAATGTAGTATAATTTTAAATTTTAAAATAAAAAGGTTTGTCTTTATTTTTTATTTTATGATGTCTTTGATATTTATTTATTTGAGATGTTGGCTATTTAATTTTATTAAAAAAACATATCAACAAACTATTAATTTAAAATATTTATTTTTTTTATGATGGCCTTTGATTTTCATTTATTTGAGGATGTGATAGGCTATGATATCATAATATTTTTTAAAATATAAAAAATTAAGTAAAAATTGTTTTATACCATATAATAGAATATAAATCCATTTAAAATATACTTTTAACAATTTTCAAAAATGAAGCCCTAAAACTTCTATATGTTTTTTAAAAAAAAGTAGCATTTATGATACCTAAAGGTACTTTTGTCATAGAGAAAAGTAATATCCAATTAAAATTTTAATTCTTCAACGAAATTCATTTTGGGGCTGCTTGATGGTGGAAATTGATGTTTTGAGATGAATCATTGGTTTTAAAAAGGTTTGGTATGTTAGTGTTATTTCAACAAACTTGAAAGTAGTGTAGTGTAATTTATCCCTTTAATTTAATACATTAACTTTTAAAATCAACCAAATCACTCCATTCTGGTGAAAATTCGGTCAATACTTAACGAAAATCCACATAAACGCCACATAAGACAATAAATATACAACTTCTTCACCTATCCACTTTTCAAGTGAGATTATTTTCAATGGCTTTATGGAATTTTCTCTAAAATTGAGTATTTTAGTTGATTTTAAAAGTTAATATATTAAATTAAAGCGATTGAAACTATAAAGAGTAAATTCATGATTTAGCTCTTTAATTATTAGAAATTGAATTTTATGCACTCCTTAATTTATGCTTTCACCAATAATTATAAAAGTACCATTTTTGCTGTTCACTTTAGTCAAGTTCTCACATGAATGTGGTGCCATGAACTAGTTTATTAGGTGTTAAGGTTCTAATCTTGTCTACCACACAAACTAGACTTATTAGAATCTGCAATATGCAAGTATGCATGTGCTCATACACTTTATTTATGACATAGAACATATTCTGTTACCTACAATCCATTTGTAGCATATTAGAAAGATATCATTCAGACTTAGTTTTCTTTCAACATTTTCATGTATGTATTTGCTTCTAATGGAAAACAGATATGGATCTTCTTCATTTTGGACTCCATCCATTTAGTTTAGTTGAAGAGAAGTTCTTATTTAGTACATGTCCATGGTACAATGGTCCATCTCATCTTTGGATGACATAAAAAGTGAAAGAAAAATATATATTTTCTTTCAATCCAATGATGAGATGGAACATTGTGCCATATATCTTTCATGAATTCAGTTTAGATAAGAATTTTTCTAGTTGAAAGTAAAATAACCTTATAAATTCAAATTGTTTTAAACAAAACAATAGAGTATTTTGATAATTCAATAAAAGCATGAATTTAATTTTTTTTAGCCCTTTGAGTTTTTTAAAAAAAAAATATTAGGTCAATCGAAAGTCGAAAAAGCCTACCTACAATATTATTGGAAAGCTTTCACGGAGATCTACAGAATGAGACCCGTTGTCGCCACCTTCCGCTAAGTCAACCGCCTTCACGCGTTGTCAGATTTTTTGGTGGCTATCCACACATGATTTTTCAGTCACAATCCAATGTCAAGAAGGGGCCGAACACCTTACACGCATCGCCACGTTTTCATGTGGCCATGATTTCCCGGTCATGAATTTTTTTTGTGACAAAAAACACCCTCACTTTACTAACATGACAAATGAGTATTTTGAAATAAAATATAATTTTAATCTTAACCCTTAATTTTAAGTTTTAATTGACTTGGACACCCATCTCATCATGAAATAAACCCAAATAGAGACAATTCCAAATGGAGATGAAATCTCGAAAATTATATTCATTTAACCAGTAACGCTTAGCTTATTAGTTATTGTTCTAAAGTTTTGAGGTCATTCCTAGACGAATAACTCTCTTATGGATAAAGAAAATTGTTATAGTGTGGAGAATAGAAGAATATGACAAATTTGATTTATCGATGTAATAAAAGAAAATATTCATTTTATACATACTAGAACTTTGAAAAAGAAAATTAACATACAAACATTAGGTTTATTAGAACAAAAAAATTCTATATCATCCAAAATACAATCTTATTTCATCATTATCTTGTAACGTACCCTAGAAATATTTTGTCACACAAATATAACCTATACACTCTGTTATATAAATCATATTTTTGAGCAACACTTGGTGAGTATTTTGAAAACACTTTTCTTGCTTTCATTCAAGAATTATATCAATTTTCTTCTCTCAAAAGCTAAAAAAAGCACTTGTTGCTTTCAATTTCAAGCCCTAACTCACTTTTTAGGCCAACTAAAAAATTAGAGCAACACATAACTAAAGGCCTTTTCTTTCTCCTCATTTTCAAACTCCATATTAGAACAACACAAGAACAAGATCCTCTTCTTCTTCTTGATCATCATCTTCTTTTTCTTGGAAATCGAGTCGCCAATGGGAGGCTCTTTCGCGGAAACCATGATGTAGTCTGTGGTCTTTTTGCTCTCAGTGTATGCCATGACTTTGCTTCAAAAAAACTTTGCATTGTGTAATAAAATTGGAAAAATGGAGCAAAATTTATATAAAGGAAGGAAAGTCAACAGAATTTTGAATTATTGTGAATTACCTATGAGCGTTATCAACAACAATAAAAAAAATTGTGAAAAAACTTGAGAAACAACATTCATCTGTTGAAGAATGCTACTAAAAATTCACTGGTTTAGTGTTTTATTAGATTGATTTATTAGTTAAGGATTATTGAATATCTTTGGAAAAGGACATGACTTTTGACAAGGAAAACTGTGTGAAGGTTAAATAAGTAGCAACTGTCCTTCCTGGTTGCATCCACAAGGCTACAATCTCTTTCCTAGATTATTCAATGGTAATGTTACATAAGCAATGAGTCAATTATGCTCTAGGGCAACAAATTTTTTTTAATCCCAACTTTCTTGTTAACGATATTAAATCTTAAGTCTTTTATTCGATAAGTGACTTTACGTTTTTATTAACTGAGTTTTCTAATACCGTTGATGAGGTTTTGGCCTAATGGTCAGTGTTGGGTCTTTTAAACTACAATATTTCATGTTCGATTCTTACTGTGTGTGAATTATTTGTCTAGAATTTTTTTGATAAATCTGTGTGGGTAATGGAATTAAGTTAACTACCAACTCATACAAGGCAACAAAAGATCTTGCTTCATTTAGATAGTACAAAATTTATATTGAATGAATGTATATAAAATAACTTCAATAAAAAAAAATGCGATTGCAATGTCAAATAAAGAAATGAAATAGTAACCCATTGTGAATAAGAAAGTAAATGAAATAAAATAGCAACCCACTGTACACAAAGAAACAGCAAATTCCGCTTCTTGTGAGCCTGGATTTTATCAAAATGATAAATATTATGATTGAACATTTTCAATCAATGCAAAAGAATCAGTCAAAGAACGATCATCAACAGAATTTAAAAAAGATATACTAAAAAATGTTTACAAGAACATGTTTGATTCACGGACAAAATTATAGTATAATAAAATTAAGATTACAGTGAGATACGATTTGAAAAGATTAAAGTGGTACTATCTTAATTCTATGTTTGGTTAATAAGATTGGCTAATTGGTATTGAAAATTAGACTCGAGCTCATGCTCGATCAATTTCATGAAAGCTCGAGATCGATAACAAATGAGCGTATTCAAGAACGAGCTCGAGCTCGAGCCTGAGCTTTGGGTTGCCCATTTGAGTGTAAACTCGAGCTTAAACTATAATTTTAATAAATAAATATTTGTTCGAGCTCGAGCTCGATAATACCTTATCAAACTATTCGAGAGTCTTTCGAGCTAAACCTTATGATATTCAATCTTGGCTCGATAAGCTATTTGAGCCTAATTTTCAAACTCGAGCTCAATCAAACTGGGATTTGATCGATTTTTGACCGAGCTCGAGCTCGAATAGCTCGATAAAAACTCAGCTCGAATCCAGCTCTACATAATATATTATGAAGAAACAACATAAATTAATAGTCAAATGCAATAAAAATATAAATAAGAGTCAATAGTTCTATGGTGAAAGCTATAGGCCATCGCTGAAATCTTAAGATCTCAATGTATAAGTGTAACCCCAATGATAAATTAAGAAGATTTACAGTTTCCTTTGCGTTAAAAAGGTAACGAAAATCAAGTACAAAAAAACTTCAATTTCTTTTTTTTTTCATCATGTTCTCGTCAAAGTAACAAAAAAGAAATAAAATTCAATGAAATATATCAGATAATGAAGGAGGAGGAGTGTCACCTAGCAACAACTTTAAATGGTGGCCACAGATGAATGTAGATCTGGGTAGATTTGCCCAGATGAATGTTGATCTGGGTAGATTTACAAGGATAAAAAAGAAGAAGAAAAAATGGATGAGAAAGAAGAGGGGGAGAATGAAGAGGGAGATTAGAAGAGAATGAAAAAAAAAAGAAGAAGAATGAGATAAAAAAAATAGGGAAAAAAGGAAAAAAAATAGTCCATAAGATAGATTCTATCCCATGCCCTCCCATGGAACAAAATATGTGGGATGATAATTAAATTAATTCTAACCCAATCCCAAATGAATAATGTGTGAGTAGCCACAATTGCTTTCCTCTTGAAGTTATTGTACGACTTCTTTGTTGTAGAGCAATCAGCCTTAAGGTGCCCGGGTGTCTTGCAACCAAAGTAAACCATTGGTTCCCTTTTTGTGAAGTATTTTGTGTAACGCTTCTTGCTCTTCTTCAAGAACTTGTGAAATCTCCTAGTGATGAGAGTCATCCCTCCATCTTCTTCACTACTCTCACTTACTTCCTCTTCTTGTACTTTCTTGCTTGTGGTAGCTTTGAGAGCAATGGACTTCTTTTTCTTTGACTCTTCATTACTAACTTCTTCACTCATTTCCTCCAATTCATAGGTCAATAGAGAGCAAATGAGAGTTTTAACTTCAAGTAAGTCAAGATTTTTGGCTTCCTTAATCGCTTTTTTCATTGCTTGCCAACTTGGTGGATATTGGCCCAAAATATACTATGGCAACCAAGAGGGGGGTGAATTGGGTATTAAAATTTTTTAAATTCTTTTTGCAATCTCAAATTTCAAATACATACAGAATTAAATCAAACCAATCTTTCTAAATTACTAACACAAAGATGAGAGAGTTTATTGCTTAATATAGAAAAGATAATTGAATTATAAAATTATTAAGCAATCAATCTCATTTACTGGAATAATAAATAATTATAAGCAAGTAATTAAAGAGATAGAGTTAGAGATATACAAACTCGATTTATAGTAGTTCAGCAATATTGGAATCCTTCTGACCTTACGTCCACCTTGAAGCCTTTCACTAAAACAAGCAACTTCACGGGTGTTGCTTAAACTGAATACAAACAAACAACTTCAAGAGTGTTGCTTCAACCTTTTTCACAAGAATCCTAAGTTTGCTACCCAAGTGTATATACCCAACACTCACTAGCTCACTTACAAACTCTCACAAGAGTTACACAAACTCTTTTAACAAGATTATGAAAGGAAAGTTTCAAACAAACAAACAAGAGAGAGATTTCTCAATAAAGATTACAACTCAATATTTTCTCTCTCAACAGCTTATAGCTTGACAATGGAGTTTTTGGCTCAAGAAGAAGAGAATGAAGATTTTGCTTTGATCCTTTGTTATAGAACATTTCTTTTGTCTTCCAAATGACCTTTGAGACTCTATTTATAGTGTCTTAAAGTCTTCTAGCCGTTAGAGACAAAATAGAGCCATTTGAAACAAGTTTATAGCCTTTTAAATTCAAAAATATAATTGTTGTAAATTACCCAGTCGACTGTCCACTTATGGAAGTCGATTGTCCTTTATAACTGATGCAAAAAGTAACTTTTCAAGCACCCAGTCGATTGGTACTATTCACCCAATCGACTATTCACCCAGTCGACTGGGTCAGTTTTTGTGCATTGCTACAATGTTTTTAGGATGAACAGTGTTTTCAGCATTAATTTTCTTCGTATTTCTTTATTTTTTTGGATTTTTGAGTTCTGAAAAATCTCCCAATTAAATCGAACTTTCTTGCACATTAAATACACGAGTTAAACACTTCAAATGTGTTTTGTTATCATCAAAATTAATATAATCAATTTCTTGATTGAGGCATTTTTTATGATGACAAAACATATTACAAATTTAAGCATAATGTGTGTGCAAGATATATGAAGAATGATATATTACAAATGCTCAAATAATTTTCTATGTCAACATAAATTTTTCTTAAGTTCAATTAGAGCATGTTAAGTATTGAGCCCAAGGAATTTAATATTTGCATTTAACAAAATCATGTAGAGATTTTAGATCTTCAATTAATTAGGGCTATATAATAAAATGTAATGCAAATTTAATTAGCTTCTAAAAATTGAAATGCTTACAAAGTATATATTAGGTTTCAAACCTATAATTTAGTTCTTTTGTCTCTGAAGTTGTATTTCATTTATTCTCCTCGAATTTGATCTTTTGGAGAGCTTCTTGACTTTTGAGATCATCACTTTGATTCACCAATTTCTACAATCTTGATCTCTTTTGATGTGTAAGCACTATTAAAAATCTGTATCACCTAAGTAATATTTATTAGTGCTTAATTAAGATTTTTGTCACTATCAAAATCATTCAGGGTCAATAAACACTTGATCAACAATCTCTTCCTTTTCATGGTGACAAAAATCTTAATTAGAGATTAAGGAAGATAAATTGAAAAGAAATGAACAGATTAGAATTTACAAAAAAAAAATCTGATATGGTCTCATTGTATTTCTATCAATTGACCTCCTACAAAAAATCAAACACAACAAAAACATTTTCCTAAGCAATTTATCTCAATTTTAATCTTCTTTCAATAAATGAATATATATCAATGCATTTTCCATATAAGTTCAAGATATATAGGTTATGTTAAAAAAAATCTCTAACAAGTCTCTAATTTTTTATTTTTCTCCCCCTTTTTGTCGTCATAAAAAAAGGTGGATTTCAAAGAAGTGCTCCCCCTCAAATTATGCTATGAAAAATATTTTGATAAAGCTTGTTAAAATATAATTGTTGTACATGATATCAAGTAATATAAAGCTTTTGAATGAGTTGGATTAAAAGAGATTTAAGTGTTGAATTTTATAGAAAATAGGACAAGGTTTCCTTTATTTTTCCGATATTTCCTTTTACACATAGAGATAAAATAAGTGTAGCCAACTTCCCACAAAAAATGAATTCAAGCCCCACATGATCTAAAATAATTCTCAAGCATTATAAATCTTCAATATTCAAAATAACCTCAATGCTTAGAGTATCTTACACTTAATCAATAAAGGAAAAGAGTTTAACTCATTGCTTGATTTACCAATAGGTCAAAAATAGATAAAATTCTCAAGATATAATATCCAAATTTAAAACATATCAAAAAGAATCTATCAAGTATTTAAACTCGTTTAAGTAAAATAATTTTACCAAAGGTTTTCTCTTTTACCAAGAAATCATATTTTCTCCCTCTTTCAAAAAGTCTAAAGTAATTATTTTTAACTTTTAAGAGAGGAAAAAAATTTGGATAAAGCTTAACAAACCTTATTGGTAGTTGATTCATTAAATAATTAAGACAGAGAGCTCATCAACTACTCAAAAAAATGTTTAAATTGGAAAGATCTATAAGTACTTAAAAAAAGGTTACTCCCCCTGAATGTATGCACCTAAATATAATTTTTAATTATCAATCAAAGACCATTTTCAGGGTAGGTTTGATTCAATAAATAGATGATTATCAATTCAATGCAAAGATAATCATTATTTTCAAACTCAAGCATATATAATAGAAAATTTCATATTTAGCTCATGCTTGATAAATAAATAAATCAAAAGTAATTCTCGAATCTAAATTCAAGCTCATCACTTGATTTATCCAATGCCAAATCAAAGAGAATTTATCAAATTTATATTTTAAAAAATATATAAAGAAGTGTGAGATGGAGATTTGTACCATACTTTCTCCTTTAATAAATGTCATGAGCATAAATGTCTTATTATTCTTCTCCTTTATATTTTTCATCACTTGTGAGAATAATGAACTTGCATAAATATTTTTTGATGGACTTAACAAACTCCATTAGTAGATGAACAAAAACAAAATTAATGCTAAGTATATTTCAACTACTTCAAGAGTATATTAGATTTATGAAGAAAATTTGACAAAGTGTCCTTTGTTTTTATGATATGTTCCTCCCTGCAACACAAAACAATTCAGAACACCTAATTCAAGCAATAGCAATGATTCAATTGTGAGAGTTGAAAATGGTATGATTGGAAGGATGGTTATGGATTCTTTTGAGTGATTTCAAGTGATTTTAGGCTGAAATCAAGGATTTGTTAGAGAGAGAAAGCTAGGATTTGGTAACAATGGCGTGAAGCTAAAAAAAAAATGAAGCGTTTATTATATAGAATCACGATACCAGTCGACTGGGTCCTTCATAATTTGGAGATTTTTTGACATATCAGTCGACTGGGTCGAGACACCAGTCGACTGGGTAAACTGGCAGAGTGACACCAATCGACTAGATGTACCATACTAGTCGACTGGGTAGGCCACCAAATTTTCAAATTTTGGCTCCAAATAATGTCTTGTAGTACCAGTCGACTGGGTGCTTTGTACTAGTCTATTGGTAAAATGGGTAGTGGGATTCCAGTCGACTAGGGTTAATCTACTAGTCGACTGAATCCTTCAGAAAACTTAAAAGTTTGAGCTCTAACTTAAAAATTTTTGCACGAATTTGTCTATCTATGCCATCTTGAGTGAGAGACATATTAAAGAAGAGTTAATACTCATTTACTAGATGTCAAATATGCATATGATGAATGTTGATGCAATTAAACATACATTATATCATAGTCTTGCAGGCCCATCAATAGTCTAATCTTGCAAAAACTATCTTCATATGATAGTTTGTCTATCTATGCCATCTTGAGTGAGAGACATATTAAAGAAGAGTTAATACTCATTTACTAGGTGTCAAATATGCATATGATGAATGTTGATGCAATCAAACATACATTATATCATAGTCTTGCAGGCCCATCAATAGTCTAATCTTGCAAAAACTATCTTCACTTAAGGGTTTTGTAAGAATATCAGCTATTTGATCTTCTGAATGAATGAATTCTAATATAATATCACATTTTTTAGCATGATCTCTTATGAAGTGATGTTTTATCTAAATGTGTTTGGTTCTTAAATAGTTCATGACTCAACTCATATGATTTCTTCTTTTTTATCATATAAGGGAATGTAGTTTCTCCTTAACTTATGCATTCAATGGAAGGGATATAAGAACACATTTTTCATAAGCATGCATTTATAAATGATAGTCTTTAAAACTCAAGTTGATCAACCAATAGATTTTTTAAGCCTGATGATTCATGGTCAATCAATTTATTCAAAATCGATTTTAAATGGTTTGAAATTTTCATGAATAGACCACACAATAGTCTTTAAAAACTTAACCTAAAATTTTTATCATCATCAAAATTAAATCCATTAGAAAATATGTCCAAAACTTACTTTTTTATAAAAGGCATACCAAATCATGATGAGTTTTCTTATCATTTTTAGCAAATTTCATCCATCTCATAAATATGAATACTTATTTTATATTTCATTTAAGTTCATGAGAGTATTCAAAATCTATTATTCTTGAGATAGGGGCACAATGGAATGGATGCTAAAAACAATTAAGTAATTTTTCTTAATATATTTCAAAATTTAAGTGAAGATCGCATTCTTTATTCAATGGAAATAATTCATGTCGAATAATTAAAAAATATATTTTTTAACAGAAGTGTTTTTTTTTAAATGGATCAAGATTATCGAATTTCTCCTCATAAATAAGTGCATTATGATTTCAAATAAGGTACATCATCAAAAATAATCATAAATCATTTTCTTTCGTACATGAGGAGTGTGATTAAAACTCATGACATATTCCAATTATTCTTTTCTTTAGCAAGGATACTAAATTAAAGCGCATTTAATTCATAAATCCTTGTGCTAAGAAAACTTCAATGAATTAGAGTAAAATATTTTTATAGATTAAGATAAACTAAATCTTTTAAAAATAAAATTAAAAAAAAACAACCCATATTCTCAAACCAAATTTTAATATGAAACTTATTTTAGAAAGATCATTAAATCAAGTTTTATAAATATATCAAATGTTTAAAAAATAATTATATAATAATTTAGATTAAATTTTTGAAAAGCGAAAAATCAATTATGCAAGTGTAAGATTTTCAAGATTAGCTAGACATGGCATAATATATCATCAAAATCATTTCCATTCTAGCTATCAATCAAACACATTTATTTCAAGCATTTCATGTCGTATGATTTATTTAAGAATAATAGAGGAACCAAACATTTATATAATCAAAATGTCCTTACTTCATATAAGATTCTTTTACTAAAACAAGGCTCCTTTGAGTAGATGGCAAAATCTCAATCAAACAATTTATCTTGGTAGATTATTTCTTATTTGAATCACTTCACTTTGATGATAGATGGCTAATCACACATTTCTCAACTTGAATCAAGATTGTTAGCTCATCACAAAATAATATCAAATACATGACTTTTAAAAGTATGTAAGTTTTTTAAAATCTTTAATTCTATCTTTTTTCAAATATCAACAATTATTGATATATGTTTTATGTATTTTTGAAATACTAACCATAATTTTTATTTGAAAGAATAAATTCAAAAAGTGGTTTCTTAATCTCAATTTTTTTAATCATGTAATTTAAATGCAACACAATATATAGCAAAACGCAATGCAAAAAAATTAAAAAAATTACAACAAAGAAAGCTTATCCTTTATCAACCAAAATCATTTTAGGTCCATTAAGCTTTACATTAGATGGAATTATATCTTTAACAACACTTACCATTTTCCTTCTAATTTTTTCATTTTTCTTCAAATGACAATTATAATATACATGAAGGAAATTAGAAATGATAAATGAATTTCTTGATAAAGTTTTTATAGCAAAGTGATTTTTCATAATCCTTTGTTTATTTAAGGGATTATTCTCTTTGTTGTAATTTTTCTTTTGTTTCTCTATCTTTTCTTTATTTTGTACAAAGTTTATTTCTTTCTTCTTCAAAAATTCAACCTCATTTTCTTCTTGAAGTTTTAACATTTTATATTTTATCATTATCAAAATCAAGAGATAGTTTAGATGTTACCTCACCTTTTTCCATTAAGCACGAATTTTCCATTTTGAAATTGGAGTCTTCTTTTGCACTTCCATCTTCACTCCAAGTTGCAACCTTCTTCTTCGAGTTTCTCCTCATATTAGGTTGTATGGAATGATTCTTCTTAGAGTGAAACTTCTCAAGTTTCTTAGACATTGAAGCATATTGATGGACTTCTTTTTCTTTTGATCTAGTTTCTCCATCTTCCTTATCATCATCTCTATCATGATTAACATCTTCAATTTTCATAAGAGGTAAGGATGTGGTGGAATCATCAATTTTGTAATCCAAGTAGCTTTCATGATTCTTGAGGGATTCGACAAGCTTTTCTAAGCTTTCACTTGTAAAATGCTTTGTCAAAATAAATTTCCATGGATTTGACAAAGACCTAAGAAATATTCTCACAAGTTCAAGGTTAGAATAAATTTTACCCATGAAAGATAAAGTTTTAAAAAGTATGGTAAAACGAGTTTGCAAATAAAAAATTGATTCATTTTCATTCATTTTAAAATGCTTTAAGTCATGAACAAAGTTTTTCAATTTGAAATTCTTTTCTTGCTCATTTCCTCCATGTATGACCTCCAATAAATCCCAAATTTATTTTGCGGTCTTACATGAAGAAATTTGATCAACTTCATTTTGATCAAGAGAACTATAAAGCATGTTCATAACTTTAGCATTTAGTTGAATGAATTTACAATCATTTGCATCAAGATCATTTTAATTTTCAAGAATGAAATACCAATCTTAATAATCATAAGCTTGAATAAAAATATTCATTTGAGCTTTCCAATGGGTGAAATTTGTTCCATGGAGAAGAGGAGGACTAGTAGGATCTCTTCCTTCTAAAAATATAGTTGCCATAGAATCAACTCTAGGATATTAAGCCTAAAATAAGAACACCTTGCTCTGATACTAATTGTTGGCCCAAAATATACTATAGCAATACCCAAGGGAGGGGTGAATGGGTATTAAATTCTTTTTGCAAATATCAAATATCAAAATATATGTGGAATTAAATCAAAACAATCTTTCTAAATTACTAGGACAAAGATGAGAGAGTTTATTGCTTAATATATATAAAAGATAATTGAATTATAAAATAATTAAGCAATCAATCTCATTTACTTGAATAATAAATAATTATATGCAAGGTGCATGTAATTAAAAAGATAGAGTTAGAGAGATGCAAACTCGATTTATAGTGGTTCAGCAATATCAGAATCCTTCTGGCCCTACGTCCACTCTCTTCAAGGATCCTCCTTGAAGCATTTCACTAAAAGAAGCAACTTCACGGGTGTTGCTCAAACCAAATACAAATGAGCAGCTTCAAGGGTGTTGCTTCAACCTTTTTTTCACAAGAATCCTAAGTTTGCTACCCAAATGTATATACCCAACACTCACTAGCTCACTTATAAACTCTCACAAGAGTTACACCAACTTTTTTAACAAGATGATGAAAGGAAAGTTTAAAATAAACCAACAATTGAGAGATTTCTCAATGAATATTACAACTCAGTATTTTCTCTCTCAAAAGCTTATAGCTTGACAATGAAGTTTTTGGCTCAAGAAGAAGAGAATGAAGATTTTGCTTTGATCCTTTGTTGTAAAATGTTTCTTTTGTCTTCCAAATGACATTTGAGGCTCTATTTATAGTGTCTTGAAGTCTTCTTACTGTTGGAGACAAAATAGATCCGTTAGAGACGAGTTTATAGCCTTTTAAATTTAAAAAATATAGCTGTTGTAACTTGCCAAGTCAACTGTCCATTTATAGCAGTCGACAGTCCTTTATAACTGATGCAAAAACTGACTTTTTGAGCACCCAGTCGATTAGTACTATTCACCCAGTCAACTGGTACTATTCATCCAGTCGACCAGGTCAGTTTTTTGTGCACTGCTACAGTGTTTTCAAGATGAATAGTATTTTCAGCATAAATTTTCTTCATATTTCTTCATTCTTTTTGGATTTTTGAGTTCCGAAAAATCTCCCGATGGAATCAAACTTTCTTGGACATTAAATATACGAGCTAAACACTTTAAAAATGTTTTGTTATCATCAAAATTAATCTAATCAATTTCTTGATTGAGGCATTTTTTATGATGACAAAACATATTACAAATTTAGGCATAATGTGTGTGCAAGATATATGAAGAATGATATATTACAAATGCTCAAATAATTTTCTATGTCAACATAAATTCTTCTTAAGTTCAATTAGAGCATGTTAAGTATCGAGCCCGAAGAATTTAGTATTTGCATTTAATAAAATCATGTAGAGATTTTAGATCTTCTATTAATTAGGGCTATATAATAAAATGCAATGCAAATTTAATTAGCTCTTAAAAATTGAAATGCTTACAAAATGTATATTGAGATTCAAACCTATAATTTAGTTATTTTGTCTTTGAATTTGTATTTAATTTATTCTCCTTGAATTTAATCTTTTGGAGAGCTTCTTGACTTTTGAGATCATCACTTTGAGTCACCAATTTCTACAATCTTGATCTCCTTTTATGTATAAGCACTATTAACAATTTGTATCACCTAAGCAATATTCATTAGTGCTTAATTAAGATTTTTGTCACTATTAAAATCATTCAGGGTCAATAAACACTTGATCAACAGTGACAATGATCTAAGAATCTTCATTGTTAACCCATGCTCCTCAATGTTCCTACCAAGATGTTTTAAACCATTAATAATATTAGTGAAACGAGAATACATTTCAGATATGGTTTTAGTAGGAGACATTTTAAAAGATTCATACTTGGACACTAGCATATCAATTTTTGTTTTCTTTACTTCTCTAGTGCCTCATATATGACTTGAAATTTGTCCCAAATTTCTTTTGCAGAATCACATACTGAAATTTTATTATATTCATTTAAGTCTAATGCACAACATAATATGCTAGTACCTTAACTATTTAGAGACATCGTTCTACAATCATCTTCATTAAACTCAGTTTTGAGTTTAGGCATTGTATGAAGGATCTCTCCAATAGTCACATCATTTGTAGGAATTCTAGGTCATTCTTCAATGATCCTCCATAAATTATAATCTTGTCCATGAACAAAGATTTTCATTCTATTTTTCCAATAATTATAATTTGTGCCATTAAATAAAGGAGTCTTAGTATAAAAGTGACCTTTGGTGTAACTATTGTAAGTCATAAGGTTTATTCAAAGGAATTTAATCCATAAAATTGAGAATAAAGTTTTGATACTAATTGTAGACTAAGGTCCAAACCCAAGAGATGATGAATTGGGTTTTTAAAACTTTTTCACACAACAAACACGTTTAAAAAAACTTAATTAAACACAATCAAGAATGACAAATATAATAGTGCTGAAAGTAAAGAGATCAGGAAGAGTGTGCAAACGCTATTTATAGTGGTTCGACAATTGTAATACCCGTGTTCTTAAAGTATGGGTAAAGAAGCAATTTGATAAATATGACATGATATTAAAATAATATATATATATATACACACAAACACACACACGTGAAGGATTTAGTATTGAATAAAATAATTCTTAAAAAAAATTAGACGTATGGGGGCGTAGTTACAAAGAAAAAAGAAAACAAAAAAAATTTCATGGACAGTATGAAGAAAAATAAAAAGAAAAAGAAAAGGTAAAAGTAAAAGTAAAAAAAAAATTTTAAAAACATGACGACAGGTGTTGCCAACTGCTTCCAAAAGAAAAGAGAGGTTGTATGTTGGACAACACATTGGTGCGTGGCAAGCATAGGGGTGGGAAATGTTGAATAATGAACTCAAAGTTTGCATATGTATATATGTTGGAGCGATTATCTACCTAAATAATTAAGCGAATAGCCGTTCTAGTTTTACATGCAAGTGCACAAGGCCTGTGGTAGCATAGTGTGTAAGTGCGAGATCATTTCCACAGGGATTGGTGAATTTCTATTTAGAATTAGTTCCTTTGAGTTAAAAGAGAAATAATAGTTGGATTGTGAGTAAATATCAATAATGAGATCATAGAGCTACGATATCCACCACTAATTATACTTTCCCACTAACTAAGGTTTCAACGCTCTAGCCTTATTTTGATGGTGTACACAATTCCATGGACATCTTTAATCACATTATCCTCTGGCCCAACTTCTAATCTCTTGTTATCCTGGTTGGGAATGGTCTCCACTGGAACTATGTAATGGGCCTTAGCAATTTTCTCATCAATACCTTGTATCAAGCTCACATTATGACACTCATCATTAGTGTTTGTGGAGTCTAGTGTATTAAAGATTTTAAATTCTATCTCTTCATCATTTACTCTCATTGTGACAATGCCTCTTTTTACATTAATGTTTGTGTAAGCAGTGATCATAAATGGTCTACCTAAAATGATAGGGAGTGGTACAGGCATATGACATTCCTCCATGTCTAATACAATAAAATCAGCTGGTAAACTAAATTTACCTACTCTTACCAAAACATCCTCAAGGATTCCTTTTAGTCGTTTGATGCTTCTGTCAGCCAATTGTAATGTAATGGAGGTTGGTTGGAGCTCCCCCAAACCTAGTGTCTCAAATACACTGTAAGGTAGCAAATTGACACTTGCTCCTAGATCCAATAATGTGTGTTCAAAAAGCTGGTCACCTAGCCTGCAAGGAATAATGAAGCTACCAGGATCTTTTAGTTTAGGTGGTAACTTTCTCAATAATACAACACTCATCTCTTCGGTCAAGGCTACTAACTCATGCTCCTGAAACTTTCGTTTGTTAGTGCAACAATCTTTTAAAAACTTAGCATAAGCAGGTAGTTGTTTTATTACCTCTACTAAAGGAATATTTATTTATACCCTTTTCAAGGTTTCAAATATGTCAATCATTTTAGTTTCCTTTTTAGGCTTCACCAACCTTTGACGGAAGGGTGGAGGTGTATTTACATTTTCTATCTCTCTTACCTTAGATGCAGAGGTTTGGTCTGGAGACGCTTGTGTAGGCTCGATGGTACCGATGACCTTTCCACTACTTAAGGTTGTTATGGCATTCAGCTGCTGGTGTCCTCTTGGATTAGGTAATGGCTGGGCTGGGAGCTCTCCTTGCTTTCTGTTACTCAATTCCTTGGCCAATTGTCCCATTTGTACCTCTAGTCCTTGAATGGCTTGATCGTGCTTGGTAGTGATTTGCCTCATTTCAATCCGAAATTGCCTTGACTCTTCCATGAATTGTTCATGTTTATTCAGGATTTGTTGTTGCTGAGTCACTAGTTGCCTCACAAGAATTTCGAGATCATTCTTCTTTGGTTCGGGAGCAGATTGGGCTGTTGTTTGGAAATTCTTTTGCTGTCCTTGACTAGTTTGGTTGTTGCTCCACGAGAAGTTCGGGTGATTCCGCCATCCAGGGTTGTATGTGTTTGCATAGGGGTTGTTCTTTGGCGGATAATTGTTAGGTCCCACAAAGTTGGCTTGCTCATGATCTGCAAATGAATATAAGGGACAAGCATTAGTATCATGATCAAATTGTGAGAAAATGGCACATACCTGTAGTAGTGCAGCTGATGGATTAATTGAGGTGTTCTGAGAGGCCATAGCTTTAACTAATAAGTCAAATTTTTTTTTCCACATCGGCCATTTGAGGAGATGATCCTCCATTTAAGCTTACCTCATACATACCCTTACTCTTGGTTATATGTCTACCTCGAGAGGAGAACTGCTGCGTGTGCTCACTTAGGGTTTCGAAAAGTTCCATTGCCTCTTCGCTGCTCTTTTCCATCAGCACTCCTCCACAACCTGAATCAAAAATGTTTTTGTTAGAATCACTTAAACCTTCATAAAAGGCTTGTACCAGTTCGTCTTGGGGTAGGTTGTGGTGTGGGCACTTGAGTAGTAGCTCATTAAAGTGTCCCCAGGCCTCGAAGAACAGATCTTCATCCTTTTATTGGAAGGATTGTATTTCTTTCCTCATTTGTCTCGTCTTCTGGGCTGGGAAGAACTTCCTTAGAAATTTGCTCGCCAACTCCTCCCAAGTGTGGATGGAAACTGCAGGCAAAGAATTATACCGTAATTTAGCATTATCTTTCAAGGAAAAAGGGAAAAGAATTAACCTTATTCCTTCTTGGTCTAAGCCTCGAATGTGCTGGAATTTACAGAAGTCGAAGAACTCTCGAAGGTGCAAATGTGGATCCTCACTAGGTGTACCCCTAAAGTGAGTTAGTGCACTGAGTATCTGCGGAGATATGTAATAGTTTCCTTCCGCCTCAGGTTGATATGCAATGCACGAAGGTTGATCGATGTTCTGCGGGATGAAGGATTGCTTCATTGGCCTCCACTCAGGTGGTTGCTGTTCAGCTATTTGTTCTGCCATTGGTATCTCTTCCTCACTCCCTTCTCCTACCTCTTCCGGGTTATCCCTAAACCTTTGTCGGATAGACCTCTCAAGCTCGGAATCAAAGGCAAGGAATGCTGGATTGTTGGACCGACGTCCGTGCATGAATCAATGGCAGATATCTGAGTGCAGCAGTCAAATACTGCTGCTCGGATTACTCTCTACCTCAATTGCACTCGATCGCAAGTTGCACAAAAAGCTTACTGGAGTACTTGACACAGAGAAAAAGGAATTAATTAGGGTTTTTAGTGAAACAAAATATAAGGTAAAAACAGAATTAAAACTAAAAATAGAATAAGAAATAACGGTAATTAAACTAAACGAGAAATTAATTCTAAAAGAAATTTAGTGCAATCCCCGGCAACGGCGCCAAAAACTTGTTGGAGCGATTATCTACCTAAATAATTAAGTGAATAACCGTTTTAGTTTTACGTGCAAGTGCATAAGGTCTGTGGTAGCATGGTGTGCAAGTGTGAGATTATTTCCACAGGGATTGGTGAATTTCTATTTAGAATTAGTTCCTTTGAGTTAAAAGAGAAATAATAGTTGGATTGTGAGTAAATATCAATAATGAGGTCATAGGGCTACGATATCCACCACTAATTATACTTTCCTACTAACTAAGGTTTCAATGCTCTAGCCTTATCATGAATATCTAATGGTTGCCAACCTAAGGGCTTGGTCCACACCTTAAGCTATTGATCTCCCTATGCAACGAGTTAGGCATGGTGTATACTCTAACTCTTTTCTCTCTTAAAGGATTCAGCATGGGTGTATACTGAGTTGTTCCTTAAGAGAGCAGGAGGGCTGTGGAGATCGGCAACCACACGGGACCAAGGGCTTGGTCTGCTCCCAGTTTCCCATGTTGATTAACCCAGGAATCCAGTGTGGATATCCCTTGTTACTAATGTCGAACCCAGGACTCGGTCATCCAAATTGATTCGACTAACCTATCCATACCACATGCATACATTGATCAGGCACATACATATGAGATATGTAAATACAAACAGGTATTAATCAAGTTAAATATTCTAACAAGGCTATAGCAAAGATAATCAATGAATGAATATGTGGTAAAGCATAACTAGGGGTTCAATCGAGCCCTATAGGAGTTTAGTTACACATGCTAAGTAAAGTAAACATGCTAAACGTAATTACTAAAAACAGAAAACTAAAATCGAAGAAGACTCGGGAGACGAGTTGTCAATTCCTCTCCTAAGCTTTCTACTTTGAATCTAGAAAAATGTGTGTCTTATGTGTTTTTACAAGGCTATTTATAGGGTCTATATGGTGTCCCGAAACCCTAATTCATTTTTGGAGTCGGAAGTCTTCTTTCCAATTCTGGCTCTGCCGCCTCTGGAGTAATTGCGCTCGAGCGTATGCGGGATACGCTCGATCACATGTGTGTGCTCGAGCCTTCTTCAAGTGCGCTTGTGTGCTTGTGCGCTTGATCACAAGGGAGGTGCGCTCGAGCGCACCTTGCTGGAGAGTAGAACTTGACTTTTGCTTCTAAAAGCTCCATTTTGTTATCTTTTTGCCCAAGTCCTGTGAAAAACACACAAAACACGAAAGTAAAGTATAATCTACTAAAATAGATAAATAAAGAGTCTAACAAATGTAAATTAAGAGGCTTAAATATGACTATTTAAGCACTTATCAATATATAGGTTTTTTTTTTATTTACCAAATCCTGTTTGGTTTTCTTTCAACTATGATTCAAATTACTCTCTTTCTTTAAACACTTGGGGACTGAAAGAAATGTTGAAAGAGTAAAATTTTGAAGGGGTTTACGGGAGAATTTTATAGAGAGGCACGGGAAGCTCTAAGAAAAAAGCAAAAGGTAATAATATGAATTTTATTTTTGAAATTTAGCATACGTGAAATTTCCTGGAATTTAAAGTGGGAATTTTCAAAGGATGTGAATTATGGAAGAATTGAAGAAAAAATTAGAAATTTTAATATAAATATTATGTTAGGTGTTGATGATCAGCAACTGAGGGAAATTACTAAGAGGAGCAAGAAAGGTAAGGAGGTGATCTATGGGTAGCTCTAAGTACTACGTGGTGAGTTAGATTTAATTTAAGTAATCAAGATAAATATGAAATATCTAGTGATAGTATTAGATTGAATTATTAACTTATGCTTTGGTGGTAGATGAAAGTTGGTTGATAGGTATGATAGGAATAGTGGATGTGTAGAGAATTATTTTATGAGAAATAATATTATTGGAATAATGAGTCGATTTAATAATAAAGATAATAAGTAAAATTCTTGATGAGCTATGGTTGATGATTTATTATGATTTATAAGAAGAGAAAATTTAGTGGATCTTGACGAGCTATGGTTGATGATTTGATATGATTTATGAGGAGAGAAATTTAGTGAAATTTTTCAAATAATAATTTGAGAATAATCAGGATAGCTAGTTTAAATATATGAATTCATGCTTGTTTTTATATTATTGTTCATATGCATATTTCATATCATTATTCATATGCATATGCATGAAATAAAAGAACCTGGAAGGCAGCCGATCTAAATGAAAATAAAAGAACCAGGAAGGCAGCCAGTCTAAATGAAAATAAAAGAACCGGGAGGGCAGCTGGTCTAAATAAAAACCGTGTCAGCCGATACGTGCTGGAAATAAAAGAATCGGGAGGGCAGCCAGTCTAAATGAGAATAAAAGAATCGGGAAGACAACCGATCTAAATGAGAATGAAAGAACCGGGAAGGTAGCCGGTCTAAGATAAAAATATGTTAACATGTGGGAAGACATTCCCAATAATAATAACATTTAACTTCACGCATTGAATTTGCTTTAAATATTAATTGTTATTGCTTGATATGTTAAAGTTCTATTTATGATTATAAATTTATTGATAGAGGAATGAGTCTCATAGAGAGACAAATATGGTAAAGAAAAAATATAGAAATATTTCTGATGAGTAACTTAAAAAGAGATTGTGTAATAGGGGAATTATGAAATTGAGCAGTGATTATAGAATATTGTTATTGAATTATTTGAGGAAAAAGATGAATGAATATATGAAGAATTGTTAGAAGAAATTGAATTATAAGATGTAACTGAGAGTATACAATTGAATACTTCTAGTAAATTTAATTCAATGAGCTTGTGAAGCTCATTCCTCATTGTACAATGATTTCAGGTAGCAGGCAGGACAAATAGTTTGGTGAGTTAAGATTCAGACGAAGTCATTATCTATAAGCCACGTGCGTGTCCACATCTTTAGACTAATGAGAAAATAAAAATAAAAATTTAATTGTAAATATTCATGCATATTACGTTGTATATAATGTTTAAGTCAAAATCAAAATGATGTGTCTCCCCTGTTGAGGGTTGAGGATTGATGTAAAAATTTCTGTTGGTATTGTTTTTATTGTTGCATATACGTGTCGTGCTAGGATATTCAAAATGTGACAACACCGTCTCGGGGATGGCCAACCTGGGATGGGTCGTTAAAAATTTCGGTATCAGAGCCCTAGGTTTTATGATTCTGTAGACTGCATAAAAAGAAAGAAAGAGGAAGATTAAAATAAATTATATTGTAATAAATAGTCTGAGGATGGCACGTGGATGTGCTAGAGCTAGAGTTAGAGTTGTTGATTTGAGAGGGTGTGGTAAGCCCCCAATATTTTGACAAGTCGAGGTTGAGTCTGAATCTGTGGTTCTTAGAAGGGAATGTCTTGACAGTATAATTGATATTAGTAGATATGTGAGAGAATTTGAAGTTGAAAGAGATGATCTAAGATAAGCTCTTACACATGCTCTCGAGAAAATGAATGTAATAGATGATAGAGTTAATAGCCTATAATATAGACTTAATAAACAGGTTAGAGCAGTGCTTGAGGTTGTTATAAATCCAGTAATGGTAAATATTCATAAAGGGAAAAGTGAGTTTATACACGAGATTGTTTTTTAGATATATTAAGTCGAATGCCTTGTTGTTTAAAGGATCTATGAATCCTTTTAAGCCTGAGTTTTGGGTGAAACATGTAGAGAGATTATTTGGTATTTTACTAGTAACTGACAGGTAGAGGTTTAAAGAGGTTTTTCTCAATAAATACACTCCTTATACCTTTAGAGACCAATAAGATAGGGATTTTATTTATTTGAGGCAAATGTGTTAGCTACTATTCAATATAATAGGAAATTTGTGGCTTTATCGAGGTTTGTACCAGAAATGGTAGACATAAAGGAGAAGAGGTGTCAGAGGTTCATAGATGGACTACATTTTGAGATTAAATCTAAACTAATTTAAATGAGGCATATAAATTATGTTATGTTGATGAATATAACACTTCAGATTAAGAAGGATGTGATGGAATTTAGAGGAAATAAGAATTGGCGGATAAATTCTAAATTTGAGGAACCTAGAAGTGGTACCAGTATGAGTGTGTAGGGTGAGAGACCACCTAGAGGAGGCATTCCTTGTCACAGGGAACTGAAGTACAGAGTCAAAGGCAAACATGATTTGTTACTTCTGTAGCTCAGAGTAATATCAATATGACTTATAGATTTGGGGGACAGGTTATGGGAACTGGGAGTCATAGCAAAGGAAGTAAGTATGTCACCAAGGGGAAGTGGTAATCTGATGAATGATTGAGAGACAGCAGTTTGTTATAGATGTATTTAGATAAGATATTTATCCCAAAATTTTCCTAATTTGAAGTGCTTTGTATGTAGAAAAGGTGGACATATCAATGTTGGTTGATCTTAGTGTAACCTATTCTTTTGCATCCAATATTCCTATGAAGTCTATTGAAGTATATATTAGTACTTTGATGCATAATGTTATTGTTGAAGTCCCCACTAGAGATAGAGTGATAATCATAAATGTTTACAAGGGTTGTGTGATTCGTTTAGTGATAGAGAGTTTGAAGTTGATTTGTTTTCTTTGAATATGGTTGACTGTTTTAAGGAAAAAGTACTGTTCAAGATACCTAGACAAGAGAAGTTTAACTTTCATGGAAAAACTCAAGATATTTGCAAATTGTTTTATTTTTTGCTCTGACTAGTATGGTTGAAAAAGGGTTGTCAAGAGTATTTGGTTTACATAATGGATTATAAAAAGGAAAATAGGAAGTTAGAAGAAATCTTAGTAGTGATAGATTTTTTCTGATGTATTTCTTGATGAGTTGTCTAGGTTGCCTCCCTATAGGGAGATTAAATTCTCTATTGATATGATACCAGGTTCATCACATACATCTAATAGCACCCTACAGAGTGACACCCACTGGGTTAAGAGAGTAAAAAGTTCAAGAGTTGTTAGATAAACAATTTATTCGATTTAGTGTGTTGCCATGAGGAGCCCACGTAGTGTTTGTGAGAAAGAAAGATGGAACGATGAGATTGTGTATAGACTACAAATAATTGAATAAGATAAGTATTAAGAACAAATATCCTTTACCCATGGTAAATTATTTATTTAAGAAGTTGTATGGAGCAAGAGTATTTGCAAAAATAGACCTGAGATCAGGTTATCATCAATTGAAGATAGAGAAGGGAGACGTGCCTAAGACTGCTTTTAGGACATGTTATGGTCATAAGCTTCTTGTGATTTCATTTGGATTGAGTAAAGTTGCAGAAATAATCATGGACTTGATGAATAAAATATTCAAACCATTTCTTGATAATCTTGTGGCTATGTTCATTGATAACATCTTGGTGTATTCTAAGACTAAGGAAGAGCATGCAAAACATTTAGAAATTGTGTTAGAGATTTTGAGAAGAGAGAGATTGTATGCTATAATTTCCTAAATGTGAATTTTGGTTGAATGAAATGACATTCTTGGAACATATAATATCTAGAGATGACATAATAGTTTATCCACAAACGGTAGAGGCAATGTTGAGTTGGGAGAGACTAATTAATGTAATTGAGATTAAAATCTTCTTGAGGTTAGCTGCTCATTATAGAAGATTCATTCAGAATTTTTTTATTATCACAGTATTGTTGACTTGATTAACTAGGAAAGAGGTGAGATTTGTATAGGGTGGGAAGTGTGAGAAAAGTTTCCAATTACTAAAAGAGAAATTGATTACAACTCCAGTATTGGTGCTTCCTTCGGGTGATGAAGGATTTGTGGTGTATAGTGATGTGTCGCATCAATGGTTGGGATGTGTATAGCATGGAAAAGCTATGGCCTATACTTCTAGGCAATTAAAGGACTATGATAGAAATTTCCCCACCCATAGATTAGAGATAGCTGCCATAATGTTTACTTTAAAGATTAGAGACATCATCTATATGGAGCCACTTGTGAGATATTCATTGATCATAAGAGTTTGACATACTTACCTACCCAGAGAGAGTTGAATGTGAGGCAAAGATGGTGGATGGAGTTCATTTGCAACTATAATTGTAAAATTCACTATCATCTAGAAAAGGCGAAGGTGGTAGCTGATGCATTGAGTAGAAAATTTACAAGAAGATTGACTGCTATTGAAAGTCATGATGTGTAATTGATGATAGACTAAAAGAGATAAGAATGACACGGAATATCAGTGATAGAATATCATTGTTAGCAAACATGGTTATACAGTCATCTATAGTAGAATGCCTGTTAGAGATTCAAGGTAAAGATAAGAAATAGAAAAGATCAAGCATGAAATGCTTAGTAGAAAATAATATAAGTTCAAAATTAGAATGATGGTATTTTGGTATTGGAACATAGGATTTGTGTTCCTAATGATGCGGAGTTGAGAAAGAAGATATTGAGAGAGGTACATGATGATGTATATTCGATGCACCCGAGTAGCAATAAAATGTATAGAGGTTCGAGACAAAATTACTGGCTCAAGATTGATGAGGGATGTAGACGAATATATTTCTAGATGTTTGGTTTATCCGTATATAAAATTAGAGAATAAACATCCGGAAGACTTACTACAGCCTCTTCTTGTGCTCGAATAACCATAGAAAAATATGAGCATAGATTTTATTTCAGGATTTTTTTCATACCCAGAGACGTCACAATACAGTGTAAGTGATATTAGATAGACTTTCTAAGTCGTCTCAGTTTCTTCCAACTAAAGCAAATTGGAGTCCTAAAAAGTTGGCTAAACTGTATGTAGTTAAGATTGTGAGGTAGTATGGAACACTATTAAGCCTAGTGTCAAATAGAGATGCTAGAGTTACATCTTGGTTTTGGAGAGGCTTTCTGAAAGCTACAGGTACATAGTTACAATTTAGTATAGCTTTTCATCCTCAACAGATGGGTAAAAGGTGAGGAACTCCAATATATTGGGAAGAAGTGGGAGAGTGAAATATATTTGGTTCATAAATTAAGTTAACAACTAAGATGATCAAACTGGCTAAAAAAACCTTAAAACAGCATAGAGTATACCGAATAACTACGCTGATAATAGAAGAAGACCTCTTGAGTTTCAAGTAGGTGATTGGGTGTATTTGAAAATATCTCCATGAGAAGGTGTGTTGAGGATAAAAAAAAAAAAAATGAAAGTTGAGTCTGAGTTAAGTGGAACCCTATGAGGTTATTAAGAAAGTTGGGCTAGTTATGAATAGCTTGGATTTGCCTCGAGAGTTGAAGTAGTGACATATCGTATTCCACATTTCACTTTTGTGAAAACGCTTACTTAATAAATCTCATAATTTTTCGAGTCAAGCTGTAGAAATTCAGAAAGATTCGACTTTTACACAAGTACCAGTGAGAATTTTAGATAGAAAAAACAAGTCTTGTATAATTAAATAATTTCATTAGTTCAAGTTCTGTGGCAGAATAAGGGCGTTGAAGAGATTATATGAAAGTGTGAGGCAACTATGAAGAAATATTATTCACAATTACTTTCTTGATTAGGTAAAGAAATTTCGAGGACGAAATTTTCATAAGGTGGGTAGAATTATAATACTCGTGTTCTTAAAGTATGGGTAAAGAAGTAATTTGATAAATATGATATGAAATTAAAATAATATATATATATATATATACACACACACACATGAATGATTTAGTATTGAATAAAATAATTCTTAAAAAAAATGGACGCGTGGGGGCGTAGTTACAAAGAAAATAGAAATTTTTTTTTGTGGACAACATGAAGATGAAGAAAAAGAAAAAGGAAAAGAAGTAAAAGTAAAAAAAAAACAATTGTAAAATCGTGGCATCAGGTGTTGCCACCTGCTATCAAAAGAAAAGGGAGGTTGCATATTGGACAGCACATTGGTGCGTGGCACGTATAGGGGTGGGAAATGCTGAATAATGAACTCAAAGTTTGCATACACACACACACACACACACACACACACACACACACACACATATATATATATATATAGTTTTAGGGTTTTTTTTATTTACCAAATCCTGTTTGGTTTTCTTTCAACTACGATTCAAATTACTCTCTTTCTTTAAATACTTGGGGACCAAAAGAAAGGTTGAAAGAGTAAAATTTTGAAGGGGTTTACGGGAGAATTTTATAGAGAGGCACGAGAAGCTTTAAGAAAAAACAAAAGGTAATAACATGAATTTTATTTTTGAAATTTAGCATACATTAAATTTCCCGTAATTCAAAGTGGGAATTTTCAAAGGATGTGAATTATAGAAGAATTGAAGAAAAAAATTATAAATTTTAATATAAATATTATGTCAGGTGTTGACGATCAGCAACCGGGAAAAATTGCTGAGTGGAGCAGGAAATGCAAGAGGTGATCCACGGGTAGCTCTAAGAGCTACGTGGTGAGTTATATTTTTTTTAATTAATCAAGATAAATATGAAATATCTAGTGATAATATTAGAATAAATTATTAACTTATACTTTGGTGGTAGATGAAAGTTGGTTGATAGGTATGATAAGAATAGTGGATGTGTAGAGAATTATTTTATGAGAAATAATATTATTGGAATAATGAGTCGATTTAATAATAAAGACGATAAGTTAAATTCTTGATGAGCTATGGTTGATGATTTGTTATGATTTATAAGGAGAGGAAACTTAGTGGATCTTGACGAGCTATGGTTGATGATTTGATATGATTTATGAGGAGTAGAATTTTTCAAATAATAATTTGAGAATAATCAGGATAGCTAGTTTAAATATCTGAATACATGCTTGTTTTTATATTATTGTTCATATGCATATTTCATATCATTATTCATATGCATATGTATGAAATAAAAGAACCGAGAAGGCAGCTGGACTAAACGAAAATAAAAGAACAGGGAAAACAGTCGGTCTAAATGAAAATAAAAGAACCAGGAGGGCAGCCAGTCTAAATGAAAACCGTGACAGTCGATATGTGCTGGAAATAAAAGAACCGGGAAGGCAGCCGATCTAAATGAGAATAAAAGAACCGAGAAGGTAGCAGGTCTAAATGAGAATGAAAGAACCGGGAAGGCAGTCGGTCTAAATGAGAATGAAAGAACCGGGAAGGCAACCGATCTAAGATAAAAACATATCGACATGTGGGAAGACGTTCCCAATAATAATAGCATTTAACTTCATGCATTGCATTTGCTTTAAATATTAATTGTTATTACTTGATATGTTAAAGTGCTATTTATGATTGTAAATCTATTGATAGAGGAATGAGTCTCACGGAGAGACATATATGCTAAGGAAGAAATATGGAAATATGTCTGATGAGTAACTTAAGAAAAGATTGTGTAATAGGGGAATTATGAAATTGAGTAGTGATTACAGAATATTGCTATTGAATTATTTGAGGAAAAAGATGAATGAATATCAGAAGAATCGTTAGAAGAAATTGAATTACAAGATGTAACTGGGAGAATACAATTGAATACTTCTAGTAAATTTAATCCACTGAACTTGTGAAGCTCACTCCTCATTGTACAATAATTTTAAGTAGAAGGCAGGATAGATAGTTTGGTGAGTTGAGATTCAAACGAAGTCATTATCTGTAAGCGATGTGCATATCCATATCCTCAGACTAATGAGAAAATAAAAATAAAAATTTAATTGTAAATATTCATGCATATTACGTTGTATATAATGTTTAAGTCAAAATCAGAATGATGTATCTCCCCTGTTGAGGGTTGAGGATTGATGTAAAAATTTCTATTGGTATTATTTTTATTGTTGTATATGTGTCGTTCTGGGATATTCAAAATGTTACAACACCATCTCAGGGGTGGCCAACCCGGGATGGGTCGTTACAGCAATATCGGATTTCTCCGACCCTACGTCCACTCTCTTCATGGAACCTCCTTGAAGTGATCCACTAATAACTCAAGCAACTTCATGGGTGTTGCCCAAACCGTACATGATCTCTTCTAATTAAGGAAGTCTTTACAAGAAGTGTTTAGAACCTAAACACTCTAAGAGTTACACAAACTCTTTCTCTTTACAATGATTGGAAATTTAATAATCAAGAACGAGAGATACTTTGTATTTAATACTCTTACAAAGAAGGTAAGATCTCTCTTAGAAGTACAAAGCTTTTAAGAATGGCTCATGAAATTTTTAGAAAGCTTTGAATGATATAAATGAGAAGATGAAGATTAATTGCTCAAGAGTTGTGTACTTTTCTCATTTATGATAAGCTTTTATAGTTTAAAAGCCTACTAGCCATTACTCACACCAAAATCCCATTTGGGAGTGGTTCAGGGCATTTATTGCACTGAACAACGCTTTTGATTTGAAATATTATCGTTATTTTCGAGCGTCCAATCGACTAAATGATTTGTTCAGTCGACTGGATGTTCATCTGAAATTCAAATTTGTTTCAGGCAATTCATTCAGTCGACTAGATAACCTGAGACACACCTTTTTGTTTTCAGTTTAGTTTTCTAGTCAAAATGATTATTGTCGAAACATTTTTAAAGCAAACTGAGCCATAGAAAAAAGCTAGGTACTCAAGTAAGAGAGTTACATTATGATTACTATTCTAGTACCTAATCTTGATCTTCGACTTTATCCAAGGTTAAGTGATTAGTTGGATGACTTTTGAGGAACCATCTTTATACATTCAAACACTTAGATAAATTTATTAGCATAATTTAGTACATATTTTTTTCATCATTAAAATCAAATAAGGGTTAACAATTTCCTCCTTTTTGATGATTACAAAATCATATGGAGAAAACAATTTTTAAATCTAAATGTTTGGTTTTTTATTGAAAAACGAACAATCTCCTTTGTTTTTGTGATAAAAAACCTCCTACATTTTCAAAAAAAAAAAAACTTAACCAATAATATAGGCAGTTAAAATTTCTTTAAATCATTCAAAAGAGTAAGGCTCCCCCTTAATCTATGCATATAACACATTTTACATATTTTCTCGTTTTTCTCCCTTTTTGTCAACAGTAGAAAATAAGACTGAGAAATAAAATTTTATCTCCAGGAATAGAAAGATAAGGACAAAAAAATCTGCATGTTAAAATTTAACTCAAAATAGAGAGGTTAAACTCTCCCAGGAGGAATCAGAAATATGAGTTTACAAGCTTAAATAAACAGTATTGAGGTATAGAACAGCAAGTAGGATTCTTATGAGCTAAAAGTGAACTACCATATATAAAAGTTGAGGATTCCATGAGCCTAGCAAAGGTACATTCAACCATAACAATGAATGCTTCCATGAGCTAAAAAAAATACAACATAGTAAGTATCGGTGAAAATATCCTAAAAATTAATGAAATAGAAATGTAGCTTGCAATATGGTCTCGAGTTACAAAATGTAAAAGAATATATCATTGCATCTAGTTAGGGTTAAGAGGATGAGAGGGACCATGGTAGTGAAGACTATCCTAGATCGCTCTAATCTAATTGTGCATCTCAACATTTTGATCTCGAAGCCCATTTAAGGCACCCTGAGAGTTAGCACGAAAAGATGAGATCATCGTACACTGCTCGTAATCTAACCTATAGATCCTTAAGCATAGCATCAATAGCCTGCTACATGCTGGTTATGATGACATGAAGGTTAATCAATTCTCGAAGGATCGCATCCTAAGAACCATTTGAGCCTCTTGCATCTGATGTCCTTTGTTGAGAGCCACTAGGAATGTTTGGTTCCTCAGCTGCTGCTGCACTAGGAGCTTCATTCTTAATCCTTATATTTTTTGTGAGCTTAAAGATAACCACATTGTCTCTAATTATACAACTCATCTTCTAGAAAGACGAATCGTTGATCACATCAATATACTCAAGTTCTTTAGATTCATTCTCAGAAAAAGGTACCTCAAAGTACTTTAGAATCAAGGTAATAATCATTCGATATGGAAGTGCACCAATATTGCTATCATGCATGGATATAATGTTGCTAATGATCAAAGGGTAGAGGTTGTAAGAAGTCTCGGTTATGAGATAATAGATTAGGACTATGTCTAGCTTGGAATGATTGGTTCTACTTCCTAATCGAGGATTAAGGGTCCAACTGATTACTAGGTTCAACATCATAGAATATAAAGGAAGGTCATGGTAAGTATTGTATGTTTGAGTTCCATAATCATAAGACCTATCTCCCTTGACCACCCTACAGGCCTTATGATAATCAAAATCTTTGGGCCAACCATCTCCTATCCACTTAATCCCTTCTATAGGTAAGTCTAAAATAGTATGAAGTATAGTAGGGGACATAATGATATCTTTCCCCATAATCATGGTGGAAAAACGAGTAGATGAGGATGAAAATTGTTTTAGATTTGCGTAATACTGGTGCATAAGCCTAGGATAATATTTTTGAATCAAAGTCAATAGGTCAAACCATCCTAATCGATCAAATAGGGGCTTAAGGGTAAAATTATTAAGCCTAATAGATGAAAATTTGATAGCTTTACCGGGCATGATAGTTTTATACTTAATGGCTATGCCATACCGTTCTTTAGCTTTGTCGTCTCGAAAACTAGTGGCATCGAGGTCAGCCAAGGGTGGATTACTGCCTTCTCATTCCTTCTCTTTGCCCATCTCTTACCGAAAACACCTTTTCTCTTTCGTGTATTGGGATTGTCATCCCCTGTAAACTTTCTTCAGAAACTTTGTTTTTTTAGCCATTAATTTGGGAAATTCGTGAAAGGAATAGGGTATAAGGAGAAATTTGAGTTTAAATGAAGGATTTAGGAAGAAATGGCCAAATTTGTGAAGGACAAAAATTGGGATTTCTAGTGAGAGAAAAGGAGTTCGTGTTAGGGTTTCAAATTGTATGATAGAAATTGAAAGAATATTGAAGAAATTGAAAGAGGTAACAATTTGGGCAAGTGAATCTAGACTGAAAATGTAGATAAATAGAAGAAATGTTGAGAGAAACGGTTGAAAATGAGAGAGAAAGAGAGAGAGAGAAAGAAAGCTTAGAGTTGTGTTAATGGTGTTTTAGAAATCAGATGTGGTCTTTTAAAAACTTAAAAGTCATGCATTCAGTCAACTAAACAGAAACTTTCAATCGACTTAGAAATGAAAAAATGAGGGTTTGAAATATAGAGGTTTTTCAGTCGACTGAAGAGTTTTATTCAGTCGACTTAATGAATATTTATCTTCATTTTGTCGACTGAATGACTCTATTCAGTCGACTGAATGACTCTATTCAGCCGACTGGATAAGATTTTCTCATAAAAATTTAAGCTCCAGACTGAAAATTTTTACAAGCTTTAATTACTCTATGTCATTTTTGAGTGAGAGAAATATTAAATAAGAGTTATTGCTCATTGACTCAGTGGTATTTATACATATGATGAATGTGATGCAATAAAAAATATGAACATTCAAAGTTTTTTAAGCCCTAACATTTTAATTTTACAAAAGTTTTCTTCATTTAAAAGTTTAGTAAGAATATCAACAATTTGATCTTTCTGTAGGTATGAATTCAAGTTTTATGTCACCTTTTTTAGCATGATTTCTTATAAAGTGATATCTAATCTTAATGTATTTGGTCCTAGAATACTGAATTGGATTTTTGGTAAGACTGATAGCACTAGTGTTATCACATAAAATTGGGATATTTTGAAATCATATGTCATAGTCTTCTAGTTGTTGTTTCATCCATAAAACTTGTGCACAACAACACGAGCAACCACATATTCGGCTTCGGCGGTTGATAGTGCAATGAAATTTTGTTTCTTTGAAAACTAAGAAGTTAACATGGCACCTAGAAATTGACATGTTCCACTAATACTTTTTTTTTATCAATTTTATAACCGGCAAAATCAGCATTCGAGTACCCAACTAGCTCAAAATGTGACTTTCTTGAATACTATAGTCCTAGATTTTGAGTACCATTCAAATATCTTAAAATTATTTTTACAACAACAATATGAGATTCCTTAGGATTAGCTTGGAATCTAGTACACATGCATACACTGAACATAATATTGGGTCTATTAGCAGTTAAGTAAAGTAAAGCTCCTATCATGCTTCTATAATTTTTAGTATCTACACATTTATCTTATTCATCTAAATCAAGCTTTGTAGAGGTGCTCATGGGAGTTCCAATTAGATTTGAATTCTCCATCTGAAACTTTTTTTTACTAAGTCTTTGGTGTATTTGGATTGATTGATGGAGATGCTTCTCTTTGATTATTTGATTTGAAGTCTAAGGAAATAGGTTAGCTCTCCCAGCATACTCATCTCAAATTCACCTTGCATACACTTAGCAAATTCTTGACACATAGGTTCATCAGAGGCACCAAATATAATATCATCTACATAAATTTGTACTAAAAGTGTATCATGCTTATGAGTTTTTGTAAAAAGAGTTGCATCTATTTTTCCTCTTGTAAAACCATTCTCAAGTAAAAACTTGCTTAACCTTTCATACCATACTCTTGGAGCTTGTTTAACCCATAAAAGGGCTTTAGAAAGCCTATAAACATGGTTTAGAAGGTTAGGATCTTCAAAACCAAGAGGTTGTTCAACATAGACCTCTTCTTAAATAATGCCACTTAAAAATGCACTTTTTATATCCATTTGAAATAGTTTAAAGTTCTTAAAACATGCCTAGCTACGGAAGCATAAGTTTTATCAAAGGCAACGCCTTCTTCTTGATTATAGCCTTTAGCAACAAGTCTAGTTTTATTTGTAGTTACTACTCCATTTGCATCCATTATCTTTTTAAATACTCATTTAGTTCCTATAATAGTATGGTTCTTAGGTTTAGGAACTAAAGTTCACACTTTATTTCTTTCAAATTGATTTAATTTCTCTTGCATGACATTTATCCAATTATCATCATTTTTAGCTTCATTAAAGTACTTAGGTTCAACTTAGGATAAGTGAGCTACAAAGTTGTATACATTTCTAATAGAAGAACAAGTTTTTACCCCTTATGAAGGATCACTAATCGCTTGATCGATTAGATGATAATTCATATACCTCCAATCTTTCGAAAGTTCATTTTCTTGTTGATTAATTTTAGGAGTCACTACCTCTTGATCCACTTGAAGTTGACTCTCTTTGGGATCAACAGTGGGAGTAAAAGCATCAATTCTTGGAATAAAATTTGCATTATCATCAAAAGAGACTATTCTACTACTAATGGGGTTAGACTCGTCAAAGACTATATGTATGGATTCTTCAACCACTATAGTTCTTTTGTTAAAGACTTCATAATCTTTACTAGAGGTTGTATATAAGAATATCCCTTCATCAGTTCTTAGAGTCAAATTTAGCTAAATTAGTTTTATTGTCATTTAAGATGAAGCATTTGCAACCGAAAGCACAAAAATAAAATATATTAGGCTTTCTACCTTTCCATAGTTTATATGGAGTTTTGTTAAGTATAGGCATAATTAACACTCTATTTAAAATATAGCAAGAAGTGTTTACGGCTTCTGGTCAAAATTATTTTGGTAAACTATTTTCACAAAGCATGGTTCTTGCAAATTCTTCTAGAGATCTATTTTTCCTCTCAGTAACATCATTTAGTTGAGTAGTTCTAGAGGCTGAAAAGTTGTGATAAATTCAATTTTTATCACAAAATTTTGAAAAACTTTGATTTAAAATTCTTTTCCATGATCACTTCTAATACTTGAAATAGAAATACATTTTTTTTTATTCATTTTGAACTTTCTTGCAGAAGTTCACAAAATATTTATATGCTTCATTCTTATAAGCAATAAAAAAAGGTATATCTTGAATAATCATCAACAATAACAAGAGCATCTTGATGGCCACCTAGACTAATAGTTCTTATTGGACCAAACAAGTCCATATCCAAAAGCTCTAAAGGTCTAGAAGTTGAAATCATATTTTTGGCTTTAAAAGAAACTCTTGTTTGTTTTCCCATTTGACAAGCATCACATACTTTGTTTTTTTCAAATTTTATTTTGGAAAGACCAACAACTAAATCTTTCTTGAAATAATTTTAATCAAATTCATGTTCACATGGTCAAGCCTTCTATGCCATAGCCATGAGTTTTCGGTAAAAGCTGAAAATCATTTTTCATTTTTCAAATATAAAGATTTTAAATCAACAATGTAGACATTTTTATGTCTTTGGTTAACAAATTTAATCTTGTTAGTCCTAATGTCTATTATAAGACAATGAGTGGATTCAAATATAACTTTGTTCCCTTTGTCACAATGTTAACTAATACTAAGTAAATTTGGCTTATGGCCTTGCACTAATAATACATTATCATGGGTTAAGAAATTTTTATCCACTTTACCATGTCCAATGATTTTCATCTTTATGTCATCTCTAATGGTGACGTGTCTGCCATCCCTTAGAGTTACCTCTTTGAATACACTTTGATCACTGGTCATGTGCTTCGAGCACCCACTATCAAGGTACCAATGGTCACATTTTTCTTTTGTGTAGAGACATATTTACATTAGACAAGGATACACAATAGCACTCTTAGATACCCAAAATTTTTTGGGTCCTTTGGGGTTAGTCCTAGAAAATACGGCTCCTTTAGGGACCCATACTTTCTTAACATTATAAGGTGCTCTATAATTGTAGACATGCTAATGATGCATGATCCTATGATTATAGTGTTGATCAAGTGTCTATTGATCCTGAATGATTTTGATAGTGACAAAAATATTAATTAAGCACTAATGAATATTACTTAAGTGATACAGATTGTTAATAGTGCTTATACATCAAAGGAGATCAAGATTGTAGAAATTGGTGAATCAAAGTTGATGATCTCAAAAGTCAAGAAGCTCTCCAAAAGATCAAATTCAAGGAGAATCATTGAAATGCAACTTCAAATATAAAAGAGCTAAATTATAGGTTTGAATCCTAAGATACACTTTGTAAGCATTTCAATTTTTATCAGCTAATTAAATTTGCATTGTATTTTATTACATGGCCTTAATTAATTGAAGATATAAAATCTCTATGTGATTTTTTTTAAATGCAAATATTATATTCTTTTGGCTCAATACTTAACATACTCTAATTGAACTTAAGAAGAATTTATGTTAACATAGAAAATTATTTGAGCATTTGTAATATATCATTCTTCATATATCTTGCACACACATTATGCTTAAATTTGTAATATGTTTTGTCATCATCAAAAATGCCTTAATCAAGAAATTGATTAGATTAATTTTGATGATAACAAAACAATTTTGAAGTGTTTAACTCATGAGTTTAGTATGAAAGAAAGTTTGATTCAATTGCGAGAATTTTTGGAACTAAAAAATTCAAAAAGAATGAACAAATATGAAGAAAATTAATGTTGAAAACACTGTTCATCCTGAAAGTACTGTAGCAGTGTACAAAAACTGACACAGTCGAGTGGGTGAATAGTGTCAGTCGACTGGGAGCTCAAAAATCAGTTTTTGCATCAGTTATGAAGGACAGTCGACTGCCATAAGTGGACAGTTGACTGGACAATTTATAATAGCTATATTTTTTAATTTAAGAGACTATAAACTTGTCTCTAATGGCTTTATTTTATCTCCAACGGCTAAAAGACTTCGAGATACTATAAATAGAGCCTCAAAGGTCATTTGGAAGACAAGATAAATATTCTACAATAACGGATTAAAGCAAAATCTTCATTCTCTTCTTCTTGAGCCAAAAACTCCATTATCAAGCTATAAGCTTTTGAGAGAAAAAAATATTGAGTTCTAATCTTCATTAAAAAATCTCTCTCTTGTTTGTTTGTTTCAAACTTTCCTTTCATCATCTTATTAAAAGAGTTGGTGTAACTATTGTGAGAGTTTGTAAATGAGCTAGTGACTGTTGAGTATATACACTTGGGTAGCAAACTTAGGATTCATGTGAAAAAGGATGAAGTAACACCCTTGAGGTTGCTTGTTAGTATTCGGTTTGAGCAATACTCGTGAAGTTGTTTATTTTAGTGAAAGACTTCAAGGAGGATCCTTGAAGAGAGTGGACGTAGGGTCAAAAGGATTTCAATATTGCCGAATCTCTATATTCTTCACTACTCTTACTTGTGGTAGCTTTGAAAGTAATGGACTTTTTTCTTTAACTCTTCATTGTCAACTTCTTCATTCATTTCCTCCAATTTATAAGTAAATAGTGAGCCAATGAGAGTTTCGACTTCAAGTAAGTCAAGATTTTTGGCTTCCTTAATCACAATTTTCTTTGTTTGCCAACTTGGTGGCAATGATCTAAGAATCTTTCTTGTTAACTTATACTCCTCAAAGTTCTCAAAGTTCCTACCAAGAAACTTTACACCATTAATAATTTTAGTGAAATGAGAATACATTTCAGATATGGTTTCGGTAGGGGACATTTTAAAAGATTTATACTTGGACACTAGCACATCAATTTTTGTTTTCTTTACTTCACTAGTTCCCTCATATGTGATTTGAAGTTTGTCCCAAATTTCTTTTGCCAAATCACATGTTGAAATTTTATTATATTCATTTAAGTCTAATGCGTAATCTAATATGCTAGTAGATCTACTATTTAGAGACATCATTCTACAATCCTCTTCATTAAACTCAGTTTTGAGTTTAAGCATTGTTTGAACGATCTCTACAATAGTCACATCCTTTGTAGAAATTCTAGGTCATTCTTCAATAATCCTCCACACATTATAATCTTTTCCTTCAACAAAGATTTTCATTCTATTTTTTCAATTATTATAATGTGTTCCATTGAACAAAGGAGGTCTAGTATAAGAGTGACCTTCGGTGTAACTATTGTTAGCCATAGGATCTACTCAAAAGATTTTAAGCTTTAAAATTTAGAAAGAAACTCTGATACCAATTGTAAACTAAGATCCAAACCTAAGAAGATGGTGGATTGGGTTTTTAAAACTTTTTCACACAACAAACAAGTTTTAGAAAACTTAATCAAGCACAATCAAGAATGAAAAACATAATAGTGCTGAAAATAAAGAGATAAGGAATAGAGTGTGAAAACCCTATTTATAGTGGTTCAACAATACCAGATTTCTTTAACCTTATGTCCACTCTCTTCAAGGAACCTCCTTGAAGTGATCAACTAATAACTCTAGCAACTTCATGGGTGTTGCCCAAATCGTACACGATCTCTTCAAATTTAGGAAGTCTTTACAAGAAGTGTTTAACACCTAAACACTCTAAGAGTTACACCAACTCTTCTTCTTTACAATGATTAGAAATTTAATGATTAAGAACAAGAGATACTTTGTATTTAATGCTCTTACAAAGAATAAAATATCTCTCTTAGAAGTACAAAGCTTTTAAGAATGACTCATGAAAGTTTTTAGAAAGCTTTGAATGATATAAATGAGAAGATGAAGATTAATTGCTCAAGAGTTGTGCTCTTTTCTCATTTATGATGGAATTTTATAGTTTAAAAGCCTACTAGTAATTATTCACACCAAAATCCCATTTGGGAGTGGTTCAGGGTATTTATTGCACTGAACGATGCTTCAGATTTGAAATATTACTGTTATTTTCGAACGTTCATTCGACTGAATGACTTGTTCAGTTGACTAGATGTTAATGTGAAATTCAAATTTGTTTCAAGAAATTCATTCAATTGACTGAAAGGATTGTTTAATCAATTTAATTTCATTCAGTTGGCTTAATAATTCTTTATAAGAATCATATTCATTCAGTAGATTGGATGACCTGTAATACACCTTTTTGTTTTCGGTTTAGTTTTTTAGTCAAAATGATGTTTGTCAAAACATTTTTAAGCAAATTTAGCCATAGGAAAAAGCTAGGTACTCAAGTAAGAGAGTTACATTATGTAGAATACTATCCTAGTACATTATCTTGATCTTCAACTTTGTCCAAAGTTGAGTGCTTAGTTGGTTGACTTTTGAGGAACTGTCTTTGCAACTTTAAACAGTTAGATAAATTTGTTAGCACAATTTAATATATATCTTTGTCATCATTAAAATCAAATAATGGTCAACATTCAGTTTGTGTTAATAATGTCCAAATTGTTAAAGAAAATGTTAAGAAAAATAGAGATAGAAAATTTTCACAACTAAACAACTCCTTAGTTTTCCTATGATTCCATATAATAAAGTTTATGATCAAGAATTTAATTATTTATGATTGTCTGGAAGAGTATGTTATGCATGTTTGGTACTTTTTAAATTCATTTGGTTGGCTACATGGAGTAGAATTCTTTATGGGTGATGAGTTTTACATCAAGCATTGTTTTTTCAGGGTCACCTATTCAAAAGTTTCTTGTTTAATTCCATTTTATTCTTAATGATGATTGAGATAAAAAAAACAAGGTTTGATTCTTGGGGTCTAAGGTTGTAATGTAATGGAGCTAATTTACCTCTAGTTTTTGCTAATCTCTTTTATCATTACTACATGTTGTCACTGATGCTAAATGCATATTTTGGAAAAGCTTAAAATCCAATAATATCATAATCATTTCTCTTTGTTATTGATGTGATCAAAATTAGCCGGTCCAGTAAGAACTAGACACGTGGAGCGTTATAATGACAAACTACCTTGAGCAACATAGAGACTAGGCCTACTCTGACCACGATAATGAATTCGCCACCCTAAGTATAAAAATTTCATCCTTAATGGAAGAACTCACAGGAAGAGGTCACATCTCGCAAGTAGAGGTCACTTCTCATTAGGCTCAAGGCTCTGAAAGTCACATCCTAGCTAGAGCCCACTTCGAAACTCCAGGTAAAGGATCTCTAATGACTATTTAAAGAAGCTCTAGCCCTTAAAACAAAGAAATGAGAGATCAATAAGAAACTAGACATAGAGAGCAAACACTTAAGAGAACATAGAAAATCACTTGGGTTAGATCTCTTTTTTTCACTCTATCATTTTGGTGTCTTTCTAACTCTTAACTTACATCACTTTAATGCACCCACTGACTTAATCATCGGAGGGTCCTCCTTGGAGAACCACGCTTCGAGTAGCTTCCCTTGTAAGTGTGAATGTGCTAACAAATGTGATCACAAGGGTAAGACAAGTTCAAAGCTCCCACCTTCTTCAAATCCACAATCATCAAGCACTTTTTCCACTCCATTAAAGGTCAAGAAGACAAGCTTACCCCTTATCCTCTTTTTGGCATCAACAGTTATATTGCGATGTCATAGGTTCAGGCTGGTGATATTTTGATACTAGAATTTTGGTCTCTATTTATCAACCTAAAGACTCATTCAAATGCATTTTAGTCAATCTGATTTCATTCTATTGGTTTGAATATTTTAGCCAAACATTGTAATCGATTTTGGTTTCAATTTAGCTGTCTTTTCCATTTTTTAACTAAAAAAGGTAATTAGATTTTAACTTTAATTTTATTAATGCCTGGATTATAGCCTAAATTCCATTCTAGCAACCAATTGAGGTAAGATATATTGAGCTTATGAACACATATATTCCTGCTATTATGAAGCTTCACCACTTTAGCATATAGACATGAACCGTGATATTTGATAATTTCTCTTGTAATTTACGTTTTTTCTATAAATATTTTCTTCCCTCATTCCTTAATTTATAGTAGCTTTAGTAAGTTGGATTCTGAAGGCGAATTTAGTTGTGGTTAAATTCTATTTTTGTCTCTCAAGTATATGTTGTTTCTTAAATTGGTCCCCAACTAATTTTTTCTCAGTTATACTCTTCAATTATTACTTTTGTCTCAATGTTGTCTCTTCATCATCAACATTTCCATGATAAGTGGTTGTGAATTACTCGATTAACACGTTTATCTGGTTAAAAAGAATAAGTTGGCTAAAAATATATGACTTGGCTAAACTGGACACATTATGAGGTGGGATATAAAAATGTCCTAGTTTGGTTCCTGGAACATTTTCGAAATTAGGGTTAGTTTTTATTACAAAAATCGAAAGATCATGGAGAAATTTCTTTGATTAGCGAGATAATTAGCGTTAATCACTTGTTTAGAACGTTGGTTGTTCTCAAATTTTGTGTCATTCATCAAACATTTATTTTATTTTTTTATTAAATCAAGAAAAGGAGTTGGAAAAATGCTTCCAATTGTAAAAAATTGTGAAAAAGATGATTGAGTTTGGCCACTTTTAGGGTTTTAAATGAGAAATAATGATACATAGATGGAGATAATATAACCATTTAGACAATGTTTGATGTTAGATTTAATCTAGCTTAAATCTAACTTTTTAAATCTCTTCAAAGCAAAATGTTGGATTTAAGCTAGCACTAAACATTACCTTAGAAGTTGCACTTAATTATACCTTGTTTGGATGGAACAAAGGTGTTGACCCATATTTGATTTTAATAATGAAAAAACACTACTCTAATTGCACTAATAACTTTATCTAAGTGTTTCGCGGTAAAAACATTCAGTACAGAAACAAGATGCAAGAACTCAACATGATTCAGACAACAAAAACAAGCCAAAAGATCTAGAATAGGCATAAGGTAATTGAAACAATTGTAAATCTCTTATGTTCAATTATATAGATTGATCTATGGCTCAATTTACTAAAGACGTTGACAAAACTAAAAATACAAAGAGTTTCTAAGTCAAAAACTGTTTTTTGAAAAGGAAAACTGGGTTGAAAGACAACCCAGTCAACTGGGTCCCTATACCAGTCGACTGGGATATGGGACAAAAAGTTCCCAGCCGACTAGTACTAAGGACCTAGTCGACTGATAACTTCACCCAATCGATTGGTCCTTTGACCTAGTCAACTAGTACTCTCCCTTAACCTAAAAAGTGAAAAATCTTAACTTGACCTAGTCAACTGGTATAAGGACCCAGTCGACTTGTAATTAAAAAATATGACCGTTTGAGACGCTGGACTTAAGCATTTAATGCCCCAAACCTACAAAGTCATGTCAAACGACAATATTGATTCAAGGCTATATAAACCCACTTCAATGAGCATTTAAAAGAAGAAGAGAACACATTCAATTCACAAAATAACTTATTAAATTCTTAAAAGCTTTGAAAAATTTATTGTTGAGCCATTCTTCAAGCTTGTTCTTGATAGAGAGATATTGTTCATTTGTAAAAGTACTTATTACTATCTCTCTACTATTTACTTTACAGCAAATTTCATTTATTGTAAAGGGAAAGAGTTGGCATAACTCTTAGAGTGTTTAGGTTAAACACTTTGGTTGTAACTTCCGCGAGGAAGAGATTATTGTAAGATTTGTGCAACACCCGTGAAGTTGCACGACTAAAGTTTTAGTAGATTACTTCAAGGAGGTTACTTGAAGAGAGTGGACGTAGGGTCGGAAGAAATCCGATATAACTCTCTTATAATTTTATTTTACTGTAAATTCTATAATGTTGATTATACCTCTAATTTTTTTAGAAATCTTCTTTTATTAATGAAGGAAAATTGGTGAAATACATTACACAAATAACTATTTTTATATTTCTTTTTATCTTCCTTTTTTAAACATCCAAACAAGAGGTATATATATATATATATTCATTTTCTTACCTTTATGTTCATTTTTTTTTCATTCCCTTTAAACTTCCAAACATGCCCTTACAATTATAATATCATATTTAAAAATGAAATTATTATTATTTAGGTTTTACATGTGTTGAAATGACATATAACGATCCAAATAAAAATGACTAACCATGTAAAAAGGGCCAAAATCTTTCATAGAAGAAAAATTATTTTGAGACACAAAGGCAAGAAAATCATTTTACAGGTTAACTAATTCGAATGAAACTTAAAAAAAAAATTATAGGGAAGAATGTTAGTTTGTAAAAAGTTGAGACTTTTAATTGTAATCAAAGTTAAATTTGAGAAATACAAAATTTGGCAAATGATATTACCCAAATGGTAATAACTTAATTTGGCAAATGAAAGATGTAGATTTTAGGATTAAGTCTAAATTTGGTCCTTAAACGATACAATTCGATCTCTAAAAAGTTTCAATTGAATCCTTAAACTCACATTTTCTCTCTAATTTGATTCCTCATAATGATTTCATTCATCAAAAGTGATAGATTAGTCAAATTACCTTATCACTCTATTTTTTTTTTATTTCAAGTATTTTGTGAGCAAAATTTCGGTTTAAGTGATGACAATTAATTTTACCAACTAAGCTAAACAATACGTATAGCAACAAGCCCTTACTTCAATTAGGCGATTGTAATGCCAAATGTCATATACATGCCAATTTTTTTTTATGGCATTGCATGCATTGAGTAATAAGTAATGATCGCTGTACATCTTAAAAAATGTTTAAATTTTTTGTTTACATCGGGTATAAAACTCATTTTTTGCATCGGAGTGAAAACTTGACTGGTAATTTTGAGAAACTATTAGTAACATCGGTACATACTCAATTAACATTATCAGTGACGTTTTTAAAATTTACTAGTTAAGTTTTCACCTAGCGTAAAAATGATGTTTTGCACCCGATGCTGGTAAGAATATCTCAAAAAATGTACAACATGCACTTCTATCATGGTGCTCTTTGTGTTAGCAATGAAGTTTATGTTTGTTACTACTAAAGTTTTGTACAATTACAAGTGAAATTCTCAGACATCCAAATGTATATTTTCGATAAATGTAGGTGATGTATGTCTATCATTACTCATATGAATTACATTGTTTATATGTCGAACATTATGAATTAAACTATGATTCAACATTTCCAATCAAGCAAAAGAATTAAACAAAAGACGATCATCAACAGAATTTAAGAAAGAAATATGAGAAATGCTTACGAGTATGTAAATTGTACATCGACCAAATTGGTTCTTTTGGTTTGATTTTGTTCGGTTCTTAATCCGTTCAAACTTTTTCAAATTTTATATTCAACTAAACTTTTTTAATTAAAAAACAACAATTTACAATGATTCCATTTAGGGTGACAATTTAATCCAAAATTGTGGGTTCTGTCTCACCCCGCTTTGATTTGAAGAAAATTCCTTGTCCTGTTCGGGGAGAGGATATAAGTATCCACTCCGAAACCGTCTCAAATATTTACTAAGTATCCCTATATATATATATATATATATATATATATATATATATTGTCGGCATTACCAATAATATGGTTATTCCATAGATATTAACCGAGCTTACTATCCAATTTTGGAACTATTTTTTAGTGCTTATCTATTGTTTAGTGAAAGATTTATTTTATTCTAGTCTATTGTATTACATCCTATCTTTTGATCAATGTTTTTTTTTTATTTCCTTATGTAAATGATATACAAGTAACTGACTCAAGAGTCATTTTTTTAGCCTTCATAATCTTAATTCAAATGTACAATTTTGTAGTGTAATGATAATTTTGCTATTCACGTGGCTTTTTAGCCTTTTGTTCAAGTTATAGAAGATGGAGAAAACTTTCCACTGAGATTTGATTCGTTGTAAGGAATCAAGATGGGAAAGAATTTTTCCTCCATACTCGAAGATAGGGATAGAGAATTTTTTTTCTCCATCCGATGGAGATGGTGAATGTAAACCCGGCCCCACCCCGCCTCGTTGCCATTCCTAGCTCCATTCTTATATTTACAAAATTAAATAAATTAGCATACGTTTTTCATGGTTAGAATTTAGTGTAAAATCAATTAAACATTTCTTATGTTACGTTTGGTTGTTTGGAATTGAAGCTTGGAATTGAAATTGATGTGGAATCATATTTTTTTATCAACATAAAAATAATTGAAAATACCATGATTCCATCTCAATTCTAATTACAAACTTTAAATCCAAACAACTATATATAACGTTAAAATTTTTATAATACCAACAATGGAAAACAAGGTTTTAATAATCAATTTAGGTTTTTTAGTTTAACTGTTTTCACATGAGAGATTTTGAATTCAATATTTCTTTTGCCAATGTACTAAAAAAAACTTTCACGATATGAACCCACGATTTCTTAAAATGTTCAAACCAAACCAAATCAAACCAAACCAAACCGAAAGTTGGGTTTGCTCGGTTTGGTTGTTGCACCAAACCTAATTGGGCATAGCTTCCTCGGAGAAAGCAATCCTCAATGTCTGGCCGATATCAGATTATCAGGTGCCTCTCTCACCCTCTATGTCTCTGTTTTCTGTCCTAACGTTATCCTGGTTATGCCCCTTTTTTCCGTTAAATGTAATTACCCAGTTCGAAATATAAATAGCAAAGCCTCCAAAGAATCTCTCACTCCTTGTTTTGGTTGCTAACGGATATACTCTTCGTATCCATCCTCTCTGCAATGCCATACTTCCATTTGTGAGTCTCTTTCTCTAATTTATTGATTGCTTTTCTACTCGTTCATGTTCTTGTGTTTAATGCGAAGATAGAAGAAAAAATCTACTTCTTGATTATCTTTATGTTTAAATGACTGTTTTTTGATTCCGGGGTTTTGCTTTCTCTGGAGATTCTTTTAAGGCAGAATACTATAATATACGTGTTAATGATTGAGATTTTGTTAGAAATCTTATGGATTTTTTGTTACAATCTGTAGTTCATTGTTGCAAATATGAATGCGGTTGCTTTTTGGTAATTTTAGAGCCACTGTATGAATCGTAAGTTAGAAATGTAGAAAGAAACTGTCAAATTTACATATCATCATGTAATTCATCTACATAGAACTCCATTTTAATAGCACATATATTTTCTTCTAACATACTAACATTTTAACATAACATATTACTAGTCCCATTAAATGGATGTGTCTTATATGCTAATCTCAAGTTGATGGTTTTTGGCATATTAAAATTTTAAGACACTTGTTTCCACTTCAATGGAAGGTGGAAAATTTGTTAGAATGCTTGGAGACAGGGATGTTGGAATCTGAAGCTTGAATCTCATCATAGTTGAGCTATTTTTTTTATACAAAAATCTGATTTATGATTTGGAATGGCATTGGTTATTTACCTCGTTGTCTCATGAAAGAAACATTCAAAGTTGAATGAATTATCTCCTGTTTGTCCATTGTTACACATTTTGCTTGAAGGACTTCACTAGATTGACATTCCTATGTTTTAGTTAAACTGTTACCATCCCTTGCATTCTTAGAACATATACTAGTGACAATTCTTAGTGAAGTGAATATATTTGAATTGATTGGTGTAATCCAGATAATTCCAGAACATATGTATAACCAAGGATGTTTTTAACTGTTTATCAGGAGATTGTCTGTTGCGCATCTACCTCCCAATCATGTTGCAAACACCCTTTTAAGGCCGTTTCTTTGTGTGCCAGAATTCACTCATTGTCAACCAAAGACGTTCAAGTGGAATATTCAAGAATCCTTTCCGAAGAAAATATCTCCTTCACTTGCCATCGTTAATTCTTGGAGACTTCACCCTATTGGTGCCTTGCAAACCAGTGTTGATGTGGGAGAAATGTCCAGTTTCTGCAATTTTCACCAGTCAAGAGTTAGTATAAATTTATTTGACAAGCAACCTATGAATGAGGATGCTGAAATAGACAGATGCAGTGACTCTTGTGGAAGTCTTAGTGATGAATATCACAAGGAAGAGCAAAGAAGAAGAAAAATAGGACTAGCTAACAAAGGGAGGGTGCCATGGAACAAAGGCAGGAAACATACAAAAGGTAACTCTCTTCTGAAAGTAAAATACTTATCTAAGTAACCCGAAGTTGGGTTGACTCTAAAATTTTAACATGATATAGAGACTCGTATGCGAATCAAGCAGAGGACAATAGAAGCTTTGAGAGACCCCAAGGTGAAGTCAAGTAAGCTTCAAGAAATTTTGGGATATTTGTATTTTGATTTTCATATAGGTGTCACCGTGTCGGACGAATCGTGGGAAGAACCATGAAGTTGTTTTTTTTATAAGTAACCACTAAGTTGTTTTTTTTATAAGCAACAACAAAGTTATTTTTGCAAGTTCTACGTTTATTTTCGTGCATGTTCATCTTTGTTAGAAGTTCTTGCTGCATTTTCTTTTTATAAGTAAATTTTATTAAAACGAAAAGAGCACCAAGGTGGTGCAACCCATACGAAGATTATCTATAAGCAAGATATTCAACAAAATCTACTATATCTATCTCATTTACAAAAGAACTCCCATTTACCCAAAAGATAAGAGCATTTAACCACCTTTCCCTAATTACATTAATAGGTTTTTCAATACTATCAAAAGCTCTACGATTTCTCTTGTTCTAAATAATCCAAAGGATAGAAAATGGAATTATAGAGTAAGCTTTATTGAGACTCTTAGATGCCCTAAATCCCCACCAAACCCAAACTTCATCTCTTACAGAGCCGGCAATCACCTAAGAAACCCCCAAAACTTTATAGGCCATATTCCATAATGCTCTAGCCAAAGAACCTTCCAAAAGGATATGGGCCCAAAGAATCTTATGATAAGATTTCACCTCATAACTTTTGTTGAAATTAAGAATTGAAAAAACAAATTGTATTATTGATTGATAATATGAATACAATTCAATAGTCCTATATATAGACTTATGAAAGAACCTTTCGAAGAGATATCGGCCCAAATAATCTTATAATAAATTTCATTTCAAACTTTTTTATGAAATTATGAATTGAAAAAAAAAATTGTATTATTGATTGATGATATGAATACAATTCAATAGTCTTATATATAGACTTATTAATATCAAGTCTAATAAGACTAAGAGACATAACTAGATTAGATATAAACTAAGTAAGACTAAAAAACCTACTAGGACACATAATAGGAAACCTAATTAGGATTCTCAACATAAACCTAATTAGGACTCTCAACACTCCCCCTCAAGTTGGAGCATACACATGCACCAACTTGGACTCGTGACACCTTTTACCCGAGTTTTCCTTCCAAACAATCGCATCCTCTTTAGTTAAATCCATTCTATAGATATACAATGTTTCCAAAAAAATTTTCACCCTCGCTACCTGCCAATTATGGACATTTCGGATTAAAGGGATATCCCACGAGATAAAACCATTAGAATCGGAAGATGTTTGAAGCCTCATCAAATTCAAAAAACAAATTCTTTCAAGTTCTTGCAGCATTTTTCAATGTATAAACAAGATTTTTGTAGTTGACAATTGCTACCAATCCTGCTTTCTTTATTCTTTATGTGTTTGTAGTTATGTTTCAAGCTCTCGTTGTAATTCCTTCTTAAATTAGTTTCCTATGCTTTCTGTCTTAAATTTTGTATTTTCCCTTTTGCCTTAACAACTTCAGGTCAGGAAGAAAATGTGTGAACATCCCCGCATACATAGGTACTCTCCCTCTGCTTTACAGGCCATCTTTTGTCCTTTCATTCAATGAAATTCTTAAAATATATATATAAACTGCTGAATTACAAACTATCCAAGCTATCATTGAGCATTCAAACCTCAGTGAAATGTATTAACTGATAGAAGCATACAACCAAAACTTTATGGACTCTATTATGATTTTGGCCTTATATGTGCAAAACCAAATGCATTAGTAGAAGGATCCGCAAAGGAGTATCCACCTCTGTTAGAGTGTAAGAACCAGATTAAAGATATGTTTTTGGGTAAGCTTGTTGGCCTGTGATGATTTTATGGATGGATCTTGGTAAATTTGCTTAAGCATGTCTAAAAGATATTAAAGATGAATTATGACTTGTAATGGTTGCTACATGCTAGGATGGTCTCTAGTCCATCTGTAGGCCCCATGGCGAGGCAACTTCTTGCAGTTCGTGTTACTTAAAATAAATTTCAATGGTAATATGTTCACAGGATCCGGTTGTTAGATTGTAAAAATAGGTGTATTTGCACAGGAGGCCAGCCCCATTTATATATATGTATTTTTCATGAGAATGTTAACGATGGAAAACAGAAATCTAGGGATTTAAGCTCTGGAAAGTACTTGGAGTCAGTTTATTTGAGACTTCAAACATCTTCTGAATTTGAAGACTTTGTTTTTTGAAGCGTTCCATAAAGATCTGTTGCAAGCTAGTCTCGTGATACCTAAGCATTTTCATTGATTACGATGGCATAGTGTCTGCACAATCAGCAAGCTTCTTGTAGCTAATTGAAGTTGAAATTCATTTGTTGTATATGCACCTTAAGCCTAACATGATATCTACATGATACGAGACACTGCTTCATTTATGTCTGATAAGTATCTTGCTATGAATATTTCTGACCTTTAGCATTTAGCACAAATCAGTGATAAGTGAAACACAAGATTTCTCAGCTTTTACTTAGAAACCAGGTCTTGTGCAGTGATCACAGCAAGGAAAAAATAAGGTCTTCACTCAGACGAGTTTGGGACAAACGCTTGAAATGGAGACAATTAAAGGAGAAATTCCTTTTGTTATGGTCAGAAAACATAGCAGAAACTGCTAAGAAAGGAGGGAGTGACCAACAAGAACTGGATTGGGACAGCTATGACAAAATAAAACAAGAAATAACTCTTCAACAGCTCCAGTGGGCTGCAGACAAGGCAAAAGCGAAGGAGATAGCAAAGATAAGAGCAGAGAAAGCAGCATTTGCCAAAGCGGAAAAGATAGCAAAACTTGCTCAAAAGAGGAAAGAACGTGAAGAGACAGAAAAAGCAAGTAGAGAAATGAAGAGGACACTCAAAAAATTAGAGAAAGACAAGCAGAAGATAGCAGTTGCCCAAGAATTGAATCTGAAACGGAGATTAACAAAGGTGAAATCCCATTGAACATCACAATTTCAAGCTCTGTTAATTGCAGGAATTATGTAATTTACTAAATATATGCATTGTCTATATGTCATAAAGTTGACATGAATTGGGGTAAGTAGGTAGATTTGCAGGTCATTTTTCTAGAAGGGGACCATTTATTTAATTCTACAGTGATGGTTTAAAACTCTCTTGTTACAGTTTGACAAAAAATAGGGATAAAGAAAATTTTGGTAACAATACGAAAGTATAGAATAATATATTACATCTGTGAGAGTGGATGAAAGAAACTTTTAACTGCAGCTTTCTCTTTCTGATTTGTTCGTTATCAAGTTTGGCATTTTCTCTTCTTGGAATTGCACTTATGAACTCAACACTCTTATTCTTTTTTTCTGAAGAGTCTAGTTTTCACAAAGGAACCGTAAAGGATGGGCTTTGTCCTGAACATGTTCCATCCAAGAAGTTTATTACAAGGAGCTACTGGAATTTCTTAGTTTGTTTGACACTCAGGATTAAGTTGCCTAGAGAATGAAGTTGGACGTATTCTTATGGATTCTCCTCAGAAATCCATATATTTGGCATGAATTAGCATGTTGGGGGGTTTCTGGTGATGGAAAATCCTTGATGGATTCCACAAAATCATTGATGTATCATGTTTATCTGTTTCTGAAATATGTATGCATTTTTGTTTTGTCCTTTAGATTCACAAAAAGAAATCCATACAAGGTCGAGTTGCTACTGGAGGGGACACAGTGGTGTCAGTTATCCCATATTGGGAGAAGTTGGATGTAGAGCTTATAAAGAAAGAAAAAATGCGAAGAAAAGTTTCACTTGCAGATCAGATCCAAGCTGCCAAAAACAGAAGAGCAGACTCCATTGTTGTAGAAGTTCTAGCATCGTCATAAGCTATTCACCAATCCAGCGTGAGACTGGGAGAATGAGCTCAGAACTGCACTGTTTGCAGCAAAATTAAACAAGAGGCAGAGGGAGTCCTGATTTTAAGAAATCCGGGAACATCAAGTTTGTTACCTTATCTAATCTATAACAGAATTTCAATTTTCTCATTTATTCCTGGCTGTCTAGGCAATTATTAGTCCTCATTTATGCTGCTAAAAAAATGATCATCTTATCTTTTTTCCGTTTCCTTTTTTTTCTACTTATTTTCATTATATACATTAATAGAATCCTTCGCTGTGGTGATGGTGAAAAGGAGGTTGATTGGGCTTCACATGAATAACAAGGTTAGATTCCAGTAGGACCATCGTAACTTGCTTGTGGTATGCAGAAGATTTTCGTGGAACTAGGCTTCAGCAGTATTCCATCACCTCTCGTTTGCTTGAACACTTTCTAACTTTTCTTATTTCTATTGTAATTTATTCAGACAATTAAGCAAATAATAGTTGTTATAGCAGTCCCTTGTAAGTTTATCTTGTTACTTAATGAAAACTATGATGTTCAACAATTTTATGTGGTTAGAAATCCTGATTATGATAGTTGATGAGTTTTCAACAAACTTCTTTTTTTCCTTCTAACATAAAGCAGAACAGATTATGAAGAAATTCAGAGTCCTGACCTTTCTCCTTGAGTGATGTTTGTTGCAAATTTACAATGCCATTTTCCAAATTCATTCCACTTTCCATGTTTTTATGGAGTAATTTGGAGAGGCAATCTTTAAATATTTTTTATACAGATACCTTCTGATTTGGACATTTGAACTTTTAGTTCCTTTCAGTTAAAGTTCCAAGATAAAACCATTTTAAAATGATTTTGATACATTTTGTTAGTCTAACTCTAAAACACATTCTGTTTTTGGGTTCTGAAGATATAATGTTAAAATGAAAGAAATCACAATCATTTTGTTAGAACCAATGGCTGAAACTCCGATGACCTAGTGTTTACTTAGGAGTCTACTTTTATAGAAGACTCTACTTTGACCTCCCTCCCGTCAATGTTTATCATTCCTCCTGCAAAAACCCAAAATCCCAAGTGATCTTAAGCCAAAACGCAGCAACTTCGCCCACTAACCACACTGGGACCTTTTTAGAATTTACAATTTGGATTTGCAGTCATTTTAGGGTATAATTGGATCAGGAAGAGTAAAGGAAGGTACAAGGGGTGGGATGCGTACTCTCGCTCTTCTTTGGAAGCATCTTTTAGTGAAGGGAGAGAATTGGAAGAGATACACTTCCTTTCAAATGCCCTTAAAACCCCTTCATATCAATTCTTTCAAATCGAAGAAAGATAGACGTAAAACATACCATCTAAGCAAGTAGAGATATATCAACTTTTATTTACTCTTTTCCTTGATGTAAAACATTCAAACAAGAGCAAAAAAATAATGGTGCATATCCTTTCCTCTACATTTGTACCCTATCTTTTCTTCTTCCTTAGCTTATCTTGATTAATAAAAAATGATCCGACACAATTCACGTATGAATAAATCCTTGACATTATTCAAACTGTGCCCGAAGGTACATCACATTCCCGTTGTTTTTGTTTCGTTTGGTATATGGACCGAAAAAGATTGAACCAGAATCTCCTAAATAAAGAATTTAAAAATAACCACTAATCCAAAAACTCAGCCCAGGCATCACATTCCCACTGTTGGAACCAGTAACAGGATTTTAACAGGACAGACCATTGGTAATCAAACCAAGGTCGACATCAAGCAAAAGATCTAATTAAATGACAATGAAGCATAAAACAAGATTAAAAAAAGAAACAATCCAATTAAAGATATTAAGGCAAAGGAAAGTAAATGCAACTACTAAACAGAGCTATCCAGTCCATCTCTAGGCTACCTGAAACCACTTTTGATAAGGGATGACAAACTCATGAAATCATACTCAAGATATTATAATCATATTGGAGTAAACAAACAGCCACATTTTAGGCAGACGAGTGCAAAACAAAATAACATCATAGAACTTGCTAAATAACTTCAAAATGCTAAACATCAGTACAGTTAACCCTGGACAGTCCAGAATATCATCTTATATACAGCATGCCTGATATAGTCTCTGCTAGGTGGACCTAGAATATTCAAGGCTTGTAAGGATTTCCACCAGGCATGTTTTCCCCATCTTTGTTTGGACTGTAGTTAGTCTGGTATTGCGTGTTTGTAATCACTGCTTGACCTTGGTAAGGCATGTCTCCACTGTTGGGCTGGAAGTTCTGGTGCATGTTTCCAGACCATCCTGCATTTGGTGGCATTCCTCCCATGTTGTTGGGAGGCATCCCTCCTATGTTGTTGGGAGTCATCCCTCCCGTGTTGTTTGGTGGCACCCCACTTGAGTTAGGCTGCATTCCTCCCATGTTAGGTGGCATCCTTCCCATGTTCGGGGGCATTCCACCCATTTTGTTGGGACCTGTGTTGCTCGAGGGCATTCCTCCATAGTTGTTGGAACCCATGTTGCTCGGGGGCATTCCTCCATAGTTGTTGGGGCCCGTGTTGCTTGGGGGCATTCCGCCATAGTTGCTGGGAGCCGTGTTGCTCGGGGGCATTCCGCCCGTGTTGCTCGAACCGCCCACATTGCTGGGGGGCATTCCAGCATTGAGTCCAGAGTTCTGCATACCTTGATTAGAACGCATATTTTCCCTTCTTCTATCAAAGTTTCTGGATCTATCGAAGTTACGAGGCCTGTCATTGCGCCTATTTCTTTCATTTGCTCGTGCATTGTTCTTTATCCATTCCTCGTGATACTTCGGATCATATGGAACAGCTTTCCCATCAATAAAAGGTTCCCCTGAAAAATGACAAAGCAAACAACATAAGTAGATAATCCTTGTACTATAGTGGTACTATTAGCCGACAAAACACAAAAGCCCATTGAAGACACAGATCACCATTAATCCCAACTGTTCTAGAGCTTCCCTCCTCAAAGCATGACCAGAGAAAACGAGTAGCTAAATAGCAAAATATCAAAAATGTGTTAACAACCTATGCTGTAATCAGACATGGCAAAAAGAATAAGGCAACAGTTACAGCATGTTGCTGGTGCAATTCACCTCGTTTGGGCCTCTACCAAACAGGACTACATTGAAGTTGCACTTGGAACAAGAAAATGTGTTTAGAACGGTATTCAAATGCTAGATACAGAAAAATTCATCAGTCTGATAATGTCATTTAATGTTAAGCAACATCCAAATGCTAATCAATGATGCAATCTTGTCTTACCTCCATAGTTTTTGTTCTTAACATCCAAGTATGAATCGGGAAGAACCCACCTAACTCTTGGCAACTCTGAGGTTAAAAAAAATATATGTATATATATTAATAACATTCCTGAAAACTAACTTCAAATAAAATAGAAGAAAAAGTTGTGTACTTGAGAGAAGAAAAACCTTTAAGTTTGTATGAAAGCTCTTCAGACACAAGAGCTCCAAATGCATAGTAGCATTTTGTTGAAACAGAGTAGATTTTCATTCTTGCCTCTTCCTCACTGTAAGAGTGACACACACAAAAAAATAACAGACTATTATCCAAAAAGTAATGCAACTATTTGTGTTTCATCATTCTACTAATGAAGAAAACAAATCTAAAGCCTCTATAAAGAATGTTCTGCTAAACACTTAAAGCCAAAAAGTTGAACAATGCTAAAGAAATCAGTAAAAAGGAAGAAGAAATTTTTTTTATGTCAATGGAAGAAGACTATCATTGCCATAAATGAATTACTTAAACACATCTTGAAATGATTAAGAGTATACAAATCAAAGTCCCAGGGGCCCTAACCAAAGAACTGCATTTACACGATATTGGGAGCCGTATAACATTATTTCAGAGATCATACACAATAATTTCATTTTCTGTCAACCTCAAGTAACATTCAAACAAACACCAACTTAGTTTAAACATTGGGTCAGTCATATATGTCTTGTAATGAAATACAAGGCACTGAAAGATTCTATGTCCGTCACAAACAGATGAAGCACTTCCATTAACCAATAAGGTATTGCACACATAAGTCTATTGTCAAATATATAGCTAAGTATGTACCAGCATGAAATCATCCCCCCACTAAGGAAATCTAAATATCCTCTAATCAGCTGAAAAGAACCCCTATGCATGACTAACTGCTACATACTATACTTCGTAACAATTAAAAGAACCACAAACGTCATTGAAATATAATGACCAGGGTTTTTATAAAACCTTTGACAAAAAATTTGCACAAATCAAAGCCTAATATAGTTACTTATTTTATAAGCATGATTGGCAGTAACCAAACCAGAAGTCCTTTTCTTTTCCTGTCTTCCAATTTATCAGAAGCCAAACAAACATTAAGAGACCAATGATAGATAACTAATTACTAATATAGGCCTTAGCTCAATGGTTAAGGCTGAGGCCCTGGAGTTTTGAGTGGCCCGTGGGTGTGTTTAACCAATAAAAAAATATAAAATCTAAAGTAATCATCTTCACCAATTGTCACCACGTTGCTAATATAATTTACAATGATCAATTTACCCGAAAAAAACAAATAGGGCCTCTGTAGAGTTAACTTCACCCTAACCACTTCCACAAAACAAGTAAATGGTTCAAAATCCATTTTCGCATTCATTTCTCTTATCTCACGTCATTTCCCAGCTAAACAAACCCACGAAAAAATTAACCAAATATTAGAAACACGAAAAGATGACCACCGTTTCATTTAGTAATAGAACACATTAAATATCAAAATTACTGCAATATATTCATATACACTATAACTGTGTGTAAGAGTTTAGTAAGAGACTGTTTTGTTTTACCTGCCAACAATTGTGGCTAGGGTTTTTATGTAGCTATCGATGATCTCATCCCTGGTAGGCTCACCCTCAGGCTTCTCCATGACCACAAGCCAATGCTCGAAATCGCATCCGTCGAGCAAAATTGTCTCCTTGGGTGGCCGATTGGACCAGTTAGGGCTAGGATCGTTCAGAGAAGAAGACGTCGCGCGCGTCGACAACGCTCTCGGACCCACGCCGCGGATTCCACCAGAGAAAACGGTGGCGAGAGGTCGGACACGGTTGAGGAGAGAGGAAGTGGATAGAGAATTTGAGGCTTTGGAGAGGGAAGGAGAACAAGAGAAGGAGCGAGAGAAGAGGAGAGAGATAGAAGTTAGAGTTTTGGTGGGTTTGAAGAGAAGAGAACGAAAGAGGGTTTGAGTCGCCATCGTTGTTGTCGTCTTTTGGGGGTTTTTGTAGATAAACCTTAGCAGAGTAAGAAATGAAGGTTTTGTGGGGTTTTATAGTGGGAGGGATAAGGTAAAAATAAAATGACATTGGCTTTTACTTTTGAGGGGAAATGACATAAAATATCTCTTCATTTTTATTTTTTCATCCATCCAATACCTGTGACAACGGAACGGTTTTAAAGTGAAAAATATCATTTTTATTTTTATTTACAAATATAGTCTTTGTATTGATCTTCATCTTTGCTGAAGATCTCAATCTTTATCTTTGTTCTCATCCTCGTTCCTATCCACTTTATGTTTACAAAGCCCAAATCGATCAAAAAGAAAGAAAACATAAACTTATTTTGCTTTTCGATAACTATAAATATAAATAAGAAAGTGGTACAGCTGTAACTGAGCAATGAAACACTATTTCTACTTTAAATGAAAATTTATATAGTTGAGGTGTAATTAGGTAATTAACAAATTCATCTAATATATTTATATAAAACATAAACCTAATGTAATAGGAACAGGTTTGAAGCAAAAAGTGTCATCTTCGTTCCGTCCCTATTTACAAAATAACTCTTCATTCTCCTCCTCACCCTCGCTGGAAATTTAATTTCATCCTCATACTCAATTTATACTTACTAGTGGACATCCCGTGCTTCCTGTAAAATCCACCGAGAAAACATTTCGAGGTTAGAGGAAGGAAAGAAATTTTTTTTCGTTTAGGTGAAGTTGTTTTTTTTCATAATCATACTTTAGATGTTAAACACTAAATTGCATGAATTTGCATTTGGGATTAGTGAAGATTTTTGTTCGTTTATTAATGGTTGGCAGTTTTGTTTGAAGTTCGCATGAATCTGGTAATTTACGAAGAAAACTCAGTTGAAGGAGAGAGATGAAGAAGAATATCTTTTTGTTTTTGTTTTACTTTTTTCATTTTTTTCCTTTTAGATTTTTTGTTTATAGATTTTTTTTTTTTAAAAATGAGAGGGATAAAATTGTTAAAGAAAAAAATTGGGGCATTTTAATCAATTGTGTAAAAATAACCTCAAGGATTTCATAATCCAAACCAAAAATACCAAACTGATTAAAGAAATTTCACAAGGTTGTGTTTATGAGTTGATCCATATTGAAGGTAGTGGGGTCATCTGCTTCCAATACACATTTGAGAAAAAATTGAATGAGTACATATAATTTTAAAATTGTCTACATTATGATAAATAAATTGCTCCCATAAATATTAAAATTTATCTAACCTTAAGTTAATTGCCCACAAATATCTCAAAAACTTTAGGTTTATATATAAACTAACTTGAAGTTTTTTTGTTATTTTTTTTTGTAAAAATAAATAAAAAAAGTAATGATCTTGAACTATGTGAAAAGTTAAGTAATTGAGTTAAGAAATACAATACTTCTATACTATTAACAAACCATAACCTTCATTTGGTATCTATATCTCAAAATGTCCCATATACCCATATTTAAATATATAAATCAAATATTTAAATAAGATTATATATACGATTCAATTTACTCAAACTCTTCACATCTTTTTCTCATGTTTTTCTCATCCACTCAGATTTAACTTCTCTACTCTCTTTATCTCTCTTATCTTCAATTTATGTTGATTTTTTTTTTCTGTTTTTCTTTATCTTCTCCACATTTTCAATTCTTCTTATTTCTTTATGGTGATTTTAACCGGATGTTCTTCTCTTGGGATTTCTTTGCAGGTTTAGTTTTCTAATGGAGAATATGTGACCATTATGCTTGACATGCTTATAAGTAAGAAGATAATTGTTAGCATATTGTTTTATCACATAGCTCTAACTTACAATAATTTAGTTGAAAGTTAGATAACCAAAATTGCTAGGTGTCATTCAAGTCCTATAAAACATCTCACGCGGGATTTAAATCCTCTCTATTTGATAATTAAAATTGAAGTCAAATTCATGGTGAGATTAAATGTCACAATGACAAATTTGGATTTAAATTTTTCAATTTGATGACTTGACATTCAATTTCACAATTAAGTTGATTTTATTTCAATTCTCAAATAAAGAGTATATAAAATCAAATTTATAAACCTCATAAAGATCCAAAAGAATAAAGTAAAATTTATAAAATGCTTAAAGTAAATAATACAATCAAATTGCGTAATTAAAGTAAATTAGACATCCAAAATCGAATTTACCTAACAATATTTTATCATAAATGGTTTCACCATTAACAATTTATGTGATTTTTTTCTTTATGTTTCTTTTGATTAGAACGCAATTGGATATACCAAGTAATCATAAAATAGTGTTGTTAGATGCTTTTTTGCAAGAGGATGTGATTATTCATACCATTCATATATATATTTTTTACTTTGTAATTTTGAGTAAAAAATAAAATCAAATTCCATAAGAAACAAAAGTAAAAAAAAAAGTATTCAATTGTAATACTCAATATCTATGAATTTTTTCTTTTCTATGCAACATAGTTTTAATATTAAAAGCTATGCATGACATATAAAGTGAAATTCATAAATCATATAAAAGTCTAAAATAATAAAGTACAATTTATATAAGACTTAAAATAAAGAATAAAAACAAATTATGCAGTAAACTAACTTATGTTATACATTCAAAAAATTAAATATCAAACACTATTTCATCAAAAAGGGTTTCACCATGAATGTGTTTGTCTTCATGTTTCTTTCAAGTGGAACCAATTGGATATATTTGGTAATCATAAAATATTATTGTTTGGTTACTCTTTTGCACTAGGATTTGAGTATATATCCATATCATTTTTATAAAATAATTTATTCTTAATTTGCTCTATATTTTCATTTATTTGATTAAAAAACCTCAATTACAGCATTGTATGCGTTAACTGGAATACTTTAGATGTAAATCATATTTTTTTTTTCAAGAAAAGATAAACTGAATTTAAAAATTAATGTTCAATTGCAATCATTCATAATATCCAATTAACTACACGAGACTGTAGATTTATATATATCCAATTAAACTAGCTAACCATGTGAATATAAAATTGTAGTTATATAAATGCCAAAGCATCTGAAAAGCAAAAGAGTTGACCAAATTACATGATAAATCAATGAAAAACAAGCATCCAAATTACAAATATGTACACGCGTAGTAAACTAATTTAAATTATATATTGAAAAAAATTGGATCATTCAAATAATATTTCACCATTAACTGTATTTGTTGTATAATATATATATATATATATGCATATGTATGTATGTATGTATGTATGTATGTATGTATAGATATGCATGTATGTATGTACGTACATATATATATGTATATGTATATGTTTGAAACTCTAAGTAATCATAAAATATTGTTATTCCCTACTTTTTTGCATAAGGATATGATCAATCCATTTAATGAATTTTCAAGTACCATATGTTTAATTTGAAACATGATATTAAATATTAAAATCACAACAATCTCTTGGGGTAAAAATAAGCTAATTTAAAATATTAAATCTTCTTAATGGTGATATAGTCGCAAAATCTATCATACATTATCAAGATTTAAGTGACTATTCATTTAATTGGGATTTGTTTTACAAAAGAGCTTATACATAGATGAACAAGTGAAACAAGAGATATTTAAATGGATAGATATCCAGTTGATATAAAGACGGGGTGGTTGTGATTAGGTGACTGTTGATTTAGATATCTTAAATCGTTGGTTTTAGCAAAAATATTAAAATCATGATAAAACAAAAAAATAAAATAAAATTATGTGGACATGTCCAAAATGTAATATAATAATTTACAATTACTAATGCCTATGGATGATTTATAGCATTTGTCCTAAACTTCTCTCCTTTAATTAAAAAAATATCAATTGATAATACTATATAACTTTGCATATTGTAATAGCATAGTTGCTGATTAAATTCAAATAATTAAAAGCCTGTGCATTGCATAGACATGACGATTAGTGTGTGTGTGTGTCTATACATATATATATATACACACTAGTGAATGTTCAAATTCAAGACATTTATACTTGGACAATATATCTTTTTGGAGCAATATTGGATGATAGATCAAATTGTACTCTTGACTAATTTTGTTCTCATGGCAGAAATGAGCAATATTTGGCTCAGAATTTTTCTTAACTAGTAGATCGAACATTTTCGTCCTTTATCTATCCATGATGGTCTATGATTAATTGCTATGTTATTTGGTGTTTATATGTGCATATATTAATTTGAAAATGATTATTATTATTATTATCATTATCATTATCTTTATATTTGTTGAAAATAACATAAAACGATCAAAATAAAAATGATTGACCAAATAAAGAGGAAAAAAATCTATTGTGAAACATAAGGGTAAGGATGGAAATTTTGGCTTGCAACTATTAGACTCGCAGTTTGCACCCACTATAATACAGATATGGATATAGATCATTTATTAATTTTTTTATTTCTTAGTTGTATCCATGGAGCGCAAGATATCGCGGTACTGGGATTAAAGAAGTGAACCTTATTCGCACCATCTTTTAGGGGATACTTGGACTGGATGTAGACATTGTACCAGATAGATATTTGTTTGGTGAGTCCTCTATGTCTCCCAATGTAGAGATCATACATGTATAGGCTATGATGTCCTCGAGTTGATTGTGTCAGATGATGATGTCTTTATTGGTGATGTTTAGTTACGCATGTTTTACAATTTATGTCTTAAAGTCATGTTTATGTAGGGATAATATATATGAATGATATGTACAGATGTTAGATGCAAGATAATTACTTGGGTTGTTCCACCCTAGTGTAGCATTCCGTTTCAAGTTTTGTGAATGTGAAATTGGTTTATGTCTATTTGGATATTTCATGAATTTTCTAAACTATTGTAGAATGCGATTATTAAATTTTTAAATTCGAGATGCGCGCTTGTTAGTCATAGCAATACTCGTTCATAATAAGAGACAGAGAAATATACCACAACTGAATCAGATGGAGGTCATCAATTTATGTTTGTATGAATGTTATATTTATATTTCTATGAATTTTATAATACATGGCGTATGTAAAATATTGTATGATTTTTTTAATTTCTATTTCATTGAGTTTTATAATATATTAATTATTTGTGGAAAATAAATTTTTTCTTATTTTTTTATTATTAATGGGATATCATATTTAAAATCAAAATGTAACTATTAAGAAAATATCATCAGTCAGTTGTTGTTACCAAACGTGAATAATAGTATCAAACAGTTTGAAATCAGATTAAACAGTTTGCACTAAACAGCCAGAAATCAATCACCTTAATTATAAGTAAACATTTTACAATCAATCATCAATCACCAGTCATCAAACAGTTTTCACAAGTTTAACCAAACAAAGCCTTAAAGATAAATTTAAGCAAATTGTTAAAGTCACATAAAAGCATGCGATTTTGAAACCATAATTTATGCTTGACTTGTAAAGGAATCTAATCATGGATAATTTCAATTCTTGTTAAGATTAATGAATTGTTGAGTGGAGAATGTGAGTCAAATGCATGTTATTTAGTATTGGTGGTATTGTGGATGGACGGTTTTAAATTAATTGGATTCAATTTTGTTAAATTTATTTTTCATTTCTAGGTTAATAAAAAAAATTGAGAAATTTTCGAAAAACATAAGAGGTTATGTTGAATTTTTTGTAAATTTTAAGGATAAATTGTATTATATTAACTTGGGTTAGACTAGAATTACCTATTCTTTTAAATAAGTATGTGTTGGAAAATCACCATCTATGCCCAGGTTGTGATCTTTCTAAAACCCAAGTCCAAAATGACTTGTACAAAGAGAAACAAGAATCAAAGCATAAAAGAGAACACAAGCAATTGTTATCGAGGTTCGGCAATGTGCCTACGTTCCCGTGAGCTCCTCCGAGCTCTCTGCACTAAATCAATGGAGTTCTTACAATTACAGCAACACCTCTTCAAGAACTCTCTTGTTCTTGAAGAACGAAAGAAGAGAAAAAGAAAGTGATAAGAACTAAGTGTCTCCTTGGAATTTTCCCTAAGAAAATTCCAATTACAAAACCCTTGAATCCCCAACCTATACTACTCTCTCTCTAAACAACCAGCCTCTCTTGAATGAGTCTCTCTTGTGTTTTGTGTCTTTGTACTCTTACACTTGATCTATCATATGATGTCTCACTCTTGTGATTGCTCCTAGATGACTCTTTATATAAGGCAATAACCACCTCATCCAATCTTTGAGATCAATCTCAACCCTTAGATCTTAAGAACCAAAGACCCATGGCTCTCTAAGAGTCTAAGTAATCCTGTGCATTTTAACCAAGTCCCACGCACCATCTCAAAGTGTTGAAGTAAAAGTTCCAGGTGTGCCTAGCGCAGCGGCTCAGAACAGGGTAGGCCACGGCGCATAACAGGCTAACAAAGTACCATCTTCTGGAGGTCGCGGCGCGATCTGGAGGGGAGGAGATCCGAGCATGCTGGAGGCCGCGACGCCCAAGGCTGGGCTGCAGTGCACAACCATACCTGATGCTGACCATTTTTGTTCATTTAATTCTTGGACAAATCCCAACAATCTCTACCTTTGTCTAAGCAATTAAACCCAAACCCATTGTGTAGAGAACTCATGATCCAAACTCAACTTGAGTCACCATATCAATCGACTCCAATCCTAAGAAGTCCAAGGCAATGATTGAACTTTCTTAGAGGTAGAACTTTAGTACCTAAATCTGCACGATTTTCTTCCGTTGCGACTTTGTCCACATGAATGCATCATTCCGTAACATTTTCCTGAATGAAATGATACCGAATATCCATATACTTAGTCCTCTCATGGAACATCGGATTCTTACACAAATGCAACGCACTTTGGCTATCCGAATACACCACCACCTGCTCTTTTAGGACCTTCAACTTTTCCAACAACCCTTTGCACCATATAGCCTCCTTAATGGCTTCTGTTGCCACTATGTACTCTGCCTCGGTTGTTGAGAGTGCTACCATCGGCTGCAACTGAGCCTTCAAGTACCTCAGCAACCACTTCATCCTAAACCAAAACTTCTTTCTGGGATTACTCATTAACTAGTTGAGAACACCACTTGCATGAGCAATGTCGGGTCTAGTGCTTACCATCATGAACATGACTGATCCAACCGTACTAGAGTAAGGGACCTTTTCCATTTCCTTGTTCTCCTCATCCGTTCCAGGACATTGTTCGCTGGAGAACTTGAAATGACTAGCAAGGGGAATCTTCACTGGTTTACCATCTTCCATAGAAAACTTAGATAAAACCTTTTCTATGTAGGAAGACTGAGAAACCTTCAACCTATTTCTCTCATTTTCTCGAATTATACTCATCCCAAGGATCTTTTGTGCATAACCAAGATCCTTTATCTCAAGCTTCGAACTGAGTTGAGACTTTAACCTTTCTATCCTCTCACTGTTGTTACCAGCCAACAACATATCATCAGCATAGATGAGGATACTCACCATTTCCTCCACTTTGTGAATCGGTGAGAAAATTTATGTGAAATCTATGCCTTTTCTTTGTATGAACCCTTTCGCCACCAGCCTAGCCTTATACCAGACTTTATCCCCTAGAGTTTTCCCTTCTTTGATCTTGTAAGTGCACTTACAATCAATATTTCTTTGTTTTTCTGGTTTAGGCCCCAATTCCCAAGAGTTGTTCTCCCTCAAAGAATGCATTTCCTCCTCCATAGCTAGCTTCTTTCTTTTGAATAAGGAGTTGCTATATTAGTATCCGCAAAACCATATCTTAAAGGTGGTCTGACCAGCCTCCTTTCTCGGTCCCTTGTGAGCTGATAATTATTCCGATTCCCTGTATTATCCCCTATTAGTTCAACCTTCTTTTTAGTGTCTTGAGCTTGGCCTTTATCAATGGGCTCTACATGGTCCGAACCCTCTTGCCTTCCTTGCTCTACCTAAACAAAATTTTCCTTGATGTTATGCTCCACATAAACCGGGCTGGTTTGCCCACTATCCCCTGCAGGGTTAGTTTTCTCCAAATAGGGGAATACATGCTCATTAAAAATGACATCCCTACTTATTATGAGTTTCATTCATTTTGGTTCTAAGGACCAAAACTTATACCCCTTAACCCCATATCCTAGAAACACACAGTTTCTAGACCTTGGGCTAAGTTTATCATCCCTTTGATGTGCATACACAGCACATCCAAAAGTCATAAGGCTGTTCAACTTAGGGGGTTTTTCACTCCACATCTCCTCGGGAGTCTTAAGGTCCACAGCCTTAGAAGGTGATCTATTAACCAAATACACAGTAGTAGACACCGCTTCCCCCCAAAAACATTTTGTTAATCCGAAACCAATTAACATACACCTAACCTTTTCCATAAGGGTCTTATTCATCCTCTCAACAACTCCATTTTGCTGAGGGGTTTTCACAACCGTTCTATGTCTTAGAATCCTATTTAACTTACAGAATTGATTAAGTTCCTTGTTAAAAAATTCTAAGCCATTATCGGTTCTTAAAACCTTAACTATCCTGCCTGTTTGAGTTTCCTCCAGCTTTTTCCACACCACTAACTTATTCAAAGCATCTGATTTATTTTTAAGCAAATAAACCCAAACCTTTCTAGAATAATCATTAATTAAAGACAAAAAGTAAAGATTACCTCCCTTTGTTGGTGTTCTTGTTGGCCCCCAAAGATCGACATGAATGTAGTCAAGAATGCCCTTTGATTTGTGCACTCCAGTGTTGAAGCTAGCCCGATGTTGCTTCCCAAGAACACAACTCTTGCAGAAATCGAGTTTTTCTACTTTGTCACCATTAAGTAACTCATCCTTGCTGAGAACTTGCAGCCCATTTTCCCTCATAAGTCCCAAGTGATTGTGCCAAAGTACTGCCTTATCCATCTTAGCCATCAAGCTTGCTGCTTGATCCTTGATGTTCGTCTCTTCAATCATCTCATAGAGACTGTATTTTATTGCTGGTTTGATCACTATCAAAGATCCCTTGGTTACCTTGATCTTTTATCCCTCTGCTTTGTATGTGTACCCCATGGAATCTAGCTGCTTCAATGAGATCAAATTTCTTTTCAACTCTGGAAGATATCTCACATTCCGTAACAGCCTAGTAACTCCATCAAACATCCTCAACTGGATGTCTCATATGCCCCTCACTTGGTAAGAAGTATAATTCCCCAAGAAAACCTTTCCCTCATTGGTTTCCTTGAAATTCTTGAACCAATCCCGGTGAGGACACATATGATAAGTGCACCCGAAACCCAAGATCTATCTCTCACTACCTTCTTGCCCTTTGCTTATATTTAAGTACACAACAAGAACATCATCATCTTGCTGTTCTCCCTTGAAAACCAAAGCCTCTCCATTCTCGGTATGGCTTCCTCCTCCATCATCCCTTAACATTTTCTTGCAATCTTTCTTGAAATGACTCTCCTTATGGTAGTAGTAGCATCTCTTTCCTCCAAATCTCGGTTTAGAGTGCGCTCTCCTACGGCTTTGTCCTCTACCTTGTGGTTTGTCCTGGTAGTAGCCATATATGTTGTTGACATACCGAGTTGCAGGCCTTCCTCTAATGAACAACCCTTCCCCACTTAATGCTTCCCTTATCTTGGCTTTGAAATCATGAGCCCTTATAACATTGATCACAATTTCTTTGGTTAGTGTATCTCTTCCATATTCAATAGCATTAATCAAAATTTTAAAATAATCAGGAAAAGAATTCAATAACATAACAACCAATTGTTCATCTGGGAATGTTATACTATAATTAGCCAAATCTTGAACTAGTTTATTAAACATATCAAGATTATCTTGCAACTCTTTATTAGGATCCATTTTAAAAGCAAAGATTGATTTAAGAAGATAAATCTTATTAGGGAGAGTCTTGGTAAGAAATAACTCATCTAGTTTCTCCCAAATGGAAGCTGGATCTTCCGAGTCTCCGCACTTCCTTGTGACACTATCCGACATATGTAGAAAGATGGTGCTGTACGCCATCTTCTTCACCTCATTCCGCTGGACCTCCATGAAACTTGTTGGAAAATCTTCATCTTTTCCAATCACCAAGTCCACCTTTTGTTGCATAAGAACAACCTTGATTTTCTACTTCCAAAGGGCAAAGTCTCCCTTTCCATCAAACTTCTCAACAATGAATTTTGAACCTATCTTGCGAAGAAAATCCTAAGATTTATGCAGCACCCACAATTGCTTTCCAACTTCTAAACTTCAAGAATATGATCAAATTTTGATCTTAACACCGTTCTTGAACCTCAAGAACCCGATCAACTCTTGATCTCAACATCATTCTTGAATCTCCCAAGAAGTTTCCTTTGATTCTTGCTCGGATGCCCATTGTATCACCACCAAAGAATCCTTTGATTCTTGGAATCGAGCTCTGATACCACTGTTGAAAAATCACTCTCTATGCCTAGGTTGTGATCTTTCCAAACACCCAAGTCCAGAATGATTTGTACAAATAGAAATAAGAATCAAAGCATAAAAGATAACACAAGAAATTGTTATCGAGGTTCGACAATGTACCTACGTCCCCGTGAGCTCCTCCGAGCTCTCTGCACTAAATCAATGGAGTTCTTACAATTACAGCAACACCTCTTCAAGAACCCTCTTATTCTTAAAGAACGAAAGAAGAGAAAAAGAAAGTGATAAAAACTAAGTGTTTCCCTGAAATTTTCCCCAAGAAAATTATAATTACAAAGCCCTTGAATCCTCAATCTATACTACTATCTCTCTAAACAACCAGCCTCTCTTGAATGAGTCTCTATTGGGTTTTGTGTATTTGCACTCTTACACTTGATCTATCATATGATGTCTCACTCTTGTGATTGCTCCTAGATGACCCTTTATATAGGGCAATGACCACCTCATCCAATCTTTGAGATCAATCTCAACCCTTAGATCTCAAGTACCAAAGACCCATGGCTCTCTAAGAGTCTAAGTAATCCTGTGCATTTTAACCAAGTCCTATACACCATTTCGAAGTGCTAAAGTAAAGGTTTTAGGTGTGCCTGGCGTCGCTGCTCAGAATATGGTAGGCCGTGACGCACATCAGGGCAATAAAGCACCATCTTTTGGAGGCCGCGACGCCCAAGGCTGGGCCACGGCGCGACCTAGAGGGGAGAAGATCCGAGCATGCTGGAGGTTGCGATGCCCAAAGCTGGGCTGCGACGCACAGCCATACTTGATGCTGACCATTTTCGTTCGTTTAATTCTTGGACAAATCCTAACAGTATGGAATCTCAACAAGTACAGAATTATTAAGGGAATTCTCTTAGCTTATATTTTTTTCTACTATTTATCCTATAAATAATGTTGGGGATTAGGTTATTTCAAAATTGATTTATGCTCACATGTATCCATGCATCATGGCATTGTTAGAAGTAGTGTTAGTTTTTATTTAGAGTTGTTGTTGCGTTTATAGGTCGTGGAGCAGACGAGGAGACTAACATCCCAGCTTTTTGAATTTAGCTCCTCTATGTTATCGAGGTGAGTGATCCACTATGCATACGTATCATATGGTTACTATCATTTCTTTCTGTTTTAAGGTTTTAATATATGGTTATTTTGACTATGGTGTATTTGACAAAACAATTGTTATGATGTGTTTGAAAATTGAGAGTTTAAGCAAATCTTGAGATTGGTTTGGAATTTTTATACTTTTATTGAAAATAATTACTAACCGTATCTTGCTTGGGATACATGTTTGAGGAAAATAAGGAAAATTGATTTGCTTTTAAACCTTTAGAACTTTTTTTTTTATAAACTTTAGGCTTGTAATGTAACATGAATTGAGATGATTGCCACTGAGAGGCGTGTGTTGTTGCCAGTTGAGGGCTGCTGCCCACTGTAGGGTGTGAATGAAAATGGAAATGCCATGGGTGTCGGCTACTAATGCCAGAATGACAAATAATTATTGGCCCACTGAGGGGCGTTGTGAAGAGATAATTCTTTGCTTAGTGAGGGGCATTGTCATAAGGTAATGTGAACCCATTGAGGGACGTGTTTTGTTGGCCCTGTCTTGTATAAATGTTTTATAATTGCAATCTGATTTTTTTTTTATAAACCCTTTATACTTGCTTTCTTATATACGAGAAGAAGAATTTGTTTAATGTCTTTATAATAAAGCAATACTATTGAAAACGTATTTTTGCCAAGTACGTTTATTCTTTAAATAAACTGTTGTTGTGGAAAGTAAATATATAATGCTAGTATATATGTCCCAATGCTTACTTCTTATGTTACTATATGATGCGTGTAGATAGGTAACTCACTGAGTTGTTGAGCGTACCCCTCCTTTTAATATTTAGGTTATTGTAAGTTGTGAGTTGATTTATCAGGTTAGCTCTCTAGAGACTTTAGAATTAATTTTAATTATTTATATGGTTTCTCTTTTATGAATTTTGTTAGTTTTCATTTTAACGTGAAGTTTTCCTTGAGAATTTTGAGTTGATTTTAAAATGGCAACTTTTTTAAGGGTTTTTTTTTTGTTTGAGCATGAAACTCTAAGTGTTTTTGGTATATATTTATTTATTGGGTGTTTTCTCTTTTTTTGGAGTGGTATGCAATTGATGGATTTAAAACATGGATGGATCCATGGATAGGTTGTAAAGAAATGATATGACATGAATTTTATGAGTTTCTAACTTGATCTTTGATGCAACTACAAATAAAGAAGAATCAAGGAAAGTTGAAAGCAGAAAGGCTACAAGGATTAAGGCATGAAGGGAGCTGTCCTACAGCGTAAAAGATCCTTGAGACTTCAAGAATTACCACTTCAACCATCCAGATAGCTTAGAGAAGACTTAAGAGAAAGAAGAAGTTAGTTACAAATCTGTTAGGGCCAAAACAGAATCATAACTAACTAACAACTTAGCTATCTCATTAATCCTAAGCTGTATAAATAGGACTTGTAATGTGTAACCAAGGACATTAATCAAAACACTCAGAATTTCTTTTCTCACTTGAGTTACTTTTCTTGTAACTTTCTTGGAGTTTAGGCTTGTCTCGAATCAAATCATCCTTACTGAGCTAGACAAGGTATCATTGGTGCTTTCATTGACTCATTTACCTTCCATATTTCTCTTCATCTCAAGCACTCACAACAGTAGAAGGAACAAGATCAAAGAATCAAGACCTCAACTAGGATAGAGTTCTACAAGTACATGCCAAAGCAAGGTAAAAATTCATGGTTGCAATGCAACCAATGCAGCAAGATATCCAGAAACTCACCTCTGAAATACATGAGTTAAAGGTCAGTACCAGTGGATCTGACTCTCATGCATACTCCTCTCAAGAAAATCAAGAAGAAGCATTCTACACAGCCTACAATGCAACACCGTTCAAACAGATCAAACTAGATTTTCCAAGATTCGGTTATGGTGATCATTATGATTGGTTGTTTAAAGTAGAGCAGTACTTATTATACCATCAAATCACAGAATTTCAAAAACTTACAATGGTTTTATTCCATTTCGATGGTCCAGTATCAAGTTAGTATCAATGGATGTACCAAGGCTGAAAAGAGTTTGTTCATTATTCACAATAAATATTTGGACCATCTCTCTTTGATGATCCATAAGGCAATCTGACTAAGCTCATGCAACATACATCTGTGCAAGATTATCAAGATAAGTTTGAGGCACTATTTTGCAAGGTTCTTAGGCTCACTGAATAGTTATTGAAAAGTTGTTTCATTTCAAGACTCAAACTTTCCATCAAGAGGGAAGTCTTGTTGCATAGACCACTTAGTTTAAATGAAGTAATAAATATAGCAAGAATGGTGGAGGAAGAAGTGGCAGAAAGGAACTTCTCCATGAGAAGTTGGGGTCCTAAACCAACTCCAAATTCATCTATCTTGGGTCCTAAACCATTACCGTAACCCCTGCCAACACTGCTAACACTAAGATCATCTGTCGAGAGACTCACACCCCAAAAACAACAACTAAAAAGGGAGAAAGGACTTTACTTCAACTATGATAAGAAGTTTAGTCTAGGGCACAAGTGCAAGAACAAAGACACATTGCTTTTGTTTGAAGGAATAGAACCAGATGAGGACATTACTTTAAAAGATTGCACCAATCATCCTGATATTGACACTAATTTTGCTACCAGTTTTCATGCATTGATGGGGCACACATCTCTTCAAACTTCAAGATTAGAAAAATAGATTGGAGGGCACACCATACAAGTCCTAATAAATTGGGATAATACACACAATTTCATCCAAGAAATAATTGCACACTTCTTGGGATTGACTATTACACCATTAAAACACTTCAAAGTACAAGTAGGAAATGGTGAATACTTGTCTTGTATTGGGATTTGTCATGTTGTAGGACATTGGCTACAAGTTCATAGATTTAGTATTGATTTCTTTATCATTCTTATCTAAGGAATCGAAGTAGTCCTAAGGGTACAACGGTTACAAAATCTAGGTTCTATCACCACTGCTTATGGGAATCTAACAATGGAGTTCTTATGGAGAGGGAAAACTATTTTTTTGAAAATTGAGGAGGATGACTCTTAATGAGGAAGATGACTCTTAATGGTTTTGTGTACACATGTTTTATATTAATGTGCATCACTAACAATGCACAGTAAGTACAAGGATCTATGAGTTTCAAAGATCTACTTGACACCCAAATTATAAGAATTTTAAAAGGATTCAAAGCAGTCTTTGATAAGCCTAAAGGCTTACCTCCTACAAGAATAATGTATCATAAGATCCAATTGTTACCAAATTCTTCTCCTATCAACATCAAGCCATACATGTATCTCCATTTCCAAAAGATAGAAATTAAAAGATTTGTTAAAGACATGATGCAAATGAGAGTCATTCAACACAACACAAGCCCTTATAGCTCTCTAGTTTTGCTAGTAAAAAAAAAGGATGGAATATGGAGGTTCTGTGTGGATTGTAGAGGGCTAAATGCAGTCACAATCAAGGACAACTTTTTCATACCAACCGTGGATGAGTTAATTGATGAATCACATGGTGCAAAAATATTTTCAAGCTAGATTTGAGAGCTGGATATCATCAAATTAGAATGCACCCAGAAGACATTGAGAAAACTACATTTAGGACTCACTATAGCCACTATGAGTTGCTGGTCATGCCATTTGGGTTGACAAATGCTCTATCCATTTTCCAAGCTGTTATGAACCAGTTCTTTGAAGACTATCTCAGAAAGCTTGTCATAGTCTTCTTTGATGACATCTTGGTGTACAACAAATCTATGGAGGCTCACTTGGAGCACTTAAAACTTGTGTTGCTTTGCTTACAAGAAGCATCTATCATTTATGTAGAAGGAGTAGCACCTGATCTAGAGAAGATACAGTTTATGTTAGAATGACAGAACTAACCATTATAAAGCAACAAAGAGGCTTCTTAGGCCTCACTGGCTACTATAGGAAGTATTCAAAGGCTATGCTTTAATTGCTGCCCCACTAACTAACCTTCTCAAAAGGATAACTTCTAATAGGGTGAGTATACAACTAAGACATTTCACAAATTGAAGACTAAAATGAGAACAACTCTAGTGTTGGCATTACTTGGCTTTTCCCAACCATTTATCTTAGAAAATGATGCTTCTAGTTATGGCATTGGAGCTGTACTTATGTAACAAGGCTACCCCATTGCTTTCTGCAGTAAGAATTTGTCCTCTTTATAACTAGCCTTAGCTTACATTAGGGAACTACTAGCTAACACCACAATTGTACAACATTGGAGATAGTACCTCATAGAATCTCAGCTTTTCATTTATATAGATCAAAAGAGCTTGAGGATATTCATAGAGCAAACCCTTTAAACTCTAGAGCAGTAGGTCTTTATGAGAAAACTCCTTTGCTTTAGATTTCAAATTATATGAAAGCTTGGAAATGAAAATGTGGTTGTTGACAGCTTGCCAAGAATGCATCTAGAGGATAAAGAACAGGTATCTTATCTTGCCCTCTCACTACCTTCCTTTGAATTCCTGGATACTTTGAAATCAGAAAACTCTAAGTTTCTAGAGTTAGTGCACTTGATTGCTGCCATTTATTAAGATCCTTCTCAATATCTTGAATGGACAGTTAGAAATAGATTGATAAATTAGAAATTTAGATTGTATATCATTCGTTAATCAACCTTGAAGACAAAACTACTTCAGGAATTCCACTATTCAGTCCTCACCTATAGGATGACATGCTGGCATCAAGAGAACATTTGCCAGGCTATCATTCAGCTTCTACTGGAAAAACATGAGGAAAGAGGTATCAGATTTGCCAATTAATGCCTAGTGTACCAACAAGCAAAGCATGCCAAACATGCTCCTTATGGCTTGCTATAACCCCTACCCACACCTGAGCAAATATGGGAAGATATTTCAATTTATTTCATCACCAATCTTCCCTCTGCCTAAGGTTTCACAATCATCTTGGTTATAGTAGATAAAGTATCCAAGTTTGCTCATTTTGGGTGTCTACTAAAGCATTATATAACTACAAAGGTGGCCAATCTCTTTGTCAATATGGTCAGCAAATTGCACGGCTTCCCCAAGATAATTGTCTCAGATAAAGACTTAGTCTTCATGAGTTCTTTCTAAACATAATTGTTCAAGCTCTAGGGAACTGTGCTCAATATGAGCAGTGCCTATCACCCTCAAACTAATGGGCAAACAGAAGTGGTCAACATAGTATTGGAGCAGTACTTAAGATGCTTTGAAAGTGATACTCCAAACAAATGAGGTAACAGTACTGCCTTTCATTCTTCAATTGGCATGTCTAATTTTGAGGTAGTTTTTGGAAGAAAATCACTTAAAATTGTATCATACTCCAGAGGTAACAGTACTGTAGCAAGCTTAGATCAATACCTGGGGGACAAAACTAAAATTTTGCAACAGGCCAAGCTGCACCTCTAGAAGGCTTAACTACAAATGAAGTTAGCAGCTGAAAAACACAGAAAGGACCACTCATTTCTGGTTGATGATTTGGTACTAGTTAAACTTTTACCTTATATGCAAACAATAGTAGCTCAAAGACACTAAAATAATGCGGGTAGAAAATTATTTGGCCAATTCCCTATCATAAAAAAAGATTGGGAAAGTTGCCTACAAATTGCAGTTTCCAGAAGGTTCCAAGATTCATCCAGTTTTCTATATCTCCCTACTAAAACAATACAAAGGACTTGATTCAGGACACTCTCAATGTATTTTACCTCCTACAATTGAAGAAGGTCACCCAATCTACCAACCTTTAGCAATAATAGAAGAGATGCACATCTGGAAGAAAGGAAAATAGATCATACAATAGTTGATTCAATGGGAGGGACTACCATCAAAAGAAGCTACTTGGAAAACTATTTTAAATTTACAAAAAAGCTTCCCACACTTTCACCTTGAGGACAAGGTGTCTTTCAATGGGGAAAGTATTTATGTAGCTACAAATAAAGAAGAAAAAATTAAAGTTGAAAACAAAAAAGCTAAAAAGGAAGGATCAAGGCATGAATAGAGTTGCCCTATAGCCTAGAAGATCCTTAAGACTTTAAGGCTTACCACCTCAACCGTCTAGATAGCTTAGAGAAAACTTAAGAGGAAGAAGAAGTTAGTTACAAATCTGTTAGGGCCAAAACAAAATCATAACTAACTAACGACTTATCTCTCTCATTAGTCCTAAGCTGTTTAAATAGGACTTGTAATGTGTAACCAAGGACACTAATCAAAACACTCAGAATTTCTCTTATCTCTTGAGTTACTTTTCTTGTAACTTTCTTGAAGTCATCCTTATTGAGTTAGAGAAGGCATCAATCTTGCGCTTTCATTTATGGAAAAGAAATATTTTCTTGAAACTATATTGTTGATAATTTTCTTGAAATTTTATTTCTATTAGCATCTTAACACACACTAACGCACATGTTGATCTACTCTTCTATCAGATTAAACAACCTAACATCTCAATATGTGCTACACGGGCATGTTGAGATGCTAGTTATTTATTATGAAAAAAATTGAAATTATTCATTAGAAATGCAAAAAATAAAATAAAATAAAATAAATCTAGGGATCAAACTAATTACAAAACATTGCCAAGTCAACAGATTAGGAGATAAAGAAACCTAAAATTTTCTTATTTTGAAATTATTCATTAATCTAGGAAATGCAAAAAAAAAAAAAAAAAAAATCTAGGGATCAAACACGATTACAAAACATTACCAAGTCAACAGATTAGGAGATAAAGAAACCCAAAACTTTCATATTCACGCTTACATAAATAAGAGAGAACAAATTAATTTAGAAACTAAATAATAGACATGCATAAATAAAAGGATGTAAAAAATGAAAAAAAAATTATTTATTAACAAATTAATTTTGAAACAAATGAATAGATCTACTAAAAGGAAAGGACGGTAAACTAAAAGTACTTTATTGCACTCACTTGGAAAAGAAACACAAGAGAGCAAATTAATTTTAGAGAATTAGTTAATGTAAACCGAGGTATAAACCTAAGAGGGGGGTGAATTGGATTTTAAAAACTTTTTGCTAATTAGCACACAAATTTTTTAAAATTTAATCAAGCAAGGCACACAACAAATAAGATGCTTGAAATTAAAGGATTAAAGGAAGAGAATATGCAAACTTCGTTTATAGTGGTTTGACAATATCGAAATCTTTCCGACCCTACATCTACTCTCTTCAAGGAACCTCCTTGAAGTAATCCACTAAATGTAGTCGAACAACTTCACGGGTGTTGCACAAACCTTACAAGCACTCTCTTCCACAAGGAAGTTTCAAGGAAGTGTTTAAGCTTAAACACTCTAAGAGTCACACCAACTCTTTCTCTTTACAATGAATGATATTAAATGTAAAAGAAAGGGAGAGAGATAGCAATGAATGCTTTACAAGATGAAGATTATCTCTCTTTCAAGAACAAGCTTAAATAATGGTTCACAATAAAATTTTCAAGGCTTTTGAGAGTATTAATGAGTTACAAATCAAATTGAGTGATCTTTCTTGCTGTTTAAATGCTCATTGATAGGGTTTTTTTTTTTTTTTTTTTTTATAGCCTTGGTTTTATATGGCCATTAGACACTGATTTGGTAGGTTTAGAGCATTAAATGCTCAAATCCCATGTTTCAAACGGTCATATTTTTGAATTACTAATCGACTGGGTCCTTGTACTAGTCGATTGGGTTAAGCAAAAAAGTTCATTTTTAGGCTTAAGACAAGTACCAGTCGACTTAGAACTTACCGTCCCTTTTACCAGTCGACTGGGTTGTCCCAAAACCCAATTTTTATGTTTAAAAACATTTTTTTTACTTGAAGACATTTTTTGAAGTATTTTTGTCAGAGCCTTTTGCAAAGCGAGCCATAGTTCAAGCTAGGTAATTGAAAAAAAAAATTTAAAAGTTAATAAATTACCTTAGAATATATTCTAAATCTTCTGTCTTCCTTTTAGTATTTGTACGTTGTCAATCGAGATTCAAACCCAAGAGAGGGGTGAATTGGGTTTTAATAATTACTTTGCAAGTTCTTAAATAGTTAAATGCACAATGCACACAAACGAATAATATGCTTGAAAGTAAAAGAGTTTAAGGAAGAGAAAGTACAAACTCCTTTTATAGTGGTTCGGTAATATTGGATTCCTTCCAACCCTACGTCCACTCTCTTTAAGGAATCTCCTTGAAGTAATCCATTAAAACTTTAGTCGTACAACTTCACGGGTGTTTTACAAACCCTACAACCTATCTGTTTCTCACGAAAGCTACAATGAAGTGTTTAATCCTAAACACTCTAAGAGTTATACCAACTCTTTCCCTTGACAATAAATGAAATTTGTTGTAAAGTAAATGGTAGAGAGATAGCAATAAGTGATTTTATAAATAAACAGTATCTCTCTTTCAAGAACAAGCTTGAGGAATGGCTCAACAATAATTTTTTCAAAAATTTTGAGAATTAATGAGCTATCTTGTGAATTGAATGTGTCCTCTTCTTCTATTAAATGTTCATTGAAGTGGATTTATATAACCTTGAATCAATATGGCCGTTTCACACAAACTTGGTAGGTTTAAACCATTAAATTCTTAAGTCCCGTGTCTCAAACGGTCATATTTTTGAATTACCAGTCGACTGGGTCTTTGTACCAGTAGACTGGGTCAAGTGAAGCATTTTCACTTTTTAGGCCAAGGGAGAGTACTGGTCGACTGGGTCAGAGGACCAGTTGATTGGGTGAAATTGTTAGTGGACTGGGTCCTCAACACTAGTCGACTGGGAACTTTTTGTCCCATATCCCAGTCAATTGGTATAGGGACCTAGTTGACTGGGTTGTCCTTCAACCTAGTTTTCCTTTTGAATTGACTTAGAAACTTTTTATATCTTTAGTTTTTCCAAAGTCTTTTGTAAATTGAGCCATAGATCAAGCTATGTAATTGAACATAAGAGATTTACAATTGTTTCAATTATCTTAATGCCTATTTTAGATCTTCTGTCTTATTTTGGTGTCTGAATCGCGATGAGTTCTTGCATCTTGTTTCTATACTGAATGCTTTTACCGTTGAAACACTTAGATAAACTATTAGTCCAATTAGAATAGTGTTTTATCATTATTAAAATCAAATACAGGTAAACAATCTCCCCTTTTTTTTATGACGACAAAACTAAAGAAAGAAAAAATAGTTTTAAAAACTAAGTGTTGGTTTTTAGAAAAATTTGGGCAGAGTCCCCTCTGTTTTTCGGATGAAAACCAACCTATTTAGCATTTAAATGAAGTTATATCAACCCAATCAATCAATGCAAGACAATATTACATTTGTTAACATGTTCAGAGCAATGCTCCCCCTAAATATATGTTCTATTCTAAGTTTACGTACAATTTTCTCTTATACATTGATTTTTCTCTTTTTCTTCCCCCGTTTTGACAATAACATAAAAAGGGATGTAAACTAAAAAAAATAAGAAAAATAAACACCACAACTATGAAGATAAGGTAAAAAAAACTTGTGTGCAAAAACTAGGCATGATTCAGAATTGGAAAAACTTCCCGGAAAAAATCAAAAATTTCAACTCTAGTATAAACAGTTAAATCATATAGGTGAGCAAAATGTGCTCAAACTAAGCTACCATATAGCTTATAATTAAAGCATGTATATGAGCCAAAATCTAAATAACTGAAAAATAAGCATCTATATACAAACATCCATACATCATAAGTTTCGGAAGCTGTCTGAATATCGAGTACAAGCATATGAACGTATGTGAATAAAAAAGATGTCCGTGCTAAGTATCCATGGAGCTATATATGACATAACAATGAGATAAAAACAAAAAAACTCATCGAGCAGGAGAATCAAAGCTGTCTCGAAGAAGATTTCGAAGTTCAACTAAAGAGCCCTTTGTGTGCTCCCGGTGCAACTCGAAATCATCTCGGAGTGTGCGGGGGTCGTGATGCATGTAATCGATAGAAGAGCTCAAGCTCTGAAACTCAGACTACATGGACATCTGGAGGCTCGCCATAGCCTGAAGTATGTCATCGTATCTAGTTTGACTAGCACTAGAGCCATCATGTTGTGGACTAGGTGCTCGTGCGTCAGTGTCCATAGTTGTGGGAGAAGCTGCATCACCAGGAACCTCTTCGTCCTCCTCACTGCTGTCACCTTCTCCAATCCTAATGTTCCTCTCGACTTTGGAGTAGATCATCTCATCTCAGATAGTTCACCCTATCTTCTTTAGAGAAGAGACGTTGATGATGTCCTTGGGGCTGATGTCTTGAGCCTCTGAGGCGGGTGATAAGTACTTAAATATTCATATTTATGGCCCTTAATTTATATTTGTTAAGCTCTTAGTTTGTGTTATTTCATCCTATTTTATCTCATTTCTGTGTTTACTATGTTTTTCTAGGTTTTTGGAGCATTATGGAATTATCCAGCTTAAAAAGCAAAATATGAAGGCTTAAATCCCACATCCCATATCCCACATCAGTTGGAAACACATTCTACACCTATATCCCACATTGGTTGGAAACACATTATACTCATGGAGTTTCCCTATAAAAGCTCCATTTCTCTTCATCTTCAAGGGGTGGATCTCGAAGGCTTTGCTATCAAGGGGGGAGAGCACTACATAGCAAAAACAAAAAGACGAAAAAACAAAGAGAAGAGCTGCAAGTGTAATTTCTCTCTCAATGTATTTTCAGTTTTAATTTATTTCTTTCGTGTTTTAAAGTTTAATGTTTAGTACTTTAATTGTGAAATTTATTTTCTTAATCATGAGAGGCTAAAACCTTCATCTAAGGTTGAAGATGAAGCCTCACCATTGATTGGCATTATATTTTCATATATGTTGGTACGATTATGACATTTTTTGTATTGATGTTCTATTTCAGTTCAATTGCTCGAGTAAATTCTTATAATTGATTGTTTTGTTTATAAACTATTCAAATTGGATATTCGATGTGTTTCAACTGACGGATACATCGAATCATTCAAATTAAATCGGCTATCCACTGTGATTTGTAAATTAAATGGATACATTGGATGTTTGATTTAATTAGGATATTCGTTGTGATTTATATATCGATGGATTCATGGAATTATTTGATAAATTAATTTTATATAGAACATGCACATGATGTAATTGCTTGTCGGTTGTAGGAACAAAAATCATGAAAATATATGCTTTAATTTGGCGGGGTGGATTCAGAAACCTTAGTGCTTTTATCATTTATTTTAAATCAATTTAGTTTAGTTTTTATTCTTTGCACGACACAATTCGAAATTCGAAACTAAGTTAAAATATGTTTAGTTTAGATAAAAATATATTTTCACGATGCAATTCCCTGTGGATTCGACCTCGCACTTGCACACACTATATTGCAAACGACTCGTGCACTTGCGAGTAATTTAAAACTCACAACATGTTTTTGGCTCCGTTGCTGGGGAGTTGTTTTGTTTGTGAAAATTAAATTTTTATCTGAATTGATTTTATTTTTTTACGAGTTTCGTTAGCATTTTTGTTTTATTTTTCTTTTTGCAATTTTATTTTAGTTTATTTGTTTCTATTTGTAATTGCCCAAAAAAAATAAAAATATAAAAAAACAAAAGAAAATTTTGGTGTTTGATATGCTTTTACAGTATGTTGAATCACACTTTACCTATGCTTGAGCACATCTCCGCAGATAGCATCAATAGACCGGCAGCAGCTGAGAAAAAAAAAATTGCCAATTTTTGTTGGTCCATGTTGTGAGTATTATGTTTTCTGTTTTTGCATTGATTTTATTGTTATTTGTTATTTTATTGTTATTTTTTTGTTTCTGCTAGTTAGTTTATTTTATTGCTTTTTGTGTGGTATATGCTTGGTCGGAGATCCCTAAACTAAGAGTTGATACCTTTAGATCCCGAAATAGAAAGAACTCTTAGGAGAAATAAAAGAGCACTTGTTGAGAGAGAGACGATTCAGATGAGGGACAATTTAAGGAATGCAAATCAACCGGAGAATGTAGAGCAACTTAGGGCTTGGAATGTGGCCTTCACTACATCTCTTAGAGATTTGTTTGCACCCGTTGCGACTAACTCCCCTTTTTGTTTAGTGTTGCCACCAACTAATGCTACCCATTTTGATCTAAAGCCACATATCATCCAACTCTTACCTTTATTTTATGGCTTGGATCTTGAAAATCCTTACAGCTATGTGAAGAAGTTCAAAGATATTTGTGCCACATTCAAGTTCTAGAACTTCTCTGATGAGTCGGTCCATCTTAGACTTTTCCCATTTTCTTTTCACCATAGAGCTAGAGCATGGTTGGATTCCAACACGCCCGGGTCTATTACATCTTGGGAAAGCTTGTTGAGTAAATTCTATAATAAGTTTTTCCCAATATCTAAAGTGAATGAATGCCGAAAGAAGATTAGTTCTTTCACTCAGAAGGAGGATAAGAAGTTTTCTAAGAGTTGGGAGCGTTTCAAAGAGTTACTGATCAGATGCCCTCCACATGGATATGAGAAGTGGAGACTCGTTCAGTTTTTCTACCAAGAGTTGATTCAACCCAACCGTAGCATGATCGAGTCTATGAATGGGGGGGTATTCTTAAGTCTGACGGGGGACAAAACATACAAGGCATTGGACAAGTTATCCGACAATTCGCAGCAGTGGGATTTTTCAAGCTGTCAGGATAATTCCATTCGTGTCCCTAAGAAAGGAAGCATCTATGAGATTAAGAAGGACACTGACTTGAGGATAAAGATATATGATCTCACCAAGAAGGTTGACGCTCTCTCTGTGGGCCAGTCCATCAATGCTGCCAATACATTCAATGTTGATAGTTGTTCCATTTGTGCTAGTTCTATGCATTTAGCATAGAATTGTTCATCTATGCCGGCTTTTGCTGAGTATCCCATGGAAGAAATAAACGCTTTCAATGACTATCGGAAGCAATCAAATGGATCTTACTCTGAGACTTACAATCCAGGGTGGCGGAACCACCCTAATTTTTCATGGAAGTAGAACCAACCGATGAATCAAGGAAGAGTCCCTCATCACGCTCACAATTAATTCCCTCCCAGATTTCCTCCACCAGTTCCAAGTCATGGTTGCTTAGCCTATCTACCATCATCACCCGCTTACCAAGCTCCTACTCAAGTGCCAGCGTCGGTTTCACAGTCTTTGGAGGACACCCTCAAGGATTTCATGAAGATGACCGGTTAATCCATCAGTGAAGCAATGAGTGCGACAATAGTAAACACCCAAGGGTTTACCATGCTAGAGAGTCAAATGGGTCAAATTGCAAGTCACTTGGGTGAAAGAGAGAATGTAAAGTTCCCCAGTTAACCCGTACCCAACCCGAAATGACAGTTTATAGTTGGAAATTCATCAACTCCTACGCACGGGCAGGAACAAGTGCAATTGATTGTCACATTGATGTCTGAGAGACAAGTGGACAATCAAGTGGAAGAAAACCCGACTATGCAGCAAGGGCAAGAAAGTGGTAATAAGGAGAAGAGAGATGCTAAGCCATCTACAGCCACACTTACTATTAAGGATCTTCCTAGGTAGTTTATACCTAAAGCACCTTACCCTAAGAGATTACAAGCGCCGAAGAAAGGAAGGAAGTTTAAGGACATTCTGGAGGTGTTCAAGCAGGTCCAAATCAATATCCAATTTTTGGACGCCATCTAGCAAGTGCCCTCATATGCCAAGTTCTTAAAAGACTTGATCACTATCAAGAGAATGACGAATATCCCGAAGAAGGCATTTTTGACCGAGCAGGTGAGCTCAATCCTTCAGTGTAAGCTACCCATCAAGTATAAGGACCCGGGGTGTCCTACCATCTTTTGCATGATAAGAGTCAGCCAGATTGAAAGGGCTCTTTTAGATCTAGGAGCGAGTGTGAATTTTCTGCCCTACTCAATCTATTTGCAGTTAGGGTTAGGAGAATTGAAGCCCACATCCATGATGCTTTAATTGGCTGATAGGTCAGTGAAGATACCACGGGGAATAATTGATGACGTTTTGATAAAGGTGGATAAGTTTTATTTCCTCATGGATTTTATTGTGCTTGACACAGAGCCAGTTTAGAATATGGGGATTCAGATACCAATGATTCTAGGGTGACTATTTTAGCCATGGCTAATGCCCTGATAAATTGTAGGACAAGGGTGATAAAGATTTCCTTCGAAAATATGACAGTGGAGTTGAATATCTTTGATATCAGTAAACAACCACTGGAATATGATGAAGTGAGAAATGTATGCCTGATAGATGAGATTATTAAGGACACTGTGGATGAATCAAGCATTAAGGACCCCCTGGAGGTATGCTTTGCTCAGTTTGGAGAGGATTTGGATTTGGATAAGTTACTTGAGCAAGTGAATGCCATTTTGGAGTCTGCTCCTCGGGAGAGTGGTGAGACAGAGGAGACCGCAGCACGTGAGCCCCCCAAGAAGGAACTTAAGCCTTTACCAGACAATCTTAAGTATAAGTTCCTAAGTCCAGTAGATTTTTTGCTTATGATTATAGCTTCAGATTTGGTTGATGCTCAAGAGGAAAAATTATTGAACGTTTTAAGAAAGCATAAGGAAGCTATCGGCTGGACTATTGAGGATATCAAAGGGATCAGCCCCTTGATGGTGATGCACAAGATACATTTGGAGGAGAATGCCAAGCTATCGAGAAAGCCACAGAGAAGGCTCAACCCAGCTATGCAAGAGGTTGTGAGGACTGAAGTGATAAAGTTGTTGGATGCACAGATCATTTATCCAATCTCTGATAACAAGTGGTGAGCCCGATTCATGTCGTTTAGTGGGCTGGATTGACGATAGTGAAGAATAAGGACGATGAGTTGGTGCCAACTCGTGTTCAGTCAGGATGGATAGTGTGCATAGACTACTGTAAGTTGAATGCTGCTATAAAGAATGATCATTTTTTACTCTCATTTATTGATCAGATGGTGGAGCGCTTAGTTGGGCACGATTACTATTACTTCTTGAATGGTTATTCTAGATATTACCAGGTCCCTGTGGACCCCGAAGATCAGGAGAAGACAATGTTTACCTGTACTTTTGGGACATTCGCCTACTGTCGTATGCCCTTTGGGTTATGCAATGCACCGGTTACTTTTCAGTGGTGTATGGTCAGCATATTCTCTGACATGGTAGAGCGTTTCTTAGAGATTTTTATGGATGAATTCTCCGTGTTCGGTTCATCAGTTGAGGAGTGTCTGCACCATCTCACTTTGGTCTTAGTACGGCGCAAGGAGAAGAATCTGGTGCTTAATTGGGAGAAGTGCCATTTTATGGTCAAGCAAGGTATTGTACTGGGGCATGTCATATCTCATCGGGGGATTGAGGTTGACAAAATGAATGTGGACCTAATTTCCAACCTGTCACCCCCACGTACAGTGAAGGAGGTTCGTTCTTTTCTGGGCCATGCAGGATTCTATAGGCGATTTATCCAAGATTTCAGCAAGATCACCAGGCCCTTGTGCAAGTTGTTGTTGAAGGATGCTCCATTTGTATTTGATGAGGACTATAAGAAAGCATTTGGGGATCTCAATAAGATTCTGACGTCCACACCCATTATTTAGCCACCCAATTGGGGTGTACCTTTTGAGATTATGTGTGACTCATTAGATTATGTAGTTGGAGTTGTTTTGGGGTAGTGTGTTGATAAACTCCCCCATGTCATCTATTATGCAAACAGAACTCTAAACGACGCATAACTCAATTACTCTACCACTGAGAAGGAGTTACTAGTAGTCGTTTTTGCATTGGACAAGTTCAGATCCTACTTGTTAGGATCGAAAGTCATTATCTACTCAAATCATGCAGCATTGAAGTGTTTTTTTCTTCAAAAAGGATGCTAAATCTCATCTTATTCGATGGATCTTATTACTTCAGGAGTTCGACATAGAGATTCGGGATAAGAAAGGTTCCGAAAATGTGGTGACAGACCATTTGCCTAGGTTGATAGTGGATTTCACTGACGCCGCAATTCCCATTTCTAAGACCTTTCCTGATGATCAATTGATGCACATTGCTCACAATCATGCACCATGGTTTGCTGATATAGTGAACTATCTTGTCACCGGTCAAATGCTTTTACATTGGGGGCGACAAGATAAGTCCAAGTTTTTGGCCATAGTAAAGCATTTTTTCTAGGATGATCCATACCTGTTCAAGTATTGTCCCGATCAAATCATTAGAAGGTGTATTCTTGAGCATGACCAATCTAATATCATCTCCTCTTGTCATGATCATGCTTATGGAGGCCATTTCAGTGCTAAGAAGACCGCTGCGAAGATTTTGTAGTATGGATTCTATTGGACTACCCTGTTCCGAGACTCTCACACCTACTGTGCATCTTGTGAGCTTTAGCAAAAGCTAGGGAGTATTTCTAAGAGGAATATGATGCCCCTTAATCTCGTTCTGATTGTTGAGATTTTTGATGTGTGGGGCATTGATTTTATGGGACCTTTCCCAAACTCCTTTGGCTATTTGTACATTCTGGTTATTGTGGACTATCTGTCCAAATGGGTGGAGGCCATTGCATGTAAGACCAATGACCACAGAGTTGTGGTCCAGTTTTTGAAGGACACTATCTTTGCTCATTTTGGTATGCCTCGAGCAATCATAAATGATGGAGGTAAGCACTTTTGCAACCGGATTTTTGAGCAGTTGATGAAGAAGTATTTCATCACACATAAGGTTGCCACCTCGTATCACCCGTATACGAGTAGACAGGTGGAAATTTTTAATCGCAAGATTAAGTATATTTTGGAGAAGACTGTGAACTCTAGTAAAAAGATTGGTCTCTGCGATTGAATGATGCACTGTGGGCATATTGGACAGCATTCAAGATGCCAATTGGCATGTTTCCATATCGTTTTGCGTACGAAAAAGCATGTCACCTCCCAGTTGAATTAGAGCATAGAGCATATTAGGCTATCAAGTAGCTATACTTCAGTCTTTCGAAGGCTGGCTCACGAAGGAAGCTCTAACTCAATGAATTAAAGGAGTTGTGGAATGATGTATATGATTATGCGCAATTGTACAAGGGACAAATGAAGAAGGCTCATGACCAGAACATTTTGAGACGATCTTTTGAGCCTGGTCAAAAAGTTCTTTACAATTCACGCTTGCATCTTTTTCTAGGCAAGCTAAAATCTTGATGGACATGCCCATTTATTATTCAGTCGATTTTTCCTCATGGGGCCATCGAGATTGCGGATCCAAAGAATGGTAACACTTTCAAGGTGAATGGATAGAGGCTAAAACCATTCTTGGAGTTGAGGAGTCCGGAGATTGAGACGACATTGTTGGAGGATCCTAGTTACCCAAAGTGATTGTCTTCTACTATGGAGAGTCTGGCTGAAGACTTTATACTTAACGCTTATGGGTGGCAACCCTTATTCTTTTATTCCTTTTCATTAGATCTTATTGTTTGGATTTTGTTTTTGTTGTGTTTTTCAGGACAAATGTCTGCTATTCAAGTTTGGAGGAGCATGTTCATATGTCACACTCGACTTGTGCCACCCATTCGGTCTGCGGCAGAGGAGTTCCTGGCATTGCAATCGAATGCCGGCTTATAGTAATCGAGCGCCCAACTTAGAGTGATCGAGTGCAGTTCCAGAAACCACCCAAACAGCAATGAGCGGTTGCACCATCTAGCTGAAGAAGTAAAACTTAGCGCTCATGGGAAGCACCCCACAACATTTCCTTTATGTTTTTATTATTTTTCATATTTCTTGTTACTATTTATTTATAGTATTTTTTTTGTTTTCCAGTATTACTTTAGTCTTTATTTTTCAGGGACAATGCGTACTTCAGTTCAAGTTTGGGGGTATGCTATGAGCCATGCCAGTCCAGTTAGTTCTTCATGTCCTAGGTCAGCTCTTTCCATATTATTCACACATTGGAGACAATATTTAATTTAAGTTTGGGGGTATGGAAGACACATTACACATACTTTGTCCCAGTTTGTTGTTTTTTTTTTCTTTTCTTCATTTTTAAGAGAAAATAAATGTATGCTCATGTTGTTTTGAAATTTTGGGTGATCTGAACAAATATTCTGATGTGATTTCATTGGAAAGCTTAAAATCTTGAGCACATGATCTGATGATAGAGTTTTAAAGTTTAGTTACTTACTTTAGGCATTTGAGAATTCACATGTTTGATCTAATCTGACACGAGCACATTAGTACATAATTGTGTGAGGTATGATATGTGATTTTAATGTGTATGTTTCCATGGCTTAGCTGATTCCGGATGACTTGTTGGATGGACACTTTGGCATAAAAAAATATTTGCACAAAAAGAGAAAAATACTCATCATTGATAAACTTTTCACTGAGTAACTTGACATCTTGCCTCAGTAAACAGTGAGTGTTCACATCAAAAGGTGGGAATTTTGATTGGTTGCATTAAAGCCGATTTAGTTTCGTAGCCTTTTTGACTCGAGTTGGTAAGTCCTTAAGGGTGTCTTTACACCTAATGCCCTAAAACCATCTGGTTTGGGAGTCATTGACTCAACACTCGCTACATGGGTCAATAAGAAAGCTTAAGAGAACTAAACATGGCAGAGCCTCACAAGAAAAGAAAGAAGAAAATAAAACTATGCTATTGATTGTTCATTCTGATGGGAAATTCTATGAATCTTGAGACATGGAGACATTGCACATTGGAATTATTTGGAAGCTTCATATTTATGTTCTAGTTCACTTTACACTGATTTGAGCTTGTGATGCCTTAGCTGGCCTTTTGTAAGTAATTAGATTTTAACATTTCTATTCATTGCGAAGATGGGTTTATTTTTTTAAGCTTGCTCATGAATGAATATCATGGTTTTGTGTGATACTTAAATTTTTGGATACCATGAAAGATGGATTTATCTTTATATTCTTTGTTTTTTATTTAGTTTTTAGTTTCGTATTGCTATGGGACTAGCATTATATAAGTTTAGGGGTGTGATAAGTGCTTAAATATTCATATTTAAGCCTCTTAATTTATATTTGTTAAGCTCTTAGTTTGTGCTATTTCATCCTATTTTATCTCTTTTCTGTGTTTACTGTGTTTTTCTAAGTTTTTGGAGCATTGTGAAATTATCCGGCTTAAAGAGCAAAATGTGAAGGCTTAAATCCCACATCCAATATCCCACATCGGTTGGAAACACATTCTACATCCCACATCCCACATCCTATATCGGTTGGAAACACATTGCACTTGATAAGTGCTTAAATATTCGTATTTAAGTCCCTTAATTTACATTTTTTAAGTTCCTAGTTGTGTTATTTCATGCTATTTTATATATTTTCTGTGTTTTCCTAGGTTATTGAAGAAAATGGAGCATTATTTGGTTTGAAGAACAAAAACTGGAAGAACTGGAAACTACACATAGTGCGAGCGCACCAGTACTCGTGCGCACAAGAATTAGGCTCGAGCGCACCTTGCGATCAAGCGCACCAGTGTGTGATCGAGCGCACACGTGCAGTAAAACGGCAGAACCTATTTTGGAAAGTAGGGTTATGGTTTTGTTTTGTAAGTTAGGGTTTCTAGGTGTCCTTAAACCTTATAAATAGGCTTGTAAAACACAGAAACTGTATCTTCCTTTTAGTTTTAGTTTTTGGAGAAGAGAATTGACGACTCTTCTAGCTAGTATTTTTTGGGTTTCTTCTTTCCTTTATTTTATTTATGAAGATGTTTAACATCAAAACCATGTGTAACTAACTTACTAATAGGGCTCGATTGAAGCCCTGATTATGTTTTTCCATATATGAATATTGTTGCCTTTGCGATAGCTGTGTTATGATTCTTAACTTGATTAATGCCTGTTTTATTGAATTCCTCATATGTGTTTGCCTGATTAACATATGCATGTGGTATGGATTAGTTAGTTAGATCACTTTGGATGACCGAGTCCTGGGTCTGACAATAGTAACAAAAGAAATCCACGCCGGATTTTTAGGTTAATCAACATAGGAAACCAGGAGTATATAATATGCCCTAGGTCTTGTGTGTTTATCGATTTTCATAGATAATATGCTCTCTTAAGGAACAATGTAGCATACACCATACTAAATCCCTTAAGAAAGAAAAGAGTTAGAGTATACACCATGCCTAACTCGTTGCTTAGGAAAATCAATAGCTCAAGCAGTATACACCATGCCCTTAGGTTGACAACAGTAGGTATCCATAATATGATTAAAGTATTGGCACACTGTTTTATTGAGAAAAATATGATTAGTGGCGTATATCAAAGCCCTATGATTTTATTATTATCAATTCAAACTCAATACTTATTTTTATCATTTTATATTATGAATTTAATTTTAAATTGAACTTTACCAATCCCTATGAAAATGATCTCTCATTTTGCACACTATATAACTAAGTTGACCTTGTGCACTTGCAAGTAAAACTATTCAATTATTTATTTATTAATGTTTGAAATTTGTCAAAGAATCAAATAGTTGAAAAGTTCAGCATTAGGTCCAAGTGTGCGCTGCGGCTACCAACAAAGGAGGAAGTCCAGGGAGGTGTGCGCAGCGGCACGGCTTCCCCCATGCCGCGGCGCCTAGCAAGGATGAAGACTTGGAGGAGTTGTGCCCTATTGTGCGCCATGGCCTACCCTGTTCTGAGCCGCGGTGCCAGGCACACATGACACCTTAAATTTAGCACTTTCAGATGGTGCATGGGACTTGGTTAAAATGCACAAGATCACTTAGACTCTTAGAGAGCCATGAGTCTTTGGTTCTTGAGATCTAAGGGTTGAGATTGATCTCAAAGATTGGATTAGGAAGTAATTGCCCTATATAAAGGGTCATCTAGGAGCAATCAAAAAAGACAAGAGTTAATGACATGCAAGTGTGAGTGTGCAAAGACACAGAACACATAGGAGAGACTCATTCAAGAGAGGCTGGTTGTTTAGAGAGATAGGCTCTCAAACCTTCAGGGGTGTTTGTATTGAAAAATAGTAGTTAAGATTGTGGATTCAAGGGCTTTGTAATTGGAATTTTCTTGGGGAAAATTTCAGGGAAACACTTAGTTCTTATCACTTTCTTTTCTCTTCTTTCATTCTTCAAGAACAAGAGGGTTCTTGAAGAGATGTTGCTGTAATTGTAAGAACTCCATTGATTTAGTGCAAAGGGCTCGGAGGAGCTCACGGGAACGTAGGCAAATTGCCGAACCTCGATAACAATTGCTTGTGTTTTCTCTGTATGGTTTGATTATCGTTTCTGTCCAAATCATTTGTGGATTTGGGGTGTTTGGAAAGATCACAACCTAGGATTCTTGCAAGAGATGATTTTCCAACAATTAATTTAGGTAGATTTTTGCACGACAAGTTTTTGGCTCCGTTGTCGGGGATTGCACTAAATTTCTGTTTAGAATTATTTTTCGTTCAGCTTTATTTTTTTGTTCAGTTTTATTTTGTTTCATCAAATATCTAATTTATTTCTTTTTTTTGTTTTCTATTTCAGGTGTGCATCTGAGAAATTTCTGGCACTGCGATCAAGCGCAGTGCTTGGTGCGATCGAGCACAAAAGGTCTAGAGACTACCCGAATAGCAGTACTGAAACTGCTGCACTGAAGTATTTCAGCTAATTCATGCAAGGGCTTCAATCCAAGAATCTAACTTTCTTTCCACTCGATATAGAGCTTGAGCGAACTATTCGACAAAGGCTTAGAGACAATGTTGAGGAGGAAGAAGAAGAATTCGAGGGAGAAGCACAAATAGTGGAACAGCTTGACAACCGATTGCCACCAGAGAGAAGACCCATGAAGCAATCCTTTATTCCACGGAACCTCGACCAGCCCTCATGCAATGCTTATCAACAGAAGGTGGAAGGCAATTATTATATATCCCCGTAGATACTCAATGCTTTGACTTATTTCAGAGGAACACCTACTGAGGATCCATACTTGCATCTTCAGGAATTCTTTGATCTCTGCAAGTTCCAGCACATCCAGGACCTTAATCAAGAGGAAATCAGGTTAATTCTTTTTCCTTTTTCATTAAAAGATAATGCTAAGTTGTGGTATAATTCATTGCCTGCAGTTTCTATCCACACTTGGGAAAAGTTGTCTAGTAAGTTCCTACGGAAGTTTTTCCCAGCCCAAAAGACAAGACAGATGAGGAAAGAGATTCAATCTTTCCAATAAAGAGACGGAGACTTTTCTTTGAAGCATGGGAACACTTCAATGAGCTGCTTCTCAAATGTCCACATCACAATCTACCTCAAGATGAGCTGGTATAAGCCTTTTATAAAGGTCTGAGTGACATGAATAAAGGTATTATAGATTCAGGTTGTGGAGGTGTGCTGATGGAAAAGAGCAGTGAAGAAGCTATGGAGCTTTTTGAGACATTAAGTTAGCACACCCATCAATTCTCATCCAGAGTTAGACAAGGAGTTAAAGGCAAGGGTATGTATGAGGTAACCTTAAATGGTGGATCTTTAAATCAGATGGCTATTGTGGAAAGAAAGCTAGATATGCTTGTAAAAGCCATGACTGCTCAGAACATCTAACCTAGTCCACAAGCCACACAACACCAGGTATGTGCTATATGTTTTCATTTTGATCATAATATTGAGACTTGTCCTTTGTATTCATCTGCAGATCAAGAGTAAGCAAATTATGTGGGACCGAACAACTATCCTCCCAAGAACAACCCATATGCAAATACCTACAATCCTGGATGGCGAAACCACCTCAACTTCTCATGGACTAATAATTAGAATGCCTTGAACCCTCAAGGGCAGTAAAGAAACTCCCAATAAGCAGCCTCCAGTTTCAGAATCAAAGAAGAGTGACTTAGAGAGTCTTGTAATGCAATTGGCAACTCAACAACAGCTGATGACTTCATAAGAACAGTTCATGGCAGAAACAAGACAATTTTGGACTGAGCAAAGACAAACAAATGCACATCATGAGTAAGCTATTCAAAGAATGGAAGTCCAAGTGGGGTAATTGGCTAAGGAGCTGAGTGGAAAAAAGCAGGGTGAATTTCGAGCCCAAACACTACCTAATCCAGGAGGACATTAGCAACTAAAAGCCGTTGCAACTCTCAGAAATGGTAAGATCATAGGAACTGATGAACCTGCACAAGCATCTCCAATTAAAACATCCATATCAAAGGTAAGTGAAATGGAGAAGGTGAATGCATCACCTTTCCCTCAAAGGTTAGTAAAGCCAAATAAAGAAAATAAATTGCTCAATATTTTTGAAACTTTGAGAAAAGTAGAGATTAACATTCCTTTATTAGATGCAATTAAACAAATTCCTACATATACTAAAATTTTGAAAGATTGTTGCACTAATAAAAGGAAGTTTCATGAGCATGAAAGAGTGGCTTTAACTGAAAAGGTGAGTGCAGTATTGTTAAGGAAACTTCCACCAAAGCTAAAATACCCAGGTAGTTTTACCATTCTTTGCAGGATAGGTAACTAGATTTTTGAGCAGGCATTACTAGATCTAGGGACGAGTGTTAATTTACTGCCATACACTATATTCAAGACATTAGGTTTGGGGGAGCTTCAACCAACTTCTATCACCTTGCAACTGGCAGCCAGAAGCATCAAAAGACCAAGAGGTATTCTTGAGGATGTTTTAGTAAAGGTAGGTGAATTTATTTTACTTACTGATTTTATCGTATTAGATATGGAAGAATCTCCCATGCCGTTGCCTTTGCCTACCATCTCAGGAAGACCCTTTATAAGAACTGTTGATACAAAAATTTGTGTGAAAAAAGGTATCGTAAGTATGAAGGTAAATGGTAAGAAAAATAGAATTTAAAATATTTGATGCATTAAAATTACCCCAAGATGATATGGAATGTTTTAATGTATGTATGATGCAAAGTATTGTTGAGGAAGTTTTTCAGGTCCATCACATTAATCCCTTACCCATAGTTTCACAAGATTGGATATTAAACCAGAATCTGAAGACGTTACTGATGACATCGTTAAAGCTGTGCACCTCCTTGAGGCCTCTCCAAAACATCCAAGCACCAAATTGGACTAGACAGTCTGGCTAAAGACGTAAAACTTAGCGCTCATGGGAGGCACCCCATAACATATCCTTTTATTTTTATTATTTTTCACATTTCTTGTTAATGTTTATTTTTATGTTGACCTTTTGTTTTTCTTATTACTGTTTATTTTAGTATCTTTTGTTTTCCAGTATTACTTTTGTTTTTCTTTTTCAAGGATAATGTGTGCATCAGTTCAAGTTCGGGGGTGTGCTATGAGCCATGCTAGCCAACTACTTCTTTATCTCCTAGGTCAGATCTTTCCATGTGCTGTGACGATTATCTACCTAAATAAATATGCAAATAACTGTACTAGTTTTACTTGCAAGTGCACAAGGTCAGTGATAGCATAGTGTGTAAGTGCGAGATCATTTCCACAGGGATTGGTGAATTTTGTTTTAGTATTAGTTTCTTCAAGGTAAAAAGAGAAATAACTATTGATTGTGAGTGAATAATGATAATGAGAACATAAGACTACGATATCCACCACTAATTATACTTTCCCACTAAGTAAGGTGTCAATGCTCTAGCCTTATCATGAATATTTAATCGTTGCCAACCTAAGGGCTTGGTTTACACCTTAGGGTATTGATCTCCCTATGCAACGAGTTAGGCATGGTGTATACTCTAACTCTTTTCTCTCTTAAGGGATTCGGCATGGGTGTATACTGAGTTGATCCTTAAGGGAGCATGAGGGCTATGGAGATCGGCAACCACACGGGACCTAGGGCTTGGTCGGCTCCCGGTTTCCCATGTTGATTAACCCAGGAATCCGGTGTGGATATCCCTTGTTACTAATGTCGAACCAAAGACTTGATCATCCAAATTGATTTGACTAACTTATCCATACCACATGTATACGTTGATCAGACACACACATGTGAGGAATTTAAATACAAACAAGCATTAATCAAGTTAAACATTCTAACAAGGCTATAGCAAAGATAATCAATGAACAAACATATGGAAAAACATAACTAGGGCTTCAATCGAGCCCTATAGGAGTTTAGTTACACATGTTAGTTAAAAACATTCTAAACATAATGAAATAAAAACAGAAAACTAAAATCGAAGAATACTCGGGAGACGAGTCGTCAATTCCTCTCCTAAGCTTGCTACTTCGAATCTAGAACAAAAGGTATGGTTTATGTGTTTTTACAGGGCTATTTATAGGGTCCTTATGGTGTCCCGAAACCCTAATTTCCTATTTGGAATCCAGAGACTTTTTTCCATATCTAGCTTTGCCGCCTCTGCAGTGATTGCGCTCGATCGTATGTGGGATGCGCTCGAGTGAATATATGCGCTCGAGCCTTCTTCAAGTGTGCTCGTGTGCTTGTGCGCTCGATCACAAGGGAGGTGCGCTCGAGCACACCTTGCTGGATGGCAGAACTTGACTTTTGCTCCTAAAAGCTCCAAAGTATCATCTTTTTGTCCAAGTCCTGTGAAAAACACATAAAACACGAAAATAAAGCAGAAACTACTAAAATATATAAATAAAAGGTCTAACAAGTGTAAATTAAGGGGCTTAAATATGACTATTTAAGCATTTATCACACCCCCAAACTTACATATTGCTAGTTCCTTAGCAATACAAAACTAAAGACTAAGTTGAAACAAAATTAAAGATAACTTCATTTTCATGATACTCAAAAATTTGGTTTGTGAATAAAACCATGATAACCATTCATGAGTAAGCTTATGATAAAAACACATTTTTGTATTGAAAAAGGATTTTCAAAAGTTCATGTCACTTACCTAAGGTTGGCTTAAGGCATCGCAAGTTTGATTTGTGTGTGATAAATTAGCACATATAAGATGAGGCTTCCACATAATTTTAGTGTATGGTGTTTCGGTGCCCAAACCTTTATCGAATTCTTTATCAAAGAGAACAAAAATGGCATAACACTTGCTTCTTTTTTTTTCTTTTTCTTTTATCATCCGATCTTTGCCATGTTGAGTTCTATCGAGCTTTCTAGTTGACCCTTTTAACGAGTGTTTGGCCAATGACTCCCAAACCAGATGGTTTTAGGGCATTAAGTGTAAAGCCACCCCTAAGAACTTACTAACTCGAGTAAAAAAAGACTACGGAACTAACAGGTTTTTAATGCTTCTAAATGAAATTCCCACCTTTTGACGTGAACACTCAATGCTTACTGAGGCAAGAGGCCCAATTATTCAGTTGAAATTTTTATTATGATCATTAAAGGTTTACTTCCCACCTTTTGACGTGAACACTCACTGCTTACTGAGGCCTAGTTACTCAGTGGAAAGTTTTTAGTGATCATTAGAAGCTTTTTAATTACTTTTTGCATGATGGACATTTTTCTTTATTTTACTTATGCCAAAGTGTTCTTTTTAACAAGTTATCCGATTATATTTAGGTCATGGAAACATATATAAAATAATTATGTGTGATACCCCACACAAATGCGTGCTAAATGTGCTTGTGCAAATTTGGATCAAACTCGTGAATTCTTAGGTGCCTTGAGGTAGGTAACTAAACTTTGTAAAATTCTTATTACAAGACTATGTGTTCTAGATTTTAAGCTTACTAATAAAGTGTTATCAAATTTTTAAATCAACCAAAGTTTTTGTTACCAAATGAACATGCATTTATCTTTTCTAAAAAAAAAAAAAACTGGGACCTAGTGTGTGCATGTGTTTCAAGTGTGTGCGTAATAGTATCTCCCACTACCCCCAAACTTAAAATACACATTGTCCCCAATGTGTGTGTGGCATGGAAAGATCTGACCTGGGAGATGGAGAACTAGGTTGCTTACTTTGGTCGTAACACGCCCCCAAACTTGAACTGGATGCACGCACTAAGTACTTGACAAAGAAAAATAAATATTGTTCCGGAAAACAAGAAATATAAATACTAGATATGTAAGTATAAATATAAACAGAAGAAAAGTACTAAAATGAAAAGGATATGTCTGGGGTGCCTCCCATGAGCGCTAAGTTTTACGTTTTCAACCAGACGGGGTATCCTCTCACTGCTGATCATCCGTGGGTGCAGTCGAAGAGGTACCTGGTGCAAGAGGTAGCTTCTGGTGTAAATGCATTCGATCACAATGCCTCAAATAGTGATGTTATATGCTACAGAAACTGGGATTTCAAATGGTTTAGGTATCCGAGGATCAGATATATATTGTACAGCTTAAAGTGTTAAGTCCTCATCCCGAGGAGGTATAGTGAGATCGAGGTATGGTTTGACGTGATGTACATTGACTGTAAAATTCTGATTGTTGTTTGAACTATGAAGTTCCAAAGCCCCATGAGGAAAGACCTTGGTGACCATATATGGTCTAGCCCAATAGGACTTTAGTTTACCAGGGAACAACCTTAACCTTGAATTGTAGAGTAGCACCCTTTGTCCTACGTGTAACTCTTTTCGCACTAGTTGTTTGTCATGATAGGCCTTTGCCCTTTCCTTTTAAAGCTTGGCATTCTTATATGCGTCATACTATAACTCTTCTAGCTCATTTAAGTGCAGCCTCCTTTTCTCACCCGCTTGTTTCATATCGAAGTTGAATTGTTTAATGGCCCAATAGGCTCTATGTTCTAGCTCTATGGGTAGATGGAAAGCTTTGCCAAAGACTAAGCGGTATAGGGACATCCCAATTGGTGTCTTATAGGCTGTCCGGTATGCCCACAGAGCATCGTTGAGTCGTAAGGACCAGTCCTTCCGACTAGGATTCACGGTTCTCTCCAAGATGCTTTTGATTTCTTGGTTACTTATCTCCAGTTGGCCCCTAGTCTGAGGGTGATATGGAGTGCCAACCTTATGGTGATTCCATATTTTCTGATGAGCGCGGCAAAAGAATGATGATGGAAGTGGCTGCCTCCGTCACTGATGATTGCTCTTGGTGTTCCGAACCAGGTAAAAATGTTATCTTGTAGAAACTTTAACACCACTTTGTGATCATTAGTCTTTGAGGGGACTGCCTCAACCCATTTAGAAACATAATCCACACCCATAAGAATATATAAATTACCAAAAGAATTGAGGAAGGGACCCATGAAATCAATGCCCCATACATAAAAAAGTTCTACTATGTGGATATTTTGTAGGGGCATTTGATTTCGGGATGAAATATTACCTGTCCGTTGGCATCTATCACATGAGCTGTAGAATATGAAGGCATCTTTAAACAGATTAGGCTAATAAAAGCCGAATTGTAGTATCTAAAGTGCTGTTTTCTTGGCCCCAAAGTGTCCTCCACAAGCAAACTAGTGGCAGTGTTGTAATAAGCTCAAATGCTCCTCTTCCGAGACTCACCGTCGAATGATCTGATCGGGACAGAATTTGAAAAGGTAGGGATCGTCCCAATGGTAGTGTTGAGACATAAATATTAACCGTTTCTTTCCTTATGTTGTCATACCTGGGGGAAAAACTTTAGCAGTTAGATAATTGACAATATCAACATACCATAAGAGTTTTATCTTTAGTGCGAACAATTTCTCATCAGAGAAGTTCTCATTTAAGGGCAACTCATTTGTATCATTCTCATAGGGTAGCCCTGACAAGTGATCTACAACCACATTCTCACTGCCCTTCTTGTCTTTGATTTCCAAATTGAATTCTTGCAATAAGAGCACCCATCTGATTAACTCAGGCTTTGAATCTTTCTTAGAAAATAGATACCTCAAAGCAGCATGGTTAATGAATATAATAACTTTAGAGCCAACAAGATATGATCTAAACTTTTCTAAAGAAAAAATAATAGCTAACAATTCTTTTTCAATAGTAGAGTAGTTAAGCTGAGCATCATTTAAAGTTCTAGAAGCATAGTAAATAGTGTGAGGTACCTTATTGACTCTTTAACCTAGAACAGCTCCCAAGGCGAAATCACTAACATCACACATTAACTCGAATAGAAGGCTCCAATATGATGCCATCATTATTGGGGCGGAGGTTAGAATATCCTTCAGTGTGTTGAAAGCTATCATACAGTTATCAGTCCACTTGAATTTGGTATCTTTAGCTAACAATGCACACAGAGGTATTGAAATCTTAGAGAAGTCTTTGATGAATCTTCTATAAAAACCGACATGCCCGAGAAAGCTTCTCACACCCTTGACTGTGAGAGGGGGAGGTAGCTTTGAAATAATGTCTATTTTAGCCTTGTCTACCTCAATACCTTTGTTGGAGATGGAGTGACCCAACACAATGTCTTGTGCATGAAGTGACATTTCTCTCAATTTAGCACTAAGTTACTTTTTTCACATCTCTTTAGGACACTTTCCAAATGACTTAGGCATTTATCAAAATTGGAACCAAAGACACTGAAGTCGTCCATGAATACCTCAATGTATTTTTCCACTTTATTGGAAAATATGCTCATCATACATCTTTGAAAAGTGGCTGGTGCGTTGCATAATTCGAATGGCATCCTCCGATAAGCAAATGTAGCAAAAGGGCATGTGAAGGTAGTCTTTTCTTGATCTTTATGTGCTATGGCAATCTGGTTGTATCCACTGTACCCATCTAAAAAGCAATAGTAGCTGTGGCCAGCTAATCTTTCTAACATTTGATCAATGAATGGCAAGGGGAAATAATCTTTTCGAGTAACCTTGTTTAATCTTCGATAGTCAATATATACTCTCCAACCAGTTGTTTTTCTTGTGGGTATAAGCTCTTCATTTTCATTCTTCACTACTATGATCCCACTCTTTTTACGAACAACTTGAACCGGGCTTACCCACTTATTGTCTGAAATAGGGTAGATAATGCCAACATATAAGAGTTTCAATATCTCGGCCTTTGCTACCTCTTTCATGTGTGGGTTAAGTCTTCTTTGAGCATCTCGAGTGGGTCTTGCTTCATCCTCAAGGTATATATTATGTATGCACTTGGACGAACTTATTCTCTTAATGTTAGCAATGGTTCATCCAATGGTGGATTTATGCTCCTTTAGAACTCTTAATAATTTGTCTTCTTCTCCAATACTCAAATTAGTAGCCACAATCACTGATAATGTTTTCTTCTCTCCCAAGTAGGCATAAATTAAATGTTATGGCAGCTGCTTTAATTCCAAAGTTGGTGCCTGGACAATAAAAGGAAGAAGAGTGGTATTAGTAGGCATGAGAGTTTCAAATGGAGGAGCATACTTACTTGAATGTTTTGGAGAAGCCTCAAGAAGGTGCACAACTTTCATGATGCCGTTAGTGATATCTTCTAGTTCTTGCTCAATATCCATAGTTCTAAGGCTATGAGTAAGAGTAGTCTCTAAGGGATCAACGTGCTGGACCTGAAAAGCTTGCTCAACAAAATTGTGTATCATACATACATTAAAACATTCAATATCCTCTTGAGGTAATCTTAATGCATCAAATATTTTGAATTCTATTTTCTCCCTATTCACCTTTATATTTACTGTACCCTTTTTCACACAAATCTTTGTATCGGTGGTTCTCATGAAGAGTCTTCCTAAAATGATGGGCAAAGGTAATGGCATAAGGCATTCCTCCATATCTAACACAATGAAATACACAGGTAGAATGAACTCACCTACCTTCACTAGGACATCCTCAAGAATACCCCTAGGTCTTTTTATACTTCTATCTGCCAACTGCAAAGTAATGGAAGTTGGTTGTAGCTCCCTCAATCCTAGGGTTTCAAATACTATGCATGGTAGCAAATTTACACATGCTTCCAAATTTAGTAATGCTCGCTCAAATAACTGATCACCTATCCTACAGGGAATAGTAAAACTACCCGGATCCTTTAGTTTCGGTGCTAGTTTTCTTAATAGCACAACACTTACCTCTTCAGTTAAAGCTACAGTATCATGTTCTTGAAACTTTCTTTTATGAGTGCAACAATCCTTTAGAAATTTAGCATAAGCTGATATTTGTTGAATTGCATCTAACAAAGGAATGTTTATTTCAACTTTTCGCAAGGTTTCAAAAATATGAAATAATTTACTCTCTTTCTTTTGTTTTACTAACCTTTGCGGGAAGGGTAGGGCATTCACTTTCTCCGTCTCACTCACCTTTGATGTTGTTATAGATTCATCGAACCCTATCACCTTACCATTTCTAAGGGTCATGATAGCTTTAAGTTGTTGATGTCCCCTAGGGTGTTGAGCTGGAATCTCCCTTTGTTTTCTGCTACTCATCTCCTTAGTCACTTGTCCCATTTGTACCTCTAGCCTTTGGATGGCTTGTTCATGTTTTGCTATGGTTTGCCTTAGTTCAGTCCGAAATTTCCTTTCTTCTGCCATGAACTGATCTTGTGTATTCAGGATTTGTTGCTGCTGAGACACTAGTTGCCTCACAAGACTTTCGAGGTCATTCTTCTTTGGTTGGGCTGCTGGTTGGAAGTTTCTTTGCTGCCCTTGACTGTTTTAATTGTTACTCCACGAGAAATTTGGGTGATTCCGCCATCCAGGGTTGTATGTGTTTGCATAGGGGTTGTTATTTGGTCCTGCAAAGTTTGCTTGCTCATGATCTGCAGATGAATATAAGGGATATGTATCAGCATTATGATCAAATTGTGAGCAAATGGCACATACCTGGAGTGATTTAGCTGGTAGGTTCGTTGAGGTGTTCTAAGCAGCCATAGCTTTAACCAATAGGTCAAGTTTTCTCTCCACAACAGCTATTTGAGGAGATGATCCTCCATTCAGGCTTATCTCATACATACCCTTACTCTTGGTTATATGTCTAACTCGAAAGGAGAACTGCTGCATGTGTTCACTTAGGGTTTCGAAGAGTTCCATCACTTCTTCGCTGCTCTTCTCCATCAGCACTCCTCCACAACCTGAATCCACAATATTTTTGTTAGAGTCACTCAAACCTTCATAGAAAGCTTATACCAGTTCGTCTTGAGGTAGGTTGTGGAGGGGGCATTTGAGTAGTAGCTCATTGAAGTGTCCCCAGGCCTCGAAGAATAGATCTCCATCCTTTTGTTGGAAGGATTGAATTTCCTTTCTCATTTGCCTCATCTTTTGGGCTGGGAAGAACTTCCTTAGGAATTTACTAGCCAACTCCTCCCAAGTGTAGATGGAAACTGCAGGCAAAAAATTATATCATAATTTAGCATTATCTTTCAAGGAAAAAGGGAAAAGAATTAACCTTATTCCTTCTTGGTCTAAGCCTCAGATGTGTTGGAACTTGCAGAGGTTGAAGAATTCTTGAAGGTGCAAATGTGGATCCTCATTAGGTGTACCCTTAAAGTGAGTCATGCACTGAGTATCTGCGGAGATATGTAATAGTTTCCTTTCGTCTCAGGTTGATACGCAATGCACGAAGGTTGATCGAGGTTCTATGGGATGAAAGATTGCTTCATCGGCCTCCGCTCAGGTGGTTGCTGCTCAGCTATCTGTTCTGCCATTGGTATCTCTTCCTCAATTCCTCCTTCTTCCTCTTCCGAGTTACCTCTAACCCTTTGTCGGATAGTCCTCTCAAGCTCGGGATCAAGGGGAAAGAATACCGGATGCTTGGATCGACGTCCGTACATGAATTGGTGGCAATTATGTTAGTGTAGCAGTCAAATACTGCTGCTCGGATGACTCTCTGCCTCAATTGCACTCGATCGCACAGAAGAGTGTGCTCGATTGCACAAGAGAGTGCACTCGATCACAAGTGGTACAAAAAGCTTTCCTGGAGTACCTGAAACAGAGAAAAAGGAAATTGATTAGGGTTTTAATGAAACGAAAAATAAGATAAAAATGGAAACTTAAAAATTTCTTGAAATTAGAATAAAAAGTAATAACAATAATTAATCTAAACGAAAAAATTAATTCTAAAATAAATTTAGCGCAATTCCCGGTAACGGCGCCAAAAACTTGTTGTGGCGATTATCTACCTAAATAAATATGCAAATAACCGTACTAGTTTTACTTGCAAGTGCACAAGGTCAGTTATAGCATAGTATGCAAGTGCGAGATCATTTCCACAGGGATTGGTGAATTTCGTTTTAGAATTAGTTTCTTCAAGGTAAAAAGAGAAATAACTGTTGATTATGAGTGAATAATGATAATGAGAACATAGGACTACGGTATCCACCACTAATTATACTTTCCCACTAAGTAAGCTGTCAATGCTTTAGCCTTATCATGAATATTTAATGGTTGCCAACCTAAGGGCTTGGTCCATACCTTAGGCTATTGATCTCCTTATGCAACGAGTTAGGCGTAGTGTATACTCTAACTCTTTTCTCTCTTAAGAGATTCAGCATGGGTGTATATTGAGTTGTTCCTTAAGAGAGCATGAGGGTTGTGGAGATCGACAACCACACGAGACCTAGGGCATGGTCCACTCCTGATTTCCCATGTTGATTAACCCGAGAATTCGGTGTGGATATCCCTTGTTACCAATGTCGAACCCAAGACTCGATCATCCAAATTGATTCGACTAACTTATCCATACCACATGCATACGTTAATCAGACACACACATATGAGGAATTTAAATACAAACAGGCATTAATCAAGTTAAACATTCTAACAAGGCTATAGCAAAGATAATCAATGAATAAACATGTAGAAAAGCATAACTAGGGCTTCAATCGAGCCTTATAGGAGTTTAGTTACATATGCTAGTTAAACTAAACATTCTAAAAATAATGAAATAAAAACAGAAAAATAAAACCGAAGAAGACTCGGGAGATGAGTCGTCAATTCCTCTCCTAAGCTTGCTACTTCGAATCTAGAACAAAAGGTATGGTTTATGTGTTTTATAGGGCTATTTATAGGGTCCTTATGGTGTCCCGAAACCCTAATTTCCTATTTGGAATCCGAAGACTTCTTTCCATATCTGGCTCTGCCGCCTCTGTAGTGATTGTGTTCGATCATATGCGGGATGTGCTCGAGCGTATGTGTGTGCTCGAGCCTTCTTCAAGTGCGCTCGTGTGCTTGTGCACTCGATCACAAGGGAGGTGTGCTCGAGCGCACCTTGTTGGATAGCAGAACTTGACTTTTGCTCCTAAAAGCTCCAAATTATCAACTTTTTGTCCAAGTCCTGTGAAAAACACATAAAACACGAAAATGAAGTAGAAACTACTGAAATATATAAATAAAGAGTTTAACAAGTGTAAATTAAGGGGCTTAAATATGACTATTTAATCACTTATCACCATGTTATTTACACATTGGGGACAATGTGTAGTTTAAGTTTGGGGGTATAGGAGACACATTCACACACACCCTGTCCTAAGTTTTTTATTATTATTATTGAAAAGATGAATGCATATTTATTTTGTTCTGAAAATTTTGGTTGATCTAAATGAATATTGTGATAAGATTTCATTAGTAAGCTTAAAATCTTGAACACATGGTCTAATAATAGAGTTTTAAAAGTTTAGTTACTTATTTTAAGGCATTTAAGAATTCACAAGTTTTATCTAATCTGACACGAGCACATTAGCACATAATTGTGTGGGGTATGATATATAATTTTAATATATATGTTTCCATGGCTTAATTATAACCAGATGACTTGTTAGATGAACACTTTGGCATAGAAAAATAGAAAAAAAATTTGCACAAAAAGAGAAAAAATGTTCCTAATGATCATTAAATAAACTTTCCACTGAGTAACTGGACCTCTTGCCTCAGTAAGCAATGAGTGTTCACGTCAAAAGGTAGGAATTTTACTTATAATGATCATTAAATAAACTTTTCACTAAGTAACTAGACCTCTTGCCTTAGTAAGCAGTGAGTGTTCACGTCAAAAGGTGGGAATTTTTCTTGGCAACATTAAGACCAGTTAGTTTCGTAGCCTTTTTGACTCGAGTTAGTAAGTCCTTAGGGGTATCTTTACACCTAATGTCCTAAAACCATTTGGTTTGGGAGTCATTGACTAAACACTTGCTAGATGGGTTAATTAGAAAGCTTAAGAAAACTAAACATGGCAAAAATCTCATAATAAAAGAAAAGAAGGAAATAAAACTATACAATTTTTGTTCATCCTGATAAGAAATTGGTGAATCTTGAGACACTGAAACACTACACATTGGAGTTATTTGGAAGCTTCATTGTTTATGTGCTAGTTCACCTTACACCAAGTCAGACTTGTGATGCCTTAGCTAGCCTCGTGTAAGTAATTAAATTTTAAAAACTCCTATTCATTGCAAAGATGGGTTTGTATTTTAGCTTGCTCATTAAATGAATATCATGGTTTTGTGTGCAACCTAAATTTTTAGATACCATGAATGATGGATTTATCTTTGTGTCAATTGTTTTTCTATTAGTTTTTTTTTTAGTTTCATATTGCTAAGAGACTAGCAATATGTAAGTTTGGGGGGTGTGATAAGTGCTTAAATATTCGTATTTAAGTCCCTTAATTTACATTTGTTAAGTTCCTAGTTATGTTATTTCATGCTATTTTATATCTTTTCCATGCTTTCTTTGTTTCCTATGTTATTGAAGAAAAGGGAGCATTATTTGGTTTGAAGAACAAAAACTAGAAGAACTGGAAACTGCACATAGTGCGATTGAGCGCACCATCACTCATGCGCACAAGAATTAGGCTCGAGGGCACCTTGCAATCAAGTGCACCAGTGTGTGATTGAGCGCACACGTGCAGTAAAATAGCAAAACCTATTTTGGAAAGTAGGGTTAGGGTTTTGTTTTGCAAGTTAGGGTTTCCAAGTGTCCTTAAACCTTATAAATAGGCCTGTAAAACACAGAAACTGTATCTTCCTTCTAGTTTTAGTTTTTAGAGAAGAGATTTAGGGAGAAGAATTGACGACTCTTCTAGCCAGTATTTTTCGAGTTTCTTCTTTCCTTTATTTTATTTATGAAGATGTTTAACATCATAACCATGTGCAACTAACTTACTAATAAGGCTAAATTGAAGCCCTGATTATGTTTTTCCATATATGAATATTGTTGCCTTTGCGATAGCTGTGTTATGATTCTTAACTTGATTAATGCATGTTTTATTGAAATCCTCATATATGTTTGCCTGATCAATATATGCATGTGGTATGGATTAGTTAGTTAGATCAATTTGGATGACCGAGTCATGGGTCTTACAATAGTAACAAAAGAAATTCACGCTGGATTCTTGGGTTAATCAACATGGGAAACTAGGAGTATATAACATGCCCTAGGTCTTGTGTGTTTATCGATTTTCGCATATAATATGCTCTCTTAAGGGATTTAGCATACACCATACTAAATCCCTTAAGAAAGAAAAGAGTTAGAGTATACACCATGCCTAACTCATTGCTTAGAAAAATCAATAGCTCAAGGGGTATACATCATGCCTTTAGGTTGACAACAGTAGGTATTCATAATATGACTTTGTTGCGCATTTATCTACCTAAATAAATAAGTAAATAACCTTACAGTTTTACTTGCAAGTGCACAAGGTCAGTGGTAGCATAGTGTGCAAGTGCAAGATCATTTCCACAGGGATTGGTGAATTTTATTTTAGAATCAGTTTCTTAATAAAAGAATGTCAAAATAACTGTTGAATGTGAATTAATAATAATGAGACATAGGGCTTTGATATCCACCACTAGTCATACTTTCCTAATGAGTAATAGGTCAATACACTAGCCTTCCTATGAATACCTAATGGTTGTCAACCTAAGGGCATGATAACTACTCCTTAAGCTATTGATTTCCCTAAGCAACGAGTTAGGCATGGTATCTACTCTAACTCTTTTCTTTCTTAAGGGATTCAGCATGGTATCTACTGAGTTGTTCCTTAAGAGAGCATAGGACCTATGGAAATCAATAACCACACAGGACCTAGGGTATGGTATCTACTCTCGGTTTCCCATGTTAATTAACCCAATAATCCGGTGTGGATATCTTTTGTTACTAATGTCAGACCCAGGACTCGGTCATCCAAATTGATCTAACTAACAAGTCCATACCACATGCACATATTGATCAGACATATACATATGAGGAATTTAAATAAACACAAACATTAATCAAGTTAAGCATCATAATCAAGGTTATTGCAAAGATAATCAATGCATGTATATATAGGAAAGCATAACTAGGGCTTCAATTGAACCCTATAAGAGCTTAGTTACACATGCTAATTAAACTAAACATTCTAAACACAATGAAATAAAACAGAAAAATTAAACCGAAGAAGACTCGGGAAACGGGTTGTCAATCCTCTCTAAAGTTTACAACTCCGAGCTAATCAAAAGATAAAAGAAGTGATGTCTTTGTGTGTGTTTTACAGGTGTATTTATAGGGCTTGAGTAATCCTAGAAGACTTTGGAAACCCTAACTTCCAAAAACGCAAAACCTACTATATTTCCAAAACTGGTTCTGCCGTTTTATTGTTCACGCCTATACATGTGCACTCGATCGCATGCATTTTGCGCTCGATCGTAAGTGTTGCGCGATTATCTACCTAAATAAATGAGTAAATAATCGCACTCGTTTTACTTGCAAGTGCACAAGGTCAACTTAGTAGTATAGTGTGCGAAAGCAAGATCATCTCCACAAGGATTGGTGAATTTCTTTTTAGAATTATATTCGCAATGTAAAAAGATAGAAATAATAAAAGAGTTGATTTTGATAAAGATAAAATAATAAAGATAAAGGCGTAGGGACTTGATATCCACCACTAATTATGCTACCACAATATAATAGTATGCCAATGCTTTGCTCATGTCATGAATACCTAATGTTTGTCAACCTAAGGGCATGGTATCTACTCCTTAAGCTATTGATATCCCTAAGCAACGAGTTAGGTTTGGTATCTACTCTAACTCTTTTCTCTTTCAAGGGATTCAACATAGTGTATGCTGAGTTGTTCCTTAAGAGAGCATAGGATCTGTGGAAATCGACAACCACACGGGACCTAAGGCATGGTATCTACTCCCGGTTTCCCATGTTGATTAACCCAAGAATCCGGTATGGATATCTTTTGTTACTAATGTCAGACCCAGGACTCAGTCATCCAAATTGATCTAACTAACAAGTCCATACCACATGCATATATTGATCAGACATATACATGTGAGGAATTTAAATAAGAGTAAGTATTAATCAAGTTAAGCAACACAACATAAATATCGCAAAGGTGCCAATACTAAATTTATTGAGTAAACATAATTAGGGCTTCAACCAAGCCCTACTAAGAATTTAATTACACATAATAAAATAAAAAGGAAATAAGAAACCCGAGAGAAGAGTCGTCAATTTCGCTCCATGGTCTCCTTCTCCAAGCTAAAGCAAAAGATAAAAGAAGCGATAAAAGAAGTGATCCCCCCCAAGAGGTGATGCCTTTTGTGTGTGATTTACAAGTGTATTTTCTTTCAGAAGTCCTAAAAGGCTCATGAGTTCCTAAACTTTCCTAAAACACAAAACTCCTTTATTTCCAAAACAGGGTTCTGCAGTTTACTGTTCACGCCCGTACATGTGCGCTTGATCGCATATGTGGTGCGCTCAATCGCAATTCTGCGCTTGATCGCACAGAAGAGTGCGCTCGATCGTAATCTAGCCAGTAGCTACTCTAGGATTTCCAGATTTCTTCTTTTAAGTGCCAAAAATGCTTCTTTTTCTCCAAGACCCTATAAAAACGTGTAAAACACAAAAATGAAGTAAAATAGACTAAAACATATAGATAAAGAACTTAACAAATGTAAATTAAGGGGCTTAAATATGAATATTTAAGCTCCTATCAGTAAGTGCTGCACTCGATCCTTCTTATGTGCACACGATCGATTATGCGCTCGATCGCACTCAATAGTGCGCTCCATCGCACTTTGACCAGAAGCTGCTCCAGGATTTCCAGATTTCTTTCTTTAGGTGCCAAAAATGCTTTTTTTTCTTCAAGACCCTATAAAAACATGTGAAACACAAAAGCAAAGTAAAATAGACTAAATTAACATAGCTAAGGACTTAACAAATGTAAATAAAGGGGCTTAAATATGAATATTTAAGCACCTATCACACCCCAAAACTTACATATTGCTAGTCCTTTAGCAATACAAAATTAAAAATAAAACGAAAAATAACGACACACAGATAGATCCAATATTCATAGTGTCTACAAAAGTTTAAGTCTTCACACAAAACTATGATGCTCACTCATGAGCAAGCTTAACAAATATAAACATATCTTTGCAATAAATAAGAGTTTTGAATGCAAATCACTTTCATGAGGCAGTTTAAGACATGACAAGTTTGACTTTAGTGTGTGGTGAATTAGCACATAAAAGATTAGGCTTCCAAATAATTCTAATAGATAGTGTTTCAATGACTCAAGATTCACCAAATTTCCTATTAGAATCAACAAAAATGGTATAGATTTTCTTCTTTTCTTTTATTTGTGAGATTTTTGCCAAGTTGGTTCCCTTAAGCTTTCTATTTGACTCATGTAGTGAGTGTTTAGCCAATGACTCCCAAACTAGATGGTCTTAGGGCATTAGGTGCAAAGACACCCTTAAGAACTTACTAACTCGAGTAAAAAAGGCTGCGAAACGAACTGGTCTTAATGCTAAGTTCCCTTAAGCTTTCTATTTAACTTATGTAGCGAGTGTTTAGCCAATGACTCCCAAACCAGATGGTCTTAGGGTATTAGGTGTAAAGACACCCCTACGGACTTACTAACTCGAGTAAAAAAGGCTACAAAACTTAACAGGTTTTAATGCTACCAATCATAATTTTCTACCTTTTGACGTGACACTCACTGCTTACTGAGGCAAGAGGGCCAGTTACTCAGTGGAAAGTTAGTTTACTGATCATTAGGAACAATTTTCTTTTTGAGCAATAACAAATTTTTTTTTGTTGCCAAAGCGTCAATCTAATAGGTTATATGGTTCATAGTCGAGCAAAAGAAACATACAGATCAAAATTACATGTCATACCCCACATAACTATGTGCTAATGTGCTCGTGTTAGTTCAGGTCAAACTTGTGAATCCTTAATTGCTTAAAAGTAAGTGATCTATATTCAAAACTTAATAATTGGTCTATATGTTCAAAGTGTTAAGCTCACTTATGAAGTCAAATCATATTGTTTATTTAGATCACCCAAAATTTTTGGAACAGAATGAACATGCATTTATTTATAAAAAAAAGGAAACAACAAAACAAAAAAAATGGGACATAGTGTGTGTGTGAATGTGTCCCCATACCCACAAACTTAAATTGCACATTGCCCCAATGTGTGAATACTATAGAAGGAGCTAACTTAGGAGATGGAGAATTATATGGCTGGCATGGCTCGTAGTATGCCCCTAAACTTCAACTGGATGCACTCACTCTGTCATTGAAAAAAAAAGACAAACAAATATAAAATGGAAAACAAGTGATAATAAACAGCTATAAAAAAGTAAATACTAACAATAAAATAAAATAAAACACTAAAAAGGATATGCTTTGGGGTGCCTCCCATGAGCGCTAAGTTTAATGTCTTCAGCCAAATGGGGTATCTTCTCACTGCTGATCGTCTGGTAGTGCAGTCGAAGAAGTATTGGGGGCAGAGGACAGGCGATCGAGGATAGCCTATAGCATCGCCTCCTGGCGTACAAACTATGCCTTCAAACTATCTATGTGCTGGTGTACTAGGGATGTAGCTGCAGAGACCTCACCTCAGAAGGAGGACAACTCGGTGAGAAAGTGCTGGGACTTAGTGGGTCCCATGTTTGAGTGGTCCTCCTCTCGTAATGGACTAACCACAGAGGTGTCTATCTCCATATGATCCTCCTCAACCCTATCAACAGGAGGTGCAGGCGCCTGAAGTCCTCAAGGCATGTACCACAAGCTCTGTGTCCACTGAGCTTTGCTAAAGAAGGATTGCTCTCTTACTGGTTCGTCACTGGTGGTCCCCTTAATCCCTTTCTTCTTGAGTATGTAGGAGAGTAGGAACGGGAAAGGGAGGCCCCATGCATTGGCCGTGGTGGTCTGACGGCCATGAATGTGATCCCAGAATTTATGCAGCTGGCACCAAATAACAGCCGAGATAGAGTACCAGTGGCCTCTGTGGAAGGCATACAAGGTCTGTAGAAACTGGTCTTGCCACTGTATCTTATGCCCCAATGGGCATACATTGCGCTGAAGGATGGTATCTATGAGCCAAAGGCATGGAGGCAACTTTGACCGACTCGCTGCGTTGTTGTGTCTGTCAGTGTATTGACCAGCGTACATATCCTCAATAATCGTGGATAGGTCAAAAGAGTCTGGTTGCTCCTCGATATCGGTGTCCTCTGGAGTAGACTCATCACAGCAGTGAAAAGCAGCGGCTATGTCGGCACTAGTCACCCCTACCGGTGTGTTCTGGACTGAAGATGTCATCACACCTAGTATGCAACAGTTAAAGGATAGGCTCACATAGAACTGAACTATGAGCTGGGTGTATGCAGTCGAGCAAACCAGCTTGAAAATCCTCTTCAACCTTTGATGTTTAAATGCTTGGACGGCCCATTGAGTGGCATCCATGTGTTTGAAGACCTCATTGATGCTGAACGTGGTTTCTAACAATAGCTCACGTTGCTCGAAGCTTGGCCGGGATGACTGGGCACGATTGCTTGAAGCATGAGAAGTGGAGGCAGATGGTTTCGACATGCTGATACTAGTTTCTGCCAGAATTGCGCTCGATCGCGAAAACATGCACTCGATTCCACTTGGATCTTGCGGTCGATCGCACTTGACTTGCACTCGATCGCACCCTGTCAAATGTTTTGTCGAATAGCTCATGGGCAACAAGAGTTGAAAACTGTGGGTAGCCCTCAAATACAATCGTCATCCTCCTGTAAATATGAAAAAAGAGCCAATCATATACCAGATAACACATTTTTATAATAAAAATATAAAGTAAATGTTACACAAAACCGTGTGTGAAAAAAAAAGGGGTTACCTTGTAAATGGGTGAATGTGTAATAGAAAGGGACATGGTGGTGACAGTGGTGATGATGGTGGTTAGCGGTGATGGGGGTGTGGTGGTGGTGATTGGTGATGGTGGAGATGGAGTGTGGTGATGCTGGAGTCGAGAGTGTGGGTGAAATGTGTATAAATGGGAGAGTGTGAGTGAGAAGCTATGAGATGTGAAGAGTGGGTGAGTGAGTGAGTAAGCGTGAAGAGTGAAGTGTTTAAGTTTATTACATGACTATCTACTACGAGTACGCTCGATCGCACTCTTGTGCTCGAGCACATTGAATGGTGCGCTCGATCGCAAGCAGTGTGCATGGACACAAATTATAAAAAAAATTAAAAAACTTACCGTAGCTGAAAATTAAAAAGTAGGAACAATACAACCTTACCATGTGTTAGTGGCCTGAGTGCCATTAACCTTAATAGAGATGCTTGAGCTGTATGGGTTATTAAATGTGAGCTGCTCAAGCGCTCTCGTGCCACATTGCTAGTTGGTTGAAAGGAAGCACTTAGAGTCTATCTCTTATAGCTCCAGTGCTTGTATCTCAGTTGTATACTGTACTGATTCAAGTGCCAAGTCTTCATTTCTCGGAGGAAAGTTAATATCGAGGTATGGCTTAGCTCTGTGTCCATTTATTGTAAAGGGCTGATTTTCGTTGGGGCCATGGACTTCTAAAGCACCATGAGGGAAGACCTTGGTGACCATGTATGGACCGTACCATCTGGACTTGAGCTTGCCTGGGAATAGTCTTAATCGTGAGTCATATAGCAACACCTTTTATCCTACATGGAACTCCTTTCATACTAGTTGTTTGTCATGATAGGCTTTTGTCCATTCTTTGTACAACTTGGCATTCTCATAGGCATCATATCTCAATTCTTCAAGTTCATTTAGATGCAGCTTCCTTTTCTCACCCGCTTGTTTCATGTTGAAGTTGAACTGCTTTATGGCCCAATATGCTCGATGTTCTAATTCTATCAGGAGATGGCACACTTTTCCAAAGACTAGGCAGTAGGGAGACATGCCAATTAGAGTCTTATAAGCTGTCCGATATGCCCATAGAGCATCATTTAGGCGTAGAGACCAATCCTTCTAATTAGGCTTCACTGTCCTTTCTAAGATTCCTTTGATCTCTCGGTTGCTTATCTCCACTTGGCCACTAGTTTGAGGATAATATGGAGTTCCAACTCTACGAGTGATCCCATATTTCCGGAGTAGTTCGAAAAAAGAGCGATGATGAAAGTGGTTACCCTCATCACCGATAATTGCTCTTAGAGTCCCAAACCGCGTAAAGATGTTAGCCTGCAGAAACTTTACAACTACTTTGTGATCGTTAGTTTTTGAGGGGATAACCTCGACCCATTTGGACACATAATCCACACCCATAGGAATATATAAATAACCAAAGGAGCTAGGAAAGGTCCCATTAAATCGATGCCCCATACATCAAAAAGTTATACTACATGAATATTCTGTAGAGGCATCTGATTTCGGGAAGAGATGTTACCTGTCCGCTGGCATCTATCACATGAGCTACAAAAGAAGAAAGCATCTCTAAACAGATTAGGCCAATAAAAACCAGATTTTAGCACCTTAAAAGCTATTCGTTTTGCCCCAAAATGTCCTCCACAAGCAAACTGATGGCAGTGTTGCAATAAGCTCAAGTGCTCCTCTTCTGGGATACATCGTCTGATGATTTGATTGGGGTAGAATTTGAAGAGGTAAGGATCATCCCAATGGTAGTGTCATGATAGAGATATTAACCGTTTCTTTTCTTGAGTGGTCATGCCTGGGGGAAAAACTTTAGTAGTTAGATAATTTACTATATCAGCGTACCATGGAAGTTTTACCTCTAGCGCGAACAGTTTTTCATCAGGGAAGTTCTCATTCAAAGGCAACTCTTTATCATCATTCTCATAGGGTAGCCTTGACAAATGATCTACAACTACATTCTCACTGCCTTTCTTGTCTTTGATTTCCAAATCGAATTCTTGTATTAGGAGTACCCATCTGATTAGCCTAGGCTTTGCATGTTTCTTAGAAAACAAATATCTCAAAGTAGCATGGTCAGTGAATAAAATAACTTTAAAACCAATAAGATATGATCTAAACTTCTCTAAAGCAAAAATAACCGCTAATAATTCTTTTTCAGTAGTAAAATAGTTAAGCTGAACATCATTTAAAGTTTTAGAAGCATAGTAAATAGCATGAGGTACCTTATTGATTCTTTGACCTAAGACAGCTCCCAAGGCGAAGTCACTGGCATCACACATTAATTCGAAAGGGAGACTCCAATCTGGTGCCATCATTATTGGGGTAGAGGTGAGAACATCCTTCAATGTGTTGAAAGCTTGCATACAGTCATCATTCCATTCAAACTTGGTATCTTTAGCCAACAACGCATAAAGAGGTCTCGAGATTTTGAAGAAATCCTTGATAAATCTTCTATAGAAACTGGCATGTCCAAGGAAACTTCTAATGCCCTTAACTGTGAGAGGAGGAGGTAGCTTTGAAATGATGTCTATTTTAGCCTTATCTACCTCAATACCTCTATTTGAGATGGAGTGACCCAACACAATACCTTGTTGAACCATAAAGTGACATTTTTCCCAATTTAGTACTAAGTTACTTTCTTCACATCTCTTTAGGACACTCTCCAAATGACTTAGACATTCATCAAAATTAGAACCAAAGACACTGAAGTCGTCTATGAATACTTCAATGTATTTCTCCACCATATCGAAAAATATACTCATCATACATCTTTGAAAAGTGGCTGGTGCGTTGCATAAACTGAATGACATTCTTCGATAAGCAAATGTACCAAAGGGACATTTGAAGGTAGTTTTTTCTTGATCTTCGAGTGCTATGGAAATTTGGTTGTACCCACTGTACCTATCCAAGAAGTAGTAATAACTGTGACCGGCTAATCTCTCTAACATCTGATCAATGAATGGCAGAGGAAAATGATATTTTCTGGTTACTTTGTTCAATTTTCGGTAATCAATGCATACCCTCCAACTCGTTGTCTTTTTTGTAGGTATGAGCTCCTCATTTTCATTTTTTACAACGGTAATCCCACTCTTTTTAGGAACAACTTAGACCGGACTCACCCATTTACTGTCTGATATGGGGTAGATAATGCCAACATCTAGTAGTTTTAATACTTCGGCCTTTACTACCTCTTTCATGTGTGGGTTAAGTCTCCTTTGAGTATCTCGAGTGGGTCTTGCTTCTTCTTCTAGGTAGATACTATGCATGTATTTGGCTGGACTTATCCCCTTAATGTCAGCAATGGTCCATCCAATGGCAGATTTATTCTCCCTAAGAACTCTTAACTGCTTCTCTTCTTCTCCACTACTCAAGTTAACAGCTACAATCACAGGAAAAGTCTTCTTTTCTCCCAAATAGGCATACATTAAATGCTCGGGTAGCTGCTTTAGTTCCAATGTTGGTGCCTGGTTAATAGAAGGCAGAAGAGCAGCATTAGTAGGTATGAGAGATTCAAATGGAGGAGTATACTTACTAGAGTGTTTTGGAGAGGTCTCAAGGAGTTGCATAGCCGAGATGATGTCATCAGTCACATCTTCAAGTTCTTGCTTAATATCCTCTTCGGTGAAGCCATAGGCGAGAGTGGTCTCCAATGGATCAATGTGTTAGACCTGAAAAGCTTTCTCGAAAAAATTTTGTATCATACATACATTAAAGCATTCCAAATCATCTTGACGCAGTTTCATTGCATCAAATATTTTAAATTCTATTTTCTCACCATTGATTTTCATACTCACTATGCCTTTTTTCACACAAATCTTAGTATCGGCAGTTCTCATGAAGGGTCACTCTAGTATGATGGGCAGGGGTAACGACATAGGGCATTCCTCCATATCTAGCACAATGAAATCAGCAGGTGAAATGAATTCTCCTACCTTAACTCCTTGAGGATACCCCTAGGTCTTTTAATACTCCTATATGCCAATTGTAAGATAATGGAAGTCGGTTGTAGCTCCCCCAAACCTAAGGTTTCGAATACCATGTATGGTAGTAAGTTTACACCCACTCCTAAGTCTAGTAATGCTCTCTCAAACAGTTGAGCACCTATTCTACAGGGAATAGAAAAACTACCCGGATCTTTTAGTTTTGGTAGGAGTTTTCTTAATAGCACAACACTTACTTCTTCAGTTAATGCTACTGTTTCATGCTCTTGAAATTTTCTCTTATGAGTGCAACAATCTTTTAGGAACTTAGCATAGGCAGGTATTTAGTGAATTGCATATAATAAAGGAATGTTAATTTCAACTTTCCACAAGGTTTCAAAAATATTAATCAGTTTATTGTCTTTCTTTTGTTTTACTAACCTTTGTAGGAAGGGTGGAGCATTCACCTTCTCTGTTTCACTTACCCTTGGTGCCGATGGTTGCTCCTTAGATGCTGTTGCAGATTCATTGGACCCTATCACCTTGCCATTTTTCAAAGTTGTGACAGATTTCAGTTATTGATGCCTCATAGGGTTGGGTAGTGTTTGAGCTGGAAGCTCTCCTTGCTTTCTGCCACTTAGTTCTTTTGCCAGTTATCCCATTTATACCTCTAGCCGTTGTATGTCTTGTTCATGTTTTACTGTAGTTTGTCTTAGTTCAGTCTGGAATTGCTTTTCATCCGCCATGAACTGATCTTGTGAGGTCATTAATTGCTGCTGCTGAGTGGCCAGTTGTCTCACAATACTTTCGAGGTCATTTTTCTTTGGTTCGGGAGCAGTATGAGTAGTGGGCTGGGGGTTTCTTTGCTGTCCTTGTTGGTTAAAGGTATTTTGGTTGTTGTTCCAAGAGAAATTTGAGTGGTTTCTTCATCCAGGGTTGTAAGTGTTTGCATATGGGTTGTTCTTTGGTGGTCGTTGTTAGGTCCCACGTAATTTGCTAGTTCCGGATCTGCAGATGAATATAAAGGACAAGTATCAATATTATGGTCAAATTGGGAACATATCGTGCATACCTGGAGTGGTGTAGCTGGTAGGCTAGATGAGGCATTTTGAGCAGCCATGGCTTTTACCAATAAGTCTAGTTTTCTTTCCACAGCAGCTATTTGAAGAGAAGATCCTCCATTTAGATTTACCTCATACACACCCTTACTTTTGGTTATATGTCTACCTCGAGAGGAGAACTACTGAGTGTGTTCGCTGAGGGTTTCGAAGAGCTCCATCGCTTCTTCGCTGCTTTTCTCCATCAACACTCCTCCACAACCTGAGTCAACAATATTTTTGTTAGTATCATTCAAACTTTCATAAAAAGCTTATACCAGTTCATAATGAGGCAGGTTGTGATGTAGGCATTTGAGTAGCAGTTCGATGAAGTGTCCCCATGCTTCGAAGAAGAGGTCCCCATCCTTTTGTTGGAAGGACTAGATCTCCTTCCTCATCTGTCTCATCTTTTGGGCTGGGAAAAACTTCTTTAGGAATTTGCTGGCCAACTTCTCCCAAGTGTGGATAGAAACTACAAGCAAAGAATTGTACCACAGTTTAGCATTATCTTTTAAGTAAAAAGGGAACATAATTAACCTTATTCCTTCTTGGTCTAGGCCTCAGATGTGTTGGAACTTGCAAAGATTGAAGAACTCTCGAAGGTGCAAGTGTGGATCCTCATTAGGTGTACCCTTAAAGTGAGTCAAAGCACTCAATATTTGCAGATATATATAATAGTTGCCTTCCGCCTCAGATTGATAAGCGATACATGATGGATGATCAAGGTTCCATGGGATGAAGGACTGCTTCATTGGTACTCGTGCAGGTGGTTGCTGGTTTTCGAGTTGCTCCGCCATTGGTGCTTCGTTCTCGAATTCTTCTTCGTTCTCTTCGAAGTTGTTCTTAAGCCTTTATCGGATGGTCCGCTCAAGTTCAGGATCGAGGGGAAAGAATGTGGGATGTCAGGATCGAAGTCCATGCATAAATCAGGTAAAACAGTTTCAGCGCAGCAGTTCAACTCTGCTGCTCAGGTGACTCTCTACCCTAATTGCGCTCGATCGCACAAAAGGATGTGATCGATCGCAAGTATCACAAAAGGTGCGATTAAGGTTTGATGTGCCTGAAACAAAAAAGAAATTTGATTAGGGTTTGATGAAAATAAAAATGATAAACAGAAACTTAAATTTTTTTAGTAAAATAAAATAAAAATAATGATGATTAAACTAAACGATAGTAATTCTAAAAGGAAATTTAGTGCAATCCCCGGCAACGGCGCCAAAAACTTATTGCGCATTTATCTACCTAAATAAATAAATAAATAACCGTACAGTTTTACTTACAAGTGCACAAGGTCAGTGCTAGTATAGTGTGCAAGTGCGAGATCATTTCCACAGGAATTGGTGAATTTCATTTTAGAATCAATTTCTTAATAAAAGAAGGTCAAAATAACTGTTTAATGTGAATTAATAATAATGAGACATAGGGCTTTGATATCCACCACTAGTCATACTTTCCCAATGAGTAATAGGTCAATGCACTAGCCTTCCTATGAATACCTAATGGTTGTCAACCTAATGGCATGGTATCTACTCCTTAAGCTATTGATTTCCCTAAGCAACGAGTTAGGCATGGTATCTACTCTAACTCTTTTCTTTCTTAAGGGATTCAACATGGTGCCTACTGAGTTGTTCCTTAAGAGAGCATAGGACCTATGGAAATCGACAACCACACAGGACCTAGGGTATGGTATCTACTCCCGGTTTCCAATATTGATTAACCCAAGAATCTGGTGTGGATATCTTTTGTTACTAATATCAGACCCAGGACTCGGTCATCCAAATTGATCTAACTAACAAATCCATACCACATGCACATATTGATCAGACATATACATTTAAGGAATTTAAATAAACACAAGCATTAATCAAGTTAAGCATCATAATCAAGGTTATTGCAAATATAATCAATGAATGTATATATGGGAAAGCATAACTAGGGCTTCAATCGAGCCCTATAAGAGTTTAGTTACACATGCTAATTAAACTAAACATTCTAAACATAATGAAATAAAATGGAAGAAGACTCGGGAGACGGGTTGTCAATCCTCTCCAAAGTTTACAACTCCGAGCTAAGAAAAAGATAAAAGAAGTGATGTCTTTGTGTGTGTTTTACAAGTGTATTTATAGGGCTTTAGTAATCCTAGAAGACTCTGGAAACCTTAACTTCCAAAAACGCAAAACCTACTCTATTTCCAAAACTGGTTCTGCAGTTCTACTGTTCACACCCGTACATATGCACTCGATCGCATGCGTTTTGCACTCGATCGCAAGTGCTGCGCTCGATCCTTCTTGTGTGCGCACGATCGCTTATGCACTCGATCGCACTTTGACCAGAAGCTGCTCCAGGATTTCCAAATTTCTTCCTTTAAGTGCCAAAAATGCTTCTTTTTCTTCAAGACCCTATAAAAACATGTGAAACACAAAAACGAAGTAAAATGGACTAAATTAACATAACTAACGACTTAACAAATGTAAATAAGGGGGCTTAAATATGAATATTTAAGCACCTATCAGACTAAAGCATTGACACACTGTTTTATGGAGAAAATATGATTAGTGGTGGATATCAAAACTTTATGTTTTTATCATTATCAATTCAAACTCAATACTTATTTCTATCATTTTATATTATGAATTTAATTTTAAATCGAACTTTACCAATCCCTGTGGAGATGATCTTGCATTTTGCACACTATACTACTAAGTTAACCTTGTATACTTGCAAGTAAAACTGTTCAATTATTTGCTTATTAATTTAGGTAGATTTTTTCACGACAGCACTCATGGAGTTTCCCTATAAAAGCCCCATTTCACTTCATCTTCAAGAGGTGGATCTCGAAGGCTTTACCATCTAGGGGGAGCGCGCCACACAGCAAAGACAAAGAAATGAGCTACAAGTGTAATTTCTCTCTCAGTGCATTTTCAGCTTTAATTTATTTCTTTTGTGTTTTAAAGTTTAATGCTTAGCACTTTAATTGTAAAATTTATTTTCATAATCATGAGAGGTTAAAACCTTCATCTAAGGTTGAAGATGAAGCCTCGCCATTGATTAGCATTATATTTTCATATATGTTCGTACGATTCCGACATTTTTATATTGATGTTCTATTTCAGTTCAATTGCTTAAGTAAATTCTTATGATTGGTTGTTTTGTTTATAAACTGTTCAAATTGGATATTCGATGTGTTTCATTCGATGGATACATCGAATCATTCAAATTAAATCGGATATCCACCGTGATTTGTAAATTAAACGGATACATTGGATGGTTTGATTTAATTAGGGTATTCATTGTGATTTGTATATCGATGGATTCATGGAATTATTTGATAAATTACTTTTATATAGAACATACATAGGATGTAATTGCTTGTCAGTTGTAGGAACAAAAATCATGAAAATATATGCTTTAATTTGGTGGGTGGATTCAGAAACCTTAGTGCTTTTATCATTTGTTTTAAATCAATTTAGTTTAGTTTATATTCTTGGCATGACGCAGTTCGAAATTTGGAACTAGGTTAAAATAGGTTTAGTTTAGATAAAAATCTATTTTCAAGACGCAATTCCATGTGGATTCGACCTCGCACTTGCACACACTATATTGCAAACGACTCGTGCGCTTGCGAGTAATTTAAAACTCACAACAACGGGTAGGGGGATTTGGAAATGCTAAAGGATCAAGGTGATGAGCATCCTATATGGGAGACACTCGGAGTCACTCGCTTCACCGTTAATCATGTTGGCCAGCAGTAAAGGGTAGATATTGAAATGGTGTCCTATTTTAAAACACTAGATCAATATCACGTATATCTTAGAAAGATGGCCTCGACTCCTGAGTCTCGGGTGCATGGTCCAACTCAAAATGAGGTTGAACAACTTTGAGTCGAGGGCATATCACTACATTGGTGAAATGTAGTGTGCCTAAAGATGTAGTATGGGTTGCCCCTAACAATCTGGTATGCCTCTTCATAATCAAAGTTGTTTGACCATCCATCCAGACTCCATTGGACCCCTCCCTTAGGGATCCTCAGAATATTAACCAGTAGGTCAGTATTCACCGCAAATTCTATGCCCATAACACTGGTTTTAAACCTAAGAGCCAGTGGACTTGGTTTAACCAGGTTGGCGTAAAATTGGTGAATTAGGCGAGGGTAATATTTTTAGTGAATATTGACAAGTGGTATCAACTGTATCGCCTTGTGATAAGTGCTTAAATAGTCATATTTAAGCCCCTTAATTTACACTTGTTAGGCTTTTATTTATCTATTTCTATGGATTCTACTTCATTTTCGTGTTTAATGTGTTTTTCACATGACTTGGACAAAAAGATGATAATTTGGAGCTTTTAGAAGCAAAAGTCAAGATCTGCCATCCAGCAAGGTGCGGTCGAGCACACCACATTGAGATCGAGCGCACAAGATCATGAGCGCACTTGAAGAAGGCTCGAGCGTACACCTGCAATCGAGCGCATCCTGCATACGCTAGAAAGCAATCACTCCAGAGGCGGCAGAGCCAGATATAGAAAGAAGTCTTCTGACTTCAAAAAGAAATTAGGGTTTCGGGACACCATAAGGACCCTATAAATAGCCCTGTAAAACACATAAACCACACTTTTTGTTCTAGATTAGAAATGGAGAGCTTAGGAGAGGAATTGACGACTCGTCTCTCGAGTCTTTTTCGGTTTTAGTTTTTTGTTTTTATTTCATTATGTTTAGAATGTTTAGTTTACTTAGCATGTGTAACTAAACTCCTATAGGGCTCGATTGAAGCCCAAGTTATGTTTTTCCACATGTTCATTCATTGATTATCTTTGCTATAGCCTTGTTAGAATATTTAACTTGATTAATGCCTGTTTATATTTACATGCCTCATATGTATGTGCCTGATCAATATATGTATGTGGTATGGATAGGTTAGTCAAATCAATTTGGATGACCGAGTCCTGGGTTCAACATTAGTAACAAGGGATATCTACACCGGATTCTCGGGTTAATCAACATGAGAAACCAGAAGCGGACCAAGCCCTAGGTCCCGTGTGGTTGCCGATCTCCATAGCCCTCATGCTCTCTTAAGGAACAACTCAATATGCACCCATGCTGAATCCTTTAAGAGAGAAAGAAGTTAGAGTATACACCATGCCTAACTCATTGCATAGGGAGATCAATAGCCTAAGGTGTGGACCAAGACCTTAGGTTGGGAACCATTAGATATTCATGATAAGACTAGAGCATTGACACTTTATTTAGTGGGAAAGTAAAATTAGGGTGGATATCATAGTCCTATGTTCTCATTATTATTATTTACTCACAACCAAAATGAGGAAGGAAATTCAATCTTTCCAACAGAGAGATGGAGACCTTTTCTTTGAAGCATGAGGACACTTTAATGAACTGCTTCTCAAATGTCCACATCATAACTTACCTTAAGATGAGCTGATACTAGCCTTTTATGAAGGACTAAATGACATGAATAAAAGTATTGCTGATTTAGGTTATGGAGGTGTGCTGATGGAGAAGAGTAGTGAAGAAGCCATGGAGCTGTTTGAGGCATTGAGTGAGCACACCCAGCAATTCTCATCCAGAGGGAGACAAGGAGTAAAGAGCCGGGCATGTATGAAGTTAACTTAATTGGTGGAATTCCAATTCAAATAACTACTATGGAAAGGAAGCTAGATATGCTTGTAAAAGCCATGACTGCTCAGAACGCCTCACCGTGTCCATAAGCCACACAACACCAGGTATGTGCTTTATGTTCTCAATTTGATCACACTTCTGAGACTTGCCATTTATATTCATCTACAGATCCTGAGCAAGTGAACTATGTGGGACCAAACAGTGCATATGCAGATACCTACAATCATGGATGGCGAAACCACCCCAACCTCTCATGGAGCAACAATCAAAATGCCCTGAACTTTCAAGGGCAACAAAGGAACTTCCACCAAGCAGCCTAACCAGTTCAAGAGTCAAAGAAGAATGACCTAGAGATTATGGTAAGGCAACTGATAACGTCACAAGAACAGTTTATGGTAGATGGAAGGCAAATTCAAACTGAACAAAGACAAACAATTGCAAAGCATAAGCAAACCATCCAAAGATTGGAAGCACAAATGAGCCAAATGACTAAGGAGCTAATTGGACGAAGGCAAGGTGAATTTTCAACCCAAACAAAGCCTAATCCTGGAGGACATCAGCAACTGAAGGCCGTTATAACTCTCATTAATGGTAAGATCATAGGAGTTAATGAGCCAGCACAAGCATTTCCAGCTAAGCCAACCACATCCAAGGTAAGTGAAATGGAGAAGTGGAATGCACCTCCCTTCCTTCAAAGGTTAGTGAAGCCAAATAAAGATAAATTTCTTGATATTTTTGAAACTTTGAGAAAAGTAGAAATTAACATTCCCTTATTAGATGCAATTAAACAAATTCCTGCTTACGTTAAATTTGTAAAAGATTGTTGCACTAATAAAAGGAAGTTTCAGGAGCCTGAAACAGTGGCTCTAACTGAAGAGGTAAGTGCGGTATTGTTAAAAAAACTACCACCAAAGCTAAAAGATCCAAGTAGTTTTACCATTCCTTTCAGGATAGGTGACCAGTTTTTTTAGCGTGCACTACTGGATTTAGGAGCAAGTGTCAATTTGCTGTCATACACAGTAGTTGAAAAGCTAGGTTTGGGAGAGCTCCAACCAACATCCATCACTTTGAAATTGGCAAACAGAAGCATCAAAAGACCAAGAGGTATTCTTGAGAATGTCCTGGTAAAGGAAGGTGAATTTACTTTACCTGCTAATTTTATTGTGTTAGACATAGAAGAATCTCCTATGCCAATACCTCTGCCCATCATCTTAGGAAGACCCTTTATGAGAACTGCAAATACAATAATTAATGTGAAAAAGGGTATTGTAAGTATGATGGTGAATGGTGAGACAATAGAATTTAAGATATTTGATGCATTGAAATTACCCCAAGATGATCATGAGGATGATTGTTTTAATGAATATATGATGCAAAGCGCTGTCAAGCAAGCTTTTCAGGTCTATCACACCGATCCATTAGAGGCCACCCTCACCCATAGCTTCACAAGTTCGGACGTTAAGCCAGAATCTGAAGATATTACTGATGACATCATTGAAGTTGTGCACCTCCTTGAAGCCTCTCCAAAGCATCCAAGTAAGTTCACTCCTCCATTTGAAACTCTTGCGTATACTAATACTACTTTTCTCTTATCTATTGTCCAGGAACCAAACTTGGAATTGCAGCTGTTGCCAGCAAGAAATCAGATAGTCAGGGCACATGGACACAGAGTCACACCACACTCTGAAATTACAGTGCAAACAAGAGATGAAGATTTAGCACTCCAGACTGTCTAATATGCAACACCATTAAGAACACTTGAGCCACATGCAATGGACTTTAAGTACTCCCTGCCAAAAGACTAAAGTTAAAGCTGCTATAGAGAGCGTTTGAGCAGTTCCAACTTTGATAAACATGTAGCTCAAGCGCCTCTATTGAGATCATTGGTATTGAGGCCACTGAGTACGAACTTTCTGCCATAAGTGCGATCGAGCGCACTTCACAATGCAATCGAGCGCACTCAGGGAAGACAGTCACGTGATAGTTTTAAACACATTTCCACATTTCACTCCCATACACTCAATCGCACTCTTGCTCTGAAATTCACCACCCACATTCATCATCCACCACAATCACATCCTTGACCGCCTACCTCCTGCACTCGGTACCTCTTTGACTACACTCACAGATGATCAGCAGTGAGAGGATACCCCGTCTGGCTGAAGACATAAAACTTAGCGCTCATGGGAGGCACCCCAAACATATCCTTTTCATTTTAGTACTTTTCGTTTGTTTATACTTATATTTACATGTCTATTATTTATATTTTGTTTTCCGGAACAATGTTTATTTTTCTTTGTCAGGTACTTAGTGCGTGCATCCAGTTCAAGTTTGGGGGCGTGTTACGAGCAAAGCAAGCAACCTAGTTCTCCATCTCCTAGGTCAGATTTTTCCATGCCACACACACATTGGGGACAATGTGTATTTTAAGTTTGGGGGTAGTGGGAGATACTAAATACTATTACACACACACTTGAAACACATGCACACACTAAGTCTCCAGTTTTTTTTTTTTAGAAAAGATAAACGCATGTTCATTTGATAACAAAAATTTTGGTTAATTTAAAATTTGATAACACTTCATTAGTAAGCTTAAAAGCTAGAACATATAGTCTTGTATTAGGAATTTTACAAAGTTAGTTACCTATCTCATGGCACCAAAGAATTCACAAGTTTGATCCAAATTTGCACAAGCACATTTAGCACGTATTTGTGTGGGGTATGACACATAATTCTTTTATATATGTTTTCATAACCTAACTGTAATCTGAAGACTTGTTGAAAAGAACATTTTGGCATAAGAAAAATAAGAAAAATGTTCATCATGCAAAAAGTGATTAAAAAGCTTCTAATGATAAAAAAAAAAAAAAAAAAAAACTTTCTACTGAGTAACTGGGCCTCTTGCCCCAGTAAGCATTGAGTGTTCACGTCAAAAGGTGGGAAGTAAGTTTTTAATGATCATAATAACAAATTTCCACTGAGTAACTAGGCCTCTTGCCTCAGTAAGCATTAAGTGTTCACGTCAAAAGGTGGGAATTTCATTTAGAAGCATTAAAACCTGTTAGTTCCGTAGCCTTTTTTATTCGAGTTAGTAAGTCCTTAGGAGTGTCTTTACACCTAATGCCCTAAAACTATCTGGTTTGGGAGTCATTGGCTAAACACTCATTACAAGGGTCAAATGAAAAGCTCGATGGAACTTAACATGGAAAAGATCACATGATAAAAAGAAAAAGAAGCAAGTTATGCCATTTTTGTTCTCGTTGATAAGGAATTCAATAGAGGTTTGGGCATCAAAACCCTATACACTAAAATTATGTGGAAGCTCCATCTTATATGTGCTAATTCATCACACATGAATCAAACTTGCGATGCCTTAGGTAAGTAACACGAGCTTTTGAAAATCCTTTTTCAATACAAAAATGTGTTTTTATTTTAAGCTTACTCATGAACGGTTATCATAGTTTTATGTACAACCCAAAATTTTGAATATCATGGAAATGAATTTATCTTTAAATTTTGTGCTAATATAGTCTTTAGTTTTGTATTGCTAAGGGACTAGCAATATATAAGTTTGGGGGTGCGATAAGTGTTTAAATAGTCATAGTTAAGCCCCTTAATTTACACTTGTTACGCTTTTTATTTATCTATTTCTATGTATTCTACTTCATTTTTGTGTTTTATGTGTTTTTCACAGGACTTGGACAAAAAGATGATAATTTGGAGCTTTTAGAAGCAAAAGTCAAGATCTGCCATCCAGCAAGGTGCGCTTGAGTGCACCCTATTGAGATCGAGCACACAAGAGCATGAGCACACAAGAGCACGAGCGCACACCTGCGATTGAGGGCATCCCGCATACGCTCCAGTGCAATCACTCCAGAGGCGGTAGAGCCAGATATGGAAAGAAGTCTTTCGACTCCAAAAATGAATTAGGGTTTCGGGACACCATAAAGACCCTATAAATAGCCCTGTAAAACACATAAACCACACATTTGGTTCTAGATTAGAAGTGGAGAGCTTAGGAGAGGAATTGACGACTCGTCTCCCGAGTCTTCTTCGGTTTTAGTTTTCTGTTTTTATTTCATTATGTTTAGAATGTTTAGTTTACTTAGCATGTGTAACTAAACTCCTATAGGGCTCAATTGAAGCCCTAGTTATGCTTTTCCACATGTTCATTCATTGATTATCTTTGTTATAGCCTTGTTAGAATATTTAACTTGATTAATACCTGTTTATATTTACATTCCTCATATGTATGTGCCTGATCAACGTATGCATGTGGTATGGATAGGTTAGCCGAATCAATTTGGATGACCGAGTCTTGGGTTTGACATTAGTAACAAGGGATATCCACACCGAATTACCGGGTTAATCAATATAGGAAACCGGGAGCGAACCAAGCCCTAGGTCCCGTGTGGTTGTCGATCTCCATAGCCCTTATGCTCTCTTAAGGAACAACTCAGTATACACCCATGCTGAATCCCTTAAGAGAGAAAAGAGTTAGAGTATACACTATGCCTAACTCGTTGTATAGGGAGATCAATAGCCTAAGGTGTGGACCAAGCCCCTAGGTTGGAAACCATTAGATATTCATGATAAGGCTAGAGCATTGACACTTTATTTAGTGGGAAAGTATAATTAGGGTGGATATCATAGTCTTATGTTCTCATTATTATTATTTACTCACAATCAAACTGCTATTTCTCTTTTTTATAACTTGAAGAAACTAATTCTAAAACGAAATTCACCAATCCCTGTGGAAATGATCTTGCACTAGCACACTATACTACCACAGACCTTGTGCACTTGCAAGTAAAACTTGGATGGTTATTTGCATATTTAATTAGGTAGATAATCGTTACAACACCTTGAAAACAGGTAAAATGTCAAAGTTTGCATGACGAATAGAATCGAAATCAATGAATCTACCTGTTATGATTTTTTGTGGTGTATAACATAGTTATATTTACTCTTAGCTTTGAGGCTCCAAAAGAGCAAGTTATCGAGCTCAGTCCGTGCCTTCTTACTCGATGAACCAATAACCTCATTTCTTTTAGGATCCGATGCCGAGGATTTTGTAGACTGAGGCCTTGTAAGCACATAAGGTCCTCTAACGGTGTTTTTGATGCGTACTCTCTCAGACATTGTAGAAAAATTGTTTTAGAGAGAAATTTTAGGAAATGTGGAGTTTTCAATCGTGAAAAGTTGAAAAAAGGGATGATTTGGTATAGGATTGAGTTTTCTATGGAGTGATTTTGAGAGATTTTGGACTGAAATCAAAGATTTTCTAGAGAGAGAAAACTTAGGGTTTTAAAAAATGGCATGAAAACTGAAAAATCTAAAGAGACTATTTGTAGAATTACGATACCAGTCGACTGGGTTAGGGTAGCAATTGATTAGGTCCTTCATAATTTGGGGAATTTTTGACATAGCAGTCAACTGGATCGGGACATCAGTTGACTAGGTAAACTGGCGGAGATACACCAGTCGACTGGGTGAACCATACCATTTGACTGGGTTTGCCACCAAAATTTCAAATTTTGGCTCCAAACAATGTCTTGTAGTACCAGTCGACTAGATGCTTTGTACTAGTCGACTAGTAAAATGGGTAGATACCAGTCGACTGAGGTCAACATACTAGTCGACCGGGTCTTTTAGAAAATTTAAAATTTTGAGCTCTAGCTTGAAATTTTAGCATGAAATTGTTTATCTATGCCATCTAGAGTGAGAGATATATTAAATAAGAGTTAATACTCATTCACTAGATGTCAAATATGCATATTATAAATGTTGATGTAATCAATCATATATTTTATCATAGTCTATCAGGCTCATTAATATTCTAATCTAGCAAAAGCTATCTTCACTTAAGGGTTTTGAAAGAATATCAACTATTTGATCTTCTGAATGAATGAATTCTAGTCTAATATCACCTTTTTTAGCACAGTCTCTTATGAAGTGATGTTTTATTTCTGTGTCTAGTTCTAGAATGTTGAATAGGGTTTTTGGTCAAGCTGATAGCACTAGTGTTATCACAATGAATTGGTATATCTTTAAAGTTTATGCCATAGTCTTCAAATTATTGTTTCATCCACAACACTTGTGCACAACAACTTCCGACTGCTACATATTTCGCTTGGGCGGTTGATAGTGCAACCAAATTTTATTTCCTGGAAAACTAAGAGGTTAACATTATACTTAAAAATTGGCATGTTCCACTAGTGCTTTTTCTATCTAGTCTACAACCCACAAAATCAGCATCTGAATATCATACAAGCTCAAAAGTTGATTTTCTAGAATACCATAACCCTAGGTTTTGAGTCCTTTGTAGATATCTAAGGATTTTTTTACTGCAATTACATATGATTCCTTAGGATTAGCTTGAAATCTAACACACATACATACATTGAACATTATATCAGGTTTACTTGCAGTTAAATAAAGTAAAGCTCCTATCATGCTTCTATAAGTTTTAGCATCTACACACTTACCTTCCTCATCTAGGTCATGTGATTCCTTAGGATTAGCTTGAAATCTAGCACACATGCATACAATGAACATTATATCAGGTTTACTTGCAGTTAAATAAAGTAAAGCTTCTATCATGCTTCTATAAGTTTTAGTATCTACACACTTACCTTCCTCATCTAGGTCAAGTTTTGTAGAGGTGCTCATAAGAGTGCCAATTAACTTTGAGCTTTCCATTCCAAACCTCTTTAATAGGTCCTTGGTGTACTTTAATTGATTGATGTGGATGCCTTTTTTCAATTGTTTGATTTGAAGTCCAAGAAAGTAGGTAAGCTCTCTCATCATGCTCATTTCAAATTCATCTTGTATGCACTTAGCAAAATCTTAACATATAGATTCATTAGTAGCACCAAATATAATATCATCAACATATGTTTGGACTAGTAGTGTGTCATTTTTGTGAGTTTTTATGAAGAGGGTTGTGTCTATTTTTCCTCTTGTTAAATCATTTTCAAGCAAAAACTTACTTAGTCTTTCACACCATGCTCTTGGAGCTTGCTTCAACCCATAGAGAGCTTTAGAAAGCTTATAAATATGGTTTGGAAGACTAGGATTTTCAAATCCAAGAGATTTCTCAACATACACCTCTTCTTCTATAAAGCCATTTAAAAATGCACTTTTACATCCATTTGAAATAGCTTAAACTTACTAAAGTAGGCAAAGGCTAATAGCATACGAATAGGTTCTAATCTAGCTATGAACGTATAAGTCTCATCAAAATCTATTCTTTCTTCTTGATTATATCCCTTAGCAACTAGTCTAACACTGTTTCTAGTTACTATTCCATTTTCATCTATCTTGTTTCTAAATACCCATTTAGTTCCTATTATAGTGTGATTCTTTGGTCTAGGAACTAGATTCCATACTTGGTTTCTTTTAAATTGATTTATTTCTTCTTGCATAGCATTTATCCAATTAACATCCTTCTCGGCTTCTACAAACGTCTTAGGTTCTACTTAAGATAAATAAGCTGCACAATTGCAAATATTTCTAATAGAGGAATAAGTTTTTACCCCTTGCGAAGGATCATCAATCACTTGATTGATTGGATGATAATTCATATACCTTCAATCTTTGGGAAGACTATCCTCTTGTTGACTTGTAGATGTTTGATCAAGATTGTGAGTGTCTACCTCTTGATTTAATTGAGGTTCACTCTCCTTCGGGTCAACAATGGGAGTAGATGTTTCTATCATTTGAATGAAATCTGCATCATCATTAAAAAAACCTACTTTACTGCTAATTGGGTTAGACTCGTCAAAGGCTATATGTACAGATTCTTCAACCACTAGAGTTCTATTGTTAAAAACTCTATAAGCTTTACTAGAGGTTGAATATCCTACGAATATCCCCTCATCGGTCTTTAAGTCAAATTTACCCAAGTTAGTTTTATTGTTATTTAGGATAAAGCATTTACAACCAAAGGCGCGAAAATAAGAGATATTAGGCTTTCTACCTTTCCATAATTCATATGGAGTTTTGTTAAGCATAGGCCTAATTAAAACTCTATTTAAAACATAGTAAGAAGTGTTTACGGCTTCCGCCCAAAAGTATTTTGGCAAACTATTTTCACAAAGCATTGTTCTCACAAACTCTTTTAGAACTATATTTTTCCTCTTAACAACTCCATTTTATTGAGGAGTTCTAGGTGCTGAAAAATTATGATCAATTCCATTTTCATCACAAAATTTTGAAAAGCTTTGGTTTTCAAATTCATTTCCACGATCACTTCTTATACTACAAATAAAAATTCATTTTTCATTTTGAACCTTTCTATAAAAATTCACAAATCCTTTGTAAGCTTCATCCTTGTAAGCAATAAAAATAGTAAAAGTATATCTTGAATAGTCATCAACAATAACAAGAGCATATTGATGGCCACCTATACTTATGGTACTTATTATACCAAACAAGTCCATATGTAGAAGTTCCAATGGTCTAGTAGTTGAGACTATATTTTTTTATTTGAAAGAAATTCTAGTTTTTTTTTCCCATTTGACAAGCATCGCACACATTGCTTTTTTCAAATTTGATTTTTGGAAGTCCAATGACTAAATATTTTCTTGAAATAATTTTAAGAAAATCCATATTCACATGGCTAAGTCTTCTATTCCATAGCCATGAGTTTTCACTAAATGTGGGAAAACATTTTTTATTTTTCGAATGCAAATATTTTAAATCAACTATATAGATATTTTTGTGTCTATGGCCAACAAACTTTATCTTGTTACTCTTGATGTCTACAACTAGACAATGAGAGGTTTCAAATATGACTTTGTTACCTTTGTCACATAGTTGACTAATACTAAGCAAATTTGGCTTAAGGCCTTGCACATATAATACATGATCAATGGTTGAGAAATCGTTACCAACTTTTCCATGCCTGATGATCTTTATCTTTGTGTTATCTCCAATGGTGACATATCCGCCATCCCTTAGAGTTAGCTCTTTGAACATACATTGATCACCAGTCATGAGCTTTGAGAATTCACTATCAAGGTTCCAATTATTACCTTTTTACCTGGTGTGGAGACATATCTACATTACACAATGATACATAATTGCACTCTTAGGTACCCAAAATTTCTTGGGTCCTTTGAGGTTAGTTCTAGAAAATACGGTTCCTTTAGGGACCCATACCTTCTTAACATTATAAGATGCTCTATAATTATAGACATGTTGATGATGCATAATCCTAGGATAATAGTTATTGAAATTTCTAGAATTTCTTAGTTGTGCATGTCTATAGTTCCTTGGATAATTATTCCTAGGATGCATGTTTCTATGATTAAATTTATGAACATGCATGTTATTACTAGGAAATGTATGATGGTAGCTCCTAGGATGTGCACTTGTGGTGTGAGTATACATATTATTTCTAGAATACACATGATGGTAATTCTTAGGATATTCATTTGTAATGTGCAAGTTATGAGTATACATATTATCTTTAGGATGCATATGATGGTTACTCCTAGTATGTGTATTTCTAGTATATGCATTTCTTGAATGATCATTCCTAGTATTTGCATTTCTTGAGTAAGCATAAATAAATGCATGAGTATTTCTAGGATGCTTAATTCTAGTATATGCATTAGAATTTAAATTCAAATTCTTAGACCTACTAGCATATATTGAATGAGTACTTTTAATCTTGCTAGAGGTTTTGGAAGTAGAGGCTTCATTCAAACATGTTGGTTTCATGAACAAAGTCTCTTTAGACTTTTTCTTGCCTAATGGGGAATAACCCAAGCCGTATTTTCCTCCATTTAACCTTTGGCTAGATATAACACTTCATCTAGATTTTCTTTTCCAAGCATAAGTCTAGATATGGTGCTATTCAATTCCAATATTTCTTCTTTAAATTTTCATTTTCATTTTCTAGAAAATCTTGTGAAGAATCATAAAGTATGGAAGATAGATTTTCTTTTTCTTCTTTTAAGCCTTCCATCTCTTTAGAAAGAGATGATATTTCCTTTTTTATGGTGGTGTTCCTAGAATCGAATTTCTTCAATTCTTCATGCATTTCATTTATAAACTCAATTAATTCTTCACTACCACTAACAATGTTATTATTAGAAGGAGAAGAATTTGATACCTCATTTTCATCTTCGATTACCATCAAGCATAGGTTGGCAATCTCCTCGTATCCGACCTGATTGTCCGAAAATTCTTCTTCTTCATCATCACTCCATGTGGTTGCAATCATAGCTTTCTTTTTGAAGCTCTTATATGATTTGCTCGTTGTTGTATAATCGACTTTGATGTGACTATGCTTCTTGCAACCGTAACATACAAGAGGTTCCCGTTTTTGAGTGGAATCCTTGTGTAAGGTTTCTTGCTCTTTTTCAAGAACTTGTGAAATCTTTTGGTGATTAGAGTCATCTCACCATTTTCTTCACTTCTCTCAACCTCTTCTTCTTTTTCTTCCTCTTTATTGCTCGTAGAGACTTTGAGAGCAATCAGCTTTTTCTTCTTCTCATCATCATTGACATCAAGATTCATTTCTTCCATCTTGTATTTCAATAGTAATCCGAGGAGAGTTTTGACATCTAGTTTGTTGAGATATTTGGCCTCCGTGATGGCCATCTTCTTTGCTTTCCAAGTGGATGGCAAAGACCTTAAGATCTTCCTTGTTAGTTCAAATTCCTCAATATTTCTACCAAGAAGCTTTAAACCATTAACAATGGTAGTAAAACGTGAGTGCATTTGAGAAATGGTTTCATTTGGAGACATTTTGAAAGATTCATATTCGGACACTAACATATAGATTTTTGATTTTTTAATTTCGCAAACGCCTTCATATGTAACTTGTAATTTGTCCCAAATTTCTTTAGCTGTAACACATGCAAAAAATTTATTGTCTTCAGCTATATCTAAAGCACAATGTAGCATGCTAGTTGCTCTACTATTTAGAGACATCATTCTACAATCCTCTTCATTAAACTCAGTTTTGAGTTTAGGCATTGTACGATTAATCTCTCCAATGATTATTTCCTTTGTAGAAATTCTAGGTCCTTCAATGACTCTCCATAGATTGTAATCTTGTTCTTCGACAAAGATTTTCATTCTATTTTTCCAATAGTTATAGTTGAAGCCATTGAACAAATAAGGCCTAGTATATGAATGCCCTTCGGTATAGCTAGAAGATTCCATCGGATCAACTCAAGGATTTTAAGCTTGAAATAGAGTACGAGGCTCTGATACCAATTGCCAACCGAGGTTCAAACCCAAGAGGGGGGGTGAATTGAGTTTTAAAAACTTTTTCTAATTACTTTGCAAGTTCTTAAACAGTTAAATGCACAAAGCACACAAACGAATAATATGCTTGAAAGTAAAAGAGGTTAATGAAGAGAAAGTGCAAACTCTGTTTATAGTGGTTTGACAATATCGGATTCCTTCCGACCCTACGTCCACTCTCTTCAAGGAACCCTCTTGAATTAATCCACTAAATCTTTAGTCATACAACTTCATGGGTGTTGTACAAACCTTACGACCGATCTCTTCTTCATGGAAGCTACAACGAAGTGTTTAATCCTAAACACTCTAAGAGTTGTACCAACTCTTTCCTTTTACAATAAATGAAATTTGCTGTAAAGTAAATGGTAGAGAGATAACAATAAGTGCTTTTACAAATGAACAATATCTCTTTTTCAAGAACAAGCTTGAGGAATGGCTCAACAATAAATTTTTTAAAGCTTTTGAGAATTAATGAGCTATCTTGTGAATTGAATGTGTTCTCTTCTTCTATTAAATGCTCATTGAAGTGGGTTTATATAGCTTTGAATCAATATAGCCGTTTGATTTGAATCAATATAGCCGTTTGACACAGACTTGGTAGGTTTGGGGCATTAAATGCACAAGTCTCACATCTCAAATGGTTGTATTTTCAAATTACCAGTCGACTGGGTCAAGTGAAGAATTTTCACTTTTTAGGCCAAGGGAGAGTACCAGTCGATTGGGAACTTTCTATCTCATATCCTAGTCGACTAGTATAGAGACCCAGTCGACTAGGTTGTTCTTCAACCCAGTTTTCTTTTTGAAAAATAGTTTTTGACTTAGAAACTTTTTGTGTCTTTAGTTTTATCAAAGTTTTTTTTGTAAATTGAGCCACAGATTAAGCTATGTAATTGAACATAAGAGATTTACAATTGTTTCAATTACCTTAATGCCTATTCTAGATCTTCTATCTTGTTTTGGTGTCTGAATCGCGTTGAGTTCTTGTATTTTGTTTCCATACTGAATGCTTTTACCATTTGAACACTTAGATAAAATTGTTAGTCCAATTAGAGTAGTGTTTTATCATTATTAAAATCAAATACAGGTCAATATACGTGTCGTATTTTTGCGTTTTGTTTATGTGTTGAATGTTTTTGCAGCTTAAACACTTAGATAAAACAGTTTGTACAATTTAAGTAGTGTTTTGTCATTATTAAAATCAAATACAGGTCAATAATCTACCCTTTTTTTGATGATGACAAAACCATATAGAGAAAAATAGTTTTAAAAACTAAATGATGGGTTTTTAAAGAAAAAAAGGACAGAGTTTCCTCTATTTTTGTGATAAAAACCAACCTGAAATCATTCAATAACACCCAACCAAGCATTAATGGTAAATGAAAGACTGTTTTAAATGATTTTAACATGTTCGAACAATGCTCCCCCTAAAACTATGCATTACATCATTTTACACATATTTCTCTATTTTTCTCCCCTGTTTTGGTAACAGCAGAAGAGGGAGGATAAAATTGGAAAATAAGCAATTCAGATACCATAGGCAGGAAGATAAAGCATAAAAAAACCTTGTGTACAAAAGGTAAACATAAACTAGAGATAGTAAGATCTCCCGAAAGAATAAGAAGTCTGTACCGAACCTTGAAGCAAGTAAACCTTAAAAATGAGCTAGAAGTGTTCAATTCATCCAACTATTAACTAACTAGTAAATCACATACATGGGATGAGCTATAAAATGAAAAGTAATCATGCATATACAAAGAAGCTATCCCGGGAAAATTTGATACACACTAAGCAAGTACATGAATGTATGAGAAAGAAAATGAAAGATAATGTTCTCGCAAAGTATCTATGGAGATAAAAAAGATAAATAACATGGATTAAGGAGTCAACGAGCTGGAGATTCAGAGCTATCATGGAGAAGATCCTAAATCTTAGTTAAAGAGCCTTCCGAGTGCTCTTAAAGTAACTCAAAATCATCCCGTAAGGTGCTGATGTCGTGTCGCATGAGATCTATGTTTGTCCGCACCAACTGGAAGCTCTAGTTAACCAAAGAGCTCAAGCTCTAGAATCCTGATTGTATGGACATCTGGAGGTTCCCTATGGCCTGAAGAAGATCATCATGCCCACCCTGACCAACTACTGAGCTACCATGCTCGACATGCTGTGGACTAGCTGTAGACTCATTAGTGTCCATCACTATAGGAGGAGCTGCATCATCAGGCACGTCGTCGTTCTCATCACTGTCATCATCCCTAATACGGATATTCTTCCCGACTTTAGAGTTAACCAAGTCGATCTGTATTGTGCACCCCATCTTCTTCAATAAAAAGACATTGATGATGTCTTTGGGGCCTTATCTTAGGCTTTAGAGGCAGGCCGAAGAATCTTGAAATGGTGTAGTATCAAGGTGATGAGCATGCCATAGGGGAGGCAACCCAAGTTATGCGCCTCACCATTAATCATGTTAGACAGCAGCAGTGGGTAGATATTGAAATGGTGCCCAGTCTTGGGACACCAAATCAAGACAATGTCTATCTTAGACATGTAACCTCGACTCCCAAGTCTAGGGTGTATGGTCCAGCTAACAATGAGGTTAAATAATTTAGAGTCAAGGGGCATGTCGCCACATTGATGGAAGGTGGTGGGTCTAAAAACATAGTTAGGGTCTCCCCTAAGTATCTGACAAGCTTCCTCATAATCAAAGTTGTTTGGCCATCCATCCAGACTCCATGATATCCCGGCTACAAGGATTCTCAGCAGACTGACTACTAAGTCTGTGTTGACTTCAAATTCAACACCCAGCATACTAGTCTTATATCTAATGGCTAGGGGACTAGGTTTAACAATATTTGCATAAAATTGGCGAATTAACCTAGGGTTATATTTGCGGTGGATGTTCATTAAAGGGGTTAGACTAATGGCCTCAAAAGCAGGTAAAATATCGAAATTTGCATGACGTATGGAATCAAAGTCTACAAATCTATCCATCATGATTTTCTTGTGACGAATGATAGTATTATACCTGTTCTTGACGACTGGACTCCAAAAGAGTGAGTTTTAAAGCTCGGTTCTTGCTTGCATGCATGAAAAATCGACAACCCATTTTCTTCTTGAGTCCGTCCCCGAAGGTTTTCGTGTTCTAGACCCCTTTGGCATGTGTGGTCTGAAAACTATTGTCTTGATACTAAGTCTTTCAGACATTTTGGAGAATCACATTTGGTGAGAGGTTTTAAAAAGAGTGAGTGTGAAAACAGTGAAGATTCAATCATGAAAATCGAAAATGAGGTGATTTGAAGGATGGGTATGAGTTCTTTTAAGTGATTTCAAGAGATTTGAAACTGAAAGCAAGGATTTTCTAGAGAGAGAAAGCTAAGGTTTTGAAAATGGGTGTGAAATCTGAGAAAAAAAATGAAGAGACTATATATAGAATCGCGATACCAGTTGACTAGGTCAGGGTACCAGTTAACTGGTTCTTTCATAATTTAGGAATTTTTTGAGGTACTAGTCGACTGGGTCTATGTACTAGTGATAAGTACATAAATAGTCATATTTAAGCCCCTTAATTTACGCTTGTTAGGCTCTTTGTTTATTTATTTTAGTAGATTTTACTTTATTTTCGTGTTATATGTGTTTTTCACAGGACTTTGACAAAAAGATGATAATTTGGAGCTTTTAGGAGTAAAAAGTCAAGTTCTGCCATCAAGCAAGGTGTGCTTGAGCGCACCTCCCTTGTGCTCGAGCGCACAGGCACACGAGCGCACTTGAAGAAGGCTCGAGCACACACTTGCACTCGAGCGCATCCCGCATACGATCGAGCGCAAACACTCCAGAGGTGGTAGAGCCAGATATGGAAAGAAGTCTTCGGATCTCAAATAGGAAATTAGGGTTTCGGGACACCCTGAGAACTATATATATAGCCCTGTAAAACATGTAAACCAGACCTTTTGTTTTAGACTTGAAGTAGCAAGCTTAGGAGAGGAATTGACGACTCGTCTCCCGAGTCTTCTTCGGGTTTTATTTTTCTATTTTTATTTCATTATGGTTAGAATGTTTAGTTTAACTAGCATGTGTAACTAAACTCTTATAGGGCTCGATTGAAGCCCTAGTGATGCTTTTCCACATGTTTATTCATTGATTACCTTTGTTATAGCCTTGTTAGAATGTTTAACTTGATTAATACCTGTTTGTATTTAAATTTCTCATATGTGTGTGTCTAATCAACGTATGCATGTGGTATGGATTTGTTAGTTGAAACAATTTGGATGACTGAGTCCTGGGTTCAACATTAGTAACAAGAGATATCCATACTGGATTCTCGGGTTAATCAACACGGGAAACCGGGAGCGGACCAAGCCCTAGGTCCCGTGTGGTTGTCGATCTCCATAGCTCTTATGCTCTCTTAAGGATCAACTCAGTATACACCCATGCTGAATCCCTTAAGAGAGAAAAGAGTTAGAGTATACACCATGCCTAACTCGTTGCATAGGGAGATCAATAGCCTAAGGTGTGGACCAAGCCCTTAGGTTGGCAACCATTAAATATTCATGATAAGGCTAGAGCATTGGCACCTTACTTAGTGGGAAAGTATAATTAGTGGTGGATGTCGTAGTTCTATGTTCTCATTATTATTCACTCACACTCAACAATATTTCTCTTTTTACTTTGAAAGAAACTAATTCTAAATTGAAATTGACCAATCCATGTGGAAATGATCTCCCACTTGCACACTATGCTACCATTGACCTTATGCACTTGCAAGTAAAACTAGTACGATTATTTGTATATTTATTTAGGTAGATAATCGTCATAACAAGTTTTTGGCGCCGTTGCCGAGGATTGCGATTAAATTTTTTTTTAGAATTATTTTAAGCATTGCTATTTCTTTTTTTTATATTATTCTATTCTTATCTCAAAAAAATTTTAAGTTTCTGTCTTTATCTTATTTTTGTTTTATCAAGAACCCTAATCGAATTCTTTCTGTTTTCTGTTTCAAGCACTCCAGGTGAGCTCTCTGTGCCACTTGCGATAGAGCGCACCCTCCTGTGTGATCGAGCACAATTGAGGTAGAGAGTTACTCGAGCAGCAGTGTTTAACTGCTACACTTACATGATTGCCACTGATTCATGCACGGACGTCGATCCAAGCATCCGTCATTCTTTCCCCTTGATACCAAGCTTGAGCGGACTATCCGACAAAGGCTTAGAGACAACTCAGAAGAGGTAGAAGAATAAATTGAGGAAGAAGCACCCATGGCGGAACAGATTGATAATTAGCAACCATCTAAGAGGAGGCCGATGAAGCAATCCTTCATCCCAAAAAACCTCGACCAACCATCGTGCATTGCGTATCAACCTAAGGCGGAAAGAAACTACTACATATCTCCACAGATGCTCAGTGCACTGACTCACTTTAGGGGTACACCTAATAAGGATCCACACCTGCACCTCGGAGAGTTCTTCGATCTTTGCAAATTCCAGCACATCCGAGGCTTAGACCAAGAAGGAATAAGGTTAATTCTTTTCCCTTTTTCCTTAAAAGATAATGCTAAACTATGGTATAATTCTTTGCCTGTAGTTTCTATCCACACTTAGGAGGAGTTGGCTAGCAAATTCCTGATGAAGTTTTTCCCAGCCCAAAAGACGAGGCAAACGAGGAAGGAAATTCAGTCCTTCCAACAAAAGGATGGAGATCTGTTCTTCGAGGCCTGGGGACACTTCAACGAGCTACTACTCAAATGCCCACACCACAACCTACCCCAAGACGAATTGGTACAAGCTTTCTATGAAGGTTTGAGTGATACTAACAAAAATATTGTGGATTCAGGTTGTGGAGGAGTGTTGATGGAGAAAAGCAGCGAAAAAGCTATGGAGCTCTTCGAAACTCTAAGTGAACACACTTAGCAGTTCTCCTCTCGAGGTAGACATATAACCAAGAGCAAGGGAATGTATGAGGTAAACTTGAATGGAGGATCATCTCCTCAAATAGCTACTATAGAGAGGAAACTAGACTTATTGGTTAAAGCTATGACTGCTCAGAATACCTCACCTAACCCACAAACTGCACCACTCCAGGTATGTGCTATTTGCTCCCAATTTGATCATAATACTGATACATGTCCCTTATATTCATCTGCATATCGTAAGCAAGCAAACTTTGTGGGACTAAACACTTATCCACCCGAAGAACAACCCTTATGCAAACATATACAACCCTGGATGGCGGAATCACCCGAATTTCTCATGGAGTAACAATCAGAATGGTCAAGGGCAGCAAAGAAATTTCCAACCAACAGCACAATCTATTCCCGAACCAAAGAAGAATGACCTCGAAAGTCTTGTAAGGCAGTTGGCATCTCAGCAGCAATAACTCATGACTTCACACAAAAAGTTCATGGAAGAAACGAGACAATTTCGGACTGAGATGCGACAAATCACTACAAAACATGATCAAGCCATTCAAGGACTAGAGGTACAAATGGGGCAAATAGCTAAGAAACTGAGTACCATAAAACAAGGAGAGCTTCCAGCCTAGCCATTACCTAATCCAAGAGGACATCAGCAAATGAATGCTGTAACAACCTTAAGAAGTGGCAAGATCATTGGCACCAATGAGCCTACACGAGCATCTCCAGACCAAGCATCCACATCTAAGGTAAGTGAGATGGAAAAGGTAAATACACCTCCACCCTTCCCTCAAAGGTTAGTAAAGTCTAAAAAGGAAACTAAACTGAGTGACATTTTCAAAACCTTGAAAAAGGTGAAAATAAACATGCCTTTATTAGATGCAATAAAACAGCCTCCTGCTTATGCTAAGTTTTTAAAAGATTGTTGCACTAACAAAAGGAAGTTTCAGGAGCATAAGACGGTAGCCTTGACCAAAGAGGTGAGTGTTGTACTATTAAGAAAATTACCACCAAAACTAAAAGATCCGGGTAGTTTTTCCATTCCTTGCAGGCTAGGTGACCAACTATTCGAGCATGCATTATTGGATCTAGGAGCTAGTGTCAACTTGTTACCATACAGTGTATTCGAGACAATAGGTTTGGGGGAGCTCCAACCAACCTCAATTACTTTGCAATTGGCTGACAGAAGCATCAAACGCCCGAGAGGTATCCTCGAGGATGTTTTGGTAAGAGTAAGTAAATGTATTTTACCTACTAATTTTATTGTGTTAGACAAGGAGGAATTCCATATGCCATTACCACTCCTTATCATCTTAGGAAGACCATCTATGATCACTGCTGACACGAATATTAGTGTAAAAAGAGGCATTGTCACTATGAAAGTAAATGATGAAGAGATGGAATTCAAAATATTTAATATATTAGAATCAACCAAGACTGATAATGCGTGTTATAATGTGAGCTTAATGCAAGGTAATGGTGAGAAAGTTTCTAAGGTCTATCACACTGCTCCATTAGAGACCATCCCCAACCATGCTGACACGAGATTGGACATTAGTCCAGAGAATGATGATGTGATTAAAGATATCAATGGAGCTATGCACACCATCAAGAACACACCCAAGCCTTCAAGAAAGTATAATCCTCGAGTTGAAAATCTTGAACTTACTAATACTACTTTTCCCTATTGTATTGACCAAGCACCAAAATTGGAGAAGAAGCAGCTATCAATGGCACTGGAACCACCTGATGTGAGCTTTAAGTGCCTTCTTCAACAAAAGTAGCATTGAAGCTACTATAGAGAGCGCTTGAGTAATTCCCACTTGTATAACGTATATCTCAAGCACCTCTATCGAGGTTAGTGGTACTGAGGCCACTACAATATGGTATGGTTGTATCATCACCAATTCTTCCCCTTGATCACTTCATTATTTTAATACTTTAATATTTCAATACTATCAACATTTTCTGTACAGAGTATGCTCAAGCGCACTCTTATGCTCGAGCATACTCTTGCCATACGCCCCAGTGCACACGATCGCAACACCTTACCCACTTACGCACAGTGCGATCGAGCGCATGTCACTATGCGCTCGAGCGCCTTCGGGTCAGAGAAGGCACGTGAGGGGGTTTTTTTATGCTTACTCAGCTGACAAACACTTGTTTTTCTCGAATTACGCTTTAGTGCACCTCTCACTCTCACAGTCGCACTTAGCCTACTTTTGCCCTAATCTTGCCCGGTAATTGCTTCCAAAATGGTTGCCTATCTATCACAATCACCACCCTACCACCGTGCATCACCCTTCTACAAGCACAACCATCCTCCCTTGAACTTCTCCAAATCCAACAAGGTATGCAAACCAATTTTTGTCCTACTTAATTGCACACCATCATACACGGGTTTCTCATTTATATTTTCCTCCTATTATCCATTTATCTCATATGATTGACTGTTTTATTCCATGTTTGCAGGCGGATAGGATCAAGTTCATAGGTTTTCCATAGCTTCGAGTTGTTGTTGCACGCCAACTGTTTGATATATTGTCTGAGTGAGTGCGCTCAAGCGCTGGTACTTTATGATCGAGCACACCTCGATCTGCATGATCGAGTGCACCATCCACTGGGATCGAGCGCAAAAATGACATAAACTATACTATTCTTCTCAGCACATGGCCTCCACTTCCCGAGCTTCCAGAAACCACTACCAATCCATTCAGCCTAGTTTCGAGCAGCGTGAAATACTATTCGAGACCACATTTAACGTAGATGAGGACTTCAAGAGTTTGGATGCCACAAGATGGGCGGTCCAAGAGTTCAAGAACCAGGGTCTCAAGTGGCTATTCAAGCCGGTCTGTTCGACAGTATACACTCAATTTGTGGTCAACTTTTACGAAAATCTGACCTATGACTGCACCAGACCAGAGATTTATCTTCTTCAGTCCAGGGTAGATTCATAGAGCTGACCACCACCGATATAGCCAGCTCTTTACACTGTTGTGATGAGTCCCCACCAGAGGACAACCACATGGAGGAGCAGCCTGACCCGTTCCCTCTACCACACATCATAGAGGATATGTGTGCGGGCCAGTATACAAACTGCCACAACAATGTGGGAAGTCGGTCGAGGTTGCCTTCCCGTTTATGGTTCATAGACTCTGTCCTCCAGCGTAACGTGTGTCCCTTGGGGCACAAGACCCAGCAGAGGGATCAGTTTTTACAAGCTCTTTATGCCTTTCACCGGGGTTATTGGTACTCCATCCCAGCAGTTATATGGAGTCAGATACACAAGTTCAAGGACAATGTACATAACCGACAGACCACCACAGCTAACGCCTAGGGGCTCCCTTTCCCCTTCTTACTCAGTCATATCCTCAAGAATAAGGGGATCAGAGGCTCCTCCATCGATGGCCCGGTTAGTGATCATCCTTTCTTCGGGAGGGCCCAGTGGAGCCTCAGTCAGTCCCACATGCCACGAGGACCCCAGGCATAGATTCTAGTTGCAAAGCCTGTGGTAGATGATCCAATGGAGGTCGAGCTACCACCAGTGAGCCCTACATGGGAGGAGGACCAGGTAGACATGGGATCCATAGAGTATCAGCACTTTCTAGATGAGTTGTCTTCCTTCCGCTGTGAGCTGTCCGACATGCGTAGGGAGGATCATGAGGCAACCCTTCTGATCCATCAGCAGATAAATGGGTTGGAGGCACAGTTTACACGACTGGAGGTGATGCTATAGGCCATCTTTGACCGCCTACCTCTTGCCCTCGATACCTCTTCTACGGCACCCACCGATGATCAACAGTGAGAGGATACCCCGTCTGGCTGAAGACGTAAAACTTAGCGCTAATGGGAGGCACTCCAAAGCATATCCTTTTCATTTTAGTATTTTTTTTCTTTTGTTTATGTTTACATTTACATGTCTCTTATCCATATTTCTTGTTTTCCGGCACAACATTTATTTTTTTTTGTCAAGTACTTAGTGCGTGCATCCAGTTCAAGTTTGGGGGTGTGTTACGAGCAAAGCAAGCAATCTAGTTCTCCATCTCTCATGTCAGATCTTTTCATGCCACACACACATTGGGGACAATGTGTATATCAAGTTTGGGGATAGTGGGAGACACTGTTACGCACACACTTGAAACACATGCACACACTAGGTCCCAGTTTTTTTTTTTTAGAAAAGATAAATGCATGTTCATTTGGTGATAAAAATTTCGGTTGATTTAAAATATGATAACACTTCATTAGTAAGCTTAAAAGCTAGAACACATAGTCTTGTAATAAGAAATTTACAAAGTTCAGTTACCTATCTCAAGGTACTTAAGAATTCATGAGTTTGATCCAGATTTGCACGAGCACATTAGCACGCATTTGTGTAGGGTATGACATATAATTCTTTTGTATATGTTTCCACGACCTAACTGTAATCGGATAACTTTTTAAAAGATCACTTTGGCATAAGAAAAATAAAGAAAAATGTTCATCATGCAAAAAGAAAATAAAAGCTTCTAAGGATCATCAAAAACTTTCCACTGAGTAACTGGACATCTTGCCTCAGTAAGCAGTGAGTGTTCACGTCAAAAGGTGGAAAGTAAGCCTTTAATGATCATAATAAAAATTTTCACTGAGTAACTGGGCCTCTTGACTCAGTAAGCAGTAAGTGTTCACGTCAAAAGGTGGGAATTTCACTATGAAGCATGGAAACTTGTTAGTTCTGTAGCCTTTTTGACTCGAGTTAGTAAGTCCTTAGGGGTGTCTTTACACCTAATTCCCTAAAACCATCTGGTTTGGGAGTCATTGGTTAAACACTCATTACAACAGTCAATTAGAAAGCTTAATGGAACTCAACATGGCAAAGATCGCATGATAAAATGAAAATAAAAGAAGCAAGCATTATGCCACTTTAGTTCTCTTTGATAAGGAATTCGATAACGGTTTGGGCACCAAAACACTATACACTAAAATTTTATGGAAACCCCATCTTATATGTGCTAACTCATCACACACAAATCAAACTTGTGATGCCTTAAGCCAACCTTAGGTAAGTAACATGAGCTTTTAAAAATCTTTTTTCAATACAAAAAAAATGTATTTTTATTATAAGCTTACTTATGAACGGTTATCATGGTTTTATGATCAACCCAAATTTTTGAATATCATGAAAATGACTTTATCTTTAATTTCGTTTTAACATAGTCTTTTGTTTTGTATTGTTAAGGGACTAGCAATATGTAAGTTTGGGGGTGTGATAAGTGCTTAAATAGTCGTATTTAAGCCTCTTAATTTATGCTTGTTAGGCTCTTTGTTTATTTATTTTAGTAGATTTTACTTCATTTTCGTATTTTATGTGTTTTTCATAGGACTTTGACAAAAAGATGATAATTTGGAGCTTTTAGGAGTAAAAAATCAAGTTCTGCCATCAAGCAAGGTGCGCTCGAGCGCAGCTCCCTTGTGCTCGAGCGTATAGGCACACGAGCGCACTTGAAGAAGGCTCGAGCGCACACTTGCGCTCGAGCGCATTCCGCATACAATCGAGCACAAACACTTCAGAGGCGGCAGAGCCAGATATGGAAAGAAGTCTCTGAATCTCAAATAGGAAATTAGGGTTTCGGGACACCCTGAGAACTATATATATAGCCCTGTAAAACACATAAACCATACTTTTTTTTAGAGTTGAAGTAGAAAGCTTAGGAGAGGAATTGACGACTCGTCTCCCGAGTCTTCTTCGGGTTTTATTTTTCTATTTTTATTTTATTATGATTAGAATGTTTAGTTTAACTAGCATGTTTAACTAAACTCTTATAGGGCTCAATTGAAGCACTGGTTATGTTTTTCCATATGTTTATTCATTAATTACCTTTGCTATAGCCTTGTTAGAATGTTTAACTTGATTAATACCTGTTTGTATTTAAATTCCTCATATATGTGTGTCTGATCAACATATGCATATGGTATGGATTCGTTAGTTGAATCAATTTGGATGATCGAGTCCTGGGTTCAACATTAGTAACAAAAGATATCCACATCGAATTCTCGGGTTAATCAACACAGAAAATTGGGAACGGACCAAGCCCTAGGTCCCGTGTAGTTACCGATCTCCACAGCCCTTACGCTCTCTTAAGGAACAACTCAGTATACACTCATGTTGAATCCCTTAAGAGAGAAAAGAGTTAGAGTATATATCATGCTTAACTCATTGCATAGGGAGATCAATAGCCTAAAGTTTGGACCAAGCTCTTAGGTTGGCAACCATTAAATATTCATGATAAGGCTAAAGCATTGGCACCTTACTTAGTGGGAAAGTATAATTAGTGGTGGATATCATAGTCCTATGTTCTTATTATTATTCACTCACATTCAACAATATTTCTCTTTTTACTTTGAAAGAAACTAATTCAAAGGCTTAGTGAGAATATCAACAATTTGATCTTTTGAAAGAATGAATTCTAATATAATATCACCATTTTGAGCATGATCTCTTATGAAGTGATGTCTTATCTCAATATATTTGGTTCTCAAATGTTGAATTGAGCTTTTTATCAAGTTGATACCACTAGTGTTCTCACAATAAATTGGAATATTTTGAAAATACATGCCATAATCTTCTAGTTGTTGTTTCATCCATAAAACTTGTGAACAACAACTTCTGGCGGCTACATATTCTACTTCGGCGGTTGATAGTGTGACTAAATTTTGTTTCTTAGAAAACCAAGAGGTTAATATGGCACCTAGAAATTGGCATGTTCCACTAGTTCTTTTTCTATCTAGCTTACAACCCACAAAATCAGCATCTGAGTACCCAACAAACTCAAAAGTTGATTTTCTATAATACCATAAACCTAGATTTTAAGTTCCTTGCAAATATCTTAGGATTCTTTTCACGACAATAATATGTGATTCCTTTGGATTAGCTTGAAATCTAGCACAAATGCATACACTAAACATTATATCGGGTCTACTTGCAGTTAGATATATTAAAGCTCTTATCATGGTTCTATAGGTTTTGGTATCTACACACTTACCTTCCTCATCTAGGTCAAGGTTTGTAGAGATCTTCATGGGAGTGCTAATGGATTTTGAGCTCTCCATCCCAAACCTTTTCAATAGGTCCTTGGTGTATTTTGATTGCTTAATGAATATGTCTCCTTTTAATTGTTTGATTTGGAGTTCGAGGATGTAGGTAAGCTCTCCCATCCTGCTCATTTCAAATTCAACTTGCATACACTTAGTAAAATCTTGACACATGGATTTATTAGAGACACTAAATATAATATCATCAACATATATTTAGACTAATACTGTGTCATTTTTGTGAGTTTTTGTAAAGAAGGTTGTATCTATTTTTCTTCTTATAAAACCAATTTCAAGTAAAAACTTACTTATCCTTTCATACCATGCTCTTGGGGCTTGCTTCAACCCATAGAGAGCTTTAGAAAGCTTATAAACATGGTTTGGAAGACTAGGATTTTCAAAACCAAGAGGTTGCTCAATATAAACCTCTTCTTCTATAAACCATTTAAAAAGACATTTTTCACATCCATTTGAAATAGCTTAAACTTATTAAAGCATGCAAAGGCTAATAACTTATGAATGACTTCTAATCTAGCTACAGGAGCATAAGTCTCATTAAAGTCTATTCATTCTTCTTGATTGTAACCCTTAGCAAATAGTCTAGCCTTATTTCTATTTACTATTTCATTTTCATCCATTTTATTTCTATATACCCATTTAGTACCTATGATGGTATGATTCTTTGGTCTAGGAACTAGAGTCCATACTTTATTCCTTTTAAATTGATTTAATTCTTCTTGCATAGCATTTATCCAATCAGCATTTTTTCGGCTTCTACAAAACTCTTAGGTTCTACTTAAAATAAATAAGCTACACAATTGAAAATTTTTCTCTTAGAAGATCGAGTTCTTACCCCTTGTGAAGGATCACCAATCACTTTATCAATTGGATGATAATTCACATAGCTCAAATTTTTGGGAAGACCATCCTCTTGTTGACTTGTAGATGGTTGATCAAGATTAAGAGCATCTACCTTTTGATTTATTTGAGGTTGGGTCTCCTTCGGGTCAACAATGAGAGTAGATATATCCATTCTTGGAATAAAATCTGCATCATCATTAAGAGATAATATTCTACTACTAATTGGGTTAGACTCATCAAAAGTAATATGTATGGATTTTTCAACCAATAGAGTTCTTTTGTTAAAGACTCTATAAGCTTTACTAGAGATTGAATATCCTAAGAATATCTCTTCATTGGTCTTGGAGTCAAATTTACCTAAATTAGTTTTTTGTTATTTAGGATGAAGCACTTATAACTAAAAGCACGAAAGTAAGAGATATTAGGCTTTCTACCTTTCCATAGTTCATATGGAGTTTTATTAAGCATAAGCCTAATTAATACTCGATTTAAAACATAGTAAGAAGTATTTACGGCTTCCACCCAGAAATATTTTGGTAAACTATTTTCACAAAGCATGGTTCTAGCAAATTTTTCTAGAACTCTATGTTTCCTCTCAACAACACCATTTTGTTTAGGAGTTCTAGGGAACGAAAAATTGTGATCAAATCTATTTTCATCATAAAATTTTGAAAAACTTTGGTTTTCAAATTCTTTTCCATGATCACTTCTAATACTTGAGATAGAAATTCCTTTTTCATTTTGAACCTTCTTGCAAAAGTTCACAAATCCTTTATAGGCTTCATCCTTGTAAGCAATAAAAATAACAAAGATATATCTTGAATAATCATCAACAATAACAAGAGCATATTGATGGCCACCTAGACTAATGGTGCTTATTGGACTAAACAAATCCATATGTAAAAGTTCCAATGATCTAGAAGTTGAAATTACATTTTTATATTTAAAAGAAATTCTTGTTTGTTTTCCTATTTGACAAGCATCACAAACTCTGTCTTTTTCAAATTTGATTTTGAGAAGTCCAACAACTAAATCTTTTCTTGAAATAATTTTAAGTAATTTCATGTTCATATAGCCAAGCCTTCTATGCCATTGCCATGGGTTTTCACTAAAAGTGGGAAAACATTTTTCACTTTTCGAATGTAAAGATTTTAAATCAACTAGATAGATATTGTCATGTCTATGGTCAACAAATTTGATCTTGTTACTCTTGATGTCTACTACTAGACAATGAGAGGATTCAAATATGACTTTGTTGCTTTTGTCACATAGTTGACTAATACTAAATAAATTTGGCTTAAGGCTTTGCACATATAAAACATGGTCAATGGTTGAAGAATCATTACCCACTTTTCCATGCCCGATAATCTTTATCTTAGTGTTGTCTCCTATTGTGACATGTCTGCCATCCCTTAGAGTTAGTTTTTTGAACATGCTTTGATCACCGGTTATGTGCTTTGAGTATCCACTATCAAGGTACCAATAGTTACTTTTTTCTTTGGTGTGGAGACATCTACATTACACATGGATATACAATTGCACTTTTAGGTACCCAAAATTTCTTGGGTCCTTTGGGGTTAGTACTAGAAAATATTGCTTTCTTAGGATGCTCTATAATTGGGTGCTCTATAATTGTAGGCATGTTGATGATGCATGATCCTAGTATGATAGTTATTGAAGTTTTTTGGATGTCTTGAATATGTATGCCTATAGTTCCTTGTTTAAGCATTCCTATGATACATATTTCTAGCATGAGAGTTATGAACATATATGTTATTTCTAGGATATACATGATGGTAATTTCTAGGATGTTCATTTTTGCATGCCTTGAATGAGTATTCCTAGCATTTGTATATCTTGAATAAGCATACATATATGCATATGTATTTCTAGGATTTCTTTCTCTAGCATATGCATTAGAATTCTTAGCATTTGAATTTGAATTTACATTCTTAGGCTTACCAGCATACTTTAAAGGAGAACTCTTAATCTTGCTAGTGGCCTTAGAGGTGGAGGGTTCATCCACACATATCGTTTTCATGAACGAAGTCTCTTTTAATTTTTGTTTGTCTAATGGAGAATAACCTAAGATGGATTTTCCTCCACTCAATCTTTGGCAAGATAGCAATTCATATAGTTTTCTTTTCCAAGAATAAGCCTAGATATAGTGTTATTCAATTTCATTACTTTCTTTTTTAAAACATCATTTTCATTTTTAAAAAAAAAAATTTGTGAAGAGTTATAAAACATGGAATATAGTTTTTCTTTTTTTTCCTTTAAACCTTCCATTTCTTTAGAAAAATATGAGACTTCCTTCTTGAGAGCAATATTTCTAGAATCAAATTTCTTCAATTCTTCATGCATTTCATTAATTATCTCAATTAATTCTTCACTACTACTAACAATATTATTATTATTAGAAGAGGAAGAATTTGATACCTCATTTTCATCATCGATTTCAATCAAGCAAAGATTGAAAATTTCTTCATATCCAAAATCATTGTTCAAATATTCTTCTTCTTTATCATCACTCCAAGTGGTTGTAATCATGGCTTTCTTTTTTAAGCTCTTGTATGGTTTGTTTGTTGTTGGGAAATCGGCCTTAATGTGACCGGGCTTCTCGCAACTAGAATACACAATAGGTTCCTTTTTTGGAGTGGAATCCTTTGTGTATGGTTTCTTGCTATTTTTTAAGAACTTACGAAATCTTTTGGTGATTAAGGCCATTTCACCATCTTCTTCACTGCTTTCATTTTCTTCTTCCTTTTCTTCCTCTTTGTTGTTTGTGGAGGCTTTGAGACAAATCGTTTTCTTCTTCTTCTCATCATCATTGGCATCAGGATTTATTTCTTCCATCTTGTATGTCAATAATGATCCGAGAAGCGTTTCGACATCAAGTTTGTCGAGATCTTTGGCCTCTGTTATGACTGTCTTCTTTGTTTTCCAAGTAGATGGCAAAGATCTCAGTATCTTCCTTGTTAGTTCAAACTCCTCAATGTTCCTACCAAGAAGCGTTAAACCATTAACAATAGTGGTGAAACGTGAGTGCATTTGAGATATTATTTCGTTAGGAGAAATTTTAAAAGATTCATACTCGGACACTAGTATATAACTTTTTTTATTTTTTAACTTTGTTAATACCCTCATAAGTACTTGTAGTTTGTCCCATATCTCCTTAGCCGAAACATATGCAAAAATTTTATTGTACTCAGAGATATCTAAAGCACAATGTAATATATTAATAGCTCTACTATTTAGAGACATCATTCTATAATCCTCTTCATTAAACTCTGTTTTGAGTTTAGACATTGTATGATTGATTTCTCTAATAGTTATTTCATTTGTAGGAATTCTAGGTCCTTCCTCAATGACTCTCCATAAATTATAATCTTATCCTTCGACAAAAATTTTCATTCTATTTTTCTAGTAATTATAATTTGAGCCATTGAACAAAGGAGGTCTAGTATAGGAATGACATTCGATATATCTATTTGAAGCCATCGGATCAACTCAAGGATTTTAAGCCTGAAATTGAGTACGGAGCTCTGATACCAATTGTAAACCGAGGTACAAACCCAAGAGAGAGGTGAATTGGGTTTTAAAAACTTTTTCTAATTAACTCACAAGTTTTCAACAACTTAATCAAGCAAGGCACACAACAAATAAGTTGCTTGAAATTAAAGGAGTAAAGGAAGAGAATATGCAAACTTCATTTATAGTGGTTCGGTAATATAGGAATCTTTCTAACCCTACGTCAACTCTCTTCAAGGAACCTCCTTGAAGTAATCCACTAATTGTAGTCGAGCAGCTTCACAGGGGTTGCATAAACCTTACAAGCATTCTCTTCCACAAGGAAGTTACAAGGAAGTGTTTAATCCTAAACACTCTAAGAGTTACACCAATTCTTTCTCTTTACAATGAATGATATTAAATGTAAAAGAAAGGGATAGGGATAGGGATAGCAATGAATGTTTTACAAGATGAAGATTATCTCTCTTTCAAGAACAAGCTTAAAGAATAGCTCACAATAAAATTTTCAAGGCTTTTGAGAGTATTAATGAGCTATAAATCAAATTGGGTGTTCTTTCTTGTTGTTTAAATGCTCATTGATGGGGGGTTTTTATAGCTTTGGTCTTATATGGCGGTTAGACACTGATTTGGTAGGTTTAGAGCATTAAATGCTCAAGTCTTGCGTCTCAAACGGTCATATTTTTGAATTGCCAGTCGATTGGGTTAAGTGAAAAAGTTCACTTTTAGGCTTGGACAAGTACTAGTCGATTAGGTTCTGTTACCAGTCGATTAGGTCCTATTACCAATCAATTGAAAACTTACTGTCCCTTTTACCAGTCGACTGGTTCAAAGACCTAGTCGACTGGGTTGTCCCAAAACCCAATTTTTATGTTTAAAAACAATTTTTTTCGGATTATTTTTGTCAAAGCCTTTTGCAAAGTGAGCCATAGTTTATGCTAGGTAATTGAAAAAAAAAATATATTTACAAAGTGAATAAATTACCTTAGAACCTATTCTAGTTCTTCTGTCTTCCTTTTGGTATTTGTACGTTTTGTATTTTTGCGTCTTGTTTCTGTATTGAATGCTTTTGCCGCTTAAACACTTAGATAAAACTGTTAGTACAATTTAAATAGTGTTTTGTCATTATTAAAATCAAATACAGGTCAACAGTTACTAATAGTTAACAAAGAAACAAATAAGAGAATGAGAGAATATGCATAGGTAGGTGTGAATTAGTGGGTAGTGGGTATTGTGTAACTGCTTAGGTAGTTATTGCAGATAAATGGTTTTTGAAATAAGTAATGTATAACTGTACATTTTATTTAGGTGGTTGCTATAGATAGGTGGTTTTCAAAACAAAAAATTGTTATTGAGTAAGCAAGTGTAGGGTGATTAGTTTTATACTTTTATACCTAATAACACAATAAATCAATATTTATGCGGTAATATTTTTGACATTTCAAAAGGAATTACACCAGAAAGGTGCTCTGACTTTATTAATAGTATTGCAATATTTGAGAAGAGTTGTAAAGGTGAAAATTTAATTATCTTTTGATCACGTTGTACTCATCTAGAGGTTAGGTTAGTTCCGTTGGATATATGTCATGACAATACCAACACCAAAGAAATATGGAAAAAACAAAAATAATGGCAACTTTATAATCTCGAATGAAACAATATCTTGAGCAAAAACCATTCCTACATGATCTATCCATATTCATCTTGAGTAACCCCAAAGGAGGAGCCGTCCAACACACCTGAATACCTTTTTAAACTTGAGAGGGTTAAATAGGAATCAATAAAGCTTGTAAAATAACTGAGTCATGAAAACTAGGTTTATCATCAGATGAGAATAGTAAAATCATATCCCTAATCTAATGAGTGACATGGGAGATTATAGAGAAGGAGAAACAATTTTTGCAACATGAATGTTGGGATTATATGCGAGCCAAATCTCCTAACATGTGATACATACAATTATGATGTTAACAAAACCAATCTGAGACTTAAAACTACCTGACTGAAACCATTCCATGAAAAACCAATGTATGGTATTATACCGAAAAAGGGACATTAGTTAAGTGCCCAACATGTCTCCAAACTGTTTCTTGCGAATGAGAAGCACAGTAAACGCATAGAGAAACCAGAGGAATATCAAGGCACTGAATGTTCAATTCAATCCAACCAAATGTTTGAATTGAAATGAAATAAGTTATTCCAGATGAATAATCAAAAACAAGAATTGAAATTAAAATTCAATTCAAACCTAATTCTATTCCATCCTAATTCAGTTTCAATGAATTAAAGGAGCCGTAAGTGAATGTTAACTTCTTCTTCTTTTTTCTTTTTTCTTTTTTCTTTTTTTTTTTTGAAAACAAGCCAATATATAAAAGAAAATAGCCCAATTGTACAAAAGACAGGCCCACAAACCAACTCAACTACAAAAGGACAATATTGTTTAGTTTGGGATGGGCCCAAAATAAGAACACTGTGCGGACCATTAATTGAATGCTACGAAGGCTTCCAATCCGTCAGGGCACTGAAGCTATGCGTTAACTACTAGTGGAATGAATCTTACTTTCAAGAAGCATATGTAAAAGTATTTACCATTGGATCTAAGGGTTGCAACTATAGATCTTCTCTAGGAATTTACATTATGAGGTTTGTCCCAAAATTTTAAGTGGAATGAAATTCTAGTATATATGTTAATGGCAAACATGTGATCTAGAGTCCCTTGTGTACAGTAGCCATATTGTTGGGGCACGTACAACAAACAAAATTATAAATAGTTACCCGGCACTGGCAGGCATCAAGAAACTCCAATATGATGAGAAACATTAATGAGATAGGCCTTTTTATAGGCAGAATACAACTCGAGCACAACAACATGGCTGTTTGAACCATAGTAACAATCTTGAACAATTGTTTCTATGATTTTATCAATTGAATCATATCAAGAACATGATAAATGGAACTTTAACTCGCCTTGCAAGAAATTTTAAGCTTATATTCCTAAATTTGTATAAGATACACTTGCACACAACAAACCAATGTAGTCTTGGCACTTTTATGTGGTCCTTGCCTATCTTACCTGGGTTCAGGTGTGAGTGTCGGACACAGGTATGTGTCTGAGTGTCGAACAGTTTATTTTAATAATTTTTCATACATTTTCCTTTAATTTGAAATGTTCAAGTTTCATACTCTTCTCCAAGTGTTAAGATCTAACACGGATATGACGAGATAAAGTGAAGAGTCCATATAACATAAATCCTTGCAAGAAATGTCTACAGTATACTCCTAAAACATATATCAGAGGCTTGATCATGTCAACGTAACATTTCTTTAGTGAGATATGAATATAAACATATGTCAAATACCCATAAACAGATGTCGCTGAAGCTGCAAAAAAAAAAAAGAAGGAAAAAAACAGATCATTTCCTAACAAAATTTTCTTTACAAAAGATAAATAGATTTCTTCATTCTAATAGCAAACTGATAAAGCATCATTTATACCCTATACTGATTAATAAGATTGTGATGTCTGTTGTGCAAAAATATACCTAAATTAATAAGCAAATATTTGAACAGTTTTACTTGCAAGTTCACAAGGTCAACAGTAACATAGTATGCAAATGCGATATCATCTCCACGGGGATTGGTGAATTTTGCTTTAGAATCAGTTTCGCAATATAAGATGATGGAAGTATGTGTTGAGTTTGAATTTGATAATGATAGAAATATAGGGCTTTGATATCCACCACTAATCATACTTTCCCAATAAGTAATGTGCTAATACTCTAACCATACTATGAATACCTAATGTTGTCAACCTAAGAGCATGGTGTATACTCCTTAAAATATTGATTTCCCTAAGCCATGAGTCAGGCATAGTGTATACTATAACTTTTTTCTTTCTTAAAGGATTTAACATGGTGTATACTAAGTTGTTCTTTAAGAAAGCATAAGTTTTGTGAAAATCGACAAACACACAAGACCTAGGGCATGTTATATACTCCCGGTTTCCTATGTTGATTAACCCAAGAATCTAGCGTGGATTTCTTTTGTTACTATTGTCAGACCAGGACTCAGTCATCCAAATTGATCTAACTAACTAATCCATACCACATGCATATGTTGATCAGGCAAACGCATATTAAGAATTCAATAAAACAAGCATTAATCAATTAAAGCATCATAATACAACTATTGCCAAGGCAACAATACTCATATATGAAAAAGCATAATTAGGGCTTCAGTCGAGCCCTATTAGTAAGTTAGTTATACATGGTGGTGATGTTAAACATCTTCATAATGTAAACTAAAGAGAAAAAAATAAACCCGAAAAATACTATGGAGAAGAGTTGTCAATTTGTCTCCAAAGCTTAAAATTGAAAAGAATATACTATTTCTGTGTTTTACAAGTCTATTTATAGGGTCTTAAGACATCTGGAAACCCTAACTAGAAAAACAGGTGCCTAACCCTACTTTCCAAAATAGGTGCTGCCGTTTTACTGCACGGGTGCGCTCGAGCCTTCTTCTTGTGCGCACGAGTGCTAGTGCGCTCGATCGCACTGTGTGCAGTTTTCAGCTCTTCCAGTTCTTATTCTCCTAACCAGACAATGCTCTATTTTCTCCAAGAACCTATAAAAACACAGAAAACACAAAAATGAAGTAAAATAGAATAAAATACGTAAGCTAAGAGCTTAACAAATGTAAATTAAAAGGCTTAAATATGAATATTTAAACACTTATCAATGTCCATGTCAAATCTTGGTATCTCACAACGGTTAAAGAGAGAGTGACTAGACTATTTATAAGTAATTGTCACCTCTTATTGAACAAAGTGTTTTAAATCCATGATGTTTGGTATGCCAAAACGGGCAATATTTGCTCAAGCAAGAAGTTGAGTTCTTATAAAGATGGACTTCATTGAAATCGAATTTTATTATTAATCAATGCAGTATGGAAATGGAGCTAAAAACAATTAAAGAAGAAGAGATGTTTATAGTTTCCCAGTCACTAAAGTGGCTATTTAATTTCTCTAATCCTAAAGCTCTTTGCTTCTAAGATTTTTAAAGTAAGATCTAAAGCATTCGAGCTTTGTAGTTGTAAGATGTGCATCTACACTATGGTGCATACAAATCCTAATTAACATGTAAAAGAAGTATGACATTGTCAATAGAGTTTGGTTGAATCGCACCTTATCACAATCAAGATATGAATGATTGCTGCAGCTCCTAGAATCATGAAAATTAGTGTAATACAGCTTTTGAGCTGTGAACAACAGCATGTTTATGAAGTTGTTAATATCTGTGAACAGCTGAAGCTACTTAATCTATCTTATGAATTTAAGCCTTAAGCTAGTGCATACATAATATTCATTCCAGAACTTGCAATGATGGAGCTACACTAAAATTGCATTTAAGGAAATTACTCATCTGCATAAGTAATGTCAAGTCCAATGTATTGAATAATAATAAGCTCAATCTCTATAAAATCCACGCCCTGAATAAGCATTACTCACCTGCCTCATAAATTCATCATAGCGAAAAAACCAAACAAAAGCAATTGATTGTTCATAAAATTATTTGATACAGGGAAATGAGTTTACAGTGGTAATTGGAAATTCTTGGTGTGACATGCTTTACAAGTGAAAATTTGAAATGGGTTTCTCTAAATTTTGAAAGGTGGCATGGAAATACAATTGAATTGAAAATAAAAGTGTCTATGTTTGTCAATGGAAACACAATTGAATTGAAAATAAATTCAGGTGCTGTTTGCAACACCTTGAGGTGCTGTTTGGGTGGCTCCTAATCCTATGGCTAGTTTGGCCTTGTGTGCTGACCAATAATCCTATGGTTGGTTTGGCTCCTAAATTGAAAACATAATCTCCCTATTTCCACACACTCTAAATTAAATAACACTAATGATCATTGAGATAACATGTGTGGGTGTTGTATCAAGTCAAAAAGTACAAGGAGTATTTTTTCTTTTATTATTACAAGAATTGTGGGTTTGTTATGGGCAACCTGGAGACATCGGAATGATGTTTGCTTTAAGCAAGTGGCATCTAATCCATTTCAATGGGGTTTACTCCAGTTTTTTCTGATGTACATAATGTTTCTGTTCCCTCATTCTCATTTGTTGATGCAGGATTAGTATTGCAAGGACAGGGACAAAGGGAGCTGTGTAGAGAGGATTGTATTTTTTTTTTTCTTTTTTTTTATAGGTGGATGTACTATGGATTTCGAATTCCTTGAAAGCTTGTCTAGGTGCGATTGCTTTTGATCCTAGAGGAAATCAATGCTGGGCCTTTTTGGTTCCTGCCATGGTGGGTTCTATGGAGCAGGCTGAGCATATGGAGGTGAAGCTTGCTTTGCAAACTCTCAAGGACCAGGCTGTTTCCAAGGGGATTATTTTTACAGATGCTACACAAGTTCTTTCCATTTTGAATAGTTTTGCTACAACAATTGCAAACTATACCATTTTTTATATTTTCAGCACTTACAGGAATTTTTAGAGCTAACTCAATTGCCACTGTAAAAACAGTTTCTGTTAAAAACAAACAAAGACAAAAAAAATGTATTTTATGTCGCTTTTAACCAGTTACAGCAGAAGCAACAACTAAGCAAACGGATCTTTAAAAGGCATAATTTATTCCACTATAATTCACCAATCTTCTGTCAAGCTTCTGTATTCTAACCTAGCCATTGGAATAATTTTGTCATTTCACATACTTATGATGGGGTTATGGGTTTTGTTCATGCACTATGGTTTAAGTTTTCATTTGAGAGATTTCGCAGGTACCAGAGACAATTTTGGACCCATGAGGGAGCCCATTACCAAAGTCAAACCCTATACTTGATAAGAAAGAAAATAAGAAGAGGCAAAAATCTTTTTATATCCTCCGTAGCGGTGCTGTATTAGCTTTGGTTGAAAACCCCAAGTTTGTTGCTGCGACGTTCTATCACCGATGATCAAGAATCATCGTCTCAGCCGCTGGTCTTATGCCTCCATCTCTTTTCTCTCTCACACCATCTTTCCACCTTACTATTAGAAGATCATGGACCAAAGACCTTATGTCATGCCCATCAACCAGGACTATGGCGTAAACCCATAATCAAAGAGAAAATTTTTTGGTTCAGCCCCATGTTTGGTAAATCTTTAGTTTACTTTCCCATACCCAAATCAATTGTTGTATTGATTGCTTGAGACAAATTATACACGTGAACATGAATTTGTTTGTATGAATGTCTTAGTGTTTTGAATATATACATACTTGACTATTATGAGTTGATTGTTGTTTGAAAAAAAAAGGCATGGTAACTATTGTTTATGCCATTGATATCTCGATTCTTGAAGGGATTGAAAAGAAATACTTATGCGACCTTTGGTGTTAAGATGGAGATTAAAATGGTAGCGAAAGATCTTGATTTAAGAAAGAAAATTAGGTGAACAGGCAAATAAGTGATATTTATTATATAACTGCTGAAAATAAAAAAATGTGGAAATAGAAAATTGTATAATCGTAGTGTCAGAATAGTAATTAAGCTGAAAAATTATGGCAGAATTGTAATTTTAAGATGGATTGGGTATTTTTAGCTGAAAACAATCATAAAAAGATAATTCCGTAAGGTATAAAGGTTAAAAAAAAGTTAGATAAGGACTAATTGTATATTTTGAGAGTAACTATGTAGTTTGAATATTTATTTATATTGTGAGTTAATGGTAAGAGGTAGGAATAGTGATGGTTTGTTTGTTACCTGGCATAGGTGAATAAATCAATCATGATTGAGTTGAGAGTTACTCACGTATATATGTAGTCGATTAATAAATTGGTGGTGACGATTGAGTGAGTTGATAAGGAAAGAAATAGGATGATTCTTGGTGATAATTAAGAAATAAATTATATTTTTATAAATAGTAATTGCAGGATGAAATTTATGAGATTTAAAGGAACTAATGAAGTGTTAATATTAACCATTATATTTATTTGGGTCATTAGTAAGATCCAATGTTCATTAATGTGAAACCTTGCGTAAAGCTACAAAAATATTTTTAAATTTGGAAATTGAAGAATGAAATGGTGTATTAAGTTGGCTGAAGGATTAAAGAAATGGTTATAAATAATCTTGAAGTTGATTACTTAAATTCATTTAAGGAATAGCTACTTGAAGTTATAATGGTGAATTGTATAGTTTTGAAATACGGGATGAGCAAAGAAAGTAGTTTGGTCACTTTTGAGAGTTGACTTAGAGAAGGATCAATAAAAGTAAATTGATTTGGAGTCGAAAAATTGTTTAAAGGAGAAGCAAGAAATGAATTCTTGTATTTTTTATTATTATTTCTTTTCTGTAAATATCATGAGTTTTACTATTATCATAGACCTCAAAACAGTATTAAAAAGAAATATATGCGAACATATATGCATCATGACATGACATATATAAACATTGCAGAGCTGAATGTATAAATGACTTAAATTTAATAAACATTGTATCATGATTAGGTATGGAAATGAATGAAGGTACGAATATCCAAAGCACTTGATTGGTTGGGTAGTGATTTGACTTTGTATGGAAGTTAGTAATTCTTTTCCATTTTACGTTTTAAGAAAAAATATTCCTCTTATATGGTATCGAGAACATGTGTATACCGAGTGTTTCGCTTTGCTTTGAGAATGTATCATATTAAACATATGGTTATTCGTGATTTAAGTATGGTTGCTTTAGACCTAGACATATAGGTTAAATGTGTCAGGTTTTGGACGCGGAAACAAGAGTTAAATGTGTCAAGTTTTGGACCCCGATACAGGGATTAAACGTGTCAAGTTTTGGACTCGAATATAAAGGTTAAATATGTCAAGTTTTGGACTCGAACAAAAGGGTTAAATGTGTTAAACTTTTAGACTCGGACACAAAAGTTAAATGTGCCAAGTTTTTGGACCCGAACAACGAGGTTAAATATGTCAAGTTTTGGACTCTGACATCAAGGTTAAATGTGTTAAATTTTGGGTCCAGACATAAGGGTTAAATATGTCAATTTTTGGATCCAGATACAGTGGTTAAATGTGTCAACTTTTGAACCCAATCGCAAGATTCAATGTGTCAAAGATACAAGAGTTAAATGTGTCAATGTTGAGACCCCTAACATAGGGGTCAAGTGTAAGATCCTTACCTTTGGGGTATGGATAATTTAGTCACTTATTAAAATTTATATTATGATTATTATGCATACATATACATATTAATTTAAAACTAAAGTTTGAAGTGATATTGAGTCAAAAATTTAAAAACATATGTAAATGGCTATATTTGATTTTTTTCTATGTTGGGATTTATGTCTATTTGTTAGATGTGTATTTATGTATTTGAATTTAAGAATTTGGTTAAGGGGTAGGAGTGGAAAGATTTTTAAAATTTTTAATTGATAAAATAATAATAATAGAATAAATAATGATTTAAATAGACCATTATCCATTAACCTGGTCATGAAAAAACAAATGATGTATTTGTTTTGTTGACAGTTGACGCTAAAGTAGCCGCTTGTTACCACATACAAAGGTAAAAAATTAAATAAATTAAAACCCATCAGAAGCTAACGTGGCTTCTTTACATGCAAATGGTGAGAAGTGTTTCAACATTTTGTTGACACCAAGTTACTATGTGTTACCATATACTAACTAAAGAATAAAATAATAATTACAGAACTATGTATAAATCTATCATACCGTTCTTATATTAAAACGGTGAAGATAAGTGTTCACTATGTGAACTTCAGGTGCAAACAAAACATGGTTTGAGAAGTCCATGTGAATAATGATGAGTCCATGTGATTAATGATGATTGTAATGATATTTTAATATTATAATAATATAATTAAAATTAATCAGAAAAGGCAAACGGTGTAAGAACATGAATTCTTACCATGTTCACGTGAAGTAATAAAAGAAGCTTTATACTTTAATAAATTAATATTATAACAATATAATTGTTTTTTTTAAAAAGAGAAGAAGGCAAAGGCAAAGGTGAAGTTCGTTTATATGTTATTGGCAAGCTGATGGAAACAAGCTGTATCTTTTGGCTATGGTTTTCTCTGATCTTTCTAAGATGAAGATGTTACCTTTCGTCATAGTTTGCACCTTCATGATCCTCTCTAGCACCAGAAAGCATAAGGGCTAATATTAATTAAACTTGAAAGCTGACGCCAGCTAGCTTCCGTGAGATCCCGCACGTAAATTCTGCAACTAGTTGAGGCCCTAAGCCTCATACGTTCCCGAAGAATAACATTAGATTCTCTTTGAAGATCATGTGCGTGAATTGTCATTTTCTTCAAACCTTTTGAATTCTCCTACAAAAGTCTTACTAGATCCATCTAATCCTCCAGGCCACTAAACCATACTATTTCAACATACTCGACGCATGATAAGAAACACTGAGACACATAAGGCAGCCTATGCCTGTAGGAATCAGGGACAGATTCAGATCCCTGCCAACAAAGGAATTAGGTAAAGCATTAGAACTTCCATGTTATGCAATCCCTACTGAAATAATGTATTAGAACTTCCATGTTGTGCAATCCCTAACTAAAACCATGTAATACAACAATCTAACCTTGAGGAAGAATACAGCTTTCAGCTTTGGGGAGTTCTCCTGTAAGACTAGCAACAATTCACAACCAATTTGATTAAACTCTACCTCCAAATATTACAAAACATGATAGAGATTTTTTTTTATCATATATGCTGTCCTGAATGAGAACCTGCAAGACAGATAACGACAAATATCAGTAAAACCTGTGGGTTATCAACATCATCACAATTATGGATGCTCAAATCTTCAAGAATTAAGCAACTAGAAATGAGTGCCTTGACAATTTCATTGCGCAAGTACTTAACTTCATGGAGGCGGAGGATCTTGAGACTAGGTAAACAAACCGATTGAGGAACTTCGAGAACTACATAACTTAGTTTTAAGACTGTCAACGTTTTAGACCTATAAACTCTCCTAGGCAATTCAAAAAGTAAATCAGCCCTGAAATTGACGTTGAGATTTTCAAACTTCATTGCAGCATCGATCCATGTTGTAAGACGAGGAGCTACGTCACAAGGACTCGTGTATTAGTGTAGGACACAATTACATGTCCGAGTCTTCGTTAATATATTGCAATTTGATATTGTGATATTTTATTATAAAATTTAAAACTATACAAGACCCTGGACCTCATGGTAGACCCCTACGTACACGTGGACTAGTAAAAGCGGTTTTAGTTTGATTTGGAAATGGATTTGAGAAACCTTATGTGAAAAAAAAGGTAAAACAAGGGGATGGCCGACTGTTGATAAGCCATAGTGGACTGTTAAAACCTACTGTCCAAAATCGGTAGGTGATAGTTGAGTGTACCTTAGCCATGATCAATTATGACCTTAGGACAGTCGACTTTGGAAAGCCAGAGTCTACTGTAAAAAGTTTATGCCAGCCTTTAGGACAATTGACTGTGGAGAGCCACAGTCGACTGTCAAAAGTTTCTGTTCAAAACTTTCGCTTTGGACAGTCAACTGTTCCCTTAAGACAATCGACTATCTTGTCGACACCTAATAATTTTTCCTTGATTTTTACGCGGTTTTCACTCCCAAATCCAATTTTCTTCTGAACCAATCAACTTTTAAAGGTTTTCAGTGATTGGGTTTGTGTTCTAACACCTCATGAACACCTTAGATTCAATTGATTTACCTAAATCTAGCATATAACTAGAAATCATTTAAATCAACACAATCAAAATCCCTAAAACATGTTTCTACAAACATATAAGCAATTCATATGAATCAACACATAAATCTTTCTATCAACCTTGATTCAATCAATCGACTGATATTTAGTTAGGGATCTAAACTCGATCCATGGAGCTCCAATACCACATGTAAGAATTTCATCAAGAAATCCTTTATTCCCAGGATCCATAGATGAGATAAAGATACCTAATGATTTATATAGAAATAAGATGCATACCTTGTTTAGGATTCATCATGAATTGATGCAATGGAAACTTTGTGTAGAAACCTGCAAGAGAAGAACTAGGATCTTCCTCTTCCTCTTCCCCAAGCTCTCTCCTTCTTCTAACAATTGTGATGGCTTACTTAGACTCTCAATGGGAGAGCTTGAGCCCTTATATATAGGGAGAGACTAAAGAGAGGACCTAGCTTAACTTCATATAATGATCCAATAGCCTACCCATCGCAGGCACAAAGATCAACTATAGCCTACACTAGTTACTCCATATTAGATGCATTAGAGTATTAAGCCCATTAAATATAGATTGCTCTATAGGGCTACCTTTTTTAGACACATTAGAGTATTAAGCCCACTTCATATAGATTTCTCTATAGGGCTACCTTTATGTCTCACTAAGTAGACCAATCACTTAGCCTATTTTATTACAAACTCAATAAGCCAAAATTAATGTAAGCCCACACAAGGAACAATTCTTAAATGACACTCCCAACGCAAGCCTCAACAGCATCTACTTCGACTCACCAGAGTATTTCAATGGTGATTTTACCTTCCTTGTAATTTTTCCAACCCAAATCGAAAGCTTGATGTGAGGTTCGAGTATCAGGATATGGAGCTTTACTTCTTTGACAGACTCATAGCAACTCAAGTTGTTCAGCCTTTCTCTCAAAGAAGAAGAGAAAAAAGGTTGGAATCAATTCACCTGATATCAAGCTTGGTCTATTTACAGCAAAATCTTGCTATGGAACTTCAAAAGCAGGTGCAAAACAACACAATTAACTACAACATCAGAGGTACATTTAAAGTAAGAGCAACTCTAGGTGTGATTCATTTTTCTTACTGATTGCATGTGAGATGCCGGTTAGAGATGACTGGTCCACCATCTGGTATTTTAGTTGCTCATAGCTGCAGAACAAAGAGATAAAGATGCAGAGTATGTTTATTTTTTGCCCTTTCTGTTTGAATTGAGGTCAGTTTTGATGTGAACAACATTCTGATAAGCTCTCTATATGAGAAATTCAAAAGAATTTTCTTTTGGACTGTAACATTCAGCCTAGGATGTTCTTTTCCTTTTTTTTCCACTCTATCTTGAACTTCAAATTCTATTAATAGAGACAATGGTCCTATGTGATTCTAAAATGAAATCTGTCAGTGGACTCCATTGTTGCGCTCACTAAAGAAGGCCATTAATTAAGATAATTTTAAACCATCTTATCAGCTGCTTACAAAGGGATGATGGAGCAAAAAGGACAGAAAGGGAATCAAATAAGCTAATCAGGCTCTTCTATGAATCTAAAACCCACTTTTTTCACAAAAAATAGTTGTTCTCTGAAACTATAGTGCAGCCTTCATTTGCCCAGCTGTATAAATAACTTTCGGGTTCAAAAAGTACTTAAATGAAATTGTGGAAAGAACTAGTCAGATAACCGTGGAGGATCAAAACTAGTCCAAAATTTATTTCCTACGTTCAACAACATACACTGCCATTCCACTTTCAGTCTACATTTATTTAATCCAAACACTTGACATGAAATCGTGGCTTTTCCAGGATCTTTAGAGGAAGCAATTTAGTATTTAAATACCAGTGGTTGTGCAAAACCAACTAGAAAGTTAAAACAGATTTTCTAATGTAAACAAAAAGATAGAATTAAGCTGAATGACCTTAGGCCCACTGTACAAGTCATCTATACCTGAATAGAAGTTTAACTTCGATCAAAACCAAAGAACAACAGAAGGGTAAGACAATCACAGGCTCAATGATGATTCTAAACGACCTAAGGCCTGCCATACAAGTCACCTGTACCTGAACAGAAATTCAGCTTCAATTAAAGCCAAAGAAACTAGAAGATCCAGAATCACAAGTTCAAGGAAGACAATCACATATTCAATGTTGATAAAATGTGTGTGTATGTACCGTGTACATATACACACATATACCTGAATAGAAATTTAACTTCGATTAAAAACAATGAAAAACAGAAGGGTCAGGATCACGCGTTTTATATATATCCAGGACAACTATAATTGGACTCTTGGCTGAGCACATCTCAAAGTCACACAACATTGAATGGTGATTGTTCAACTTCCTCTACGCAAATTGCAGAACTGCAACAAGCCCACCTATGAAAGCTGTGCGACACGCTCCAAATTATAATCTGGTCTCAGTATTTAAAGACATTGGTGAATGAGCCTTACCTGGTCACATGATATTTTTCTGCAGTCTTAAATATACCTAATCAACTAGGACCGATCACCAGATCAGTTACTTGATCCTTTGGTAGACACTGAAAGTTCATAGGCCAACATGAATTTAACACATCACCGACGTTGCATGGTAGTTAGTTGAGATCTTGCATCAGATGCACTTTTAATAAAACAAAATCAACACAATGAAGTGAAACACGGATGAAGTATGCTTCTGATATAAACTCATAAATTCATGGAAGCATGCAAAAATTAGCTCATCCATCAACAAAATACATAAAGACACCTCTTATATTGTTCCAAATCAAATAGTACACAAAATAACATATCATTGGACTCTGTCAGACAAAAAATAAATAGCTGTTGTATTACTATAAAGCATGGTTACATTGTATTGGAAAATATGAGTTCTCAAATTTCACTTTACACAGGATATGGTTAATCAAATAATATTACCAACCTGATCATATTAGATAATAGTAATTACAACCTGATAGATTCTAGAGCATATACACTCAATAATAATGACCTTTGAAGGAACAAAATATAATGAATTTGCACAGAACAAAATCTCCGTGTTCATAGATTTGGGTGGTATCTAGTGGAAGGAGACAAATCTAGGAGTACCACCAGTCATAGCAAAAATTTCTAACGCTTGACAAAACTTAGAGATTTTCCACACGTTCACTGTATGAATATAACACAAATCAAAATCTTAATTATTTTAGCCAGCTCCAACTTTCCTAATCATTCGCCTGAAAAAAATGTGATGGTGAACTCCACAAAATTATAAAAGACTGGAACTCATAAAGTTATAATACAGTTCAAAAATTGCAGAATAATGGCAATTTTTTCTCAAAATTCTGCCTCAATAGTTTCTGGCAATGTTTCAAAACTATCACTAGTTCTTTTAAATGATGCATCCAGTCCCTAACTGGCACCTCTGGAAAATTTGGAAGTAAGTGACTAAATAATGACAGCACAGTTCGAAACTAATGATTTTATCTACAGTATTTACACGTTACTCCAAGTCACTATGAAGCCACATTCATTATAATTCCACTTCTTATTAGTCTACAAGCTATTTCCAAAATATATTATGTCTAAACCACCTACTATGAAAAATTAAAACAGAATAACTTGACGGTCGACATTCTACAAGCACACACGCTTTAAACAGACTAAGAATCCAGATATAGCTACAAAAATCAATGGCAAATTAATCACTGTTCAATCCACCTTGTAATTAATCATGATCAAGAAATAGGTCCCCCGTCTGGTTACAGATAACCTCCTAGTTTTGAAGATAAAGTCCTCAAGTTAACCTAACCTTTCTTAAAACCAACTCCAAACCATTCTCTAAACAAAACCAATGAAAATTTAAGATTTGAACTGAAAGCCACAACAAAAACAGATGCAAAAGAATTTCACAACTAAACACCCACATATGCAGTAAATTCATTCCAGAAATCCATAGATTTGTAACACATTTAACATTACAAAAATTTAAGACTTGATTTAACACCTTTCCAAAGAAATACAATATCCCATATAAAACTAAAACAGCAAACTATATTAGAGGCTCATCACAACTGAATCAAGGAAAAAAAGAATAATGAACCTACTTTCTTTTCATCTTGCAGCAACCTCAGATGGTGTCTTTGCCACAATCGACAAAGCATGTAGCCCACTCTGCAACTCCTCTTGCAACAACTGATAAACCAACCGATGCCTCTTAACCAAACTCTTCCCTTCAAATTCCTTGGACACAACTCTCACATTGAAATGCGTCTCCCCATCACTTCCCCTCACACCAGCATGCCCCGCGTGCTGGTACGAAATGTCCTCAACTTGTAACTCAACAGGACCCAGCTCCTTCTCCAATTTCTCCCTAATCCTCATTCTTCTACTTCCCAAACCACCCCATTTCAATCCATTTTCACTCTCTCCAATCCTCCCTGATTCCAAATTCCCAGCATCATCAATTTTTGATCCCAAATTCGAACTCCTAACCTGGTTTTCATCACTGCCCATTTGAGAACTCACTCCAGCACTCAAATCCTCGCCATTATCATCACTTTTTGACCTCCCTAACGAATTTTGACTATTGCCAAGTGACAACTCAAGGGCCTTTTTCTGCATCAACCTCAACATATTCAAGAAGCCATTGTTCCTCGAACGCGACAAGCTCTGCTGCAAACCAAGAAGAACTACGAAATCAGGGGAGACCCCCAAAACCTCCTCCATGGGCCTGCCAGATAGCCCCTGAACCAGTAAAGCCGCGAGCCCCTTGGTGAGGACCGAGTCAGAATCGGCCTCGAATTCAACGTTCTGGTCGTTATTGAGATAAGCCCTGACCCAGACCTGAGAAACGCAACCCTCTACCTTGTTATCGCTTGTTTTGAACTGGGTATCCAGCGGTTTCAAGTTTTTCCCATAGAACAAGAGCTGCTCGTACTTGGCCTTTGGTTCTTGTACGGACTGGAAGAGCTTGACGATTTCTTGGAGGCTTGGAGGTAGGTTGTCAACGGGTTGCGGGTCCATAGAGCTTGAAGCAAATGCAGATACTGATGCTGGTTTTGTGGTGATTTTTTGGAAGGTGATGGGTCTATAAAAGGAGAGAAATTTAACGGCTTTCGTTGGTGAGATTAGGGTTTTTGTTGGGTGAAGAGAAATCGGGATTTTGGTTGTGAATAATTGAAGTGAAGAAAATGAAGAAGACATGGTAGCGATTTCGATTATTTTAGTGAGATGAGAGCTCTTGATTGTGAAGAAGAATAGTTCATCTATTTATAATTATATATGTATTCAGCTTGTGGCGCTTTAGCTTGTCCCATTTGACCTAGTAACATAGGAGTAATAATTTTGGTTAAAGCCAAATCTATGATAAATAGTGTACTACACTACAAGGTGGAAAAAAAAAAAAAACAATTTGGTTTATATGGTAAACAAATACATTTAGGGCTGTTTGTAGAGAAGGTTAAATGACTAACTAAATTCCACGTAAGTATTTATCACTCATTTAGTTAAATTATTTTATTATTTATATAAGATTAAAATAAAATAATTTTTATTTTTATTTTTTTAACTTCATCTACCTCGTGAGATAGAATTTATCTTATACATATGAAATTAAAAAATTTTATTTTATCACTTTTACCCGTGAATAATAATAATATAAATAATTGTTATAATTATTATAATATTATTTATAATATTCATTATTAAAATAATATTATAATACTAATATTATAATAATAATAAATAGTAATTACTGTTATTAATAACTATAATAATAATAATTATTATCTTAATTAATATAATGTTGATAATAATTATTATCATAATTATAGTAATACAGATAATAATTATTATTATAATTATAATAATATTATAATCTTATTTATAATAGTATTATAATAATAATTATCATGATAATTATAGTAATAATTATTACTCTTAATAAATTATAATTATAATGATAAAAATATTATTATGGTAATTAGAATAATGATTATTACAATTATGATGATAAAAATAATTATTTAATAGTAAATATTATTTAATACTCTATTTATAATAAATATAATAAATTTTTAATAATGATAATAATAATTATAATTATAATAATGATAATGATAGTAACTATTATAATTATATTAATATAATTGTATTTATAATATTATTATATTAATATTGACAATAATATTATTCTTATAATTATAATGGTAATAATAATTAATTATTATAATAATAATAATAAAATATAATTAATATTATAATAATAGTTAAATTTTAAGATTTATGAAAAAATTAAAGATAATTATGGATAATAAATAGTGTTATTATAATTAAAATTTTTTATTCTATATTAATCTCAATTCAACAATTTTATAAACTAAACATATAATTTTGATATTATTATTTTAATTCTCATTTATTTTATTATATGTTAATTTAATCCTATCTCATTCGGTAAATGTTTTCCCCACCACCAACAATCTTTACAACCAAATCAACCAAAAATATTAATTCTTACCAAAATCATTCGTGGTTGCAGATAAGAAAGAGTGGAAAAATTGAGAGAAAAAGTGAGTTGCCAAAAATAAAAAATAAGGAGGGCTCGGTTGTAATAGTTAGGCCATGTCATATGATGAGAAAGTGGGCTGGGCCGCTAGGGATGCTGCAGCTGGTCTTGGGCTGATTAGCGGGATATTGTATTTAGTTTCTGAATATTTTGGTAATTTGCATAATCGAATTACAAAAAATCAAATACCAAAACTGAATGCTGAAAAAAAAAAAATATATATATATATATATATATATATATATATTATGAAATCTCTTTTAAGATGCGCTTTGGTGATGTCATGTAATTATTTTTAATTAAGTATGAAATTACGTAGTTTTATTTTTATAATTAAGTGAGATATAAAGCACAATCCATAAAATTTATAAAAACCTAATTAAATAAAGCTCAATCAATTAAAACTAAATATAAAAATATATATTCTATAAGAACTTAATATAAAAAATCTAATAAACTTATCAACTAAATAGGAAACAAACTTAAATTAGATATTCAATAAAATTATTGTAGCTTAGTTTTTTCAATAAACTAAACAAAATATTGATATATGAATTTAATATTTAATTATTGATTTAATAAAGTTAATAAATTTACTAAATATTAAAAAAATTATTAAGAATGACAAATAAATAATTTAATTTTTTAATCATATAATAATGTCTAAAAAAATGTTACTTATAAAAAAATGTTAAATTTTTAGTTGAATTGGATTAAATTTAGTGAATGAGTGTATAATAAATTATATTTATTTATTAATAAATTAAAAAAATGATAAGAGTTTCTATAAGAGTAAATCGTGTTTCTATTTTTCAATTAAAATAATAACTTCAACAAAGTTTGAAAGAAACTTATGTATAATTTTATTTTTCATAAATGACTTAAATAATTCATCTTCACAAAACAAATTTAATTTTAAATAATAAATTTATAATAATATTTTTCATTGTAATGGATAAAAATAGCTTAAATAATTTTAAATAAATAAGTTATTTATCTAATATTTTATAATAATGATTAAAAACATATGAATTTATAATAAAAAAAATAGATAGCACTCGTTCTAATTTTATTAATTGAATTTAACTAAATAAAAAAATTGATACTAAATTATAAAAAAAAAATTCATGTTATTTTTTAAAGTAATTTTTTTTATAAAATATTTATAACAAAAATTGCAAAGTTTAAAGTTAGATAATATAAATAACAACTAGAAACACTCCTAAATAATTTTACATCACATGTTCACAATGAAATTATGATACTAAATACTAAAACATTGGGGTTTTTAATACTTTAATCAAGATGGAGTACTAATTTGCACCCATATTTTTAATTTTGTTAATCAATACTCCACACTTTGTTTAGGTAGATATAAGAATCTTCAATTAAATCAAGTATTTAAAAAAAATTAATGGGAAGCTTGACATTTATGTATAGTCACACATGTCAACATATGGGTTTTATGTATAAAAATGAAAGTTAAACAATATAAATGGTCTAATATCAATCTTTATACTCTCAAAAAAGGCTACATAAATAAAAACAACCCTAATAACAAGATAAAACAAAACACATATTTGATCATAATTGCACATGTTGAGCGTGTGATGATGCAAAAAAAAAAAACCAAAACAAAAACAAAAACTTTTTATAATATTTTTAGTGAGAATACTATTGGTTTAATATTAAGCTTTGATTATGTTAGAACTGACATTAGTTTTTTCTCATAAATTATTTATAAAAATATTTTATATAACAAAAACTACAAGGCCCAATGTTTTACAATATAAATAACATCTAATCAATTGAGTTACAGAAAATAATTTAGTTCATTACTATAACACAAGTGTAATAAAGATATAATTAATTATATGAACTATTTTCTTCGGTTACACTAATTGAGCTATTGTGTCATGCATATTTTACTTTAAACTATAATTAAAAACCTTGCAAAACCTCAAAATAAAGATTACTATATATTTAACTAATAGAATTATTTTCATATATTGAATTTATAAAATTGTAATATAAAAATATAAAAAGAGAAGTGTAAAAAAGATATAATTAATTATATGAACTATGTTATTCGGTTAAACTAATTGAGCTACTCTTTTTTTTTTTACATATTTTATTTTAAAATATAATTAAAAATTATAAGAGTCAATTTATATATCCCGACAAAACCCAAAATAAAGATTACTACATATTTAACTAATAGTATTATTTTCATATGTTGAATTTATGAAATTGTAATATAAAAATAAAAAATAAGAGCTTTCACCATAAATATAATTTTTCTTAATATACTAAATTTCAATATATCAATATTTTGGTTTTCACTACATGTTTTATTTTAATTTTTGATAAAAGTATTACAACATATTTTTTGTTTACAAATATATTTAACATAATATTGAAATCTTAATTTCATATTTAATTATTTCATATTCTCAAATTTCAAATATGTTATTTCTACATTTATGTTTTGTATCCACATATTATTTTGAGTAGGTAAAAAAATTAAATAACAAATAAGTATTTATATGCTTAATTTGTTTACTCAAACTAAGATCTTAATTTTAGTATAATTTTTTAACATTTTTTAATTTAAAATTCGTTACTTTAATATTTACATTTGTAGGCACATGTTGTATGAATATTTAAAATATTATTAATAACATAGTTTAACATAATTAATATTTTTACATCTTATAAATTATTTAAATTTCATTATACCACATCATAATTATTATTTTTAATGTTTACTCAAAATAAATTTTTTAATTTTTATTATAAAAAAATAAAATAATAACTCTGAACTTTTATATAATAAAAAATTTAAACTAACTCTATACATTGCATGGGCATGATGACTAATAAATAGATATTACTGAATACTAAACCAAAATTTTCGATTCGTAACCCCTTTTTTTGGGTACATCGCAAACCATTTTTCTGCCCTACTTGACAATATACTAAATACCAACGAAAAATATTTACTTAGCACAAAAAATATTAAATATTTACTTTACTAAATTCCACTTTTAAGACAATAATACTTAAAGAGCATCAATTCAACCCCATTCGGATTTTAACTGTTAAAAAGATAGTATTTATGAATATAGAACTTTATAAAAAAGAAGTGTGCAGTTCATTTCTGGAACCTATCAAAATTCAAAATTAATAATGAAATTTACCTAAAGCTTATTCAACAAAATTTTATTCACAAATGAATTTTATGACTTATTAATAAACTAAATATGCGACGAGTTCATCTATAAATGAAATATGTACTTTATCAAATATTAACAGACCAAAAGTGTTATGTGAATCGCAGGTCTACATGCTTTGTACTACAATCCTTATTCTTTAGCTTTTCTACTATATATTAAAATTGGACAGAACACACTTTTCATCTTTAATTGTATTTTTGATAAGATGAGATCCTTTGTAGCAAAAAATTTTTAGTACACAAATAGATATGGATTATTTTAAATAAGAGATTTAGTGGGATAAATTTATAATTTAAATATACTATTTTATATGTTTATTTCTTCAACAACTACACTAATTTAATTACGGATGATCTTATCTCATCTTTAGTTTTCTTGTTGAGTAGTGTAACAAGGGACAGTAAGGTCCCAGTCAACTAGTAATAGGACCCAATCGACTGGTAACTTCACTTAGTCGACTGGTCTTATAACCCAATCGACTGATCTTATGACTCAGTCGACTGGTACTCTCCTTAAGCCTAAAAGTGAATTTTTTTCACTTGACCCAATCGACTGGTATAAGGACTCAATCGACTAGTAATTCAAAAATACGACCGTTTGAGACGCAATACTTGAGCATTTAATGATCCAAACCTACCAAATCAGTGTCCAACGACTGTATAAGTCCAAGACTATAAAAACCTTCTTCAATGAGTAGTGTGAAAATATTTTCAAGTGAACAAAATCACAACAAGTAGTAAAGTTTTAAAGAAAAAAAGTCTCGACCCCACAAAGACTAATTATGCTATTGAGTATCGAAATTTACCAAATTATTTACTACTTGAAAATAAAACCAAAATTTTATTGACTTTACCACCTAAATTAAACTAAAGTGCTTGACAAAGATAAATTAAAATAAAATAAAATAAAACTTAAGGTTGTAGAGATAATAAAAATAATCTAGAGCTTTTGATTTCACTTAACTAATCCCACACAATTTATTATTCCTTGTTATAAAATTTTAATTTTTCAAGTTGATGAAAAATAAATCCATGATTATTCAATGTTTTCTCTCGAATAATATTAGAAATATCTCCACCTAATAATTCATTATATCTCTATGTAAATTAAATTATTTGAAGATTCATTAAGTTCTTTGGATTTTTCTTAATCTAAAATCACACTAATTGCGATAAAATATCTCTATCTTTCGCTCAACTAATGGTGTTTAATCCTAAAAGCTTCTAATCACAAATTACCTCTCGGTTTCATTATGATTCAATAAATCAAACAATAATTAGCGAGAAAATTGTAAGAAATAAGATCAAGGATAAACACTTAGCATAAAAAACTTTGAAATAAAATAACTTGGAATTTAAATTATGTGTTCAAAGCTAGAATATATCAAAGCCCTAGAAAAATAAAATTAGTTCATAACAAATCTGAAATCAACCATGTTCTTATTGTAATGCATCAAAGGAAAACTAAAGAGAAGAGAATAAAACTCTTTTGCTTGAAATAAGTTGATGAAGCATTCAAGATTGTTGAAGATCTCTCTTCATTGAGACTTGACAGCCGCTCTCATTCTCTTCTCTCTTTATTCTCTTGTCTAGAAAAAATATGTTGTCCCCCAATAAGAGAGCACTCAGCCATATATATAGGCAAACTCCTAGAAAAGAAAAGGAAAAAAAAGTAAAATAATACTACTCCTTCTAGAAAAACATGAAATATGAAAGTAACTAAAAGGAAATATAACACAAAATAGGAAAAAGTGCGGCCTAGGAAAAGAAAAAACACTGAAATGAGAAATACTTCTACTACTAGGAAAACATGAAACAGGAAAGTAACTAAAAGGAAATATAACACAAAATAGGAAAAAATGCGTGGCACAACCAAATAAAATAAAATAAAAAGAAATAAAGGAAAACTAACAATTGTAATAAGTAAATGAGTAATAAAAATCATGTAAAAATTACACTTATCAAATTCCCCCAAACTTAAAATTGGCAAGCCCTCAAGCAAAGAAAAAGAGAAAAACAACTAAAAACAAGAATTTGTTTAATTTATAAAATTTGTTGCCTCAGAGATTGCCTAAAGTTTATAAACCAAAGGAATCATTCAATATCACATAAGTCCAAAAGTTAATTCAAAACTCAATTCCACCTCATTATCAATCCTCTCATTCATGCATACCTATCATTCTCACTTCATTATTAGCTTCCCAGATGATTTTATGCAAACAAGTAAATATATAGTAGATCTCTAGTTATGAAGTTGATAATTCAAACTCCATAGGCTTGCTTTTCAAATCAATAGGTCTTTATTAGGCTTGTAATGTAAGGCTAAGGTGAGGGCTACAAAGAAAAGATAAGATTCAAACAAAGCAAGAGAACTTAATTTTGAACATAAATAAAACAAATAGAGCATACTCACTTCTAACGCATACACTTCTTCTCAATCCTTTGAATCTCTCAAAGCACCTCTCTTCATCGTTCTTTCAAATATCCCCCTTATGTTTATTTATTTTTATTTTTTAACACTTCTATACACCTTGTTGACTTTTTACAGCCCCAATCTTATGACTTTGGTAATATGGGCTGTGATAAAATTTACTTGTAAACTTTCTACCTCTCACACCTTCTATACTCTTTTGACTTTGTATAAACTTAGTTCTCTTGAAAGGTAAGGAAATCAATGTTTAAGCTCAAATAGGGTAGGAAATATGATGTTTTATAAAAAAAATATATATATATAAGGCCAAAGTATAATTCAACAAAGCTCAAAGGGGTGACTAGGGATAAAGATAATAAATAGGTAAGCTTGAAAGGCTCAATCGATTCAAAGAATGTCTAAATCATTTCCCAAGTAATATTTTGTCTAGGATTTCGCCTCGAGTGTCATCAAACAAGTTATAGAGTTTGTTGAGATCATACAAATTTACAATATTCACATAAAATTTCTTTAGGTATGCAAAACAATTAATGATCATGATAACATGGGCTGAATATAGAAAATCTCAAATTAAGCAAAATCAAGTCAAGGATTAACAAATAAACTCAAGCAATAAGAATTTTCCTTAAAAATTATAATCAATTTCAACCATATTCTTATCATAGGCCTTTCTATTCATCAAACCGAAAACAAATGATTTTTTTAAAAAATTTAATTTTTTTTAACATAAACTCCCTTCACCCAAAATTAAATAATACATAACCTCAATGAGAAAGAAGAAGAAAAAAAAAAGAAAAAGAATGAGAAAAGGTAAGAAGTGCTCCCCCGATTTCTAATTGAACGTTGTCATTGAAAGTGCAACCGTGTAACACATTGGAGACCCCCAAAATTATGCAAACCTACAAGATGAAAACAAAAATAAAAATTAAAAAGAAAAATAAAAAAAACTTGAGTTGCCTCCCAAAAAGCGCTTTGTTTAAATTCTATATATAGACATTCTCCAAATCATTATTTAGGATTGGTGAGATTGACGAAAAACTTTTGCATGCTAAATTCTACATCCATATAAGGCTTTAACCTCTGTCCATTAACCTTGAATGTCCCTTTTGTCTCATTATGAACTTCAACCACTCCATATGGAAAAACATGAGTCACAACAAATGGTCCCGGCCATCTAGATCAAAACTTTACCGGAAAAAGTTGAAGTCTTGAATTGAATAGTAAAACTTTCTGCCCCACTTCGAACTCCCTTCTCAAAATATGCTTATCATGCCATATTTTAGTTTTATCCTTATAAATCCGAGCATTCTCATAAGTATCTTTGTGAAACTCATCCATCTCATTAATTTGCAACATTCTCTTCTCACATGCAACCATTAAATCAACATTAAGTGTCTTTATCACCCAATAAGCTCTATATTCTAGTTCTATGTTCTAGCTCAACTGGTAAATGAAATTCTTTTCCATAAACTAACCGATAAGGTGACATTCCAATCGGTGTTTTAAATGCTGTCCTATAAGCCCATAATGCATCATCTAACCTTCGTGCCCAATTCTTTCGTGAGATACTAACGGTCTTCTCAAGTATGCGCTTCAACTCCTTGTTGGACATCTCAACTTGGCTACTTGTTTGAGGATGATATGGTGTTTCCAAATGATGAGTAACTCTATATTTAGTAAGTAAAGCTTCAAATGGACGGTTGCAAAAATACTTCCCACCATCAATAATTATCGCCCTTAGAGTGCCAAATCAAGAAAATATATTTTTTTGAAGAAAATTCACGACTACCTTGGCATCATTGGCCGGCAAAGTAGCAGCTTCCACCTACTTAGAGAAGTAATCTACAGCCACCAATATAAATTTGTTAGAATACGAAGATGGAAAAAGACCCATGAAATCTATCCCCCAAACATCAAACAATTCAATCACTAAAATATTATTCAAAGGCATCTCATGTTTCGTAGAAATATTCCTAACACGTTGACATTGATCACATAAATTAACAAAAGTTAAAAGAATCTTTAAAAATAGAAGGCCAATAAAACCTGGATTACAAAATTTTGCCGCTATTTTGGCTCTACCCAAGTGGCTGCCCACTTCCATTGAGTGGTAATATCGGAGTATGCTCTCCATCTCTTCTTTGGGTACACATCTCCTAATTATCTTATCTGCACAATGTCGGAATAGAAAAGGTTCCTCCCAAAAATAATACTTCAATTCGGAGAAGAACTTCTTCTTTTGTAGATATGTCATCCTGGGAGGTAAAATTCGAGACACCAATTAGTTGACTATGTCGGCATACCATGGAACAACCTGTACAACCATCAAATGCTCATCCGGAAATGTTTCATTAATTGACAATTGTTGCTCATCATCTACACTCTTAGACTCAATCCAGGACAAGTGATCTACCACCAAATTTTTGGTACCCTTCTTGTCCTTGATCTCCAAATCAAATTCTTGTAGAAGCAAAATCCATTGAATTAATCTTGGTTTAGCATCCTTCTTCATAAACAAGTACTTAAGAGTGGAGTGATCGGTATAGACAACCACCTTCGAACCTATCAAGTAAGAACAAAATTTGTCAAAAGAAAAAAAAAAACCGCTAATAATTCTTTTTCAGTAGTAGCATAATTAAGTTGAGCTTCTGTTAAAGTCCTACTTGCATAATAAATAACATGAAAATTTCTATCTTTTCTCTACCCTAAAACAACCCCTATAGCAAAATCACTAGCATCACACATCAATTCAAAATTTAAATTCCAATATGGTGAAACAATTATAGGTGCTGAAATTAATTTCTTTTTCAATGTTTCAAAAGCATGCAAGCATTCATGAGAAAAATAAAATAGTGTATCTTTAATCAAAAGATTGCAAGAGGTTTAGTAATTTGAGAAAAATCCTTAATGAACCATCAATAAAAACCAGCGTGACCTAAGAAACTTCTCATGCCCTTCACATTGGCCGGTGGTGGGAGTTTATCAATAACATCTATTTTGGCTCTATCGACTTCAATTCCCTTGAATGAAATTCGATGGCCAAGCACTATCCCTTCCTCGACCATAAAGTGGAATTTTTCCCAGTTTAAAACTAAATTAGTCTCCTCACATCGCTGCAAAACCAAAGACAAGTTAGATAAACAATTATCAAAAGATTAACCGAAAACTGAGATGTCATCCATGAATATTTCTATAAATTTTCCACCATATCAGAGAAAATGGACATTATGCATCTCTGGAACGTGACTGGAGCATTGCAAAGACCAAAATGCATCTCCTATATGCAAAAGTTCTGTAAGGACACGTGAAAGAAGTATTCTCTTGATCTTAGGGAGAAATTACGATTTGATTGTATCCATAATACCTATCTAGAAAACAATAGTAAGCATGGCCAGCTAGTCTTTCTAACATTTTGTCGATAAAAGGCAACGAAAAATGATCTTTTCGAGTTGCATCATTAAGTCTTCGATAATCTATGCATACTCGTCATCCCGTGACTATCCTTGTTGGTGTAAGTTCATTGTTGTCATTATTTACCACAATTATTCCTCTTTTCTTTAGGACCACTTGAACCGGACTCACCTATGCACTATTCAAGATTGAATAGATAATTCTAGCATCTAAAAGCTTCAATACTTCTTTATGCACCACTTCTTGCATTGATAAATTCAATCTCCATTGCGGTTGAACTATCATCTTGAAACTATCCTCCATTAAAATCTTATGCATACAAATCGAAGGGTTAATTCCCTTGATATCCGAGATTGTCCATCCCAAAGCCATATTATGCTCCCTTAAAACTCTTAGCAACTTTTCTTCCTCTACATCACTTAAAGAACCATTAATAATAACCGAAAAAGTAGAGTCTTTGCCTAAGAAAGCATACCTCAAATTTGGCGGAAGCAGTTTGAGCTCAAGTTTGGGTGGTTCCTTACTTGAAGATGTAAACATGGATGAACCTAGCTCTTCCAATTTCGGCTTTATGGAAGGATGAAAGGATGGTGTAGCTTCCAAATACCTTACACACTCCTTAACCTTCTCATTCTTGGATTCAAGAGTTGTAGAATGAGTAAGACACACCTCAAGTGGCAGCTTTGAAAATCCAGCCCTATAGATCTCGACCACCACTAAGTCTATGTCACTAATTTGAAAACAAGAGTGTACTTTAGAAAGAAAATCTATAGCCTTAAATACATGAAAAGTAACCTGTTCATCATCAACCCTCAAAATAAGTTTTCTTTGTTAGACATCAATTAAAGTTCTCCCCATAGCAAGAAAAGGTCGCCCCAAAATCAAAGGTATTTCCTCATCCTCCTCCATGTCTAGCACAATAAAATCCACTGGAAAAATAAACTTGCCCACCTTTACCAAAACATCTTCAATGAGTCCTTGTGGGTGCTTGATAGACTTGTCTGCCTATTGTAAAGAGACTGTAGTAGGAATTGCTTCTTCAAGACCTAACTTCCTGAAAACCGAAAAATGCATAAGATTAATACTTACTCCTAAATCACATAAAGCTTTATCAAAATAAGAATTTCCTATAATGCAACGAATTGTAAAACTCTATGGATCTTTCAATTTAGGAGGCAACTTCTTTTATAAAATTGCACTACTCTCTTCGGTTAACATCACCGTATAATGCTCTTTTAACTTCCGCTTGTTTGATAAAATATCCTTAAAAAAACTTAGCATATTTAGGCATTTTCTCTAAAGCTTCAATAAAAGGAATATTAACATGTAATTGCTTAAAAATACTAAGAAATTTAAAGAATTGATTATCTAACTTATTATTATTTTTTAAATCTTTAAGGGAAAGGAATCGGTGGATCATAAATTGAAAGAGAATTAGTTTTAGATGTAAACTCCTTGGAATTTGTGGGTTTTGAAGCTTCTTTATTCTGTTTAGAATTTGGTCAGCCATTTGTTGCTCCAATTCCTCCATCATTGGCTCGGACTCCACATGATTTCCAGTTATCTTGCTCGGTACTTCTCCTTATGGCTGCTCAATTGTCCTCCCACTTCTCAATGCTATTGCTTTGATATGTTCCTTAGGATTGGTAACAGTATTGCTCAGTAAAGTTCTTGCTGCCCTCGCTGTAAGAATGTGTGAAAACTAACCAATTTGAGCCTTAAGGTTACGAATCGAAGCTAAATTGTTTTAGATCGCCAAATCTATTTTTTGAATGTATTGTGTGAACATCTCCTAGAGTGTCGGCTTCTTTTCTTGCTGTGGAAAATTTTGAGGTGGTCTAGCTGCCCTTTGATTGTTTCTCCACGAAAAATTGGGGTGATTTCTCCATCCAGGATTGAACGTGTTTGAATAAGGATTGTTTTGACGTTGGAAATTAGACATGTAATTAGCTTGTTCAGAATTTGGTTGAGCAAACGGATTCTTCATTTAGCAATCGATACTTGAGTGATTTCCTATACAATAATCACACACAAAATTAGTTTAAATAGCATTAACATTCATCTTACCTAGTTGTTTAGATAAAGTTTCCATTTGTGCCACCAATGTGGTAATAGAATCAAGTTCAAAAACTCCAGCCACCTTTCTTGGCATTGCTCTCTCCGAAGGTCACTAATAGTTGTTGGATGCCAATCCATCCAAAAGTTCATAAGCTTCTTCATGAGTTTTACTCATGAAAACCCCTCCAGCTGTTGCATCAACCATGGACCTATTTGTAGCTCCCAAACCATTGTAGAATGTTTGGACTTGAAGCCATGCCAGAAGGTCATGATGAGAACACTTTCACAATAAATCTTTGTACCTCTCCCATGCTTTATACGAAGATTAATTTTCAAATTGAGTGAACATGGTAATATCATTTCTTAGCTTTGCTGTCTTGGCCGGAGGGAAATACTTTGCCAAAAATTTTTGTGCTAACTCTTCCCAGGTAGTAATGACACCAGGTGGTAGAGAATTCAACCAAGCTTTCGTTTTTTCTTTAAGTGAAAAAGGGAAAAGTCTCAAACGAATAGCATCATTTGTCACTCCATTGTGCTTGAGGTGTCACAAATCTTTAGAAATTTTACGATATGAATATTAGGATTCTTCTGCGATAGCCCCTTAAATTGAACAGTTTGCTGTATCATTTGAATTATCGCTGGCTTAATCTTGAAATTATTAGCTTGTACACCCGGCCTCTGTATGCTAGATATAGCCCCATTAACCGAGGGCGTAGCATAATCCCTCAAAGCCCTATTCGCCTTTCTATTCCGCTGATCCGCCATAGTGATGGCAGGTGTGGTGACTTCTTGCTTCTTCTTTTTCTTGATTTGACGCAAAGTTCTCTCAATCTCGGGATAAAAAAGTGTAGACTCTAATGGTTTAGATCGGGGCATACACTTCTAAATCCTCAAATAAAAATAAAAGAAAAGTAAAACTGAGATCTAATCACCAATCTAAAAAAATCCAAATTAGTAATAATCTAACTAGTATCAATATCAATTACAAATAATTAGTCCCCGGCAACAGCGCCAAAAATTTGGTGCAAAAATATTTGCAAGTGAACAAAATCACAACAAGAAGTAAAGTTTTAAAGAAAAAGAAGTGTCGAACCCACAAGGACTAATTATGCAATTAAGTATTGAAATTTACCAAATTATTTACTATTTGGAAATAAAATCGAATTTTTATTGACTTTACCACCTAAATTAAACTAAAGTGCTTGACAAAGACAAATTAAAAGAAAAGAAAAGAAAACTTAAGGTTGTAGAGATAATAAAAATAATCTAGAGTTTTTAATTTCACCTAACTAATCCCACACAATTTATTATTCCTTGTTATAAAATTCCAATTTTTCAAGTTGATAAAAAATAAACCCCTTAATTATTCAATGTTTTCTCTCGAATAACATTATAAATATCTCCACCTAATAATTCATTATATCTCTATGTAAATTAAATTATTTGAAGATTCATTAAGTTCTTTGGATTTTTCTTAATCTAAAATCACACTAATTGCGATAAAGTATCTCTATATTTGGCTCAACTAATGATATTTAATCCTAAAAGCTTCTAATCACAAATTACCTCTCGGTTTCATTATGATTCAATAAATCAAACAATAATTGGTGGGAAAATTGTAAGAAATAAGATTAAGGATAAATACTCAACATAAAAAACTTTGAAATAAAATAACTTGGAATTTAAATTGTGTGTTCAAAGCTAGACTACATCAAAGCCTTAGAAAAATAAAATTAGTTCATAAAAAATCTAAAATCAACAATGTCCTTATTGGAATGCATCAAAAGAAAACTAAAGAGAAGAGAATAAAACTCTTTTGCTTGAAATAAGTTGATGAAGATTCAAGATTGTTGAAGATCTCTCTTCATTGAGACTTGGCAACTGCTCTCCTTCTTTTCTCTCTTTATTCTCTTATCTAGGAAAAATCTGTTGTCCCCCAAGAAGAGAGCACCCGACCATATATATAGGCAAACTCGTAGAAACGAAAAAGGAACGTAAAATAATACTACTCCTTCTAGGAAAAAGGGAAGAGACTGAAATGGGAAATACTTTTACTACTAGGAAAACATGAAATAAGAAAGTAACTAAAAGGAACTATAACACAAAATAGGAAAAAGTGCGACACAAGCAAATAAAATAAAATAAATAAAAATCAAATCAAATCAAATCAAAAGAAATAAAGGAAAATTAACAATTTTAACAAGTAAACGAGTAATAAAAATCATGTGAAAATTATACTTATCAATAAGCATTTAAAACCAAGTAGAGAACATTCAATTCATCTTATATCTCATTAATACTCTCAAAAGTCTTGAAAAAATCATTGTGAGCCATTCTTTAAGCTTGTTATTGAAAGAAAGATAATCTTCTTGTTGTAAAGCATTCATTGCTATCGCTCTACCATTCTTTTACATTTAATACCATTCATTATAAAGAGAAATAGTTGATGTAACTCTTAGAGTGTTTAGGATTAAACACTTTGTTGTAACTTTCTTATGGAAGAGATTGTTTGTAAGATTTGTGCAACACCCATGAAGTTGCTCGACTATAATTAGTGGATTACTTCAAGGAGGTTCCTTGAAGAGAGTGGACGTAGGGTCGGAGAGATTTCGAGATTGTTGAACCACTATAAACGGAGTTTGCATATTCTTTTCCTTAACTCCTTTATTTTCAAGTATATTATTTGACTGTGTGCCTTGCTTGTCGATCTGTTAAAAACTTGTGAATTAATTAGCAAAAAGTTTTTAAAATCCAATTCACCCCCTCTTGGGTTTGTACCTCGGTTTATAGAATATAAAGTGTCGAATAACTTTATAATTTAAATATACTATCTTATGTGTGTATTTCTCCAACAACTACACTAATTTTATTATAGATGATCTCATCTCCTATTTGGTTTCCTTGTTGAGTAGTGTAACAGCATCCATAGCATCACATGTAACTCTCACCATATTAACAAAGTGGTATTTATTTAATTGAAAAGCGAATTGAATCATTGTTAATACTAATTAAATATATGTAACTTTATTGAAGTGGCATAAATTGACAAGTTGGACATATGATTAACGTTAAAGGTCTGACCTACCTAAGAATTGGTTTTGCCAAAGAGTTTGCCTTACATGAAAAGTGTCGAATATAAAAGTTATGCTATGTGATTCTTTTCTATGATAAGCATGCAATTGTTAATGTATTGTAATCCCTTTTGACCTAGTGATTACCTTCGAGCTCCATAAAAGAAGCCCTGGTTCAATCTCCCTCTCTGTCAATTAACAAAAATACTCAATTGTTTATCTTTTATTCTCATGATTCATGAACATATCTTTTGACCTAATATGGAACTTTTTTTTTTCTATCTGCAAATGTAGATTGAAAGTGATTGTTTTCGATACCCTTTTTTTTTATTATTTCTGAACAACAAAGGATCAAAATTTTATTAATATGAGGATCAATAAAAAGAATTGTATATCCCACACATCTGACAAAAAACACATGTTAAAAACTATCCACTTGTAATTTGAAACAAGAATTCTAACACTAGTGAAACAAGCCCACACATCTGACAAAAAACACATGTGAAAAACTGTCCACTTGTAATTTGAAATAAGAATTCTAACACTAGTGAAACAAGCCCACATACTCACTATTCAACACTCCAAGCAGCAGAGGAATTCACATAATCCATCCAAGTACAACTTCACAACCTATACTAAATACAAAAAAAAACAATAGTAACTAAGATCTAACATGTAAGAAATTAACTATATAAGACCCAAAAAAAAATTTCACACATCTTAACTCTCCACACTAGAGCGTCAATCATCCCTCCAGGATGCTAATAATTTGCCAATATCCAACCATAGACAAACCTTACAACCCTTTATGAAAACCACAACAACTATTATAAAACGTTATCGTGTCAAAAGGTTTACAAAGAAAGTTTTCTGCAACACCATAACTAGAACCTCATCCCTTTAAGACAATGTCACAAATAACAAGACATCATACTTTAAGGGTCTGTTTGGTTGGGGGTACTAAAGTGGGATTGAACTAATTAGTCCCATATGAATAGTTTATCCCATATTTGGTTGTAACGATTCACTATTCATGTGGGATTAGGATGGGATAAGACAAATCTTAATCCCACCATTTTCGTCCCACCTTTTCCTATTGGATAGACGTAATCCCATTTCTTTAGGACTAATTTTTTTTCTTTTTCAATTTTGACAATGGTAACCCTCTCATCATCATCATCATCATCATCATCATCTTTTTCTTTTTCTTCTTCTTACCTTCCTTCATCTGAGCAGATCTACAGTGCAACTAATCATGCAATGTAGATCTACAGATCTGGGCTGCCTGTTGACGGTAACTGTCCACCGTGCCACCATCTCCATCGTTGAGCCACCAATTTCATCGTTGTGCCACCATCTGTAACCTATGGTTGCTTTTTAGTAAGGATCTATTCTTTAAGAGTTTTAACCATCTCCTCTATAGAGATTTATGTTTGCCTTTGATGAACGATATGGTGTACTATAGTGCACAATAAAAGAAAAAGAAGCACATCTATTCTCCCAAGTTGTTTGTTAACGGTATTTTTGTGTCATGGCATTGAAGCTTTGTAAGGGTAATGATTGGTTTGTTGGAAATAATGAAAACTCATATAAAAAATTTCATTAGTCATAGTTCTTGATGCTTGTTGATGGTGGTGGCTTATGTTTTCAATGAAGGAGTTCTGGATTTTAGATGTTAGAAACTTTTAGGGTTTGTCGAAAAATTGAGATTAATTTGGGATGATGAATAGTAAAAGGTAGTATTGTCTCTTGACTTGTTATTTTATTTTAATACCAATTAGCCAATCCTATAAACCAAACATAAGATTAAGATAGTCCCATTTTAATCTTATCTCAATATAATCTCAATCTTATCCCACTAGAATCATGTACGTGAACCAAATAGACCATGGATACTCACCACTCATCACATCAAGAGGCTACAAAATTATCATAAACCATTTACATCAATTTTATTCATAAAACAATATTGGACATTGAGTACATTATAGGTTTAACTAGAAACTAACCACCACTGTCATCAAATAGTAAATATCATAGCCATGTTTGCCAAACACCTATTATAGAAAGAGAAAAAATTGGAATTCCGATCTTTCGATAGCAATCATTGCAATTTGATATGATGAATAGTAAAAGGTAGTATAGTTTGTCGAAAACTTTTTAGGGTTTGTCGAAAAATTAAGATTAATTTGGGATGATATGATTTCTTGACTTGTTATCTTACTTTAATACCAATTAGCCAATCCTATAAACTAAACATAAGATTGTGATAGTCCCACTTTAATATTTTATAATCTTATCTTAATATATTCTCAATCTTATCCCACTAAAATCTTGTCTGTGAACCAAATAGACAATCTATTCTCATCACTCATCACATCCAGAGGCTAAAAAATTATCATCAACCATTTACGTCAATTTTATTAATAAAAAATATTGGACATTGAGTGCATTGTAGGTTCAACTAGTATCTAACCACTACTGTCATCAAATAGCAAATATCATAGCCATGTCTGCCAACACCTTTTATAGAAAGAGAAAAAAATTGGAATTCTGATCTTTCGATAGAAATCATTGCAATTTGGTCTTCTATCTCCATAAATCATCCTCAACAAGCTCCATGAGACTTGGTGATTAAATCCCAACCTAATTAACCCACCTCTTAGGCCCAAACAACACCAACAAATACAAATCATAAACTTCCATTTAAAGCCATGAATCACATCTAAACAAAAAGAAGAATACCAAAAGTAATATGGAAAAAAACAACATGGAACTCGACATTATTCTTAAGATCAATAATCATAGCAACTACAATAATCAGAAGGACTACACTTTCAAACAGAAAAATAAAAATTAAATGAAACAAAACAAAAAATTTCAATCAACTATTGCATAAAAATGCCTAAAACATATCATAAGTTCTATCTTATAATCTATAAAATCCTAGAGAGCTTTAGAAAAGCAATAGAAAACATCATGTGCAAACTAAAACTAACAGCAAGTCTACTTTTCAGTTGGACTCTTGATTGTTACAACAAACTGCTTAAGCCAATAATGTCTAATACACAACTCATTAACGCATCGGTTGGTATTTGTCTAAGGATTAAACCGATTAAGAGTTCAGCATCAGGTCCTGGCTGTGTGCCGTGGCCCAGCCTTGGGCGCCGCAGCCTCCAGCAAGTCCAAGACTCCTTCCCTCTAGGCCTCACCATGGCCCAGCCCATCCAAGCCTCAAAACGAAGCACTGAGCCTCAACACGGCCTGTTCCAAGCCTCAGCACGAGGCACACCTAACTCATTTGAATAAGTACTTTGAGATGGTGCGTGGGACTTGGTTAAAACGCACAGGATTGTATAGACTCTTAGAGAACCATGGGTCTTTGGTTCTTGAGATCTAAGAGTTGAGATTGATCTTAAAGATTGGATGAGGTAGTCATTACTCTATATAAAGGGTCTTCTAACAACAAATGAAGACAATCATCTTAACAAGAGTGAATGATATATGAATGTGTGTGAAATAGAACACATGGTGTGTGAGAGTGCAAACACACTAAACACAAGAGAGACTCATTCAAGAGAGGCTGGTTCTTTAGAGAGAGAGTAGTATAGATTGGGGATTCAAGGGCTTTGTAATTGAAATTTTCTTGGGGAAAATTCCAGGGAAACACTAGCCCTTATCACTTTCTTTTTCTCTTCTTTTGTTCTTCAAGAACTTGAGGATTCTTGAAGAGATATTGCTGAAATTGTAAGAACTCCATTGATTTAATGCAGAGAGCTCGGAGGAGCTCATAGGGAAGTAGGCACATTGTCGAACCTCGACAACAATTGCTTGTGTTTTTTCTTTGATTGGTTTGATTCCTGTTTTATTTTGATTTTATTATAAGTCATTCTAGACTTGGGTGTTTGGAAAGATCACAACTTGGGATTCCACAATAAGGTGATTTTCCAACAGCATTTAAACTATTTATTGATCCATAAACTATACAGTCTCCAACCTAAGCCCCGCAAATCTAAGAGACCCACACTTTAAGGATTTATTCTATGTACACCTACTTTAGCCAATGTGTTAGCCATCATATTCACTTCATTAGTATCATCTCAATAACCACACTCCTCATCACAGTTAGTAGATTACTAGTCTCATTATTTGTACTATTATACCATCTTGGTTTCTCAACATCAATTCTCAACCATGACCTTGACTTTGTCGAGTCTGATTCAATGATCAAGCTTGCATTTCTAAACCAGCTAGATTTATGATTCTGTGCATAGTCTCCTTGATAGAAACCAGCTCTGCAAAATTTGAGTCTACTACACCACCACTTTTAGAGAAAACAACTATTACATGTCCTATATAATCGTGTAATACCCCACCTATTCTAGTAGGCCCTGGTTTTCCTAATGTAAACCCATACACATAGAACTTGTGTTTATATCACTACTTGGAAATCTCCATTTGACATCTACTCTAACCTTCTTTTTTGTTGTTTTGAAAGTAATATTTATCATATATTAGGAAATATTAGAAATTGATAAACAACTCAGATCAATTTCCTATATCCATTTTACCCATTAAGCAAATCTAACTTGAATGAGCTCCAGGATTTCACAACTATCAAACCTTTTATTTTGAAAACCACCTCATTGAGGAAAATCCAAATTGACCAAATTGTCATATTGAAAAGCATGATCTAAGTATCAAAGCATAAACCGGGAAATTGAATGAATAAATTGTGGACACAAACTGGTGTTAACCATTTCACATTCCACAAAGATAAAATTGAAACCCAAATGAACCAAACGACTTTTCAATCAAGAAACAAATGTTTAACTTTTATCCTAGCTTCCAAGCATATTGGACATGTGTTTGCTGTAGATTGGATAAATTTTCTCTTTTCTAATTCATCTCTAACACCAATTCTACTTACAACATTTGTCAAACAATTTTTTATTTTGGAGGTGCCAAATCTTGCCAAACTCTTGATTCGAAGTTCAACTCTTTGTATTTTCAATACTATCTACCTTACGTTGGCTTTGAGTTTTTATTAATGTTTTTGTGAATCCAAAGTTATTAAAGGTTATTAGCATGGTTAGGTGATTTTGATTGGTGTGTTTTTGTGCGGTTGAGATTTTGAATTATGTATACATTCATACATGCATTATGATATGACATTAGCATAGACATTAGATATGGGTAGTCTTAATTCTTACTCTAGAAATGTTCACCTTGTTTAGATTGTGGTGTGTGCAAAAAGAAGACACCCAAGTTCTTTAATTTGCACTGTTGTTAGCTCTTGTCGAGGTGAGTGATTCTCTACACGTATCATGTAGTTACTATCCATTTTCTCTGTTTTGAGGTTATATTATATCATAAGTATACGCTTATGTTGAGTATGGATAATTTAATAAATCGATTTGTTATGTTGTGATGAGAAATTGATAATTTAAACCAGTTTTGAAATTATCTCAGAATTCCATGATTTATGGAAATATAAAGACTTATTATGCTTTGCTTGAAAATTTGTTTGTGGTAAATGAGAAAGTTTAAGTTTCATCTAAGTTTTATAAGCTTTCAAAAAAAAAAAATGGGTATGGTTGGAAATGTGATGGAAACATTGCTCATTGAATGGCGTGTTTGAGATTTGTTACCCATTGAGAGATGCGTTTGAGATTTTTTGCTCATTGAGGGACGTGTTTGAGATTGTTGGCCATTGAGGGGCGTTTTTGAGATGATTTTCCACTGAGGGATACGAGTATGAGAGAATGCATCATATGTAATGAAAAATGTGATAAAACCCCGGGTAGCGCGGTATATAAATAAGCATGAAATGTGATTGGTTTAGTAAGAGGCGATATATTGTGATTGGCCCAATGAGGGGTGTATGATGTGATTGGACTAATGAGGGGTATGTGATATGTGGCTTACCCAATGAGGGGCATGGTGTATGTTTGACCCTTAATTTTATGTTTTGTTATCATTAGATTTTATTTGTGTATATAAAAGAGAAATTACTTGTGTTGGGTGATTGCTTGGTTTAAAAGAGTTTTGTGAGATGTTTTATAACAGTTGAACTATTGTTTACCTCAAAGTATGATTGGCAAAATTTGATTTTTTTAGTAAAGTAACTCTCATACTAATAGGTATGTATATATGATTATATGATACATGTAGAGGATTTGTAGATGTAGTTTTATCTGGGAAAATTACCCTTATCTCACTAGGCTGTATAGCTTACCCCCTATTTTATATTATAGTGGTGGTTATACGTTATAGTTCCCATCTACTCTTATGGTCACTTATACGTGATTAGTTTGATTTTGGCATCTTGCATCCTCAGATAGTCTATCTTCTACTTGTGACTTTCCATTCCAAAAATTTCATCTTAGATTTTCTTTTATCTCTTATAATTGAATTTCGTTTTTGAGAAGATCTAAGTCTTGTAATTTATTTGAAAATAAGTTAATATTATTGCTATCACCCACCGGAGAAAGTTTTAATTTACGGATGAGTATTTAATTGAGATGGTTTGATGCTTGTGATGAGTTGTGGAATTAAGTGATATTGTTCTTTAGTTACGGGTCGTTATATTTTTAGTATCAAAGTCAGGTTTGAAGTTCTATAGCCTCTTTATGTTCTGAGATCTGTTGATTATGAAGTTTGCTAGCTTAAGGGAACTATTTATCAGTATCTCTATACCTTGCTCACCCTTATACCATACATTAGTTAGATCAATCATCATGACGTGAGGTAAACAAGACCCATTGAGGAACACTGATAATTACCTCTCTCAGATTTAAAACCACTAGAGTTTCACATGCATAAATGCTCCTATGCAATCCCTCAAGGTCATCAAGTCTGTGAAAATCGATATTTAGATGCTCGACTATGCCCTCTTTAACATCACAAATCCAACTTTCAAGCCAAAAAATATCGCAATTTACCCTATATATAATTTGGAATTTCCAAATATGTGCTTTTACATGGCGAAAAATAAAATTTTCCATAGAATCCACCTTAAGTTAATTATAATCAAGAAACTCTGGGTAATCAAAGTCCAAGTGTAACAAAAATTCCCAAACTCTTTTCCATGAGGTGACTAACATGTTGGTCCTAACAATATTTTTTGTTGAAAGGAACAAGAGAATATGAGAATGAATAGATATATGTAACTCACTTATCCTATCCTTCAAACTACATTTTTATAAATGGTCAAGCTTTCAATATCATTGGTTTCTGTTAACATCCATAAAATCAACTAATAATCTATTCATTTTTAAAGGCAATAAATTATTTTTTTATAGTAAAAATAATTAAAATTATCCAAATGCTATGATTTTTTTTGCGAGCTCTAGTATACAAAAGAAATTAAAAAAAAAACACGAAGTCTTTCAAGACTTTATGAAACATTTAGTAAACAAGCCAAAATTGAACACGTCATAGCCAACAACAATTATAACTAAGAACATTTTGGAGGATATAAAAGAAGTATGTAAACCCCATCAAATAAATAAAATCAAGACTCTATTTAATTTGAACTAGAAACTATACACTGCAACACAAAACTGATAGGTAGATTTTAATGGAGTTGCAAAATACATTTAAGATTCGAAACCAAAGAGGCTATAAAGAAATGTAGCAAAAAATAAAAAATAAAATATAATTTAAGTGTCAAACAAAGGGTTTACATAGAGTTGGTGCTCTCTGTCAAGTTGGGTCCTCGGGGATGCTAGCATTGAGTTCTTGTTCTTTTGAGTTTGTGGTCTTCGCTTCCTCTTCATATACCTCACATTCGTTGCCCAACAAGATGTCAAATTATTATTCATGGAAGCAATGTTTTATGGATAAGAGATTTCTATCATTGGCCACCCGAAACAATTTTGCATCCTCTTGTGTCTCTTTTGAAGCTTAAAAATTGATCTATAATGTGAGACTCGTCATTAATTTGTAGCACAACATATTATATGAACTATTACTTTCTTCAATATTTGAGATTTCTCAATAAAGTACCTCACTAGATCCAACTCCTTACCCACATCTCCGCCTATTGGTAGTTAAATATAGGGATAAATACCTTTCCCCCTCAAGGTTTGGCCTAATGTACACTTACCTCCTCGTAGTTTTAGAAAAAAACACTTATCCCTTTTGTCTTATTCATACCTTTGATTTTACGATATACTTAAGTCATTGCCGTCAATAAATCTATTAGTCAACCATTTAAAATTGATCAATCAGAGTGACATGTCAACTTTATATTAGTTTAAATCGAAAATACCCTTCTTGTACTTTTATAAAATAATATTTAAATATTCTAAAACACATACACTCTTTACTTCTTTTTCCCATTTTCGATCGGTCAAATATTTTTTTTTTTGTAAAATCTAAAATTCATTTCTTCCTTAACAACGATCGAACCCATACTAATTTTTAAACAAAATTTAAATCAAATAAAAATAATATTGTTCATGCCTCATCTCTAGCACTCTCATATATGATCTCTCAACTTTAAAACCCCATCTCGCTGCAATGCTAAACGCACTTCACTCTTTTTTCTCTCTCTTCATCCTAAAAACTAAATTGCAAAATCAAAAAATGAGTTTGATTTCTGGTTTTGAAAACTAAGAATCTGGCGGTCTTAGAGGGCCATGTGCCGATGTTCGTAGGGGACGAGACGGAGTGATTCGTTATGAGTGCCAAGCTACTTAACCATCTGGTCTTCATTGGGCTATTCAACAAGCCAGCTCAGGAGTATGTGTAACGACCCATGCTGGGTTGGCCACCCCCGAAACGATGTCATCACATTTTGAGAATCCCAGCACGACACATATATGCAACAATAAAATCAATAACATCAAAAGAAAATTTTTACCTCAATCCAATCTTTAAACATTCTATAAGACGTAAAATGCATGAATAATTACAATTAATTTTTTCATTATATTTAACTCATTAGTCTGAGGATGATGACACACACGTGGCTTACAGAAAATAATTTCTTCTGAACTTCCACTCACCAAACTATTTGTCAAACCTGCTACCTAAAAATCATTGTACAATGAGGAGTGAGCTTCACAAGCTCAATGAATTAAATTTACTAAAAGTACTCATTTGTATAAATAATCTTTTAATATTTAAATCAATTTATATCTCCTACACTTGATACTAGCACTATACTATCACTACCCAAGTCAAAACATTCATTCTCTATCATTCTCTTCCTCTTATTTATTGGTTCACTTCAATACCATCAATTATTTCATAATTTCCTCGCAATGAGGTTCACATCATAAATCTACCATTTAGATAGTTCTTATCACCATAACAATAACACACCACACCTCAGCATTTCAATCATCTTATAATCATAATTGTCTCTTTTTGTGAGACTTAATCATCTATAATTATATTCACAATAATACACCACACCTCAGCATTTCAATAATCTTATCATCATAACTGTCTCTTTCTGTGAGACTTAATCATCTATAATTAAATTCACAATTAATACATCACACATCAATATTTCAAAAATGCCAGCAATAATTAAAACAGATGCAATACATGAATGATTATGATGGGAACATCTTCCCACTTGTCGACATGTTGTTATTATCTTAGACCGGCTACCTTCCCGGTTCTTTTATTCTCATAAGACTGACTGCCTTCCCGGTCATTTCATTTTTATTAGACTGGCTACCTTCCCGGTTCCTTCATTTTCATTAGACCGACTGCCTTCCCGGTTCTTTCATTTTTTATTAGACCGATTGCCTTCCTGGTTCTTTTCATTTCATTTAATGTATATGCAGATGAATAATGATATTAAATCTGCATATAAAAAATAATATAAAAACAATATATAAATTCAAAATACTTAAATTGACTATCATGCTTATTCTCAAATTTATATAACAAAAATTCCACTAAATTCCTCTCATCCCAAATCACATCAAATAATCCTTTAAAGCTTGCCAACATCCACTAAAATTCATCTCGAATCACATCAACTCATCCATCAAAACTTATCAAGATCCACTAAAATTTATCTCATCATAATTCGTATTAAAACCTCAATATAACTCATCAAGAATTTTACTTATCATTTTTATTATTAAATTAACTTATTATTCCCAAAAATATTATTTCTCTCCTAATAATTTTCTACGTGTCCAAACTTCATATCATAATTATCAACCAAATCTTTATCTATCATCACAACATAAGCTAATAATTTATTTTAATATTATCATTAAATTTTTTATTTTTATTTAGACTACTTAAAGTAAATCCAACTCACCATGTAGCTCTTAAAGATACCCGTAGATCACTTCCTTACCTTTCCCCTTTTTCTCATAAATTCTTCTGGTTGTAGATCGTTAATACCTGACATCATATTTATATAATTTTTTTAATTTATTCTTCACTTTGATATAAACCACACACTTTTAAAATTCCCACTTTGACTTCCTGGGAATTTCATAGATGTCAGAAATTCAAAAATAAACACTATATTATTACCTTATATTTTTTTGATAGCTTTTCCTGATTCTCTATGCAATTCCGTGGAAAATCCCTTCAAAATTTTGCTCTTTCAACATTTCTTTAAGCTCCCAAATGTTTTAAGAAGATAGAAAACTTTGAAGGAACTAAATGAAATTTGTTAAGCTTAGCGTTTACATCTGATGCCTATATATACACGGTTTCAGTTTCAGCCATTCTCCCAAATTCTCAAACGGCCAGAAAAATATTACATTCAGTGGCCCACTCCCTAATTATGATGCTAACAGAAAACAATGCACATTTATGGCCATTATTATGGTCATAAATGGCCAGCTGAATTTTGAAAACGAAATGGCAACAGTGCTGCCTGCTTCAATTTTTTTTATATATTTTTTCTTTACTTTTTGACTTTACTTTTATTATGTTATTTTTTTCTTTTCTATCTTCTGGGACGTTTACGTCCCAGATTTTTCCCTCTTTTTTATTATTTTTTTTAAATTTTTTTAATTCTTTCTTTCAGAATTCCTTTATTCAAATACCACTAAACCCTTCACATAGATTTTTGTTTTTAATTCCATGTCATATTTATTAAATTACTTCTTTATCCTTACTTTACAAATACAGGTATTACAATTCTACCCACCTTACAAAAATTTAATCCCCGAAATTTCCTTATCTAATTCAAGAAACAAAAGTGAATAACACTTCTTCTTAATTGTCTCAGGCTTTCACGTGATCTCTTCAACATCCTTATTCTGCCACAGAACTTGAACTAATGAAATTATTATATTACACAAGACTTGTTTTTTTTTTTTGTCTAAAATTCTCACTAGTACTTGTATATAAGTCCAATCCTTCTGAATTTCTACAGCTTAGCTCGAAATATCATGTAAACACTTTCTTAAAAAGTGAAACATGAAACACACTATATAAAAGTTTTAATTTTGAAGGCAAATCCAAACGATATGCTACTAGTCAAATTCTCTCAATCACCTTATATTGTTCCACCAATCTCGGGCTCAACTTTCTCTTCTTTTTAAGTCTCAACACACCCTTTCAAAGAGATAACTTTAAAAATACCTAATCACCAACTTGAAATTTAAGAGGTCTTCTCTGTGCTGCTTTATGGTTCTCTATAACTAATTTGATCCTCTTAGATGTTAACTTAATAATTTATGAACTAAATATCTTTCTTTCTCCAACTTCTTCCCAGCATTTAGGAGTTTTACACCTCCTACCAAACAATACCTCAATCGGTGTCATCCCAATATTAGTTTGATATTGATTATTATCAGCAATTTCAATCGATGACATGTAAGTATTCCAAACTTATTGAAAACTCATCACATTTACCCTTAACATATTTTCTAGTATTCTAGAAATCCTTCTTGTTTGAGCATGAAAAATTATATTAAATTACAACTGTGTATCCGTGACTTTTTGAAAGCCTCTCCAAAACCAAGATGTAAATCTAGCATCTTTATTTGACACTATGCTAAATGGTACTCCATATAACCTCACAATCTCAGCTACATCCCTCTTCAATCCTGACCATCAGAATTTCTGTCTCAATCCTCTATACTTCTTATTGTTACTTAGTTGCACCGAATCTATATTATCTTGTACCTTTTTCATTATCCCCTCTCTTAACTTTGCATTATTTGGCACACAATCTCTAAGTTCCAATACTAAAATACTCTCACTTCAATTTTGAACTCATATTACTTTCTAGTAAGCACTCAATGCTTAATCTTTTTTTTTCTATCTCTTTATCTCTACCTTGCATTTCTAAAACATTTAATTATGGATGACTGTACAACCATATTTATTAACCATGATCATCTGTCAATGATATTCAACTTCATTCTTCTTTCTCTTGAATTTATCATAAATTTCATATAAAGACTCCCAATAGCAGTTAAATTTCTTGTAGGCTTTCTACTCAATATATCAGCTATCACCTTCACATTTTCTAGATGTTAGTGAATGGTACAATCATCGTTACTGTTGTGAGTTTTAAATTACTTGCAAGCGCACGAGTCGTTTGCAATATAGTGTGTGCAAGTGCGAGGTCGAATCCACAGGGAATTGCGTTGTGAAAATATATTTTTAATCTAAACTAACTTTATCTTAACCTAGTTCCGAATTGTGAATGATATTGCAAAAGAAATATAAACTAAACTAAGTTGATTTAAAAACTAATAATAAAAAGCACTAAGGTTTCCGAATCCACCCCACCAAATTTTAAGCATATATGTTCTAAAAATATAGCCTATCAAAACATTCCATGAATCCAACTATAAGACAAAAAACAAAGAATATCTCAACTAAACCAAAAGCATCCAATGTATCCGCTCTTAACAAATCACAAAGAAAATCCAATTTAATCGAAAAGCATTCAATGTATCCATCAGATGAAACACAAGGAATATCCAACAGACAATTTAAACTCAATCAATTATAAGATTAACTCAAATAATTGACAGAACATTTATACTAAAAATTGTCAGATTTGTACAAGCAAATCTGAACTACTACGCCAAACAACGGTGGGGCTTCATCTTCAACCTTAGCTGAAGAGTCTAGCCACTCATAACTATGAAACTAAAATTTATAATAAAAATGATAAACATTTAAAATAATACAACTAAATGAAAAAAAATAAATAAACAACTTTACATGGGAGAAATTACACTCACTGATGGGCGGTGCTTTCCCTCGTGGTAGCAATGCCTTCGGGATCCACCAGAATGCTAGCGGACGTCCACCGGTAAACACCAAAGTGGCTCAGGAATTGTACACTGAATGATGAAGTGGAGTGGGTCTTATATAGGCAAATACCACGAGTGCAATGTGTTTCCAATCCGATGTGGGATGTGGGATATAGAAATGTATTTCCAACCGATGTGAGATGTGGGATTTAAGTCTTCACATGCCCTTCAAAACTTCTGTTCACGCTGAAATCCCGCACAGCCCGCACAGCCTGACCTTTGTCTACTAAAACGGTCATAACTTTCTGTAGAAAAATCATTTTTACGAGCTGTAAAATTCTCCAGAAAATAGACTTCTGGATCTTTCTAAGCATATATGGCTCATATCCTGGTTCTTCTTGAATCAATACAGTTTAATTTTCAAAGATGATTGATCTGTACGGGAAATTTTGGCAATTTTAGTGAAACTCCTTTCCCAGTGCTTGTAAACCTAAAAAACAATGAAAACAACTCAAAGTAACAAATTCCTAAGCTAACAAATGTAAATTAAGTGGCCAAAATATGCAATATTTTTCACTCATCAAATACCCCCAAACTTACATTTTGCTAGTCCCTTAGCAAAACAAAATAAAAAACTAAATGAACAACAAAGATTATAAAGATAAGTTCAGTATTCATGGTATCCAAAAATTTAAGGAGCATTCAAAATCATAAGACTCATTCATGAGCAAGCTTAAATAAGTCAAACCCATCTTCACAATGAATAAGAATTTAAAACTTAATTACTTACAAGAGGCATTGTAAGACATCACAAGCTTGAATCAGTGTAAAGTGAATTATCATATACAAATGAGGTTTCCAAATAACTTCAATGTACAAGGTATTCAAATCTCAAGATCCACAGAATTTCTTGTCGAAAAGAACAATGAAGGCATAGTTTTTTTTTTTTTTAACATAAGACTCTGCTATGTTTAGTTCCCTTAAGCTTTCTAATTAACCCATGTAACGAGTGTTGAGTCAATGACTCCCAAACCAGATGGTTTTAGGGCATTAGGTGTAAAGACACCCCTAAGGACTTACTAACTCGAGTCAAAAAGGCTACAAAATTAAATCGGCCTTAATACTACCAAGCAAAATTCCACCTTTTGATGTGAACACTCACAGCTTACTGAGGCAAGAGGTCCAGTTACTCAGCGGAAAGTTTCGCAATGATCATTATGAATAAAATCCTCACCTTTTGACGTGAACACTCACTGCTTATTGAGGCAAGAGGTCCAGTTACTCAGTGGAAAGTTTATTGATGATAGTCATTATAAATATTAGTAGTATTAGTTTTTTTTTATTTTTTATTTTTTATATATATGCCCAAGTGTTTATCCAACAAGTCATCCGGTTTCAGTTAAGACAAGGAAACGTATACATTCAACTCACTTGTCATACCTCACACAAATATGTGCTGATATGCTCGTGTTAGATTAGATCAAACATATGAATTCTCGAAAATGCCTAAAGTAAGTAACTAAAGTTTAAACTCTATCATCAGATCATGTGTTCAAAGTTTTAAACTCACCAATGAAATCACATCACAATTTTTCAGAACAACCAAATTTTTTAGACGAACATGAACATGCATTTATCTTTACGACAAAAAGATAAAAAATTAGGACAAAGTGTGTGATGTGTCTTCCATACCCCCAAACTTAAATTACACATTGACCCCAATGTGTGCTAATATGGAAAGAGCTGACCTGAGATATGGAGAACTATCTGGACTGGTATGGCTCATAGCATACCCCCAAACTTGAACTAAAGTACGCATTGTCCCTGAAAAATAAAAAAACTGGAAAACAAAAAATACTGGAAACAAACATTAATCATAAAAATGCGAAATAATAAATAAACAGAAAAGATAAGCTGTGGAGTGCCTCCCATGAGCGCTAAGTTTAACGTATTCAGCCAAACCCAACATTAGTAAACATGCCTAACTAAGCACTCCACCATCTGATCAATAAATAAGAATGGAAAATGATCAGGCCTAGTGGCAGCATTCAATTTACGGTAGTCTAGACACTTTCTCCATCTTAACTGCACTCGAGTTGGAACCAACTCGTCGTCTTTATTTACTACCGTCAATTCAGCATGTTTGAGCACGACTTTAATCAGGCTCACCCCCTTGCTATCAGAGATGGGATAAATGATCCCTGCCTCTAACAGCTTAATATCTTTTGCCCTCACAACCTCTTGCATAGCAGGGTTGAGCCTTCTTTGTGGCTCCCTCGATGGCTTGGCATTCTCCTCCAACTGTATCGTGTGTATTACCAACGAGGGGTTGATTCCCTTGACATCCTCAATAGTCCAACCTATAGCTTCTTTATGCTGTCTTAAGACGTCCAATAATTTCTCCTCTGGAGCATCACCCAAATCTAAAGCTATAATTATAGGCAAAGAATCTGCTGGACCTAGGTCCTTATACTTAAGATTGTCCGATAAAGGCTTAAGTTCCTTCTTGGGGGGTTCAGGTGTTGTTGTTTCCTCCGTCTCACTGATCTTTAGAGGAGCAGACTCCAAAGTAGCATTTGCTTGCTCAAACAACTTATCTAAGCCCAAATCCTCTTCAAATTGAGCAAAGCATGCCTCCAGGGGGTCCTCAATACGTGATTCATCCATAGTCTCCTCTGTCTCACTGCTCTTCTGAGGATCAGACTCCAAAATGGCATTCACTTCCTCGAGTAACTTATCTAAGTCCAAGTCCTCTCCAAGTGAGTAAAGCATGCCTCCAGGGGATCCTCAAACTCCTCTACTTTCTTGGGCACTTGTAATCTCTCAGGGTAAGGTGCTTTAGGTAAAAATGACCTAGGGAGATCCTTAATGATAGGTGTGGCTGTAGATGGCTCAGCATCTCTCTTTTCTTTGTTGCCACTTTCTTGCCCTTGTATAGGAGTTGATAAATTTCCCACCGCAAACTGTTCCTTTGGGTTAGGATCAAGTTGACTGGGGAACTTTCTTTCCTCTTCTTCACCCACATAACTTGCGATTTGATCAATTTGACTCTCTAGCTCGGCAATCTCTTGGGTATTTTCTATGGTTGCACTAATCACTTCACTCATAGATTGACTAGTCGTTTTCATGAAATCATTGAGAGCGTCCTCCAATGACTGTGAAACCGATGCTGGCGCTTGAATTGGAGCTTGGTAAGCGGGTGATGGTGCTGGATAGGCATAACTTGGTAATGGTGGAGGAAATTTGGGAGGGTATTGATTGTGAGCATGATAAGGGGCTCATCCCTGATTCATCAGTTGGTTCTGCTCCCATGAAAAATTAGAGTGGTTCCACTACCCTGGATTGTATGTTTCGGAGTAAAATCCATTTGATTCCCAACAACAGTCATTGAAAGCATTCATTTGTTCCATGGAGTACTCGGCACAAGCCGGCATTGATGGACAATTCTGTGCTAGATGCATGGGACTAGCACAGATGGAACAGCTATCAACATTGAATGTGTTAGTAGCATTGAGGGATGGGCCGGTCATTTTCATGTACTCCTTAATGGTGTCCTCTAAAGACTGTGAAACCGGCGCTGGATTCATCCACATAATTTTTTTTGTTTTTCTTGGATAACTAACTAGTAGAAAAATAAAATTAATTCAGACCAAAAATTTTCACAAACCAAACAATTCCCCCACAACGGCACCAAAAACTTGTTGTGAGTAAGCGCATGAGTTGTTTGCAATATAGTGTGTGCAAGTGCGAGGTCGAATCCACAGGGAATTACGGTGTGAAAATATATTTTTAATCTAAACTAACTTTATCTTAACCTAGTTCTAAATTGTGAATGATATTGCAAAAGAAATATAAACTAAACTAAGTTGATTTAAAAACTAATAATAAAAAGCACTAAGGTTTCCGAATCCACCCCACCAAAGTTTAAGCATATATGTTCTAAAAATATAGCCTATCAAAACATTCCATGAATCCAACTATAAGACAAAAAACAAAGAATATCCCAACTAAACCAAAAGTATCCAATGTATCCGCTCTTAACAAATCACAAAGGAAATCCAATTTAATCGAAAAACATTCAATGTATCCATCAGATGAAACACAAGGAATATCCAACAGACAATTTAAACTCAATCAATTATAAGATTAACTCAAATAATTGACAGAACATTTATACTAAAAATTATCAGATTTGTACAAGCAAATCTGAACTACTACACCAAACAACGGTGGGGCTTCATCTTCAACCTTAGCTGAAGAGTCTAACCACTCATAACTATGAAACTAAAATTCATAATAAAATGGATAAACATTTAAACTAATACAACTAAATGAAAAGAAATAAATAAACAACTTTACATGGGAGAAATTCCACTCGCTGACGGGCGGCGCTTCCCTCGTGGTAGTAATGCCTTCGGGATCCACCAGAATACTAGCGGACGTCCACCGGTAAACACCAAAGTGGCTCGAGAATTGTACACTGAATGATGAAGTGGAGTGGGTCTTATATAGGCAAATACCACGAGTGCAATGTGTTTCCAATCCGATGTGGCATGTGGGATATAGAAATGTGTTTCCAACCGATGTGAGATGTGGGATTTAAGTCTTCACATGCCCTTCAAAACTTCTGTTCACGCTGAAATCCCGCACAACCCGCACAGCCTAACCTTTGTCTACTAAAACGGCCATAACTTTCTGTAGAAAAATCATTTTTACGAGCCGTAAAATTCTCCAGAAAATAGACTTCTGGATCTTTCTAAGCATATACGGCTCATATCCTGGTTCTTCTTGAATCAATACAGTTTAATTTTCAAAGATGATTGATCTGTACGGGTAATTCTGGCAATTTTAGTGAAACTCCTTTCCCAGTGCTTGTAAACCTGAAAAACAATGAAAACAACTCAAAGTAACAAATTCCTAAGCTAATAAATGTAAATTAAGTAGCCAAAATATGCAACATTTTTCACTCAACAGTTACTAATCAACTTCATCTACCATCTCTGCCTCCTGTTCAACTCCCTCTGGGTAGGTAAGTATGTCCAACTTTTATACCCATAATTATCTCACAAGTGGCTCTATACAGATGATGTCTCCAATATCTAAAGTAAATACTATAACAGCCAACTTTAAGTCACGAATAGGGAAATTTCTTATCATGAATCCTCAATTGCCTAGAAGTATGGCCCACAACTTTCCTATATTACACATATCCCAATCATTGATGTGACATATCACAATCCACCACAAATCCTTCATCACCAGATGGAAACACCAATACTGGAGCTGTAGTTAATTTCTCCTTTAGTAATTGGAAAGTTTTTCTCATACTTCCCTTACCATACAAATCTCACATCTTTCTTGATCAATCTATTCAACAGTATTACATAAAAATTTCTGAAAGAATCTTCTATAATAACCTACAAATCCCATGGAGATTCTATTCTCAGTTACATTAGTTGGTTTCTCCTAACTTAGCATTATCTCTACCTTTTGTGGATCAACTGTTATGTCATTTTCGAATATTACAGGTTCCAAGAAAGTTATTTCATTCAACTAACATTCACACTTAGAGAACTTATATCATACAATCTCTTTCTCCTCAAAATCTCCAACAGAATTTCTAAATGTTTTACCTGCTCTTTCTTAGTCTTAAAATACACCAAAATGTTATCGATGAACACAACCACAAGATTATCAAGAAATGATTCAAACATTTTATTTATCCAGTCCATGAGTTTTTCTGGAACACTATTCAATCTATTTGTCATCACAAGAAACTTATGACTATAACATGTCCTAAAAACAATTTTAGACATTTCTCCATTCTCTATATTCAATTGGTGATAATTTGATCTCAAGTTTATCTTAGAAAACACTTTCACTCCTTACACTGCTTAAACCTTTTATTTATCCTAGGAAAATATATTTGTTCTTATTCAACTATCTGTAGTCTATACACACTCTTATCATTCCATGTTCCTTCTTCACTAACAACACCTGACTCTTCAAATATATTAGGTCAGATAAATTGTTTATCCACAAATTCTTAAAATGATACGTTCAACTTTCTCAATTTAGCTGACATCATTCTGTAAGGTGCTATTAAATATATGTGATGATCCTGGTATCACATCAATAGAAAATTTAATCTCCCTACTTGGAGGTAACCTAGGCAACTCATCAAGAAATTATATTAGAATAATCTTTCACCACTAAGATTTATTCTAACTTCCTATCTTCCTTTCTATGATCCATTATGTATGCTAGATACTCCTCACAACCTTTCTTCAATCATCTCCTAGTGGTCAGAGAAAAATATGATAGTTTGAGAGTATTTTATGTTCTCTCTGAAAGTTAAACTTTTTATGTCCTTATTTTGAACACTATCTTTTTTCCTGGAACAATCAATCCAAGCGTAATACGTTGACAATCGATTCATTCTCAACATTAAATGAAATTATATATTCAAAGATAATAAATCTGCTTCAGCTTTTTCTATCACTGATACGAATCAAACAGCCTTTCTAAGCATTTATGATTATCACTCTATCTCTAGTGGGAACTTCAGTAGAAATATTTTGCACCCAAGGACTACTACATACTTCAATAAACTTCATATGAATACTTGATGCAAAAGAATGGGTTACATCAAGGTCAACCAACATTGACATGTCCACATTCTCCACACATAAAACATTTCAAATTTTGACAATTCTGAGATAACTATCTTATTTGAATATATCTATAACAAACTTTTATCTCTCAATCATATGTCAGATTACTATTTCCCTTTAATGGCATACTTACTTCCTCTGCCATGACTCCTAGTTCCCATAACCTGTCTCCTAAATCTAAGGGTCCCACCAATAGCATTCTGAGCTACAGAAGCAACAGATTCTACTTGCTTCTGACTCTGTACTTTAGTTCTTTGTAACAAGGAACGCCTCCTCTGAGTGGTTTCCCACCCTGCACACTCCTATTGGTGCCACCTCTGGGTTCCTCAAATCTAGACTTATTCCGCCAATTCCTCCTACCTCTAATTGCCATCACATCTTTCTCAATCTGAAGTGTTGTATCCACCAATCTGACATAATTCATATGCCTCATGTAAGATAGTTTTGATCAAATCTTACAACATAGATCATCTATGAACCTCTTACACTTATTCTCCTTTATGTTTACCATTTCTGATACCACCATTGACAAGGCCACAAATCTCCTATCATACTGAGCCACAGTCAAACCAATTCCCTCAAATAAATAAAATCTCTATCTTGTTGGGCTCTAAAGGTATATAGAAAGTATTTATTAAGAAAATATTCCTTAAATCTATTCTAGGTTAAGGGTTTATCAATATCTGTACTTACCTTGGGAAGAATATCTTTTCATCATTATAGGGCCTCTCTCTCTAACTTGAACATAGCAAAGATGACCATCTGCTTGTCAGTCATTGGTAAAATATCAAATAAATTTCTTTATATGTTTCTTCCAAAACTTAGGCTTAAAAGAATTTAAAGATCTTTTAAACAACACCGCATTCAACTTAACAATCTCTCTGCATAAACTCATTTTTTTCCCTTTTTAAACTTTCATCATTACTGGATTAAAAACCTCAAATAATGCCCTAGTCTGCTCATCAATTCTATGTTATAAGCTATTAACTCTATCATCTATTACATTCATTTTCTCATGAGTATGTGCAAGACCTTATCTTAGTTTATTTCTTTCAACTTCAGATTTTCTCACACCTTTACTAATATCAATTATATTACTAATATCAATCATACTATCAGCATGTTCATTTCTAGGAACCACAGATTCAAACTCAACCTCGACTTATCAAAATATTGTGGGCCTACCACGCCCTCTCAAATCAATAACTCTAACTTTAGCTCTAGCACATCCACGTGTCATCCTTAGACTGTTCATTATAATTTATTTTAATCTTTCATTTTCTTACTTTTAATGCAGTCTACAGAATCATAAAACCTAATGCTCTGATACCAAAATTGTAACGACCCATCCCGGGTTGGCCACCCCCGAAACAGTGTCATCACATTTTGAGAATCCTAGCACGACACATATATGCAACAATAAAATCAATAACATCAAAAGAAAATTTTTACCTCAATCCGATCTTTAAACATTCTATATGACGTAAAATGCATGAATAATTACAATTAATTTTTGCATTGTATTTAACTCATTAGTCTGAGGATGATGACACGCACGTGGCTTATAGAAAATAATTTCTTCTTAACTTCCACTCACCAAACTATTTGTCAAACCTGCTACCTGAAAATCATTGTACAATGAGGAGTGAGCTTCACAAGCTCAGTGAATTAAATTTACTAAAAGTACTCATTTGTATAAACAATCTTCAATATTTAAATCAATTTATATCTCCTACACTTGATACTAGCACTCTACTATCACTCCCATGTTATAACATCCATTCTCTTCCTCTTATTTATTGGTTCACCTCAATACCATCAATTATTTCATAATTTCCTCGCAATGAGGTTCACATAATAAGTCTACCATTTAGATAGTTCTTATCACCATAACAATAACACACCACATCTCAGCATTTCAATCATCTTATAATCATAACTGTCTCTTTCTGTGAGACTCAATCATCTATAATTATATTCACAATAATACACCACACCTCAGCATTTCAATAATCTTATCATCATAACTGTCTCTTTCTGTGAGACTTAATCATCTATAATTAAATTCACAATTAATACATCACACATCAATATTTCAAAAATGCTGGCAATAATTAAAACAGATGCAATGCATGAATGATTATGATGGGAACGTCTTCCCACCTGTCGACAGGTTGTTATTATCTTAGACGGGCTGCCTTCCTGGTTCTTTCATTCTCATTTAGACCGGTTGCTTTCCCGGTTCTTTCATTCTCATAACACTGGCTGCCTTCCCGGTCATTTCATTTTTATTAGACCGGTTACCTTCCCGGTTCTTTCATTTTCATTAGACCGGCTGCCTTCCCAGTTCTTTCATTTTTTATAAGACCGACTGCCTTCCTGGTTCTTTTCATTTCTTTTAATGCATATACAGATGAACAATGATATGAAATCTGCATATAAACAATAATATAAAAACAACATATAAATTCAAAATATTTAAATTGACTATCATGCTTATTCTCAAATTTATATAGCAAAAATTCCACTAAATTCCTCTCATCCCAAATCACATCAAATAATCCTTTAAAGCTTGCCAATATCCATTAAAATTCATCTCAAATCACATCAACTCATCCATCAAAACTTATCAAGATCCACTAAAATTCATCTCATCATAATTCGTATTAAAACTTCAATATAACTCATCAAGAGTTTCACTTATCATTTTTATTATTAAATCAACTTATTATTCCCAAAAACTTCATATCATAATTATCAACCAAATCTTTATCTATCATCACAACATAAGCTAATAATTTATTTTAATATTATCACTAAATTTTTCGTTTTTATTTAGACTACTTAAAGTAAATCCAACTCACAACGTAGCTCTTAAAGCTACCCGTGGATCACCTATTTACCTTTCCCATTTTTCTTAGAAATTCTATTGGTTGTAGATCGTCAATACCTGACATCATATTTATATAAATTTTTTAATTTATTCTTCACTTCAATATAAATCACACACTTTGAAAATTCTCACTTTGACTTCCTAGGAATTTCATAGATGTTAGAAATTCAAAAATAAACACTATGTTATTACTTTATATTTTTCTGATAGTTTTTCCTGATTCTCTATGCAATTCCATGGAAAACTCCTTTAAAATTTTGCTATTTCAACATTTCTTTGAGCTCCCAAATGTTTTAAGAAGATAGAAAACTTTGAAGGAACTAAATGAAATTTGTTAACCTTAACGTTTACACCTGATGCCTATATATACACGATTTCAGTTTCAGGCCTTCTCCCAAATTCTCAAACGGCCAGAAAAATATTATATTCAGTGGCCCCCTCCCTAATTATAATGCCAACAAAAAACAATGCACATTTATGACCATTATTATGGTCATAAATGGCCAGTTTAATTTTGAAAACGAAATGGTAGCAGTGCTGCCTGCTCCAATTTTTTTTTTTACTTTACTTTTCCTTTACTTTTTGACTTTACTTTTATTATATTATTTTTTTTTCTATCTTTTGGGACGTTTACATCCTAGAATTCTCCCTCTTTTTTATTATTTTTTAATTTTTTTGATTAAATTTTTTTAAATTTTTTTTCTTCTTTATTTTAGAATTCATTTATTCAAATACCACTAAACTTGTCACATAGATTTTTGTTTTTACTTCCATATCATATTTATTAAATTATTTTTTTATCATTACTTTACAAATACGGATATTACAGTATGGCTATGAGCAAAAAGGTGTGCTTAATATCCCTGAGAATTTAATTGTCGTGAAGGAGTTGCAAAAAATCTTTAGGGTTGATTTTTCCATTTTTTAATTGTTGTTCAGTGTAGAGTACTGAAGCAGCAGTGGAGAAATGAAAATTACTTTTCTTTTTTCCACTAAATTTATACTTTTTTTAATTGTTGCGTATGATCCCTAAGATTTTAATTGTGGAAAATAGAAAAGGAATTAAGGGAAAAAGTTTGGAATCTAAGCCGTCGAGATGCTACATTTTTTGGTTTGCTACTGAGAAAATTTAAGGAAGATGGAAAGTTTAACTGAGAAAATTTAAGGAAGATGGAAAGTTTATAGAAAGAAAATAGTGAATTAAGTAGATGTTTACCTTTTATTAACTGATTTTTCTTCATCTATACTTCATTTATGTATGGTTATCGAGAAAGATCGGGAAATTTCAGGATCTAAATTTCATCTATTGTTTCCATACAAAAAAAAAAAAAATCACCGGTTGTAAGATTGGTTAATCGCAAATCAAAATAAAAAATTTCAGATTTCAAACCCAAAAAACCTTTCTTAAACCAGTACTTCTTCTTCAAGCCAAATCTCAAAACCAAACCCAGATTTTTTATATTTAAAACCATATGACGAAATTCGTAGCAAAAAAATGCAATGATCGGAAGAAAAAGACAATTGGAAGAAGATGACGACGACTAAAAGTCTCACTGTTGGCATGAGATAACAAATAAGAGAGAACGTGCGTAGAAGTGTTTTAATAGTGGGCATTTTTGTTATTGTATCATCTCAGTTATAAATTAATAGAATTTGTTTGGTCAAAGGGTGTGACTGTCATTTCCAAAACTACAAATGAGTAAATGTACATTATGCCAAATCTCAAGGGAGAAAAGGTATTTATCTCTTAAATATATTTGAGACTTGATTGTAAACACGGAGGCACTCTTTGAAATTTAGGCCCCTAACTGTATGTAAAGAGCATCCAAAATGCCTGAAAAAAAATAATTGACTTTTAATAGGAAATCAATCTCATAAATAAAATCTCAATCAGATTACATACCACATAAGAAAACAAAACATGTCCAAAAATTAAATGAAATTAATGACAGATCAACCAAAGGATCTCAGCTTCACAATTAAAAAATAAGGATAAGACCCATTGAGAAACACTAAGGGTCTGTTTGGTACACGGACATGATTTTCATAGGATATGATTAGGATTAATATGGGATAGGATTATAGGGGACTAAAAGGTAATACCTTAATATTATGTTTGGTTTGTGAGATTTCTGAATTAGGACTATAGTAGGACAATAATTATAAAGACTATAATACCCTTGATATTTTTCATTTAAAAGGCAACAATTAGAAAAATCTCTAAAGATCTCCATATTTTTTTTCCTCTTCTTCTTACTCCACTTCTTTGTCTTCTTTTTCTATGATGAAATCATAAGAAACAAACAAAAATCTCCAAAGATGAAAAGATGAAGGACAAGAGGTTTATCCAAAGGCCTGACTACAAGAAGGAATCAAAGCAAATCAAGAGGGCCTTTTATTTCTTTTTCTTTTTTTCTTCTTCTTATTGGTGTGCAGATCTGTTTTTTTTTCTCTTATTCTTTTTATTGTACATATCTATTTTTTTCTTAACTTCTTTTTCTATTTGTTTCTCGAGAAAATACAATTTTTTTTTGGTTTTTTATTACGTTTTTGTTTCTCTTGATGCTCTTAAAAATTTTATTCTTAAAAAACAGATCTTCTTGTTGTTGTGCAAATCTCTTTTTTCTCTTCTTTTTTCCTATTTGTTTTCAGAGAAAATACAAATCTGTTTTTTTGTGTGTTTTTTATCACATTTTTTTCTTCTCTTCATGCTCGTAAATTTCTATGCTTCTACTTTTTCTCTTCTTCTTGTGCAGATTGTTTTTTTTTCCTTTTTCTTATTCTTTTGTTGTTTGTCTTTTGAGAAAATCTCTTGGAAATCACCTTGGAGATGCCCAAGTGGTGATTTTCCAAACGCCTAAGTCTAGAATGACTTGTAAAGATGAATCGGAAACAAAAACAGAAACAAAAATCAAAGAAAGGAAATGACACATCAATTGTTATCGAGGTTCAGCAATAGCCTACATCCCCGTGAGTTGCTTTGAACTCTCTGCACTAAATCAATGGTTCTTTACAAATACAGCAACCCTCTCTAAGAAACTCAAGTTCTTGAAGAACCAAAGAAGAAAAGAAAGAAAGTGATAAGAACTATTACAAAGCCCTCTATCCAATCTATGCTACTCTCTCTTTACAACCAGCCTCTCTTTTGAGATTTATTCTAGTGCCTCTTCTGTGTTTTGTGTCTTTGCACTCTCACACTTGCACTTGAATTCTCTTGCATGATGATCACTTCTGTTCGTTATCTCACAATTGTCTTCTTGTGTTGAGATTGAAGCTAGGTGACCCTCTATATAGTGCACCACTTCTTGAGCCAATCTTTGAAGTCAATCTCCACCCTTAGATCTTGAGGACCATTCAATCATAGCCCTTCATCAATCCTTAGTGATCTTGTGCATTTTGTTCATACATCCACGCACCTCTCAAGAGGTTGGAAAGACTAGTCTCAGTGTGCCTCGCGCTGCGGCCCAGAATAGGGTAAGCCGCCGCTCAAGCCAGGGCACACAAGCATCATGTTCAGGGCGCTGTGGCCTGGGGGAGGCTGAGCCGCGGGGTACACCTCCTCCAAGCTTCCTCCATGCTGTGCACTACGGCCTAGGAAGGCTAGGCTGCGGCCTGACCTGATGCTGTACTCCTTTGGCATGCTGTGCGCTGAGACGCACACTTTGTGTGCTGAGGTGCCAAGGTCTAATGAAGAACCTTTTCAAACCATGTTTAAACCTTAGACAAACACCAACAATCTCTACCTTTGTTTAAGCGATTAAACTCGAACCCATTATGCAGAGAACTCAGGATCTAAACTCATCTTGAGTCATCATATCAACCGACTCCAATCCTAAGTAGTCCAAGGCAATGATTGAACTTACTTAGAGGTAGAACCTTGGTGCCTAAATCTGCAGGATTTCCCTCCGTGGCTACCTTATCCACATGAATGCATCATTCCGTAATATTTTCCCGAATATCCATGTGCTCTGTCCTCTCATGGAACACCAGATTCTTACACAAGTGCAGCACACTTTGACTATCTGAATACACCACCACCTACTCTTTCAGGACCTTCAACTCTTTCATCAACCCTCTGCACCACATAGCCTCCTTAATGGCTTCCGTTGCCACTATGTACTCAGCCTTGGTTGTTGAGAGTGCTACCACCAGCTGCAATTGAGCCTTCCAACTTATACAACATCTGTTTAAGTTAAAGAAGTAGGAAGTAATTGATATTCTTTTATCCCGGTCTATTCCATAGTCCGAATCCGCATAACCCTTAAGATAGATGGACTTACCCCTCTTTTTATAAATCAGCCATTCTTCTAAGCTTCCTTTTAAGTACCTCAGCAACCACTTCATCCCAAGCCAATACTCATTTCTAGGATTACTCATAAACCTACTGAGGACACTTATTGCATGAGCAATATCAGGTCTAGTGCTTTCCATGGTGAATATAACTGAACTAACCGCACTAGAGTGAGGGACCTTTTCCATTTCCTTCTTCTCCACCTCCGATCTCAGACATTGATCACTGGAGAACTTGAAATGAGCAGCAAGGAGAACCTTCACTGGTTTGCTATCTTCCTTAGAGAACTTAGATATCATCTTCTCTATGTAGGAATTCTAAAAAATCTTCAATTTGTTTCTCTCCCTTTCCCGGATTATATTCATCCCAAGGATCTTCTGTGCATGGCTAAGATCCTTCATCTCAAATTCCAAACCGAGTTGAGACTTCAATTCTTCTATCCTCTCCCTGCTGTTCCTAACTAACAGCATATCATCAACATGGATGAGGATGATCACCACTTCCTTCACCTTGTGCCCCTTGTAATACAAGCACGAATCATAGTAGCTCCTCATGAAACCCAGGCTGGTTACAAAGGAATTGAACCTCTTATTCCATTACTGAGGTGATTGCTTCATGCCATAAAGAGATTTCTTCAATTTGCACACTAACTCTCCATGCCTTCCTTCCTCATAGCCTTCGGGTTGCCTCATGTAGATGGTCTCATCAAGCTCTCCATGCAAGAACGCTGTCTTCACATCTATTTGCTCGATCTCCCAATATAATTGGACCACCATTGCCAATACTATCCGTATTGTCTTGCATTTCACAACCGGTAAGAATATTTCGGTGAAATCTATACCTTCTCTTTGTGTGAGCCCCTTCGCCACCAGCCTAGCTTTATACTGGACTTCATCCCCTGGAGTGTTCACTTCTTTGATTTTGTAGATCCACCTACAATCTAAAACTCTTTGTTTTTCTGGTTTGGGCACCAATTCCCAAGAGTTGTTCTTCTTCAAAGAATCCATTTCCTCCTCCATAGCTAGCTGCCACTTTGACGAATCCTTACATTCCATGGCTTTCATGTAACTTTCTGGTTCAACCATCCCTCCTTCTATCCAAGGAGCTGCTACATTAACATCCGTAAACCCATATCTCAAAGGTAGTCTGACTGCCCTCATTTCCCAATCCTTTGTGAGCTGGTAGTCATTCTGACTTTTTGCATCAACCTCTTTTAGTTCAACCTCCTCTTGAGTATCCTGAGCATGGCCTTCATTAATGGGCTCTACCTGATCCGAACCCTCTTACCTTCCTTGCTCTACCTGAACTGAATTCTCCTTGATGCGACGCTCCACAAATTTCGGACTGATTTGCTCACTAGCTCCTACAGGGTTAGTTTTCTCCAAATAGGGAAATTATAATTCATTAAAAATAACATCCCTACTTATTATGAGTTTCATTCCTTTTGGTTCTAAGAACTATAACCTATACCCCTTAACCCCATCACCATACCTTAGAAATATACATTTTTTAGACTTTGGGTTAAGTTTATCATCCTTTTGATGTGCAAATGCAGCACACCCAAAAGCCCTAAGGTTGCTCAACTCAGGGGGTTTCCCACTCCACATTTCTATGGGAGTCTTGAGCTCTAAAGCTCTTGAGGGTGATCTATTTACCAAGTATACAGCAGTAGACACAGCTTCCCCCCAAAAATATTTTGGTAAACCGGACCCAATTAACATGCACCTAACCTTTTCCATAAGGGTTCTATTCATCCTCTCAGCAACTCCATTTTGCTGAGGTGTTTTTACAACCGTTCTATGTCTTAGAATGCCATTTAACTCATAGAATTTATCAAAATCCTTATTTCAAAATTCTAAGCCATTATCGGTTCGTAAAGCCTTAACTACCCTGCACATTTGAGTCTCTAGCAACTTTTTCCACACCATAAATATATTCAAAGCTGACCCAGTGTTGAAGCTGACCCAGTGTTGCTTCCCAAGAATGCAACACTCGCAGAAATCCAATTTCTCTACTTTTTAACTACCAAGTAGACCATTCTTGCTGAGAACTTGCAGGCCCTTTTCGCTCATATGTCCCAAGCGAGTGTGCCAAAGGGCTGCCTTATCCATCTCAGCCATCAAGCTTGCTGCTTGATCCTTGATTTCTGTCTCTCCGATCATCTCATAGAGTCCATCTTTTATTGCTGCTTTGATCACTACCAAAAATCCCTTGATCTTTCCTCCCTCTGCATTGTATGAATACCCTATGGAATCTAGCTGCCCCAATGAGATTAAATTCCTCTTCAAATCCGGAAGATATCTCACATTCCATAGTAGCCTTGTGACTCCATCAAACATCCTCAACTAGATGTCTCATATCCCCCTCACTTGGCAAGAAGTGTCATTCCCTAAGAAAACCTTTCCATCATTGGTTTCCTGGAAATTCTTGAACCAATCCTTGTGAGGGCACATGTGATAAGTGCACCCAGAATCCATAATCCATTTCTTGTTACCTTGCCTCCTGCTCACATTTGAGCACACAACAAGAACATCATCTTGCTGTTCTCCTTTGGCAACCGAAGCCTTTCCATTGTTGGTATGGCTTCATCCTCTCTCATCCCGCATCTTCTTCTTGCAATCTTTCCTGAAATGTCCCTCCTTGTTGCAGTAGAAACATCTCTTTCCTCCAAATCTCAATTTGGAATGAGATCTCCCATGGCTCTGCCCTCTACCTCTTGATTTCTCCTGGTAATTTCCATGAACGCTACTGTCATTCTGAGTTGCTAGCCTTCCTCTAACGAACAACCCTTCTCCACTTGATGCTTCCCTCATCTTGGCTTTGAAATCATGAGCCCGTATGGCATTGATCACAATCTCCTTGGTTAAAGTATCTCTTCCATATTTAATTGCATTAATCAAATTATCAAAACAATCAGGACGAGAATTCAACAAAACAACAACCAATTGTTCATCCGGGAATGTTATGCTACAGCTATTCAAATCTTGAACTAGCTTATTAAACACATCAAGATTATCTTACAACTCTTTATCAGGATCCATTTTAAAAGAAAAGATTCTTTTAAGAAGATAAATCTTATTAGGGAGAGTTTTGGTAAGAAACAACTCATCTAGTTTCTTCCATATGACAGCAGGATCTTTCGAGTCTCTGCACTCCTTTGTGACACTATCCGACATATGCAAGAAAATGGTGTTGTATGCCATCTTCTTCATCTCAATCCGCTGGTCCTCCATGATACTTGCTGGAAAAACATCATCTTCTCCAATAGCCAAGTCCATCTTCTGTTGCATAAGAATAACTATGATCTTTCGATTCCAAAGGGAAAAGTCTCCTTTTCCATCAAACTTCTCAATAATGAAATTTGAAGCCATCTTGCGGAGAAAATCACAGATTTATACAGTACCTATAATTATTTTCCAATTTCTTCTAAACCTCAAGAACACGATCGAAGATTGATCTCAATACCATTCTTGAATCACCCTCAAGAACACGATCTGATCTTGTTCTTTACTCTGTTCTTGAATCACCCAAGAAGTTGATCTTTGATTCTTGGAGTCTTGACTCTGTCACGTTCTATTTCAGCTCTGATACCCGCTGTCCAAAGCTCCTCCGGCTCTGACACCACTGTTGTAGCTCCGATACTACTATTGGAAATCACCTTGGAGATGCTCAGGTGGTGATCTTCCAAACACTCAAGTCTAGAATGACTTGTAAAGATGAAACGAAAACAGAAACAAAAATCAAAGAAAGGAAAAGATACAACAATTGTTATCAAGGTTTGGCAATAGCCTACGTCCCCGTGAGTTCCTCTGAACTCTCTGCACTAAATCAATGGTTCTTTACAAATACAGCAACCCTCTCTAAGAAACTGAAGTTCTTGAAAAACCAAAGAAGAGAAGAAAGAAAATGATAAAAACTATTACAAAGCCCTCTATCCAATCTATGCTACTCTCTCTTTACAACCAACCTCTCTTTTGAGATCTATTCTAGTGCCTCTCCTGTGTTTTATGTCTTTGCACTCTCACACTTGCACTTGAATTCTCTAGTATGATGATCACTTGTGTTTGTTCTCTCACAATTGTATTCTTGTGTTGAGATTGAAGCTAGGTGACCCTTTATATAGCGCACCACTTCTTGAGCCAATCTTTGAAGTCAGTCTCTATCCTTGGATCTTGAGGACCATTCAATCATAGCCCTTCATCAATCCTTAGTGATTCTGTGCATTTTGTTCATGCATCCACACACCTCTCAAAAGGCTGAAGAGACTAGTCTCAATGTGCCTAGCACCGCGGCCCAGAATAGGACAGGCCGCGACTCAAGCCATGGCACACAAGCATAATGTTCTGGGCGCCATGGCCTGGGGGAGGCTAAGCCACGGTGCACACCTCCTCCAGGCTTCCTCCATGTTGTGCACCACGGCCTGACCTGATGTTGCACTCCTTTGGCATGCTGTGCGCTGAGGCGCCAAGGTCTAATGAAGAACATTTTCAAACCACGTTTAAACCTTAGACAAACACCAACAAAATAATATATTTTTTTTTTGTTTTTTAATTATATTTTTTTCTCTTGGGTTATTGTTGATCAAAGTGAAGGAGAGGAAAAATAAGCATGATTTAGTAGAGGTATGAAAGGAAGCGAAAAAATTTCTGGGATACAATCTGTCCCGAGAGTAGAACAAATTTCATGGGATTAGGATTAAATTTGTTCCACCCTAATTCCATGTGAACATTCAATCCCTCTAACCACAAATGGGATTAACTGTTCATGTGGGACTAATTTAATCATATCTTACTTTTGTACCCCATACCAAACAACCCCTAATAGTTACTCTTTCAGTTTTAACACCACCCGTGTTTCACATGCTTAAATACTCCTAGGCAATCCCACGAGGATATCAAGTATGCAATAATCAAACTCCGTATGCTCGACTAGCACAAATCCACTTTGCAAGCCGAAAAAATATCACAATTTTCCCCACATATAATTTAGAATTTTCATATGTATGATTTTTCACGGCAAAGCATGAAATTGTCTACAGAATCCATTATAAGTACATCATTATCAAGAAATTCTTGGTAATTAAAGTCCAAGTGTAACATAGATTCACGAACTCTTTTCCATGAGAGGGTTAACATGCTACTTCTAGCAATATCTTTTGTTGAAAGGAACGAGAGAATACGGAATGAATAGATATATGGAACTCACTTACCTATTTTCCAAAGGCTCTTCATTTTTATGAATTATCAAGTTTTCAATTTTCGTGGCCTTTTTAACACCCAAGAAAATCAACTAATAATATATTCATTTTTAAAGGCAATAAAGAATTGTTTCATCATAAAAATATTCTTACAATTAACCAAAATTTGTGAAAATTTTTGCTAGCTCCAGTATACAAAAAAATAACAAAACATGAAGTCCTTCAGGACTTTCTAAAAAATTTGATATACAAGCTAAAACTGAACTCATTATAGCCAAGAGCAATTACAGCTAACAAAATTTGGGATGGTATAAATAAAGTATGTGAAACCCATCAAATAAATAAAATCAAGATTCTAGATAATTTGAACTAAAAACCATACAATGCAAGAACTAAATTGAAAGGTAGATTTCAATGGAGTTATAAAATACGTTTAAGATTCTAAGCTAAAAAAATGGTCAAGAAATGAAACAAAAAATAAAAATAAAAAGTGATTTAAATGTCAAACAAAAGGTTTACAAAGAAATTTCACTTTCTCTCCAATTGGATCCTCGCCTACATTGAGTTCTCGTTCTGCCGAGTTTGCGATCTCCACTTCCTCCTCATATAACTCGTATTCATTGACCAACATGATATCAAATCATTATTCATGAAAGTAGTGTTTTATGAGAAAGATATTTCCCTCCTAAGAAACCCAAAACAGTATCAAATCCTCTTGCGTCTCTTTTGAAGCTTGGAAGTTGATCTATAATGTGAGACTTATCATTAATTTGTAGCACAATGCATTATATGAACTGTTAATTTTGTTAAGACTTGTGATTTCTCTATAAAGTACTTCATTAGAGCCAAATCATTACCCACATCTCTGCCTATTGGTAGTTCAAGATACTCGAGACTTGATTGTAAACACCGAGACACCATTTGAAATTTTGGCCCCTAGCATTTGTAAAGAAAAGCACCCAAGATGTCTGAAATAAAAAATTAACTTCTAATTGAAAATCAATCTAATAAATAAAATCTTAATCAAATTAGACATCACATGAGAAAAACAATACATGTCCAAAAATTATAAAAAAAAAAAATAGAACAGATCAATCAAACGATCTCTACCTCACAATTGAGCCCACTTTTCAAAGAGATAAACCTAACAATTAATAATCTCTCATTTATGCTATTTCCAGTTATTTCTAGGATGCTTATCAACTTTAATCTAGTTCTTCCAAAAACTAAAACTACAGTAAAGACGAATAGTACCTTAACTCAAAAGCACATAAATCTAACTTCACAAATAACTAATCTTTATTCATTGGGCAGTTCTCTAATAAGTTAGGCAGAATGTCCCACTCACACAGCTCTACCTCCAAATGAGTCAAGTGACAAAACATGGATGGAGTCATTTTACAGTGAAAAAAGCTATCATTTATAATTTGCAAGAGAGATTAACCAAAAATATCACTTTATTCATAAAGAAACTTAATGACAGATAAAAGAAAGCATACCATAACAATGTTATACATTCAACTTAGATGTCTAACCTTGCTCACAGTTTCATAAAGCGTCCACCTCTCATACATCTTGAAGCCCTCGGAAGCTAAGTCAATTTTTGTTTTAAATAAAAAACCAAAACCACTAATGCAAATACTTTTAAACACATGGCCTATCAAGTGAAATTTTTGAAAATATGGAGCATCAAAAACAAAACACAAGTCCATCAACCTATGAAGAGCATATCTGTTGATTATGAAGTTTTCCAACTTATGGCTACTATTTATCAGCATCTCTATATCTTGCTCACCCATATACCGCTCATTAGTTAGGTCAACCATCTTTACGTGAGGCAAACAAGATCCATTGAGGAACACTTATTTTTCACTTTCTTAGTTTTAACACCTCTGGAGTTTCACATGCATAAACACTTATAGGCAATCCCACAAGGACATAAAGTTTGCGAAAATTACTCTCCAGATGCTCGAATTTTCCCTACACAACAGCACAAATCCACCTTTCAAACCGAAAAATATCATAATTTTCCTTACATCATAAGTGCATAATTATCAAGAAAATCTTTATGTTTTGAGATCTGTTGATTATGAAGTTTGCTAGCTTATGAAAACTATTTATTAGCATCTCTATATCTTGTTCGCTCGTATATCACACATTAGTTAGATCAACCATCTAGATATGAGATAAACAAGACCCATTGAAGAACACTGATAGTTACCTCTTTCAGATTTAACACCATTAGAGTTTCACATGCATAAATGCCCTTATGCAATTCCACAAGGTCATCAAGTATGCAAAAATCTATCTTCATATGCTCGACTATGCCATCCATAACAGCACAAATCCACTTTTCAAGCTAAAAAATATCGCAGTTTAGCCCATATATAATTCAGAATTTTCAAATGTGTGATTTTACATGGAGAATAATGAAATTATCCATAGAATCCACTATAAGTGAATTATTATCAAGAAACTCTTTGTAATCAAAGTCCAAGTGTAACATAGATTTCCAAACTCTTTTCCATGAGGGGCTAACATGTTGGTCCTAACAATATCTTTTGTTGAAAAGAACAAGAGAATATGGGAATGAATAGATATATGTAACTCACTTATCCTATCTTTCAAAGGCTATTCATTTTTATGAATTGTCAAGCTTTCAATATCCATGGTTTCTGTTAACACCCAAAAAATCAACTAATAATCCATTTTTAAAGAAATAAATAATTTTTTTATAATAAAAATAATCTTTCAATTATCTAAAAACTGTGAATTTTTTTTTTGCGAGCTTTAGTATACAAAAGAAATATAAAAAAAAACACGAAGTCTTTCAGAACTTTCTGAAAACATTTGGTAAACAATCCAAAATTGAACTGATCATAGCCAACAACAATTATAACTAATAACATTTGAAAAGATATAAAAGAAGTATGTAAAACCCATCAAATAAAATAGAATAAGATTCTATTTTATTTGAACTAAAAACTATACACTGCAAGCACTAAAGTGAAAGGTAGATTTCAATGGAGTTGCAAAATATGTTTAAGATTCGAAACTAAAGAGGCTATCAAGAAATGAAGCAACAAATAAAAATAAAATGTGATTAAAGCGTCAAATAGAGGGTTTATAAAGAGCTGACACTCTCTCTCCCGTTGGTTCCTCGGTGACGCCTGCACTTAGTTCTCATTCTTCCAAGTCTGCGATCTCTGCTTCTTCTTCATATACCTCCCATTCGTTGCCTAACATTATGTCAAATTATTATTCCTATAAGCAATGTTTTATGGATAAGAGATTTTTCTCATTGGCCACCCGAAACAATTTCGCATCCTCATGTGTCTCTTTTGACCCTTAGAAGTGGATCTATAATATGAAACTCATCATTAATTTGCAGCATAACACATTATGTGAACTGTTACTTTATTCAATACTCGAGATTTCTTAATAAAGTACCTCACTAGATCTAACTCCTTACCCACATCTCCGCCTATTAGTAGTTAAATATATTTGAGATTTGATTGTAAACATCGAGGCACCCTTTAGTCCCCTAGTTGTATGTAAAGAGAAGTATAAAAAATGTCTACAAAAAAAAAATAGTAATTAACTTTTAATAGGAAATCAATCTCATAAATAAAATCTCGATTAAATTATATATCTCATAAAAAAACAAAACATGTCCAAAAATTAAATAAAGTTAAGGACAGATCAACCAAAGGATCTCAACCTCACAATTGAACCCTCTCTTCAAAGTGATAAAGAGTTACATATCACATAAGAAAAAAAGGTTTACATAAAAACAATGAAAAGGAAAATAGAAGTTTGATTGCTTATATATATATATATATATATGAAGTTAGTGAGATGAACATAAGAAACTTGAATATAAGATGACATTATGAGTTTGGGTATCATGCCGGAGAATTTTTTACTGTAAATACATTTTTTTTTTCTTCAGGAAGTCTGTTCATAGTATCTTGATATCTTCTTTTTTCATGACAATATTAACTTTAAGATTAAAAACGTTACATGTCATCTTCAATGATTTTCAGTTAATACCTTTTAGTTTATTGAACATATTCAACATTCCTTTATGATAGATGTTTAGATTACATTTTTTACAGAATCTATTGCGTATTCTTTTACTGCCTGGTGTCTATCTATTTGAACAGGTGCTTTCTTATCTAATTATCTATTCTTTTCTTTTTTTTCCTTTTTTTTGCTTTAATATTTATTGCTATTATAAACTTACTGACAAGTATGGTCAAGTGTAACCGTTTTGGTATTATCACTTAAAGGAGATTTTATTTAAATGGGTACTAATATGAAACTACACGGCAAGCATAAGATATGGGAACAATTACTTTCATGGTGAGTTAGCAAACACTAATTTAGCCAATGGATATGAGGAGGTTATCTCACTCAACACGCCCTAATATCGAACTTAATCTTAATGTCTGTTCTCTCTACTTCTTACATTATATGTTATCTCTTTTCTATTTGGTAGTATATAGAATTCAGTATGAAATTTAGAATTTCAATTTCTTTTTTAGGAAGGGAGGGGATTCTTACCTCACTGTAGTTTGGTAGTATTTCATGGGAGGGATATTTGATGGAACATTGAAAAATAAAGAGGGTTAGTTTAGTCTTTTCGTTGGTTTTAAGCTTTGTCTAATACATATGGTGCCGAGTAGATGCCATGTGGGAAATTTGAACTGAAATCTTAACTTTTGTTTAACAGACTGACTTGATTAAAAAAAATTGTAACTTTAATGACTTGAGTGGGAAAAAAAAAAGTATAGGTTAAGGAATAATATTTGGTTTGTTAGTGTCACAACTCAAAATTCAAACCAAAAATTTGAAATGCAACATAGTCACAAATGCATTATTTCTATCACAAAAAAAATCCATACACCTCAATTTCAATCATAACAGTATTTATCACTTGAACATGGAAATACAATCTTCCAGCATCTAATATGTGATACCTGGATCATCAATAACATCCGAGAATACATAATGATATAGCTCCAAACTCAAAGTTACAAACCTTCTAAGTAAAATAACCTTGATAAACATCAAATTACAATTTGATAGACATGTGCTCTTAAAGAACAATAACGGTGGTCCACTAACTAAAACCAAATAAGCCAAATCCTTGAGATCTTCGTCAAAACTCCACTAAATCAACTCCGACTCTCCCTTTATTTATCATATGTAAAATTATATAAAACTAATGAGCTTACAACCTAGTAAGTAATAATCAATCATGCAATATCATAAACAATTATCAAGACTTGAAGTTGATAAAATGATAACTCTTAAATTTTCAATCCCCAAAGGTATCATCAATTACATTACCATTTTATTCATTTCATTCAATCATCATTGTCCAACATAGTAAGGTGATAAGGCCAAAATAATTAACACACTAATAACTCTATGTTTGGTTCAATGGTCGGCACACTTGATGTAACAACCCATCCCGGGTTAGCCACCCTCGAGACGGTGTCGTCACGTTTTACCATCTCAACACGACACATATATGCAACAAAATAAAATATTAACTGATAATAAATAATACAACATAACTTCAACTCTTTACAGAGAAGATACAACATCTTTCTTCTATCAGAAACAATATATATAATAATAACAAAAATGCATGAATATTTACAACTTTTTAAAGTCTTCTTTTCTCTTTCTTTCACAAGCCTGAGGATGCTGATCACGGGATTTACTTAAGGTAAATACTCTCTCTGAGTATCTGCACAACTATCTACTTGTCATATCCATTGCATGAAATATTTCAACAATGAGGAGTGAGCTTCAATAGCTCAGTGAATTAAATTTACTAGAAGTACTTGATTTATATACTTCTAGTAATATTCAATCATTATTAAATCAACATAATTAATCATTTATATCTTCTCACATACTAATTAAATCATTTATCAATCTCTTTATAAATAAATCATCAAGCTATCATCTTTCAATAAATATATCTCATATACCAATCATATCAGTTTTCTTCTCATATATTTTATCAATTTAAGATTTTCAATTCAATATCATCATTTACCTCATCATGATGTTCACATCATAGAAATAATCAATCATATAATTCTTTATCATATCAACCTTTCAATTTCTTTATCATAAAAGTTGTCTCACTATGAAATTCATATGTCTATCAATCATTTCACAGTTAAAACTGATGCTTTACAATCTCAGCCAACAATAATAAATATTCAATAAAATAAATGCATGAATTTAAATTTTATTTCTTTCTTTCTCATCACATCATCACATCATCACATCATTTCATACTATCATCTAGGAACGTCTTCCCACATGTCAACATGTTTTAACCATACCAACTACCTTCCTGGTTTTCTCAGCTAGACCATTCGTCTTCTTGGTCTTCCCTTTATGTATATGAACAATAACATGCAAACAAGCATACATCAAAGCATTCAATTCAACCATCCATTTCTCAAAATTATTATTTTATCATAAACATATTAAATTGTCCCTCATATATCATATTAATTTATCAGATACAACTTTCAAGAATTTCATATATCTTTTCAGCATATTTTTTATTAATCCATCATTCTAAAAATATAACTTCTCATATTATTAATTTTCAACATATCTTTTTAATTATGTTTCACACTTAATCAACCAAATCAACTATCAATTTTATACACATGTCATCAAATCATTATAATTCAACTATCATCAATTCATATTTTATATTAGTCTCGATTACTAAAAATAAATCTGACTCACCACGTAGTATTTAAAGCTACCCGTGGATCACCTCTTTGTCTTTCTTGCTCATTTCGATAATTTCTTGAGATTGTTGATCACCAATAACTAACCATAAATTTTTCATTAATCTTACAATTTCATAACTTAATTCAAATAATGTAATTATTAAATTAAGTGTTTATTTTTTTTTTCAATTCCAATAATATCTTGTAATTATCTAAATATATGACAACAATTTTTTAGTAAAATATTTCTCTATAACATAAAATTGAATAAAAGTTTTATTGAAATACTTATCTAATATTATGAAATCTTGTTATTGTAATTAGATGACTATTATTATCTCTAATTTTTTGTATAAACTTTATTAAAGGAAAATAAAGTCGAAGAAAAAAAAATGAAACTCTCGACTGAAACTCATAGTTAAAAGCTTTCTTAAGCTTTATTCTTCTCTTTTTTAATATGTTTTATTTTATTATTTTAAAAGTGTGTTCACATGTAATGTCTTAATGAACAGAACTTACTTCACCATTTGCTTTTACCTTTTTTAAAATTATATTAATTTATTAAAAGTATAAAGCTTATTTTATTATTTCACGTGAACATGGTAAAAATTTTTGTTCTTCACCGTTTGCCCTTTTTTTTTATTAATTTTAATTATATTATTATAATATTAAAATGTCAATACAATCATCATTAATCATATGGACTCATCATTATTCACATGGACTTCTCAAACCATGTTCTTCTTCTTTTGTTGTTTGCACTTGAAGTTCACATAGTGAACACTTACCTTCACCGTTTGAATATAAGAAAGGCATGATAGATTTTTACATAGGTCTATGTAATTATTATTTTATTCTTTAGTTGTTAGTGTATGGTAACACGTAGTACTTTTGTGTAACAAAATGTTGAAACACTTATCACCATTTGCATGTAAAGAAGCCACGCTAGCTTCTAACGGGTTTTAATTTATTTAATTTGTTTATCTTTATATGTGGTAAGAAACGACTACTTTGGTGTCAAATGTCAACAAAACAAATACATCATTTGTAAATGATACTCATTAAATCTTTCAAATAATCTTCTCATATTTATTTATTTATTATTTCATATAAATCAATAATAACATCCTATTATAATTTCAACAATTTATCAATCTCATCTTAATTTAATCATCAAATATATCAATTTTTCTTATCATATATTTAATTATATTGAGATTATTAATTTAACATCATTATTTACCTTATTATGAGGTTTACAGTGCATAATCAATCAATCAAATATTTTTTGTCATATCATACTTTCACATTTCTTTCTCATCATATATGTCTCTCTATGAGACAAATTTGTTTATAAATAATTTCACACTCAAGAATAATACTTTAGCATCTCAATAAATAATAATCAATATTTAAAGCAAATGTAATGCATGAATTTAAATAATCTCTCTTTTATCTCATCAGATCATTTCATATTATCATTTGGAAACGTCTTCCCACATGTCGACATGTTTCAGCCAGACCAGCTGTTTTCTTGGTCTTTTCAGCTAGACCGACTGCTTTCTCGGTCTTTTATTTTATGCATAACCGGCTTCCTTCTTGATCTTTCATTTTCAGTTAGACCAGCTGCCTTAGCTGCCTTCTCGGTATTTTATTTTTAGCTAGACCGGCTACCTTCCCGGTCTTTTATTTTATGCATAACTGGCTGCCTTCCCGATCTTTTATTTTCATGCTAGGTCGGTTTTCTTGTCGGTCTTTTATTTCATATATATGAGCAATAATATGAAAACAAGTATACATTCAAGTATTCAATTTAGCTATCCAGCTCTTTCTAAAAATTATTATTTTTATTATATTTATTAAATTATCCCCTCATATATCATGTCCACTTTTCAATCATATTTTTCAAAAATTTCATAAAACTTCTTAGCATTTTTTTTTAATTCATCCATCTTATCTAAAATATAAATTCTCATATAATTAATATTCAACACACTTTCCAATTCCTATTCAATAAATCAATCAATTTTCATATATAACAAAAAATATATCCTTAAATCATTGTAATTTACCCATTTATTCAAATATCATAATTTCATATTTTTATTAGTTTCGATTACTAAAAGTAAATCTAACTCACCACGTAGCACTTATAGCTACCCATGGATCATCTCCTTGCCTTTCCTGCTCCTTCCAGCAAATTTCACTCGATTGCTGATAACCAACACCTCAATTATGATAAAGTCTTGCTTTTGTAATTAAATGACTGTACTATCTCTAATATTGGGGAATTTTCTTTATCACTTTTTGTTGGTATTTGTCTAAGGATTAAACGGGTTGAAGAGTTCAGCATCAGGTACAGGTGTGCACCGCGGCACAGGTGGTGTGCGCCGCGGCCACCAGTAAAGGAGGAAGTCCAGAGAGGTATGCACAGTAGCACAGCCTCCCCCACGCCGTGGCTCCCAACAAGGATGAAGACCTGGAGGAATTTGTGCCCTGTGTGCGCCGCGGCCAGCCCTGTTCTAGGCCGCAGGGCCAGGCACACCTGATGCCTCATGATCAGCTCTTTAAGATGGTGCGTAGGACTTGGTTAAAACACACAGGATCATATAGACCTGTTGAAGGGCTATGATTGATTGGTCCTCAAGATCTAAGGGTTGAGATTGACTTCAAGATTGGTTCAAGAAGTGGTTGCACTATATAAAGGATCATCTAGGAGTAATCTTAAGAGTGAGACAAGACATGTGAATGACATACAAGTGTGAGAGTGCAAAGACACAAAACACACAGAAGAGGCTTATTCAAGAGAGGCTGATTGTTTAGAAAGATAGTAGTCTAGATTGGGGATTTAAGAGCTTTGTAATTGGAATTTTCTTGGGGAAAATTTTAGAGAAACACTTAGTTCTTATCACTTTCTTCTCTTCTTTCGTTCTTTAAGAACAAGAGGGTTCTTGAAGAGGTGTTGCTGTAATTGTAAGAACTCCATTGATTTAGTGCAGAGAGCTCGGAGGAGCTCACGGGGACGTAGGCACATTGTCGAACCTCGATAACAATTGTTTGTGTTCTGTCTTTGATTGTTTGATTCATGTTTCTTACAAGTCATTGTGGACTTGGGTGTTTAGAAAGATCACAACCTGAGATTCCGTATAGAGGGTGATTTTCCAACAGTGGTATCAAAGCTAGCAACAGCGGGTATCAGAGTTGAACAGGGGGTATCGAAGCAAGACTCCAAGAATCAAAGGAAACTTCTTGAGGGATTCAGGAACGGTGCTAGGATCAAGATCTGATTGGGTTCTTGAGGTTCAAGAATTGTGTTGTAATCAAGATTGTGTTCTTGAGATTTAGAAGTTGCAAAGCAATTGTGGGTACTGCATAACTCTTGGGATTTTCTCCGCAAGATGGGTTTAAACTTCATTGTCGAGATGTTTGATGGAAATGGAGACTTTTCCCTTTGGAAGCAGAAAATCAAAGCGGTTCTTATACAACAAAAGGTAGACTTGGCTATTGGAAAAGATGACGATTTTTCAGCAAGTATCACGGAGGTCCAGCGGAATGAGATGAAGAAGATGGCATATAGCACCATCTTTCTGCACATGTCAGATAGTGTCACAAGGGAGTGTGGAGACTCAGAAGATCTAGCTGTCATTTGGAAGAAACTAGATAAGTTATTTCTTACCAAGACTCTCCCTAATAAGATTTATCTTCTGAAATGAATCTTTGCTTTTAAAATGGATCCTAATAAAGAGTTGCAAGATAATCTTGATGTGTTTAATAAACTAGTTCAGGATTTGGCTAGTTGTAATATAAAATTCCAAGATGACAATTAGTTGTTATTTTATTGAATTCTCTTCCTGATTGTTTTGAAAGCTTGGTTAATACTATTGAATATAGAAGAGATACACTAACCAAAGAAATTGTGATTAATGCTATAAAGGCTCATGATTTCAAAGCCAAGATGAGGAAAACATCAAGTGGAAAAGAGTTATTCATTAGAGGAAAGCCAGTAACTCGGTATGGCAGCAACATACATGGCTACTACCGGGATAAACCACAAGGTAGAGGACAAAGCCATAGGAGAGCGCACTCTAAACTGAGATTTGGAGGGAAAATATGCTACTACTGCCACAAGGAAGGTCATTTCAAGAAAGATTGCAAGAAGATGATGAGGGATGAGAGAGGAAGAAGCTATACCAATGATGGAGAGGCTTCGGTTGCCAAAGGAGAATAACAAGATGATGTTCTTGTTGTGTGATCAAATGTGAGCAAGTGGTAGGGCAGTGGGAAATGGATCTTGGATTCCGGGTGCACTTATCACATGTGCCCTCACCGGGATTGGTTCAAGAATTTCAAAGAAACCAATAATGGAAAGGTTTGCTTGGGGAATGATACTTCTTGCCAAGTGAGGGGGATAAGAGACATCCAGTTGAGGATGTTTGATAGAGTTACAAGGTGTAGCTCGAGGTTTCAACCCAAAAAGAGGGGTGAATTGGGTTTTTAAAAACTTTTTGCGGAATTAATACAAGTTTATAAAAACTGATAAGCAACAAATAATAAATACAAGTAATGAGCTGTAAATAAAGAGTTTAAGGAAAGAGGATGCAAACACAGTTATAGTGGTTCGGCAATATCGGATTCGTTCCGACCCTACGTCTACTCTCTTCAAGAAACGCCTTGAAGTAATCCACTAAGAAAACTTAGCCGCACAACTTAGCCGGGTGTTGCACAAACTGTACACAAGCAAATTACAGGAATTGCTTAAACCGAACAATCCCCTTCCTTTCGGAAGTTTCCCCTTCCTCTCGGAAGTAATCCTTTTACAAAGATGGTGTAAAGTAAAATATAGAGAGACAGCAAATGAAAGCTTATTACAACAGAAATTTCTCTCTTTCAAAGTAAAGCTTGAAGAAAAGGCTCAACAAGATTATTTCAAAGCTTTTTGTGTTTTAAGAGTATAAAAACTTGATTATGTGAGATCAACTCTTTTTGAATATGTGCAGCTTGTTATTGAATGCTTAATTGAATGGGTTTATATAGCAATCAATTAATATGGCCGTTTAGGACTTTAATTTGAAAAAGATTTACTTTAAAACGTTCAGATTCGGAGTCCAACGGTCATATTTTTGAACTACCAGTCGACTGGGTCGAGATACCAGTCGACTGGGTTCATTCGAAAAATACTCGTTTTCAGACCTTTTCGGTATCCAGTCGACTGGTATATATCATCCAGTCGACTGGGGACTTTCTGTCCATTTTACCAATCGACTGGGTAGATTCATCCAATCGACTGGAAACTTACTGGTCAAAGTACCAGTCGACTGGGCTGTTTCATCCAGTCAACTGGGTACCTTCTGACCTATATACCAGTCGACTAGTATATGTACCCAGTCGACTGGGTTGTCTTCCAACCTAGTTTTTCTTCAGTTTTTCATTAAAAACATTTAAAATAATGGTTTTAGAAAAACCTTTTGTGTTTGAGCCATTGAACAAGCTAATACAATGTATGAGTGAGACTTACATTGGTTCTAAACCTTAAGACCTATACTAGATCTTCAGTCTTCACTTGATACTTGATTTGGTTTGAGTTTTTGCACTTTGTTCCTTGGTTGAATGTGTTTGATCCTTAATACAACTTAGTTTAAACATGTTAGTTAAATAACAGTTGTGTTTTGCCATCATTAAAATACGGGCGAGGGTCAACAATCTCTCCCTTTTTGATGATGACAAAACTAATAATGTAAAAACAGTTTTAAAAACTAAGTGATAGGATTTTACAAAAATTTGGACAATGTCTCCTCTATTTTTCGAGTAAAACCACCCTGTAAACAACCAAACACAGTTTATATTTCTTTCAACCAATCCAGAATCAAACTCAACCAATCAATAAACATTTTTACAAAGTTATGGAGCAATGATCCCCCTAAATCTATGCATTGGTTGCGTTATATTTCTTTCAACCAATCCAGAATCAAACTCAACCAATCAATAAACATTTTTACAAAGTTATGGAGCAATGCTCCCCCTAAATCTATGCATTGGTTGCGTTATATTTCTTTCAACCAATCCAGAATCAAACTCAACCAATCAATAAACATTTTTACAAAGTTATGGAGCAATGCTCCCCCTAAATCTATGCATTGGTTGCGTTTACTTAGATTTTCTCGTTTTTTTCATTTTTCTCCCCCGTTTTGACAATAGCAACCAAAGGGGGCATAACATAAAAAATAAGCTACTTAGCCAATAAAGTCAAATAGAGTATAAGAAAAAAAAGTTTTACACGAAGATTTGGCTTCATTCGAATTTCGGAAGCCTTCCCGAGAAGAACCGGAATTTTTCAAGCGTATAAACATTTTATAGCAGTTTTAGTGACCAAACAGAGTTTTAAAACAGTGCTAACATATCACAAATAGCGTAAATGAATGCAAGAAATATGGATAATAGTAATATATCATCATAGAGAAAAAGTCAATACAATCAGGGCTTCACAGAGCCATAACTAAGAAAAAAATATTACATGAGATATCCGTGCTATGTGATAAGAACTGGAAAACCGCTAAGTACAAACAAAAGATAGAGACTCAAGGTGCGGGAGAGTCCGAACTGTCACGAAGAAGTTCCCTAATCTTAGCTAGGGAACCCTCGGTGTGCTCTAGATGTAACTCGAAGTCGTCCCGTAGGTGGTCTATGGAGGAGCTCAGTCTCTGGTAATCAGACTGCATGGACTGAAAATCGGACTCCATCGTCATCTGGAGGCTCGTGATGGCTCATAGGATTTCACCGTTACCAGTCTGACCAGTACTCGAGTCACCAATGAGAGGTGCTCGAGTATCCGTCTCCATCTCAACAGCCGTATCAGCATCCTCATCACTGTTGCTCGCATCCTCTCGGATCCTTAGGCGCTTTTCGGCCTTCGGATAGAGGAACCTTTCACGAACAGTACATCCCATCTTCTTCAGGGATGAGATGTTGATGATGTCCGTCAATCTGATATCCTGAGCCTCGGAGGCAGGCAAAGGTACCCGGAAGTGCTTGAGGATGAGCGTAATGAGCATCCCATAAGGAAGACACCCAGAGTCGTTTGCTTCGCCGTTTATCATGTTGGCGAGCAGCAGAGGATATATATTGAAGTGATGCCCAGATTTTAGGCACCAAATCAATAACGTATCTATTTTAGATAGATACCCTCGACTCCCGAGTCTCGGGTGGATGATCCAACTGACAATCAATTGAAACATCTTTGAGTCGAGGGGCAAGTCACTACATGCATGAAATGTAGTGGGTCTGTACACATAGTTAGGGTCGCCCCTAACTATCCGACAGGCCTCCTCAACTTCAAAGTTCTCAGAATGCTCATCAAGAGGTCATTGTTGACCTCAAACTCCACACCGCTAACTCTGGTTCTGAATCTCAGAGCCAGAGGACTGGGTTTCACCAAGTTCGCATAGAACTGGTGAATCAGTCGCGGGTAATATTTTTCATAAATTCTGACCAGTGGGGTCAGATTTATTGCCTCAAAGGCTGGTAGAATATCGAAGTTACCATGGCGAATAGAGTCGAAATCAACGACTCTACCCGTCATGATTTTCTTGTGACGGATTATAGAATTATACCTCGTATGAGCCGCTGGGCTGTAAAACAGATTCTACTCCAACTCTGTTCTGGGCTCCTTGCTGGATGAGCCCGCTGCTCCCTTCCCTTTCGACTCTGAAGCCGAAGGTTTTGAAGACCTTGGCTTTTTAGACGCATTAGGTCCACTTGTTGTGAGTTTTATACGGATTTTGTCACTCATTTTGGAGAAATCTAGAGTTTTTGGAAAAAGTGATTTTGGTAAAAATGAGGGATTTTAACCGTAGAAAGTTAAAAATCTCTTTAGGAATGAGTAGATCGGTGTGTTTAAAAGGGATTTGGATGGTTTTTGGATCAAAATGATGAATTTTTCTAGAGAGAGAAAGCTTGGGCTATTTGAAAATGGCGTAAAAATGGCGAAAATGAACAGTCCCTTTTATAGAATCGCGATGCCAGTTGACTGGGGTCGATATACCAGTCGACTGGGTCCCTTTGAAAAGATGAACAGTTTCTTTACCAATCGATTGGGTAAACATACCAGTAGACTGGGTAAACTGGCAGTGAGTTACCAGTCGACTGGGCTATCTTTACCAATCAACTGGAGGACAAGAGTTTTTCAAAAAATTAGCTCCAAACAGGATTTAATCTTATAGACGACTGGAGAAGACTTACCAGTCATCTGGAATATTTGGCAGAGAATTACCAGTCGACTGGGTCAAAATTACTAGTCGACTGAAAGATCAGGCAAAGACTTACCAGCCGACTGGGTCACATGTACCAGTCGACTGGACCCTTAGTAAAATTTTCAGTCTTGAAATTTTTGCACGATTTTGTTTATATATGACATTTTTGAGTGAGAGAAATAATTAAACAATGATTAATATTCTTTCACTCAATGTCAAATATGCAAATGATGAAATGAGATGCAATCAAACATTCAGTTTATCAAAATCAAGCAATCCCATCAACATTCTAATTTTACAAAAACTAGCTTCACTTAAGGGTTTTGTAAGAATATCAGCTATTTGATCTTCTGAAGGAATGAATTCTAATCTTATATCACCTTTTTGAGCATGGTCTCTTAGGAAATGATGTCTAATCTCTATATGCTTGGTTCTAGAGTGCTAAATAAGATTTTTGGTTAGGTTGATGGCACTAGTATTATCACAAAATATAGGAATATTTTTGAGACTCATGCCATAGTCTTCTAGTTACTGTTTCATCCATAATACTTGGGCACAACAACTGCCAGCTGCTACATATTCCGGCTCAGCAGTTGATAGTGCAACTGAATTCTATTTCTTGGAGAACTAAGAAGTTAACATAGCACCTAAGAATTGGCATGTTCCACTTGTTCTTTTTCTATCTAACCTACATCCAGCAAAATCAGCATCCGAATATCCTACTAGCTCAAAAGATGATTCTCTAGAGTACCATAATCCTATGGTCTGGGTCCCTTGTAGATATCTAAGGATTCTTTTTACTGCAACTACATGTGATTCCTTAGGATTAGACTGAAATCTAACACACATGCATACACTGAACATTATATCAGGTCTACTTGCAGTCAAATAAAGTAAAGCACCTATCATGCTTCTATAATATTTTGAATCTATAGTTTTACCTCCTTCATCAAGATCAAGTTTAGTAGTTGTGCTCATAGGTGTTCCAATTGGCTTTGAGCTTTCCATCCCGAACCTCTTTAGTAGATCTTTAATGTACTTTTGTTGATTGATGAAGATACCTCCTTTTAATTGCTTGATTTGCAGTCCAAGGAAGTAGGTAAGTTCTCCCATCATACTCATTTCAAATTCACCTTGCATGCACTTTGCAAACTCTTGACACATAGATTCATTAGTAGCACCAAATATAATATTATCAACATATATTTGAACTATCAAAGTGTCATTTTTGTGAGTTTTTGCGAAGAGAATTGTGTCTATTCCACCTCTTACAAAATCATTGTCAATCAAAAATTTACTTAATCTTTCATACCATGCTCTTGGAGCTTGCTTCAACCCATATAGAGATTTAGAAAGCTTATAGACATGATTTGGAAGACTAGGATTTTCAAATCCAAGAGGTTGTTCAACATAAACCTCTTCTTCTATAAAGCCATTTAAAAATGCACTTTTCACATCCATTTGAAATAGCTTGAATTTATTAAAGCATGCAAAGGCTAATAACATTCGAATAGCTTCTAATCTAGCTACGGGAGCATAGGTTTCATCAAAATCTATTCCTTCCTCTTGGTTATATCCCTTAGCAACTAGTCTAGCCTTATTTCTAGTTACTATACCATTTTCATCCATTTTATTTCTATATACCCATTTAGTTCCAATAATTGAATGATCTTTAGGTCTTGGAACTAGTTTCCAAACATTGTTTCTCAAATTGATTTATCTCTTCCTGCATTGCAATTATCCAATCATTATCTTTTTCAGCTTCTATAAATGTCTTAGGTTCTACTTGAGACAAATAAGCTACAAAATTGCAAATATTTCTAATGGAAGAGCGAGTTCTTACCCCTTGTGAAGGATCACCAATTACTTGATCAATTGGATGATGATTTACATACCTCCAATCCTTTGGTAGATTTTCCTCTTATTGACTTGAGGATGGTTGGTCCAAATTGGGAGTTGCCATCCCTTCATTTGTTTGAGGAGAACTCTCTTTTGGGTCAACAATGGGAGTAGGAGTTTCCAATCTTGGAATAAAATCTGCATCATCTTTAAAGGAAACTTCTCCACTACTCCTTGGGTTAGATTCATCGATAGTTACATGCACAGATTCTTCTACTACTAGAGTTCTCTTATTGAAAACTCTATAAGCCTTACTAGTAGTTGAATATCCTAAAAATATCCCTTCATCGGTCTTGGAATCAAATTTACCCAAGTTAGTTTTATTGTTATTTAAGATGAAGCACTTACTACCAAAAGCACGAAAATAGGAAATATTGGGTTTTCTCCATTTCCATAGTTCATATGGAGTTTTATCAAGCAAATGCCTTATCAAGATTCTATTTAAAATATAGCAAGAAGTATTCACGGCTTCAGCCCAAAAATATTTTGGTAAATTATTTTCACAAAGCATTGTTCTTGAAAATTCTTCTAGAACTCTATTTTTCCTCTCAACAACTCCATTTTGTTGAGGAGTTCTAGGAGCTGAAAAGTTGTGATTAATTCCATTTTCATCACAAAATTTTGAAAAGCTTTGATTTTCAAATTCTTTGCCATGATCACTTCTTATGTTTGAAATACAAATTCCTTTTTCATTTTGTACCTTTTTGCAAAACTTTTCAAATCCTTTAAAAGCTTCATCCTTATAAGCAATAAAAATAACAAAGGTATATCTTGAATAGTCATCAACAATAACAAGAGCATATTGATGGCCACCTAGACTAATGGTACTAATTGGACCAAATAAGTCCATATGCAAAAGTTCCAAAGGTCTAGTAGTTTAGACTACATTTTTTTCTTTAAAAGAGATCCTAGTTTGTTTTCCCATTTAACAAGCATTGCAAATTTTGTCTTTTTCAAAATTGATTTTAGGAAGTCCAATAACTAAATCTTTTCTTGAAACAATTTTTAGCAAATTCATGTTTACATGACCAAGCCTTCTATGCCATATCCATTGATTTTCACTAAAAGCAGGAAAACATTTTTCATTATCAGAATGCAAGGATTTCAAATCAACTATATAGACATTTTCATGTCTATGGCCAATGAATTTGATCTTGTTGCTCTTGATGTCTATAACTAGACAATGAGAGGTCTCAAATGTGACTTTGTATCCTTTGTCACATAATTGACTAATGCTAAGTAAATTTGGCTTAAGGCCTTGTACTAGCAATACATTATCTAAGGTTGAGAAATCATTATCGACTTTTCCATGCCCGATGATCTTTATTTTAGTATTGTCTCCAATGGTCACAAGTCCACCATCTCTTAGAGTTAGCTCCTTGAATACACTTTTATCACCGGTCATATGCTTCGAGCAACCGCTATCAAGGTACCAACAGTTACCTTTCTCCTTGGTGTGAAGGCAAATCTACATCACTCAAGGATATACGATAGCACTTTTAGGTACCCAAAATTTCTTGGGTCCTTTGGGGTTAGTCCTGGAAAATACGGTTCCTTTTGGGACCCATACTTTCTTAACATGAGGTGCTCTATGAACAAGTTGATGATGCACAGTCCTAGCATGATAGTCATAGAAATTTCTAGGATGTCTTACATGTGAATTCCTATAATCCTTAGGATAATAGTTCCTAGGATACATGTTTCTATGATAAGGAGTATGAAAATTCATGTCATTTCTATAAAGAGTATGATGATGCATTCTAGGATACCCATGATGATAATTCCTAGGATGAGCACGAGCAGAATGCATTCTTTGATTATACACATTGTTCCTAGAATGAGCATGATAATTATTTCTAGGATGTGTATGAGCATTTCTAGAATAAGCATACATATAAGCATGAGTATTTTTAGGATGCTTCAAGTTAGTATGATCATTTAAGTTTCTAGACTTCCTAGCATTTATCGAGGGAGTGCTTTTAACAATGCTAGGAGCTTTTGAAATAGAAGCTCCATCTACACAAGAGGCTTTCATGAATAAGCTCTCTTTTGTTTTTTGTTTTCCTAATGGAGAATATCCTACACCAGATTTTCCTCCACTTAATCTTTAGGAAGAAAGCACTTCATCAAGTTTTTCTTTACCAAGCATAAGTCTAGATACAGTACTGTTTAATTCAGAAATTTTATTTTTCAAATTCTCATTTTCATCTTTAAGAAAATCTTGAGACGAATCATACAGTAAGGATGATAATTTTTCTTTTTCTTCTCTAAGAATTATCATTTCTTTAGAAAGAGATGATACTTCTTTCTTAAGAACAGAATTTCTAGAATCAAATTTCTTTAATTCTTCATGCATTTCATTTATGACTTCTAGCAGTTCTTCACTACTAGTAACAATATTATTTTTTGAAGAGGGAGGAGATGTTACCTCACTTTCATCATCGATTGCCATCAAACAAAGGTTGGCAATTTCCTCGTATCCGATTTCTTTGTCTGATGACTCATCTTCTTCGTCATCGCTCCAGGTAATTGCTACCGTAGCTTTCTTCTTGAAGGCCTTGTATGGTTTGTTTGAAACCGGACAGTCAGCTTTTATATGTCCTGGCTTCTTGCAGCCATAGCACATAAGTGGTTCCCTTTTTGAGGTGGGATCCTTTGAGTAAGGTTTCTTGCTTTTCTTCAAGAACCTATGGAATCGTCTGGTGATTAAAGCCATTTCACCATCCTCTTCACTGCTCTCTGCTTCTTGTTCTAACTCCTTTTCTTTGTTGCTCGTAGAAGTTTTGAGAGTAATTTGCTTTTTCTTCTTCTCATCATCATTGATGATGGGAGTCATTTCTTCCATCTCGTATGTTAATAATGACCCAAGCAGCGTCTCAACATCAAGTTTGTCAAGATTTTTGGCCTCCTGAATGGCTGTCCTCTTTGGTTTCCATTCTGGTGGCAGAGATCTTAAGATTTTTCTGGTTAGTTCAACTTCCTCAATATTCTTGCCAAGCAATTTTAAACCATTTATAATAGTGGTGAATCGTGAGTGCATTTCAGAAATGGTTTCGTTAGGAGACATCTTAAAAGATTCATACTCAGAAATTAGCATGTAAATTTTAGACTTTTTTACTTCACTTGTTCCTTCATATGTGACTTGTAATTTGTCCCATATTTCTTTAGCAGAAACGCATGCAGATATTTTGTTATATTCAGAAATATTTAATACACAATGTAGCATGCTTGTTGCTCTGCTATTGAGAGACATCGTTCTACAATCCTCATCAGTAAACTCAGTTTTGAGTTTAGGCATTGTATGAAGAGTCTCTCCAATAACTATTTCTTTTGAAGGAATTTTAGGTCATTCTTCTATAATTCTCCATAGATTGTAATCTTGTCCTTCGACGAAGATTTTCGTTCTATTTTTCCAATAGTTATAATTTGAGCCATTGAATAAGGTGGTCTAGTATAAGAGTGTCCCTTAGAGTAGCTATTTGCTGTCATTGGATCAACTCTAGGATTTTAAGCCTAATAAAGAGAACGAGGCTCTGATACCAATTGTAGCTCGAGGTTTCAACGCAAGAGGGGGGATGAATTGGGTTTTTAAAAACTTTTTGCGGAATTAATACAAGTTTATAAAAACTGATAAGCAACAAATAATAAATACAAGTAATGAGCTGTAAATAAAGAGTTTAAGGAAAGATGATGCAAACACAGTTATAGTGGTTCGGCAATATCGGATTCGTTCTGACCCTACGTCAACTCTCTTCAAGAAACTCCTTGAAGTAATCCACTAAGAAAACTCAGTCGCACAACTGAGTCGGGTGTTGCACAAACCGTACACAAGCAAATTACAGGAATTGCTTAAACCGAACAATCCCCTTCCTTTCGGAAGTTTCCCCTTCCTCTCGGAAGTAATCCCTTTACAAAGATGGTGTAAAGTAAAATATAGAGAGACAGCAAATGAAAGCTTATTACAACAGAAATATCTCTCTTTCAAAGTAAAGCTTGAAGAAATGGCTCAACAAGATTATTTCAAAGCTTTTTGTGTTTCAAGAGTATAAAAACTTGATTATGTGAGATCAACTCTTTTTGAATATGTGCAGCTTGTTATTGAATGCTTAACTGAATGGGTTTATATAATAATCAATTAATATGGCCGTTTAGGACTTTAATTTGAAAAAGATTTACTTTAAAACGTTCAGATTCGGAGTCCAACGGTCATATTTTTGAACTACCAGTCGACTGAGTCGAGATACCAGTCGACTGGGTTCATTTGAAAAATACTCGTTTTCAGACCTTCTGGGTATCCAGTCGACTGGATGATACCAGTCGACTGGGGACTTTCTGTCCATTTTACCAGTCGACTGGGTAGATTCATCCAGTCGACTGGAAACTTACTGGTCAAAGTACCAGTCGACTGGGTTATTTCATCCAGTCGACTGGGTACCTTCTGACCTATATACCAGTCGACTGGCATATGTACCCAGTTGACTGGGTTGTCTTCCAACCCAGTTTTTCTTCTGTTTTTCATTAAAAACATTTAAAAATAATGGTTTTAGAAAAATCTTTTGTGTTTGAGCCATTGAACAAGCTAATACAATGTATGAGTGAGACTTACATTGGTTCTAAACCTTAAGACCTATACTAGATCTTCAGTCTTCACTTGATACTTGATTTGGTTTGAGTTTTTGCACTTTGTTCCTTGGTTGAATGTGTTTGATCCTTAATACAACTTAGTTTAAACATGTTAGTTAAATAACAGTTGTGTTTTACCATCATTAAAATACGGGCGAGGGTCAACACAAGGCTACTACGAAATGTGAGATTTCTTTCTTATTTGAGGAGAAATTTGATCTCATTGGGGTAGCTAGACTCTATAGGGTACACATACAAAGCAGAGGGAGGAAAGATCAAGGTAACCAAGGGATCTTTGATAGTGATCAAAGCAGCAATGAAATATGGTCTCTATGAGATTATTGGAGACACAAAAATCAAGGATCAAGTAGCAAGCTTGATGGTTGAGATGGATAAGGCAATTATTTAGCACAATCGCTTGGAACACATGAACGAAAAGGGCCTGCAAGTTCTCAGCAAGGATGGCCTACTTGATGGTGATAAGGTAGAGAAATTTGATTTCTGCGAATGTTGTATTCTTGGGAAGCAACATCGGGTCAGCTTTAACACCGGAGTGCACAAGTCTAAGGGCATTCTTGACTATATTCATGCTGATCTTTGGGGGCCAGCAAAAACACCAACACAGGGAGGTAATTTTTACTTTCTGTCTTTAATGGATGATTATTCTAGAAAGGTTTGAGTTTATTTGCTTAAAAATAAATCAGATGCTTTGAATGAATTTGTGGTGTGGAAAAAGTTGGAAGAAACTCAAATGGGTAGGCTAGTTAAGGTGTTAAAAACCGATAATGGCTTAGAATTTTTTAACAAGGAACTTGATCAATTTTGTAAGTTAAATGGGATTCTAAGACATAGAACGGTTGTGAAAACCCTTAGCAAAATGGAGTTGCTGAGAGGATGAATAAGACCCTTATGGAAAAAGTTAGGTGTATGTTAACTGATTCTGGATTACCCAAATGTTTTTGGAGGGAAGCGGTGTCTACTGTTGCGTATTTAGTTAATAGATCGCCCTCTAGAGCTGTGGACCTTAAGACTTCCGATGAGATGTGGAGTGGAAAACCCCCTGAGTTAGGCAACCTTAAAACTTTTGGGTGTGCTGCGTATGCACATCAAAATGATGATAAACTTAGGCCAAGGTCTAGAAAATGTGTGTTTCTAGGATATGGTGAAGGGGTTAAGGGGTATAGGTTGTGGTCCTTAGAACAAAAAGGAACTAAACTTTTAATAAGTAAGGATGTCATTTTTAATAAGCATTTATTTCCCTATTTGGAGAAAACTAACCCTGTAGGGGATAGTGGCCAAACCAACCCAGTATTTGTAGAGCATAGCATCAAGAAAAATTCAGTTCAGGTAGAGTAAGGAAGGCAAGAGGGTTCGAACAAGGTTGAGCCCATTGATGAAGGCCAAGCTCAAGACACTCGAGAGGAGGCTGGACTATAAGGGGATGATGCAGCAAGTCAGAATGACTATAAGCTCACAAGGGACTGGGAAAGAAGGCTGGTCAGACCACCTTTGAGATATGGTTTTGCGGATGCTATTGTAGCAGCTCCTTATTCAGAAGGAGGGAGTGAACCAGAAACTTACATTGGTGCCATGGGATGTAAGGATTCGTCAAAATGGGAGCTAGCTATGGTGGAGGAAATGCATTCTTTGAGGGAGAACAACTCTTGGGAATTGGTGCCGAAACTAGGAAAACAGAGAGTTGTGGATTGTAAGTGCACTTACAATATCAAAGAAGGGAACACTCCAGGGATAAAGTCTGGTATAAGGCTAGATTGGTGGCGAAGGGGTTCATACAAAGAGAAGACATAGATTTCACATAAATTTTCTCGCTGGTTCACAATGTGGATGAAATGGTGAGTATCCTCATCTATGCTGATGATATGTTGTTGGTTGATAACAGCAGGGAGAGGATAGAAAGGTTGAAGTCTCAACTCAGTTCGAAATTCAAGATGAAGGATCTTGGCCTTCCAAAAAAGATCCTTGGGATGAGTATAATTCGGGAAAGGGAGAGAAATAGGTTGAAGGTTTCTCAGTCTTCTTATATAGAAAAGGTGGTATCTATGGAAGATAGTAAACCAGTAAAGATTCCCCTTGCCGGTCATTTCAAGTTCTCCAGCGAGCAATGTCCTGGAACGGATGAGAAGAAGAAGGAACTGGAAAAAGTCCCTTACTCTAGTGCAGTTGGACTAGTCATGTTCATAATGGTAAGCATTAGACCTGCCATTTCTCAAGCAATTAGTGTTCTCAGCAGATTTATGAGTAATCCCGAAAAAGAGCTGTGGCTTGGGATGAAGTGGTTGTTGAGGTATTTGAAGGCTCAGTTGCAGCCGATGGTAGCACTCTCAACAACCAAGGCAAAGTACATAGCAGCAACGGAAGCGGTTAAGGAGGCTATGTGGTGCAAAGGGTTGTTGGAAGAGTTGAAGGTCCTAAAAGATCAGGTGGTGGTGTATTCGGATGGCCAAAGTGCGTTGCACTTTTGTAGGAATCTAGTGTTCCATGAGAGGACTAAGCATATGGATGTTCGGTACCATTTCATTTGGGAAAATGTTACGAAAGGATGGATTCATGTGGACAAAGTCACAACGGAAGAAAATCCTGCAGATTTAGGTATTAAAGTTCTACCTCTAAGTAAGTTCAATCATTGCTTTGGACTTCTTAGGATTAGAGTCAGTTGATATGGTGATTCAAGTTGAGTTTGGATCCTGAGTTCTCTGCATAATAGGTTTGGGTTTAATTGCTGGTATTTGTTTAAGGATTAAATAGGTTGAAGAGTTCAGCATCAAGTCCAAGTGTGCGCCGTGGCCACCAGCAAAAGAGGAAGTCCAGGGAGGTGTGCGCCGTAGCACAACCTCCCCAACGCCATTACGCCTAACAAGGATGAAAACCTGAAGGAATTTGTGCCTTGTGTGCACCGTAGCCAGCCCTGTTCTGGGCCGCGGCACCAAGCACACCTGATGCCTCATGATCAGCTCTTTGAGATGGTGCGTAGGACTTGGTTAAAATGTATAGGATCACTTAGAATTGTTAAAGGGCTATGATTGATTGGTCCTCAAGATCTAAGGGTTGAGATTGACTTCAAGATTGGTTCAAGAAGTGGTTGCACTATATAAAGGATCATCTAGGAGCAATCACAAGAGTGAGATAAGACATGTGAATGACATGCAAGTGTTAGAGTGCAATGACACAAAACACACAGGAGAGACTCATTCAAGAGAGGTTGGTTGTTTAGAGAGAGAGTAGTCTAGATTGAGGATTCAAGGGCTTTGTAATTGGAATTTTCTTGGGGAAAATTCCAGGGAAACACTTAGTTCTTATTACTTTCTTTTTCTCTTCTTTCGTTCTTCAAGAACAAGAGGGTTCTTGAAAAGGTGTTGCTATAATTGTAAGAACTCTATTGATTTAGTGCAGAGCGCTCGGAGGAGCTCACGAGGACACAGGCACATTGTCGAACCTCGATAACAATTGCTTGTGTTCTTTCTTTGATTATTTGATTCTTGTTTCTTACAACTCATTGTGGACTTGGGTGTTTGGAAAGATCACAACCTGGGATTCCGCATAAAGGGTGATTTTCCAACACTTTTGCTAAGAAATTTAAATTGAAGAAAGAAGAAAACCAAATAGGATTTGGTAAGAAAATAATAAAACAAAACTAAAACTAACTTTTTATATAAAAATCCATTTCACATGCCACCACCAGTCCATGCGTTGGCTAACATGCAATTCTTTCATGTTTTTGCAGCTTACACCTAGACTAAGCGTCCAGGTGTATCACCACCCGTTTTTTTCTCCTTGTGAGACTAGTGTCTGTTGTGCATTTATCTACCTAAATTAATAAGCAAATAATCGTACAATTTTACTTGCAAGTGCACAAGATCAACAGTAGCATAGTGTGCGAATGCAAGATCATCTCCACAGGGATTGGTAAATTTTGATTTAGAATTAGTTTCGCAATAACAAAATAAAAATAAGAGAAATAAATATTGAGTTTGAAATAATAATGATAAAGGCGTAGGGACTTGATATCCACCACTAATCATGCTATCACAACAAAACAGTATGCCAATGCTTTACTCATGTCATGAATACCTAATGTTTGTCAACCTAAGGGCATGGTATCTACTCTAGCTCTTTTCTCTCTCAAGGGATTCAGCATGGTGTATACTAAGTTGTTCCTTGAGAGAGTATAGGATCTGTGGAAATCGATAACCACACGAGACCTAGGGCATGGTGTATACTCCCGGTTTCCCATATTGATTAACCCAAGAATTCGGCGAGGATATCTTTTGTTACTAATGTTAAACCCAGGACTCGATCATCCAAATTGATTCAACTAACTAATCCATACCACATGTATATGTTGATCAGCAAATACATATGAGGAATTTAAATAAACACAGGCATTAATCAAGTTAAGCATCACAACATAAATATCGCAAAGGTGCCAATACTGAATTATTGAATAAATATAATTAGGGCTTCAACTAAGCCCTTACTAGAAAATTAGTTACACATAGTTGTGATACTAAACAACATCATAAAGTAAAATAACAAAGGAAAGAAGAAACCCGAAAATACTATGGAGAAGAGTCGTCAATTCGTCTCCACAATCTCTTATTCGGGCTTGTCCAGCCTTCGGCCTCCCCGAATAAAAACTAAAATAAAAGGGAGATACTTTTTTATGTTTTACAAGTCTATTTATAGGGTTCTAAGGACACCTCGAAACCCTAATTTCCAAAATAAGACCCAAACCATTATTTCCAAAACAGGTTATGCCGGTTTACTGTACGTGTGCGCTCGAGTCTTCTTCTTACGCGCGAGTGCAGGCTGTGCTCGATCCTGGCATGGGCACTGGGAGCTTGTGTGCTCGATTGAACTTTTCTGTGCGCTCGATTGCACCTATCTGGTTCCAGATCTTTAGTTTTCTTCCTTAGAGCTCCAAAATGCTATCTTTTCTTCAAAAACCTATAAAAACCGTAGAAAACACAAAAATGAAGTAGAATATACTGAAATACATAAACAAAGAGCCTAACAACTATAAATTAAGGGGCTTAAATATGAATATTTAAGCACTTATCACACCCCCAAACTTACATATTGCTAGTCCCTTAGCAATACAAAATGAAAAACTAACTGAAAAATAAAATCAAAGATAAATTCATCATTCATGTTGTCTAAAATTTGGGTTGCACATAAAACCATGATATTTGTGCATGAGTAGGCTTAAAATATAAACACATCGTCACAATGAATAAGGGTTTTAAATTCTAATTACTTGCACAAGGCTAGTTTAAAGCATCATAAGTTTGACTTAGTATGTGGTGGATTAGCACATAAAAGATGAAGCTTCCGAATAATTTTGATGTATAGTGTTTCGGTGTCTTAACATTCATCGAATTCCCTATCAGAATGAACAATAATGGCATAGTTTTATTTCTTTTCTTTTTCTTTTATTATGAGCTCTTTGCCATGTTGAGTTCCATTAAGCTTTCTAATTGACCCATGTAGCGAATGTTTAACCAATAACTCCCAAACCAGATGGTTTTAGGGCATTAGGTGTAAAGACACCCCTAAGAACTTACTAACTTGAGTAAAAAATGCTACGAAACTAACTAGTCTTAATGCTTCCAAGTAAAATCCCCACCTTTTGATGTGAACACTCGCTGCTTACTAAGGCAAGAGGTCCAGTTACTTAGTAGAAACTTTATTTAATGATCATTATATGCATTATTCCCACCTTTTGATGTGAACACTCAATGCTTACTGAGGCAAGAGGTCCAGTTACTCAGTGGAAAGTTTATTTAATGATCATTAGGAGCATTTTATTTTCTATTTTTGCATAATAAACTTTTTTTTCTCTATTTTTCTATGCCAAAGTTTTATTCTAACAAGTTATCCGATTACAGTTAGGTCATGAAAATATATACATAAAAATTATACGTCATACCTCACATCATTATGTGTTAATGTACTCGTGTCAGATTTAGATCAAACTTATAAATTCTTAAATGCCTTGAGGTAGGTAATTTAGACTTTTAAAACTTTATTATTTAGACTATGTGTTCTAGATTTTAAGCTTACTGATGAAGTTTTATCATAGTATTTGTTTTAAATTAACCAAAATTTTCAAAACAATATGAAGATGCATTTGTCTTTTCAAAAATACTAAAAAAAGCTGGGACAAAATGTGTGAATGTGTCTCCCATACCCCCAAACTTAAATTATACATTGTCCCCAATGTGTGAATAACATGGAAAGATCTGACCTGGGAGATGGAGAACTAGCTGGGCCGGCATGGCTCATAGCACACCCCCAAACTTGAACGAATGCACACATTGTCCCTAAAAAATGAAAAACTAACATAATACGGGAAAACAAGAAGTACTAAAAGTAAATAAATAACAATAAATATGAAAAACAATAAAAATAAAAGGATAAGATGTGGGGTGCCTCCCATGAGTGCTAAGTTTAATGTCTTCAACTAGACACTCTTATTCCCTCTCAGAAAAGCATAAGTTAAATGCATCAACAACTGCTTTAATACCAAATTTGGTGCTTAGATGCTTTGGAGAGGCCTCTAGGAGGTGCGCAGCCTCAAAGATGTCATCAGTAACATCTTTATATGTAGGCTCAACATTTGATCTTGTTAATCCATGGGTGAAGGTGGCTTCCAATGGAGCAATGAGATAGACCTGAAAAGCTTGATCAACAACACCTTGCATCATACATTCATTAGAATATTCCATATTATCTTGGGGTAATTTTAATGTATCAAATATGTTAAATTCAACCTTCTCACCATTAACCTTCATACTTACAATACTCTTTTTCACACAAATTTTTGTATCAGTAGTTCTCATAAAGAGTCTTCCTAAGATGATGGGCAGGGGTAGTGGCATAGAAGATTCTTCCATATCTAATATAATAAAATCAGCAGGCAAAATAAATGGACCTACCTTTACCAAGATATCCTCAAGAATACCTCTTGGTCTTTTGATGCTTTTGTCTGCCAGTTGCAAGGTGATGAGGTTGGTTGAAGCTCTCCCAAACCTAGTGTCTTGAATATAGTGTATGGCAGCAAGTTGACACCAGCCCCTAGATCCAATAGTGCATGCTCAAAAATCTGGTTTCTTATCCTGCAAGGAATGGTGAAACTACCTGGATCTTTTAGCTTGGGTGGTATAACAATACCGCACTCACCTTTTCGGTTAAAGCCACTGTTTCATGCTCCTGAAACTTCCTTTTATTAGTGTAACTATCTTTTAAAAATTTAGTATATGCAAGAATTTGTTTAATTGCATCTAATAAAGGAATATTAATTTATACTTTTCTAAAAGTTTCAAAGATATCAAGCATTTTAATTTCTTTTTGTTGGCTTTATTAACCTTTGGGGGAAGGGTGGTGCATTCCACTTCTCCATTTCACTTACCTTTGATGTGGATGTTGTAATTGGAGATGCTTGTGCAGGCTCATCAGCTCCTATGATCTTACCATTTATGAGAGTTGTCACGGCATTTAGTTGTTGATATCCTCTTGGATTAGTTAGTGCTTGGGCGGGAAGTTCACCATGCTTTCTTTCACTTAGCTCCTTAGCCAATTGCTTCATTTATAACTTGAGTCTTTGAATGGCTTGCTCATGCTTTGCAGTGGTTTCTCTTTGCTCAGTCTGGAATTATCTTGTTTCTGCTATAAATTATTCTTGTGAGATCATCAACTGCCTTACAAGACTCTATAGGCCACTTTACTTTGATTCTGGAACTGATTAGGCTACCGGTTGGGAATTCCTTCGCTGTTCTTGAAAGTTCACGGCATTTTGATTATTGCTCCATGAGAGGTTGGGGCGGTTTCGCCCTCCTTCATTGTAGGTATTTGCATATGCACTGTTTGGTCCCACATAGTTTGCTTGCTCTGGATCTATAGATGAATATAAATGGCAGGTCTCAGCAGTGTGATCAAATTGAGAAGATAAAGCACATACCTGGAGTTGTGTAGCTTGTGGTCGGGGTGAGATGTTCTGAGCAGTCATAGCTTTTATAAGCATATTTAGCTTCCTCTCTATAGCAGCCATCTGATTTGAAGATCCACTATTTAGGTTCACCTCATACATGCCCTTTTTCACACCTTGTCTACCTCTAGATGAGAATTGTTGTGTGTGCTCGCTTAAGGTCTCAAAAAGCTCCATGGCTTCTTCACTACTTTTTTCCATCATCACACCTCCACAACTTGAATCAACTATACTTTTATTCATGTCATTTAGACCTTCATAAAAGGCTAGTACCAGCTCATCTTGAGGTAGATTGTGATGTAGACATTTGAGAAGCAACTCATTAAAGTGTCCCCATGCTTCAAAGAAAAAGTCTCAATCTCTCTGTTGGAAAGATTGAATCTCCTTCCTTATCTGCCTTGTCTTTTGTGCTGGAAAAAATTTCCTTAGGTACTTACTGGATAGTTATTCTCAGGTATGGATAGAATCTGCAGGCAATGAATTATACCACAACTTAGCTTTATCTTTTAATGAAAAATGGAAAAGAATCAACCTGATTCCCTCTTGATTTAGGCCCTGGATGTGCTGGAACTTGCAGAGGTCAAAGAATTCCCGAAGGTGCAAGTGTGGATCCTCAGCAGGTGTACCCCTAAAATGAGTCAAGGCACTGAGTATCTGGTTGATAAACAATGCATGATCGTTGGTTGAGGTTCCGTGGGATGAAGGATTGCTTCATAGGTCTTCGCTCGGGTTGTTGTTTGTTTTCCAGCTGTTCCATTGGTGCTTCTCCCTCGAATTCTTCTTTGTTCTCCTCAAAGTTGTTTCTAAGCCTCTGTCTAATGGTTTGCTCAATCTATATGTCGAATGGAACGATGGTAGGGTTCCTAGATCGAAGCTCTTGCATAAATCAACTGGAAGACTTTGGTGCAGCAGCTTCAGTACTGCTGCTCGGGTAATCTCTGGACTATTTGCGCTCGAGTGCACAAGGTATTGCGCTCGATCGCAACAGTGTGCTCGATCTCACTTGAGCGTGCACTCAATCATAAGTCCAGAAACAGCACTATTGCAGACCTGAAATAAAAGGAAACAAAAAATTAAAGGAAGAAAAATTAGGTTTTTGATAAAGTAAATATAAACATAACAGAGTTAAGAAATAAAATAAAATAAAACTAACGAAAATAATTCCAAAAATAAATTTAGTGCAATCCCTAGCAACGGCACTAAAAATTTGTTGTGTGTTTATCTACCTAAATTAATAAGCAAATAATCGTACAGTTTTACTTGCAAGTGCACAAGGTCAACAGTAGCATAGTGTGCAAATACAAGATCATCTCCACAGGGATTGGTAAATTTCGATCTAGAATTAGTTTTGCAATAAAAAAATAAAAAAAAGAGAAATAAATATTGAGTTTGAAATAATAATGATAAAGGCATAAGGACTTGATATCCACCACTAATCATGCTATCATAACAAAACAGTATGCCAATGCTTTACTCATGTCATGAATACCTAATGTTTGTCAACCTAATGGCATGGTATCTACTCATTAAGCTATTGATTTCCCTAAGCAACGAGTTAGGCATGGTATCTACTCTAACTCTTTTCTTTCTTAAGGGATTCAGCATGGTGTATACCAAGTTGTTCCTTGAGAGAGCATAGGATCTGTGGAAATCGACAACCACACGAACCTAGGGCATGGTGTATACTCCCGGTTTCTCATGTTGATTAACCCAAGAATCCGACGTGGATATCTTTTGTTACTAATGTTAAACCCAAGACTTGGTCATCCAAATTGATTCAACTAACTAATCCATACCACATATATATGTTGATCAGTAAACACATATGAGGAATTTAAATAAACACAAGAATTAATCAAGTTAAGCATCACAACATAAATATCACAAAGGTGCCAATACTGAATTATTGAATAAACATAATTAGGGCTTCAACAAAGCTCTTACTAGAAAATTAGTTACACATAGTTGTGATGCTAAACAACATCATAAAGTAAAATAACAAAGGAAAGAAGAAACCCAAAAACACTATGGAGAAGAGTCATCAATTCGTCTCCACAATCTCTTCTTTGGGCTCGTCCGGCCTCTGGCCTCCCCAAATAAAAACTAAACTAAAAGAGAGATACTGTTTCTGTGTTTTACAAGTCTATTTATATGGTTCTAAGGACACCTCGAAACCCTAATTTCCAAAATAAGACCCGAACCATTATTTCCAAAACAGGTTCTGCTGGTTTACTGTACGTGTGCGCTCGATCGCACACTATTGGGCTTGAGCGCCTTCTTCTTGCATACGACCGCAGGCTGTGCTCGATCCTGGCATGGGCACTGGGTGCTTGTGTGCTCAATCGCACTTTTCTGTGCACTCGATCGCACCTATCTGGTTCCAGATCTTCAGTTTTCTTCCTTAGAGCTCCAAAATGCTATCTTTTCTTCAAAAACCTATAAAAAAACACAAAAAATGAAGTAGAATATACTGAAATATATAAACAAATAGCCTAACAACTGTAAATTAAGGGGCTTAAATATGAATATTTAAGTACTTATCAGTGTCTGTTCCGTTTTGTCCGTTTTTTTTCTCAAAAGAATTATTTTATTCAATAATAAATCTTTCATATATATATTATTTTAATTCCATGTAATATCTATCAAATTACTTCTTTATCCTTACTTTAAGAACACAGGTATTACAAAAGGTCTCTTTTTATTATTAGCATAACTCTTTTGTCTATTCTGTGATGCTATAAGGTTTTGCCTAATCAATCTGATCATCTCTATCGTTAATTCAATAATTTCTAAACCAAATATCTTTCTCTCTTCTAATTCTTCCCAACATACTGGAGTTCTACACCTCCTACCATATAAAGCCTCAAATAGTGTCATCCCAATACTAACTTGATATTGATTATTATATGCAAACTCTATCAAAGGCATATGCGCATCCCAGCTTACTAAAAAACTCATAATACTAGCCATTGACATATCCTCTAGTATTCGAATAACTTTCTCAGTCTACCCATCTGTTTGAGGATGGAAAGCAGTACTGAACTGCAACTGAGTACCCATAACTTTATGAAAACCTCTCCAAAATTGAAATGTAAACCTAGCATCTCTATCTGAAACTATACTCAAAGTACTACATGTAATCTTACAATGCCAGGACTCCAAGTTGTTTTAGTTGGAAAAAAAGGGGATGACTTAGACAATCTATCTACAATTACCCATACAACATTATAACCTCTCTGGGTACGTAGAAATCTAGTTATGAAATCCATACTCACATTCTCCCTGGCCATTCTAGCATAGGAAGAGGTTGTAGTAAACCTACTGGATGTCTATTATAATATTTAACTTGCTGAAAAACTAAACATCTAGAAATGTAATTAGCTACATCCCTTTTTAACTCTGACCACCAATAATTCTATCTTAATCCCATGTACATCTTATTATTACCTAGATGCAATAAGTATACTAGATCATGTGCCTTTTTCAGTATCTCCTTTCTCAGCTTAGCATCATTGGGAACACAAATCTTATGTCCCAATACTAACATACAATCACCTCAAGTCTAAACTCATATTGCTTTCCACTCAGCATTCTTGCTTAATCTTTTCTATTTGCTCGTCTCTACCTTGCATTTCTAAAAGACGTTCTATAAGGGATTATTGTACAACTATGTTAGCTAATAATCCACCTCTCTTGTCGATATTCAATTTAGTCCTCATATTTCTCAACTCTAACATTAGATTCACATTATGAGCCCCTCTAATAGTTAAATTCCTATAGATTTTCTACTTAATGCATCAACTACTATATTTACTTTCCTTGGATGGTAATGAATCATAGAATTATAATCACTAATCAACTCCATCCAATGCTTCTATCTCAAATTCGGTTCTCTCTGGGTATGTAAAAATGTTAAACTCTTATGATTAGTGAATATCTCACAAGTGGCTCCATACCGATGATGCGTCCAATTTTTTTAAAGAAAATACTATGGCAGCCAACTCTAAATCATGGGTAGGATAATTCTTTTCATGATTCTTCAATTTCTTAGAGGCATAAGCCACTACCTAACCCTTGATGCAAAGCATCATTATATACCACAAATCCTTCATCACCAGAATGAAGTACTAACACTGGAGCGGTATTTAATTTTTCTTTCAACATTTGAAAACTCTTTTCATATTCCTCAGATCACATAAATTTCACTTCCTTTCTAGTCAATCTAGTCAAAGGTGTTGCTATAATTGAGAAATTTTGGATAAATATCCTATAATAACCAGCCAATCCCAAGAAACTTCTAATCTCAGTTACACTAGTAGGTCTCTCCTAATTCAACACTGCTTCGATCTTTAGAGGATCAACTGCTATACTTCATTCAGATATTACATGCCCCAAGAAAGATACCTTATTCAACCATAACTCACATTTAGAAAATTTAACATATAATCTCTCTCTTTTTAAAATATCTAAAACAATTTCTAAATGTTTCACATGATCTTTCTCACTTTTAGAGTACACTAGAATGTCATCAATGAATATAACCATAAATTTATCAAGATAAGGTTTAAATACTCTATTAATCAAATTCATGAATTCAGCTAGAGCATTAGTCAAGCCAAATTGCATCACTAGAAACTCATTATGACCATAACGTGTCCTAAAAGCAGTTTTAGACATCTCTCCTTCCTTAATTCTCAATTGGTGATAACCTAATCTTAAGTCTATTATAGAAAACACTCTAGCTCCCTACAATTTTTCAAATAAATCATCTATTCTAGGTAGAGGATACTTATTCTTAATGGTTATCTAACAATTCTTTAAGTTGTACCTTCAACTCTCTCAACTCAGCGGCTGCCATCCTATATGGTGCTATAGATATAGGTACTGAACCTAGAATCAAATCAATGGAGAACTCAATCTCCCTACTAAAGGGTAAACTAGATAATTCATCAAGAAATACCTTTGGATAATTTCTCACAACTGATATCTCTTCTAGCTTTCTACCTTCCTTGCTATAATCTACAACATATGCTAAGAATCCCTCACACCTTTTTCTTAACCACTTACTACATGCCAGGGAAAAAATAAGACAATTCGAAAGTATCTTATATTCTCCCTGAAAACTAAACTTCTCTTACCCAGGTATTTTAAGCACAACATTCTTTCTAAAACAATCTACCCAAGCATGATATGTCAACAACCAATTCATTCCCAGAATTATGTCAAAATCTATTATACTTAAAGGTAATAAATCTACTTCAAATTCCATATCACTCATAAGAATAACACATCTCCAATATACACTTCTGATTACAACCCTAACTCCAGTAGGAATTTCAATAATAATATGCAATAAAGGGCTAACACATGCATCTATAGATTGCATAAAGGAACTGGATGCAAATGAATGAGTTGCACCAGGATCAATTAATACTCTAGAAATTCTATTAAGGATAGACACTTTACCCATTATAACATCAAGAGTTGCTTGGGTATCCTGATGGGTTAATGCATAGACTTTGCTCTCTTTGTATTGCATCTGACTTCCATGTCCTTTATCAGCCATTACTCCTCTACCTGAAGCTCTACCCTAACCACTCCCAAATTCACCACCTTTATCAAACTATCCTCTCCTAATACCTCCAACACTCACTACCTCTGTTGGTCTCCTCAATGGATAATCCACACTGATATGTCCACCCTCTCTAGAAATAAAACACATCAAAGTAGGATAATTCTGAGCTAAATATCCTATCTGATTACACCTATAACATGCCACTTTGTGTAATACCCGTATTTGTAAAATAAAGGTAAAGAAGTAATTTAATAAAGAAGGCATAGAGTTCAAATACTACATGTATTTTAAATGTATAAAAAAAGGACATTTATGTCCCAAAAAAAAAGATGTTTATGTCCTAGATGGAAAAAAAATAATAATAATAAAGAGTATAGAAAAAAGGCGAAAAAAAAGGATATGAGGTCCAAAAACCAGTAGAAGAAAGAAGAAGAAAAAAATTGTTTTAAAATAAATCCGTCCAGACCGTAAGGACGACAGAAAAGATAGGGAAAAAAACAAAACAAAAAGTTCTTAAAAAAAATTTACAACCAAAACGTGGAAATAGGTGGCAGCACCTGCTGCCAAGTTTTGTAAAATGCCTCCATATGTTTTGCAAGCAAAGTGGAAGACTGCAAGCCTTCCACCTAAGTATAAACGTGGAGTTTTGGATTTTTTTGGGCAGCTGATTTTTTTTAGGTTGCCGACAAAATTTTTGTATATATATATGTATAAATCAGTACAAAAATTAATACTTACTGATTTCATTTGTTTTTCTTTCAAATTACTTATTTTCTTTAAACATTTGGAGACCCAAAGAAAAGTTAAAAGAGTAAATTTTTGACGAGATTTTCTATGGAATTGCATAGAGAATCAGGAAAAGCTCTTAGAAAAACAAATGGTAATAACGTAGTATTTATTTTTTTAATTTCTGACATTTATGAAATTCCCAGGAAGCAAAAGTAGGAATTTTCAAAGTGTGTGATTTATGAAGAAATAAAGAAATAATTAGAAATTACATACAAATATTATGTCAGGTGTTGGCGGTCATCAATTGGGAGAAGTTTCGAAGAAGAACGAGAAATGCAAAGAGGTGATCCACAGGTAGCTTTAAGTTCTACGTGGTGAGTTAAATTTACTTTAAGTAGTCTAAATAAAAATCAAATATTAGTGATAATATTAAATTTAATTATTAGCGTATGCTTTGGTGGTTGATAAATATTTGGTCGATAGGTATGATATAAATATTGGACACGTAGAAAATTATTATGTAAAAAAGAAATATTATTATAATAATGAGTGAATTTGATAGTAAAGGGGATAAATAAAATTTGGTACGAGTCTGGATAAATAAATTTATGTGATATATGAGAAGAAGAAATTAGTGAGATAACAAGCTGATTTAATAATAAAATAGATAAGTAAAATTCTTGATGAGTTATGATTAATCAGAAGATGGGATATATGAGGAGAAAATTTTTGGGGAATTTATTTCAATGATAAATTGAGAGTGATCAGGGTAGTCAATTTAAATATTTTTATACATGTTATTGTTATATTACGGTTCATAGGCATATTTCATATCATTGATCATATGCATATGCATTAAATAAGATAACCAAAAGAATCGGGAAGGGGCCGGTCTAACGGAACAACCGTGACAGCCGATATACGCTGAAAATAAAAGGGACAGGATAAGCTGTAAAGAACCGGGAAGGGGTCGGTCTAAGATAATAATAACCTGTCGACAGGTGGGAAGACGTTCTCATCATAATCATTCATGCATTGCATCTGTTTTAAATATTGCTCACATTATTGAAATGATAAGGTGTGGTATATTATTGTGAATTTAATTATAGATGGATGAGTCTCCTAGAGAGAGATAGTTATAGTGAGAAAATGAGAAAAAAGACATAGAAATATGATAATATGAGAATTATTTAAATATTAGACTTTTTGCTATTATCCAGATATAGGAGAAATAAATGATTAAATATTAAAGGACTATTTACGAAATTGGAATACTTTTAGTAAATTTAATTCACTGAGCTTGTGAAGCTCACCCCTCATTGTGCAATGATTTCAGGTAGTAGACAAGACTAGTAGTCTTGTGGGTTGAAAGTCAGATGAAATCATTTGCTGTAAGCCACGTACATGTCAATATCCTCAAACAAATGAGAAAATGAAAAACAAAAATTTATTTGTAAATATTCATGCATGTTAAGTTGTATATTATGTTTAAATTATATCAAATTGATGTACCTCCCCTGTTGAGGGCTGAGAGTTACAGTAAAAATTCTTGTTAGTTTATTTTGCTTAATTGTTGCATATATGTGTCATGCTGGGATTTTCAAAATGTGACGACACCGTCTCGGGGGTGGCCAACCCTGGATAGGTTGTTACAATTTTGGTATCAGAGCATCAGGTTTTAAGATTCTGTAGACTGCATGAGAACCTAAAAAGTGGAAGATTCTAAATAAATTATATTTTAAATGCATAGTATGAGGATGACACGTGATTGTGCGAGAGCTAGAGGTAGAGTTCAAAATTAGAGGGGACGTGGTAGACCCCAAATTTTTAGGAGGACTGAAGTGGAGGAGAAAGTTGAGTCGGTAATTCCCGCAAGGGACATGGTGATAGTGCAGCTAGTACGAGTCGAGCTGGGAGAGTATCTGAAGATAGGAATGATAAATTGAGAGAGGCTCTTAATCGTGCTTTAGAGAAGGTGAATGTAGCTGAAGAAAGGGCTGCTAATTCGCAAAGAAGATTAGAGGAGAGGGATAAAAGAGAACCGGATACGGTGAGGCAAGAGATTTTTGAGGGAGGGGTATTTACAAATGAGATGCAATGTGTTTTGTGAGGTTTCTTAAGTTTAAACCTTAGTCTTTTAGAGGATCAGCAAATCCAGTGGAAGATGAGCAATGGATTAGGCACGTGGAGAAATATTTTGGGGTTTTACCGGTGTTAGATAGACAGAAGGTGGCTTTTGCTTCCTTTATGCTGGAGGGTGAAACTTCTCAATGGTGGGAGGATGTTTTGTCCAGGGTAAGCACACGGGTAGAACGACCTTTAACTTAGAGTAAGTTTAAGGATGAGTTTTTTGCGAAGTATTTCCCAAATTCCTTTCGGGCACAGCAAGAGAGAGATTTCATTCACCTAAGGCAGGGAAGTTTATCGGTGGCGGAATATGATATCATATTCATAGCCCTGTCAAGGTTTTTACCTGAATTGATGAATACGGAGGAGAGAAAATGTAAGAGATTTTTAGACAGATTACACTATGATATTCGGACTAAACTCTCTTATATGGGCATAAGGAATTATGCTGTGTTGGTAGATAAAGCGTTGCAGATTGAAAAGGATCTGATGGAGTTGAGGGATAGGAGGGATTGGCTGAAAAGGTCTAGATTTGAGGGACCTAGAGGTGGTAGCAATATGGAGGTACAGGGTGGAAGACCACCCCAGAAAGGGCGTTCCTTGTCACAAGGAAATATAGTTCAGAGTCAAAGGCAAGCAGGATTTGTTGCTTTTGTAGCTCAGAGTAATACTGGTGGGACCCCTAGATTTAAGAGTTATGGTAGAGGAGTAAATGTGCCACTAGGGAGAAGTACTAATCTGATGTATAGTCGAGAGGCAAGAGTTTGCTTTATATGTAATCAGACGGGGCAACTGTCTCGGTATTGCCCTACACATATATGTTTTGTATGTGGTGGAGGAGGACATGTTGCTGCAGATTGTCAAACTGGAAAATTTGCTGATGTAAGCATTGAAAGTGTCGGGAGAAGACCGATGGAGAGAGACGGTGGATCAGGGAGCATGCAGGGTAGAGGGCGAAGATCCATAGCTGAGTGAGGACGTGGCAGTCAGTTTCAGTCCAGAGATGGCAGAGTCTATGCATTGACCCAACAGGATGCACAAGCCACTCCTGATGTTGTTATGGGTATGATATCTATTATTGGTAGGCCTGCTAGATTATTGATTGATCCTGGTGCAACCCATTCCTTTACATCTCATATTTATATGAAATCTATTGATGCTAGTGCTAGTCCTTTGATGCATGCTATTGTTGTTGAGGTTCCTACTGGAGATAGAGTTGTTATCAGGACAATCTATCGAGGTTGTGTGATTAATATTGCTGATAGAGAATTTGAAGTTGATTTATTACCTTTAGATATGATAGATTTTGATTTAATTCTGGGGATGAATTGGTTATCTGCATATCATGCTTGGATAGATTGTTTTAGGAAAAATGTGGTGTTCAAGATACACGGGCAGGAGGAGTTTAATTTTCAGAGAGAACGTAAGATACTGGCTAATTGTCTTATTTCTGCTTTAACTGTTAGTAAATGGTTAAAGAAGGGTTGTGAGGGATATTTGGCTTATGTGGTGGATTCTAGTAAGGAGAATAGGAAGTTAAAAGAAATCTTGGTGGTAAAAGATTTTTCTGATGTATTCCCTGATGAGTTGTCTGGTTTGCCTCCCAATAGAGAAATTGAGTTTTCTATTGAGGTGATTCCAGGATCAGCACCCATATCTATAGTACCCTATAGAATGGCACTAGTTGAATTGAGAGAGTTGAAAGTTCAGCTTCAGGAGTTGCTAGATAAACAGTTTATCTGACCTAGTATGTCACCCTAGGGAGCCCCTGTGTTATTTGTCAAGAAGAATGATGGGACAATGAGATTGTATATTGATTATAGACAGCTGAATAAGATCACCATCAAGAATAGATATCCTTTGCCTAGGATAGATGATTTATTCGAGCAATTACATGGAGCTAGAGTGTTTTCTAAGATAGACCTGAGGTCTGGTTATCATCAAATGAGGATAAAGGAGGGAGACGTGCCTAAGACTGCTTTTAGGACATGTTATGGCCATCATGAGTTCTTGGTGATGTCATTTGGCTTGACTAATTCTCCTGCAGCATTTATAGACCTTATGAGTCGGGTGTTTAAACCATTCTTGGACAGATTTATGATTTTGTTTATTGATGATATTTTGGTAAATTCCAAGAATGAAGAGGAGCATATGCAACATTTGGAGATAGTGTTGGAGATTCTGAGGAGAGAAATTATATGCGAATTTCTCTAAATGTGAGTTTTGGTTTAGCGAGATATCTTTCTTGGGGCATGTTGTGTCGGGAGAGGGGATAGCAGTTGACCCACAGAAAGTGGAAGCGATGTTGAATTGGGAAAGACCCACGAGTGTAACTGAAATTAGAAGCTTTTTGGGTTTGGTTGGTTATTATATGAGATTTATTCAAAAAATTTCTATGATTGCTGGACCTTTGACTAGGTTGACCAGGAAGGATGTGAAGTTTAGGTGGTCTGAGGTATGTGAGAGGAGTTTCCAGCTATTGAAAGAGAAACTGACTACTGCCCCAGTATTGGTGCTTCCTTCTAGTGATGAAGGATTTGTGGTTTATAGTGATGCGTCACATCAGGGGTTGGGGTGTGTGCTGATGCAACATGGGAGAGTTATAGCTTATGCATCTAAGCAACTGAAGAACCATGAGAGGAATTACCTGGCCCATGATTTAGAATTGGCTGCCATAGTTTTTGCTTTGAAGATTTGGAGACATCATCTATATGGAGCCAATTGTGAAATTTTTATTGATCATAAAAGCTTGACGCATTTACCGACCCAAAAGGAGTTGAATTTGAGGTAGAAGAGATGGATGGAGTTGATATGTGATTATGACTGTACGATTCACTATCATCCAGGAAAGGCTAATGTCGTAGTTGATGCATTGAGTAGAAAAGCTATATGGAGATTAGCTGCTATTTGGAGTCATAATACTAGCTTGATGATAGAGTTAAGAAGAATGAGGATGCAGTTGAGTGTCAATGATAGAGGAGTATTGATGGCAAATATGATGATACAATCTTCTATTATTGATCGTTTATTACAGATGCAAGGTAGATGAAGGGATAGAGAAGATTAGGCGAGAAGTGTTGAGTGGGAAGTCAACTGAGTTTAGAATTAGAGAAGATGGCATGGTGGTATTGGGGCATAGAGTTTGTATTCCTAATGATGTGGAGATGAGGAAAGAGATACTAAGGGAAGCTCATGATTCTGTATATTTCATGCACCTAGGTAATAATAAGATGTACAGGGGATTGAAACAGAATTATTGGTGGTCAGGGATGAAGAAGGATGTAGCAGAATATATTGCTAGATGTTTGACTTGTCAATAGATAAAGTCTGAGAATAGACATCCATCAGGTTTATTACAACCTCTTCCAATATCTGAGTGGCCATGGGAGAATGTGAGCATGGATTTTATTTTGGTCTTCCTCGTACCAGAGAGGACATAACGCTCTATGGGTTATAGTGGATAGACTTTCTAAGTCTTCACATTTTCATCCTATTAAGACTACTTGGAGTCCAAAAAAGTTGGCTGAATTGTATGTAGCTGAGATAGTAAAATTACATGGAGTACCCTTGAGCATTGTTTCCGATAGAGATTCTAGATTTACCTCTAGATTTTGGAGGGGTTTCCAAGAAGCTATGGGTACGCAATTACAATTTAGTACAGTCTTTCATCCACAAACAGATGGGCAGACAGAGAGAATCATCAGAATACTAGAATATATGCTGAGGGCAAGTGTATTGAGTTTCTCAGTGAGCTGGGATGCTTATTTGCCTTTGATCGAGTTTGCATACAATAATCAGCATCAAACTAGTATTATGATGGCACCCTTCGAGGCTTTATATGGTAGAAGGTGTAGAACTCCGGTATACTGGAAAGAAGTTGGAGAGAGAAAGATATATGGTCCAGAAATGATAGAGTTGACTACTGAGAGGATCAAACTGGTTAGGGAGAACCTCAGAGCAGCCCAGAACAGACAAAATGGATATGCTGATAAAAGAAAACGACCTCTCGAGTTCTAAGTTGGTGATTGGGTATTTTTGAAGATATCTCCGTGGAAAGGAGTGTTGAGATTTAAAAAGAAGGGAAAGTTGAGCCCGAGATTTGTGGGGCCCTATGAGGTGGTTGAGAGAATTGGGCCAGTAGTATATCGATTGGATTTGCCTCCGGAATTAAAGCAACTACATAATGTATTTCACGTGTCACTGCTGAGAAAGTACTTACACGATGAATCTCATAGTATCTCGAATCAAGCGATAGAATTTCAGGAAGATTTGACTTTTATGTAAGTACCAGTCAAAATCCTAAAAATAGAAAGGATCAAGTCTCACGCAATAAAGTCATTCCCTTGATTCAAGTATTATGGCGAAATAGAGATGTTGAAGAAGTCACGTGGGAGCATGAAGCAAGAATGAGAAAGGATTTCCCCTAACTCTTTTCTTGATTTTAGTAAGGAAATTTCGGAGACGAAATTTTTGTAAGGTGAGTAGAATTGTAATACCCGTATTTGTAAAATAAGGGTAAAAAAGTAATTTAATAAATAAGGTATAGAGTTCAAATACTACATGTACTTTAAATATATAAAAAAAAGACATTTATGTCCAAAAAAAGATATTTATGTCCTAGATGGAAAAAAATAATAATAAAAAAATATTAAAAAAAGGCGAAAGAAAAAAAAAAGGATCATGAAGTCCAAAACCAGTAGAAGAAAGAAGAAGAAAAAAAATTTTTAAAAAAAAAATCTGTCCAAAGCGTAAGGACGGTAGAAGAGAGAAATAGGAAAGGAAAAAAAAAAAAACAAAACAAAAAGTTCTTAAAAACAAAAAAAAAAAATTTGCAACCAAAACGTGGCAACACTTGCCAATCCATGTGTGTTGCAGGCAAAGTGGTGTCTTCCACCTAAGTACAAACGTGGAGTTTTGGATTTTTTTGGGCAGTTTAAATTTTTTAGGTTGCCGACAAATTTTTTGAATATATATGCGTATAAATCAGTACAAAAATTATTACTTATCGATTTCATTTGTTTTTTTTTCAAATTATTTATTTTCTTTAAATACTTGGAGACCCAAAGAAAAGTTAAAAAAATAAATTTTTGATGGAATTTTCTGCGGAATTACATAGAGAATCAGGAAAAGCTCTTAGAAAAACAAAAGGTAATAACGTAGTATTTATTTTTCTGACATTTATGAAATTTCAAGAAAGTTAAACTGAGAATTTTCAAAGTATGTGGTTTATAAAGAAATAAAGAAATAATTAGAAATTACATACAAATATTATGTCAGGTGTTGGTGGTCATCAATCGGGAGAAGTTTCGGAGAAGAACAAGAAAGGAAAAGAGGTGATCCACGGGTAGCTTTAAGTGCTACATGGTGAGTTGAATTTACTTTAAGTAGTCTAAATAAAAATCAAATATTTAGTGATAATATTAAATTTAATTATTAGTGTATGCTTTGGTGGTTGATAAATATTTGGTCGATAGGTATGATATAAATATTGGGCACGTAGAAAATTATTATGTAAAAAGAAATATTATTAGAATAATGAGTGAATTTGACAGTAGAGGGGATAAATAAAATTCAGTACGAGTATAGATAAATAAATTTATGTGATATATGAGGAGAAGAAATTAGTGAGACAATAAGCTGATTTAATAATAAAAGAGATAAGTAAAATTCTTGATGAGTTATGATTAATCAGAAGATGGGATATATGAGAAGAAAAATTTTGGGGAATTTATTTCAATGATAAATTGAGAGTGATCAGGGTAGTCAATTTAAATATTTTTATGCATGTTATTGTTATTTTACGGTTCATAGGCACATTTCATATCGTTGATCATATGCATATGCATTAAATAAGATAGCCGAAAGAACCGAGAAGGGGCCTGTCTAATAGAACAACTGTGATAGTCGATATATGCTGGAAATAAAAGGAACACCATGACAGCCGGTATATGCTGGAAATAAATTCTGTGACAACCGGGATAAGTTGTAAAGAACCGAGAAGGGGCCGGCCTAAATTAATAATAACCTGTTGACAGGTGGGAAGACGTTCACATCATAATCATTCATGCATTGCATCTGTTTTAATTATTACTTGCATTATTGAAATGATGAGGTGTGGTATATTATTGTGAATTTAATTATAGATGGATGAGTCTCCCAGAGAGAGATAGTTACAGTGAGAAAATGAGAAAAAAGACATAAAAATATGATAATATGAGAATTATTTAAATATTAAACTTTTTACTATTATTCAAATATAGGAGAAATAAATGATTAAATATTAAAGGACTATTTACGAAATTGGAATACTTTTAATAAATTTAATTCACTGAGCTTGTGAAGCTCACCTCTCATTGTGCAATGATTTCAGGTAGCAGACAGGACTAGTAGTCTGGTGGATTGAAAGTCAGACGAAATCATTTGTTGTAAGCCACGTACGTGTCAATATCCTCAAACAAATAAGAAAATAAAAAACAAAAATTTATTTGTAAATATTCATGCATGTTAAGTTGTATATTATGTTTAAATTATATCAGATTGATGTACCTCCCTTGTTGAGGGCTGAGGGTTACAGTAAATATTCTTGTTAGTTTATTTTGCTTAATTATTGCATATATGTGTCATGCTGTGATTTTCAAAATATGACGACACCGTCTCGAGGGTGGCCAACCCGGGATGGGTTGTTACACTTTGTCCCTATCAAATACCACGTTATTACCTTCTCTTGGTGGCACACCCAAACCTCTACCAAATCTTCCAACTCCCATAGATTACTTCGCAAACCTAGGGGTACCTCTAACCTACCTCTGTTGACTCTGTACAATTGCTCCCTGAGAAAAGGAACGGCCCCTCTGGGGTGGGCGACCACCCTGAATCCCCAAACTGCCACCTCTACTTCCCTCTGGTCTACTCTTCTTCAACCACATTTTACGTCCTCTAAACTCCATTACATCATTCTCTACCCGTAATGCTTTATCCACTAATTTTGCATAGGTAGGAAAATCCAAGTAAGAAAGCTTAGAAAGAATTTCATAATTCAAACCATCAATGAATCTTTTTCATTTCCTTTTTTCAATGCCTACAAGTTTTAAGACAAATCTGGACAACGCAACAAACCTTCCATCATATTGAGTGGACATGGTATTTTGTATCAAGTAAATAAAATCTTTTTCTAATTGAGCCTTATGGGTATCAAGAAAATATTTTTTATAAAACACCTCCTTAAACCTTTCCCAATCTAATGGTTTATCCATATTATCTCTTAGCCTTGGAAAAATGCCATCCCACCAACTTAACACTTCCTCCTCCAACTTAAATGATGCGAAGACAACTTTTTGTCTATCCAAAACTAGTAATACTCCGAATAGATGTTCCATCTTTTTAATCCATATCTCAGCTTCTAAAGGTTTCTCAACACTCTTAAAAGTGGGTGGTGTTAACTTAGTAAACTGGTTAAATACATCCCCTTTTATTTCCTTAAAAGTGGGTGGTGTTAACTTAGTAAACTGGTTAAATAAATCTAGAGCTCGTTTGTCTTACTCCCCCAATCTACGTTCCAGTTCCCCTATTCTACCTAATGCTTGGGCTAGGGCTTCTCGTAACTCATCTCTTTCAGCACCAAAATTCCTCACTACACCACTCATACTAGGAACACTATCAACATGTTCTTGGGAAGGAACCACAGACTCTGCATCAATCTCAACCTCAGCTCTCCTATACACAAAGGGCCAACCATGTCCTCTTTGACCAACCGTCCTAACTCTAGGTCTACCATGTCCACGCGATATCCTCAGATTATGCATAAAAAACAATTTCTTTTTAGATTCAACTTTACCAATTTATTTAATGCAGTCTACATAATCTTAAAACCCATGGCTCTAATACAAAAATTATAACGATCTATCTCGGGTTGGCCACCCCCGAGACGGTGTTGTCAGATTTTGTCATCTCAGCACGACACATATATGCAACAAAATAAAACATCAACTGAGAATAAATAATACACCATAACTTCAACTCTTTGCAGAGAAGATACAACAATTTTCTCCTATTAGAAATAATATATATAATAATAACAAAAATGCATGAATATTTACAACTTTTCAAAGTTTTCTTTTCCCTTTCTTTCACAAGCCTGAGGATATTGATCACGGGACTTACTTAAGGTAATTACTCTCTCTGAGTATCTACGCAACTATCTACTCGTCCTGTCCATTGCCTGAAATATTTCAACAATAAAGAGTGAGCTTCACAAGCTCAGTGAATTAAATTTACTAGAAGTACTAGATTTGTATACTTCTAGTAATATTCAATCATTATTAAATCAACATAATTAATCATCTATCTCTTCTCACATACTAATTAAATCATTTATCAATCTCTTTATAAATAAATCATTAAGCTTACCAATCATATCAATTTTCTTCTCATATATTTTATCAATTTAAGATTTTCTTCTCATATATTTTATTAATTTAAGATTTTTAATTCAATATCATCATTTACCTCATCATGCGGTTCACATCATACAAACAATCAATCATATAATTCTTTATCATATTAACTTTCAATTTCTTTATCATCAAATTTGTCTTACTATGAGAATCATCTGTCTATCAATCATTTTACAATCAAAACTGATGCTTTAGCATCTCAGCCAACAATAATAAATATTCAATAAAATAAACGCATGAATTTAAATTTTCTTTCTTTCTTTTTCATGAGATCATCACATCATTTCATACTATCATTTGGGAACGTTTTCCTATATGTCTATATGTTTCAGTCAGACTACCTACCTTCCTAGTATTCTTAGCTGGACCGCGGCCTTCCTAGTCTTCCCTTTATGCATATGAACAATAACATGCAAGCATGTATACATCAAAGCTTTCAATTCAACTATCCTTTTCTCAAAATTATTATTTTATCATACACATATTAAATTGTCTCCTCATATATCATATCAATTTATCGATCATAGTTTTCAAGAATTTCATATATCTTTTCATCATATTCTCCATCAATCCATCATTCTAAAAATATAACTTCGCATATAATTAATTTTCAGCATATCATTTAATTATGTTTCATACTTAATCAACCAAATCAACTATCAATTTTATACATATTTCATCAAGTTATTATAATTCAACTATCATCAGTTCATATTTTATATTGGTCTCGATCACTCAAAGTAAATCTAGCTCACCACATGATACTTAAAGCTACTTGTGGATCACCTCATTGTCTTTTCTACTCCTTTCAGCAATTTCTTAAAATTGCTGATCACCAATACCTAACCATAAATTTTTCATTAATCTTATTATTTCTAACTTAATTCAAATAATATAATTATTAAATTAAGTGTTTTTTTTTTCAGTTCCAATAATATTTTGTAATTACCTAAATATATGACAACTTTTCTTCAGTTAAATATTTCTCTATAACATAAAATTAAAATATAAATTTATTGAAATACTTACCTAAAGTGATGAAATCTTACTATTATAATTAAATAACTATTATTATCTCCAATTTCGTGTATAAACTTTCACTAAAGGAAAATAGAGTAGAAGAAGAAAAGAAATGAAACTCTCGTGAGAATGAAACTCGGAGTTAAAAGCTTTCTTAAGCTTTATTCTTCTTTTTTTAATATGTTTTATTTTTATTTTTTTTTAAAAAGTGTCTTCACATGTGACTTCAGATGTCTTCAAGCATATTAAATATGTATTTTATTTTACAAAATATTGAGTTCTTTGATGGGGTGATTTCTTTTTTGAGTAAAGTTTCGTCAAAGATGTGTTGATACGATAAAGGCTTTGCAAGACGATTGAAGAGTCCAAATTACTAGAAAAGATAAAAGTAGTTTGGATGGATGGGGAGGTTTTCGAAGTACTTTTACAAAGAGATAAATTGGAGAGGCTAAATGTGTTAGAGATTGAATAATTATGCACGACCATATCAAGAGATGAGCTGAACAATGAGAGAATGATTGCTTCGAAATGTAAGCAGATGAGATAGGAAGAAAAAAAAAGAATTGCACCAACCAAAGAAGAATGTCAAGATAATTGGCGCACAATGCTAACTTTGTGGGTGTGGATTTGAGTAGCACTCATTTGCGTTTTCTTGTAAAAGGATAACAAAAACATAAGTAACTTGAAAGTGGTTCTGCGGGTTACTTCTAAAGAATGAAATTCATCACATGAGCAAAATAATTAACCACTCCAGAAGTAAAATAAAGTGGAAGGACTAAGATCTGGAAACAGAATTTCTAATTTACTCACAGAAAGAAAAAAATGGTGGGGAAGAACAAAAAGAAGAAAACAAGAGTACATATGAATTGAAGAAGTTGGAGAAATGAGGGTAGGGGCTTTTTAATTCACTATCGAGTTAACGAAGTTATATTCATTAACGCTAATCAAAACAAGCAACAAATTTCCAACAAATTGTACTTTCAAAATAATGCCCCTCCGTTGCATATAGGAATCCGAGTTGACCAAAAAAGAAATTAATAACTAAGGGATGTGCTTTATTAGTGCTAGAATATAATTATAGGAAATTACGAGAACATGGATAATTGCTAAGCTATCTTAAAAATCAAGATACAATGCCTATTCCAACCAAAAAAAATTGCACTCTTTCCTATATTCTAACAAGAACTGTTTCTTAGAGAATTTGACTCATTGATGTTATGAATGAAGAGAGTAACTAACCATTCAGTGTAATAGAATTAATCTCTATTTGTAAAAGTTATAGTGATTTTTTCAAAGAGTACATGTTTAAAGATATGTTTCTTAAATTAAATACACCAAAGAGTCACCAGCACCTCTTCAACTCTCTAATTTAAAACTTAAATTTAAATATAGTATAAATAATATAATAACTATTATTAAGAAATATTATATGTATAACAATCCCCCACTTATTTTTTTTTAAATAATAATGGTAATGTTATATGTACGCAAAGAATGCAATGTAATCCATGATGCAGATTTGTTGGGATATGTATAGTATATACATGATGGTAACCATAGTTTGAACTTTGGGTTGAATATGAATCAAAATAAACATATTGATATAGCAAAAAATATGCCAATTAGTAGGAGGTTCACACGTGGCAGTCATTAGTAATTTTATGTTTCGAAGACATCAACCAATCACGTGACGACACATAAAACCTAAATTCATTGTATAAAAGGGATCCCCTCATAAATAAGAGATTCCCTCTCATAATTCTCTAGATCTCTAAAATTCTTTAACTTTAAGAATACTAACTTGAGCGTCGGAGAGTTTTTCTCGGAGACCCAAATTTTGAAAGGCTGTCTAATTTATGTTTTCTCATGAGTGCGGGATCCGTAGGCTCGCCTGACAGATTTTTGACATAACAAAATAATGTCGTATAAGAAAAAGACAAAAAAATTTCATCTAAAGATACCGTTAAAAATGAGGCACGGATCTGCAACCAACACGACACCATGGATCTCCTCATATTTAAGAAAATGAAAGGAAAAAAAACAAGAAATAAAAAAATTTCTGCCACAATAAAAAAGGTCGGAAAATTGCGTCTTCACCTTTAAATTTGTCAAAATCAGACGATCAACAGTGAAATCCAACTTGAAGTAGTCGGCCCAGATTGACCTACTATTGGGCTTATTGAAGCCCTAAAGAGCAACATGGATAGACCGACCAGTATCACCCACTAAGCCCACTAAAGCCCCGAAAACCGACGTGGGTAGACTGACCAGCATCACCCATTAGGCCAACTGAAACCCCAAAGACTGGCGTGAGTAGACCGACCAGTGTCACCCATTGGGCCCACTAAAACCCTAAATATCGACGTGAGTGGATAGACCAGCGTCACCCATTGGGGCTCACTGAAGCCCAAAAACTGATGTGGATAGTCCGACCCAAAGCACTCAGGCCAACGCAAGTGCCCCAAGCAGAAGCGTTATCTAGTACCAAAACTACTCTCTCAAGGCGAACCTCGCGTTTAAGGGAGTGGGAGGCTTATAATATAGCTAAAAATATGCCAACTAATCAGAGGTTGACATGTCGCAATCATTAAGAACAATAAAGTAATTTCGCGTTTCAAAGACATCAATCAATCAAATGACGACACATGACACCTAAATCAACTATATAAATGAGTCTCCCTCTCATAACTCTCTAAAATTCTTTAGCTTTAAGAATAGTGATTTGAGTGTTCTTTACGTTTTCTCATGTGTGTAGGATCTGTAGACTCACTTGACAGATTTTCGGCATAACACATTGACACTAAGACAACATATTAAAAGACCTTTACGCTTATCCTGTTTTAACAATTACTATAGGATTTTACCAATAATCCATAGGAAGTTGCCTCTCACTTCCCTAGTTGCAAAGGCAAACTCATCAAAAGTGTCTACAACCGCTCTCACACTCCACTAGTCCACTTAATTTAGCTATATGATTTTGTTAAGGACAAAAAGTCTATCCTATCTTGCTGTAGATAAATAGTGCATCAACTAGATATGAGACTTTATAATAGAATAGCTTGCTCTCACTATTCATTAGATTAATAATGCACTTGAAATGAAGTCTTATCACTTTTATTTCTGGATAATATCAGGTTGAATTACCATTGAACTCTTGAAATGTGGTTTTCAAAAAAAGAATTAAACTCTAGTGGCACCAAGATGAAAGAGTGGGTTTCAATCAATATTATCTCTTCATAATTGGTAATAGTCTCGTACCTCCCATGGTTTAACTGATCCTCTCCAAAATAGAAGTGCAAATAGGCTTCATTTAGCAAAGCACTCCAATGAATACTGGCAATAACTGAAGCTCTGCATTCTCAAGTAGATCAAGATTTACACATGCAATGTGTTTTCAGAGCAACAAGAATCTGTATTTATATGGGTATGAAACAAAATTTCTCGATCTTCCCTTTATAATTTCAGATTAAAAGCACGAACCAAAACATGAATCATTTTTAAAGATAGACTTATCAACCAATTCTGAGAATGATCCCAACTAAGAAATCATACTAATTTTAGTTTAATATTTCACGTCAACTTATAATATCATCAAATAATTATATATATATATATATATATATTAAATTACAAATTTACATCCACGCAGTCCAAATGGCCTTACTAAGCGAAAAAAAATTGACACGTTATCGTCAGTGGCAAGCCACATATAAGAATGAGTCAATTGCCTCTCAAAATTTTTAAAATTTTAATTTTTGAAATAATTTCTTTTGTAAATTCTTATAAAATTTGCGTATCCCTCCAAAAAATTATTGACTATTAACTATAACTTCACTTTAATTTTTTTTCTTTCATAATTTTATTTTACCTCACAAATATGAAATTTCAGTTTCGCCCTTGGTTGTCATCATTCTCAAATATATTCCACATCTACTTGACTATTTATTTTAAAAATAAAAATGAACTAAACTTGCATGTCACTATATATATACAAAATCTTTGGAGAGAGAATGAGAGGAGGAGAAGGAGCGAGAGAAGATGAGAGAATAAGATGTTAGGGTTTCGGTGGGTTTGGAGAGAAGAGAGTGAGAGAGAGATTGAGTCATCATTATCATTATTGTTGTTTTCATCGTCGTTGTATGAGGTCTTGTAGATAAACCCTAGCTGAGAAATGAAAGTACATGAGAGAGAACTATGAGGGTTTTGACTATTCAATTTCTCGCTTTGTAGTGGGGGTTTGACTTTTTAATTATAAACATGTACTTCATGATTTGCCCCAAAAAAAAAAAAAGTTTACCACCCAAGCTATTTGGAATTACCACTTTAGCTCTTCGATTTTGTTAAGGTGCACGGGTACTCTAGCATGAGATAAGGAATACCAATAATTTCTCATGTTTTTTTACCCCATGCTAGATTACCGTTCACCTTAATAAAACCGGGGAGCTCGAGTTATTTCCGAGGAACTTGAGTGGTAACACAGAGGGATCAAATTGCTTACAGTACTCGCGTTATTACTCGAGCTTCTTAAAATTACCACTCAAGTTCCCCAACATGGATAACTTAGTACGGGTTCAGTTATTTCACTTTTCTTTATTATCTGCTGGGAATCCTTTGGGGCCAAGCATATTTTGTATTTGCAGAAACTCAGTTTGGCCTAGTGCGTGTATGTATCCTATGCTTCATAACTAGTTAACCACTTTGCTTAAAACCTTTTTACACTGTTTTTTAATAGAGCTTACAGTATTACTATTTTTTTTTAGTTCTTTTTTAATAGAGCTTAAAACCTTCTGACTTTGTAAGACCTAAGATTTTTTTTGATAGATTGTAAAAATTATGTTTTTGTATATAACTGTAAAACCTAAGATATTGTACGCTTTATTACGATATAAATAAGTAGATATATCAATACTTAGGTTGGTCATCGTGACACGTTAAAAAATAGATAATTAAAAAACTGTCTCAATATTTTCCAAATTTTATTGATAATATTTTTCTAAAAAAATTATTGATAATTTTTAATGAATTTTGGGTAAGTACAACTATTATCAATGGAGGACTGCTATGAATTGATATATGATAAATACTTATTTTGGTTATATAATTATTGACTGATTTTTATTTTGATCACACAACTTTCAATTGTACCAATTAGATCTTACGATTTATTTTTTATTCTATAATGTGATCATTTCATTGAATTTAGTTTCAAAATCTCGTTGGATTTTCACTTAAAACACTAAGTCAGCATTGATGTGACATACGATTCCAAACATTTTGTTTGTTGTTTATTAACCACCTTAGTGCTGGTTTGGAGGTGAGATAAAAATTTGACAAGATATTAATATTGAATTTGTCAAAATGATCAGATTGAGAAAACAAACAAAGTTATAAAACTTTTTCGATACAATTAAAAGTTGTGTAATTAAAATAAAACATTGTCAGTAGTTGTATGACCAAAATAAGTATTTAGTCATTAATATATATATATATATATATATATATATATATATATAGACACACACATACACACATGCGACGAGTTTTTTAGCAAAACTAAAACAAAAATTACACAACATTAGCATGGTTCAAATTATAATGAGATTATGAAATAATTCTTCTATAAATCAAAAGAGCAAATTGGAGTGTTATTTTTCCTTGATAAAGAATTTAGAAGTCACAAGTTGAAAATCAAAATGTTTTTATAAGAAAAAAAAGCAATGTCTGTTTCAATATTGTGTAAACATCCTCGCACGAAGTCCAAACACATCAAATTATTGAGTAAGATTTATTTTATCGCGTCGTAGTAAGAGAAGTCAAACCTAAATAATCTTGACCGACGAGTAAAGTAAGTCTCGCCCATTACTGCTAAAGTTTTATTGATGGTTTTAATGGACCAGTATCGTTTGGTAGGGTGGTTTTTGTTTTCTAAAAACAAAATATCAAGTCAAACAATTTTAAAATTTTTTTTGAGAAGAATTAAACGTAAAACATTATTTTAAAAATTAGTTTGAATCAACATTGTTTAAAAAATCATTTGAGAGTCATAAATCATAACTAGAATTAGCACAAAAGGTACTAATTAGTTTAATAGGTGATTTTGGGAGTATAATCTTTGTCAATGGGGTCATTGGTGCCCTTGTTTCCATTAATCAAATCTATCCCAAATTTGTCTCAAATAACATACAAATGCCAATCATTTTAGCCTTAGTTCTCCAACCAACCAACCAAATTGTTGAGTTGGCAGTTAGAGTTGGAAGATAATAAGACCACCAACACCCAACTCTGAATCCTCCACAGTCAATATTAGCTCACCAGAAATAAAACAGCACAAAAGAAGCAAAATCAATTTAACTTGGTTTGCTTTGCTTGCTTGCTTTGGTTTTCTTGTACCTCTCCAATTTTTCAAAACTCAACAAAAAGTCCCCTTTTGCACAAGAAAATAGAAAGCAGAACCAAGTCAAATCTCATGCCTAAAAACCACCTAAGCCCATGCATACCAACTTTAACAATTGCCTTTTGGTTTAATTGCATTAGAGGTCTCCAAACTTTGACTGAAATGCACTACGATCTCTTTATATATATATATATATATATATATATATATATATATATATATATATATATATATATACATACACAACAATTGCACTTAGATCTCTAATGTTTGAATTTTAACAATCACACCCATGTCGTATTTATTTGTGACAATATAGTCATTAAACTCAAATTTCATCATAATTAATTTGATAGAAACGTGTAAAAACACAAAAAAGAACAAACTTAAATCCCTAAATTATTAAGAGAGAAGCGAGGTGTTGATATTTGTCTAAGGTTTAAACATGGTTTAAACAAGGTTAATGTCTAAACCAAGATTGAAAAAATAAATTTCAGCATGTTAAAGAATTGCACACAAGTGTGCACGGCACCTTGGAGCAAGGCAAAGGTAGGCACACTAGTGTGTGCGCCTAAGCACACAAGCTGGAAAATATGTGCATCAGGTCAGGCTGCGGCCCAGCTTTGTCCAGGCCGCAGTGCACAGCATGGAGGAATGCTAGAGGAAGTCCAGGCTGCGGTGCACCCTACCCCAGGCCGCGGCTCACAGAGTGGCAGCAAGTGTGTCATGTTTCAGGCACCTTGCCCTGTTTCAGATCGCACCTTGAAGGCACACATAGTCCATTTGATTTAGCCTTTGTTAAGTGTGTGGAGACATGTCCAAAACGCATAGGATCACTAAAGCTTGATCAAGGGCCATGGTTGAGTGGTCATCAAGATCTAAGGGTGGAGATTGACTCTTAAGATTGGACAAGAAGTTTGTGCACTATATAAAAGGTCACCTAGCTTTATTCTCATTAACATTGTGACATAATTTGAGATCAATTGTAAAGAGTGACAGACATACAAGAGAGAATTGTGTGAGAGTGCAAAAACACAAAACGCAATAGGGACTCATTGTAGTGAGGCTGATTATAAAGAGAGAGTAGTATAGATTTGATAGAGAGCATTGTAATAGTTCTTATCATCTTCTTTCTTCTCTTCTTGGTTTCTTCAAGAACTTGAGGTTTCTTGAAGAGGGTTGCTGGATTGTAAAGAACCATTGATTTAGTACAGAGAGTTCAAAGGAACTCATGGGGACGTAGGCTATTGCCGAACCTCGATAACAATTACTTGTCTTATTTTCTTTCTTGCTTTGGTTGCTCTATCTTTTTTTTACAAGTCATTCTAGACTTGGGTGTTTGAAAGATCACCACATGGGCATCTTGTCAAGGTGATTTCCAACACGAGGTGTGGTACTTGTCCTTTTTTGTCAAATTAATTGAAAAAAATTGGGTTGAGGAACTACAATACCACAAATCAATGCTAAAAGGTGCAATTGTTAGAATTCGACATTGAGAATCTAATTACAACTTTGTCAAAGTTCAAGAACTTTTGTGCAATTAACCCTTGTCATTTAATTGCTTATAACTTGTATAGTGATTCACAATTTGGTCTGTTAGCTTATCTCCTTTAATGTTTCTTCACATATCTAACATATCACATTTTCTCTCTCACATTTGAAACACTTTTTTCTCAATGGAATTGCCAATGAAGTCATCTGTTTTGGGTGCCCGGAAAGCCTCATACAGACTAGAAACCAAAAATCTGTCATACAAATTATGCAGCAAATTTGATGAGTTAAATTGGGTTTGTTGTGGTTGGTCTAAAATCATGAAAACAACTAAGTTAATTTTAAAGGGCGTAAATTGTGAAGCAAAGCCTGGGGAGATTACCATGATTGCTGGTCCTAGTGGAGCAGGGAAAACTACATTACTAGAGATTCTTGCTGGGAAGATTTTGCCATCTAAATTCTCAGGTCAAGTGCTTGTCAATGACAGGCCTATTGATGCTACACATTTTCAGAGAATATCCGGATATGTCACACAAGATGATGCTTTATTTCCATTACTTACAGTTGAAGAAACACTTATGTATGGTGCACTTTTAAGGCTAATGGGCAGGCGAAAAGAGGCTGCAATAAGAGTGAGAGTACTAATGAAGGAGCTTGGATTGGATCATGTTGCAGGTTCAAGGATTGGTGAGGGATCAAATTGTGGAATTTCAGGTGGGGAAAGGCGAAGAGTTTCCATTGGAGTTGATCTAGTTCATGACCCTGCTGTGGTCTTGATTGATGAACCAACTTCAGGGCTTGATTCATCAGCCATTCATATAACGGCACTGCTTAAATCAATGGTGGTTTGTCAAGGTAAGACAATTGTTTTGACAATCCACCAACCTGGTTTGCGCATCCTCCAGCTGTTTGATAAAATTGTTTTGCTTTCAAATGGATTTCTGGTTCATAATGGATCATTGAATCTGCTTGAAGAGAGGCTAAAGTTTTCTGCAGGTCATCGAATTCCTCCTCATGTCAATGTGCTAGAATTTGCCATTGATGTTATAGAAATTCTGGTTATACAAAATTCAGAATCTCTCAGAAACCAAAGTTTTCAACAGATCATAAACAATGAAGATCATAAATTGAGGAATCCTGTAGAAAAGCTTCTTCTTTCCTACACTAACTCTAGATTTGAGGAGGTGGTAATATTAGGACAGAGATTTTGCAGCAACATTTTTAGAACAAAGCAGCTTTTTGCCACAAGAGTTATACAAGCTTTAGTGGCTGGATTTATACTCGGAACGATATACTTGAATGTGGGAAATGATACAGGAAAGGTAGATTTACAAACCCGAATGGGATCTTTTGCTCTCAGTCTCACCTTCTTGCTATCTTCCACAACAGAAGTGATGAGGCGTGGATCATATCAAGAAGGCCTACCGATTTTCTTGCAGGAGAGGAGGATTCTGATGAGGGAAACTTCAAGAGGAGCTTATAGAGTTTCTTCTTATGTTTTAGCCAACACCATCATCTTCTTTCCTTTTCTTTTGATGGTTGGCTTCCTCTTTACCACTCCAGTTTACTGGCTAGTTGGTTTGAGAAGGGAGATTGATGGGTTTCTTTACTTCTCTCTGGTGGTTTGGCTGGTTCTTTTGATGTCAAATTCATTTGTAGCTTGTTTTAGTGCTCTTGTGCCAAACTTCATCATGGGGACATCAGTAATTTCAAGGGTTGATGGGATCTTTCTTTCTCTTTTTCGGGTATTTTATATCGAAGGATAACATACCAAATTACTGGATTTTCATGCATTATTTGAGCTTATTTAAGTACCCATTTGATTATTTTATGATAAATGAGTATGGAGGAGAGCAAGGCAAAAGGAGATGCTTAGAATTTGAGAAAGGAGAGTGTAATTTATATGGAAGTGGGTTTTTAAGGCAGCAAGACATGAAAAAATCACAGAAATGGAGCAATTTAGCTGTGATGGCAGGTTTCATAATTGGATATAGAGTGCTTTGTTTTCTGATTTTGTGGTACAAATGTTACAGAAGAAGAAAACTAGACACGGTTTTACAAAGAGAGACATTTGTTTCTTCCTCTTTCCTTTCCTGTTCTTTTTTCTTTTTTCCTTTCTTCAAATATTTTTATTCACTTGTCTATAGGATCATCAGGCCAATGTATCATCGTAAAATATAATTAGTTTTAGAAATTAGATTTCCTCATAAAGGGATTGTAGCCTATACTTGATGCTTGACATAAAGGAAAACTTGGTCAGTATTGACCTAAGGTGAAAATCAGTTCAGTCCAAGCACTTACACAATGTTTTGCTTCACTTTAAAAGAGTTTCAGATGATAAACCTATGAATTAAAAGAAAAAAAGAAATTAAAATCTGATCTCCATACTATTGTTAACAATTATACAGATAAGAAAATTTTATCTTTACCAGCAAAGATTCAAAGAGAAGAAGTATTTCAAGATATTCACACCTGAAACCATACCTGCAGCATTAATATAACTGCCTTCATTGATTACAGAAACTTAACTCTTTAAATACTTTTCAGTTGCTTTTGAAAGCAAAAATTGCATTAATCTTCGCTCATGAAAGCTAAGAAAAGAACAATCGAGACACTAACCAAACAAGACCTAAAAAAGGAATATATTTTACACAACTTAACCGCTTCGATCGTATATTGAATTGAAGGTCATGGTACCATGCGATGTGGTTATATTTCCTGATGATGAAGATAAATCTAATACTGTGCCAGAAGATGTGTCCTTCATGTGAGATTTATCTTTCATACTCATGAACTCAGAGAGCAGGCGTGGTCTTGATATCTCCTTGTCATTCAAATCTATCTCACCCGTCAGCATCTTCACCACAGTAGACATATAGGGTCGGAGCATTGGCCTGTCTTGGGTGCAGAGTAGACCAATCTTCAGGTATTTGCAAGCTTCTTCAACGTTATAATCCCCATTCATTGATGTGTCAACCAATTCGAACAGCTCCCCTTTCTCATGCAGTTCCCATACCTGCAGATTGCATAAGCCTTTATTAAGGTTTCCCAAAAAGTTTAATCTATCATCCCTGAACCAAATTGAATAGTTAACTTATAGAAGTAATTAGAGGTATGAACACAATTTGATTGGAGTTAAACAATTTGACTACTCAACACCATAGTTAGTAAACAGTAAACAGATTCCTGAAAAGCACCCCCTGGGCTTAAACATTCATGTTTATGCAAGTCTTTTCCAATATTTGAGACGGTAACATTGCCTATGCATTCCCAATATATAAAAACTTCCATATTTGAATCCCCTTTATCAGGAAGCTCATTGTATACAAAGACTTTATTCCTTTCCCCAGCTCACGATCTCCACCCACCAATCCATGTGGCAGTGGCAGAACACCCTTTTCTTTTCCTTCCTTTCCGCCGCTTTTTAATCAATTAAAAGTCACAACAGTCCTCATTGGAGGAAACAACCCACCCCGCATACCATCAACCAAAGTAAAAGCCTTTGTCAAGTAAAGAAGAAGAACTAGGCCATCAGAAAGTTACTCTTCCTTGATTTCCCTTTATCATGAATAATGAGCGTAAACGTGATGAATATGGTAAAATGACATGAATGCAAAAGACTAACCACATGCCTCCCCTCCCCCTCCCCACACCAAAAGAAAAAAGGGGAAATATTATAAAATAGAAAAAGAAAACACAAGAAAAAAATGATGAAGCAGAGGACAGGTGAAGATAAGCTTGATTGTGATATCCATTGTGCAAAAACAGACACGAAGTCTAGCACAATTATAAGACCAGATTCTTGTACCAATTCTACTGACATGAGCTGCTAGATCAATAAGAATTGGTGACTGGAAGTACCCAATTCACAAAGAAGGAAAAAAAAAAAGGAGGATACGAGGCTTCACTGGTAAGAGTTGAACGTCAAGCATGGCCGCATGGGTGAGGATAGAGGAGTTCCAAAAGATACCTCAATCCATCTAAATGGAAGGTTATTGGTTGGTCTTTAAAGTAATCATGTTGCAAGGAATTTCATGGCTAAAATTCCAAAATGATTTTTAAGAAAGCAGGTCCAGTACAAAACTTAACAGATAAATGATAAATCAAAACAAAGAATACGGGGAACAAACTTTGTAATTAGCATTGAAGGGTCGACCTCAAAAATCACCACACATGAAAGCTTGAAGAAATTATTAACAAGAATTCATCAACAGCATTGAGCAGTCACCACAAGACTAAAGAAGAGCTTAGAGACAAAAAAATTGCTCATTCATAATAGTATTTTGCGGAAACAATTATCTCCTAATTTAGCGAGAAAACATAGTATCACCAAGGAAATAGAATTAAACCAACAATCGAGTATAACATATAGATAGAAAAAGCTTGGAGATTTTTTTTTATAATTAAAATTGTATTAACAAGACACCAAGAGGGTGCAACTCTAAGCCAAAGGCTAATTACAAGTAAGAAAATTCACAAAATCCAAAATGTCAAAATTGTTTATAAAAAAATTCCCTTTAACCCAAAAATTAAGGGTGTTGAACCAACTATCTCTAATAACATCAATAGATCTTTCAACACCCTCAAATGCTCTACGATTCCTCTCCTTCCACACTAACTAAAAAATAGAGTGTGTAATCAAGAGATAAGTATTCTTAACCTCCTTTGGTGCTCTCAACCCACTTCAAGCCCAAATCTCATCTTTCACGGTGCCCGTAACCACCCAAGAAATCCCCAAAATCTTACAAGTCATTTCCCACAAACTTCTAGCTAATGAGTACTCCACCAAACGATAAAACACGGACTCGGCGCAACCCTTGCAAATATAACATTTGTTAACCAAAACTTTCTCTGTTCTTTGTAAGTTATCTAATGTAAGAATTTTTTTCCCAAGAAGTCTCCCAAACAGAAAAACTAACTTTTTAAGAGCACAAGGATCCCAAATTGCTTTCCAGGGGAGCTTGAAAGAGCCGACCGTATGATCTCCGCCAAGAAGAAACTTATAAAAAGATTTCACCACAAAACCTTGGAGATTTAGTCAGTTGAAATTGTTAGAATTTAAGAGAGTACAGAGATGTGAGAATTGAAGAGAGTAAAGAGATTGTACAAATGCTTATTTGAGTTCTTATTATTGAGAATACAATTAAGAGTATATATAGGTTGTTAAAGGAAAAAGACATTCCTTAAAACAAGGAAAGAAACATAGCCTAAAGTAAGCCTTAAAACAATGATGAATATATGGCAAGTGTGGGTGAAGTGGAATAGTTAGTGACCCTAATTAAAGAAAAGAATATGGACTTTGCCATCCATTGACAGCCCCCCTCAAATTGATGCAGGTTGATCAATAAGCATCAATTTGCTGCTTAAGAAGCAATGTCGATGGAGAGTGGGCGCTTTGGTGAAGATATCAGCAATTTGTAGGTCAGTGGAAACATGTGGAAGAGTGATAACACAAGCTTCAAATGCTTCGCGGATAGAGTGACAGTTGACTTCAATATGCTTTGTGCGCTCATGATAGACAGGATTGGTCGTGATCTGAATAACACTTGTATTATCAGCATGTAGAGGTGTAGGATCAGTTGCAGAAAAATCTAGTTCAGCAAGCAAACCTCGAAGCCAAATAATTTCGGAACAAGCAAGAGACATCGCCCGATACTCAGATTCTGTAGATGACTTAGAAACTCTGTCTTGCTTCTTACTCTTCCATGAGATCAATGCATCACCTAAGAACACACACCAACCAGTAATAGAGCGACGTGTATCAGCACAACCAGCCCAATCAGCGTCGCTATAAGCAGTAAGTCGAGGAGAATTGCCTGCAGGAAAGAATAAGCCACAGGCAGAAGTGCCCAGAACATAGCGTATGATCCTACGGACAGCAACCAAATGAAGGTGAAGAGGGGTCTGAAGAAACTGGCTGACTTGTTGTACTGCAAAGGAAATGTCCGGTCTAGTAATGGTGAGGTAGACAAGACTGCCCACCAACTCTCGGTATAAACTAGGATCAACAAGTAAATCACCCTCCTCTTTGCGAAGCTTGACATTCAATTCCATGGGAGTATCAACAGAAGTGGCCTCCTGTAGGCCAGCTGTAGCCACCAGATCACTAGCATACTTATGTTGATTGAGTGAAATACCCGACGGATTACGATGCACCTCAAGACCGAGAAAATATGTAAGAGACCCAAGATCTTTCATATGAAAGGACTCGGAGAGATGGGTCTTGAGCTGGCCAAGTAAAACAGAATGGGAACCAATAATCACAACATCATCAACATAAACTAAAAGAACAACAACACCCATGTCTGATTTTCGAAGAAACAAGAAAGTGTCATACTTGCTCTGCTTGAATGAGAATTGTAATAAATTAGTTCGAAATTTATCAAACCAAGCCCTTGGAGCTTGTTTGAGACCATAAAGGGAGCGACTAAGCTTACACACATGTGAGTTTGGAGAAGGAAACAATCCCGGGGGTGGCTTCATATAAATACACTCTTTAAGATCCCCATGAAGAAAAGCATTCTTGACATCCATCTGATGTAGTGGCCAATCATTGGAAGCAGCAAGAGCTAGAATCGTACGAACAGTGATCATCTTAGCCACAGGAGCAAAGGTTTCTTCATAATTAACACCATATTCCTGTTTATTTCCAAGTGAAACAAGCCGAACTTTATAACGATCCAAACTTCCATCAGATCGAACCTTGACGGAGTAAACCCATTGGCAACCCAGAGGGACTATAGTGGAAGGACAAGGTGCAATGTCCCAGGTGTGATTGGCCTCTAAAGCAGCAATTTCTTCCTGCATAGCTTGTCGCCAACAATCATGCTTGACAACATGTGAGTAGCATGTGGGAATATCAAAATTGGACAATACAGCAGTAAGAGCAGAAGCAAACCACCCATACCTATCCGAAGGTAAAGATATTCGAGAAGAGCGACGTACCAAGTGTTCCGAAGGTGCTGCAACTGACTGGAGCATGGTAGGATCAGATATCGGTTGAGCCATCGGAAGAGATTGTGGGCGGGAGCGTCTCGTATATACAATACCTAGTTTAAAGCGAGAGCTGACTTGATGAAGATCTGAAAATTGTTGCTCAAATGAGGGGAGGACCACCATAGAAGAAAAAGGCTAAGAGGACACAGGAAAGAAATGTTGATTTTCAAAGAAAATAACATTCCTAGAAATACGTGTACGATGTAAGGTAGGATCATAGCAAACAAATCCCTTTTGACACATTATATCCCAAGAATGCACATCTAGCAGATTGAGCAGATAATTTATGTCGCTCATGGGGAGATAAATGGACAAAACATACACAACCAAAGATACGGAGATTATCATAACTAGGTTGTTTAGCAAACAAGCGGAAATAGGGAGACTCCATGTGTAAGATTTGGGAAGGTAAACGATTAATCAAGTGAGTAGCAGTTTTCAAAGCCTCGACCCAGAACATTGATGGAACAGATGATTCTAACAAGAGAGTACGTACCACATCAAGAAAATGACGATTTTTGCGTTCGGCTACTCTATTCTGTTGGGGAGTAGCAGGACATGAACGTTGATGAATAATACCTTTAGAAGCCAAGAATTCCTAAAACTCAGTAGACAAATATTCACCACCAGAATCTGTGCGTAATGTCTTAATAGTCGCAGAAAATTGATTGTCAACATACACTAAAAAATTAGTGAAAGTACGAAAAACCTTAGATTTAGAGCGAAGAAAATAAACCCAAGTGAATCTGCTATAATTATCAATGAAAGTCACATAATATTTAAATTTTTCATGTGAACTAATGGGGGAAGGTCCCCAAACATCACTATGGATAAGATCAAAGCAGTGAGAAGCTCTACTAGCATGTAAAGGAAAGGGAAGAATTTTGCTTTTACCAAGTTTGCAAGAATCACACTTAAGAGATAAAGAAAAACGTTCTTCATTATCAAGAAAACCATAGTGCAATACATGAGATAAGATCTGAGTATTGGGATGACTTAAACGACGATGCCACACCATACTCAGATTTGGAACATTATTGCAAGCAAGAGACTTAATAGACGAAACTGGAGAAATCGCTGGGACAGATAAAAATAGTGGAAACAAGCGCCCCACTTTAGGTTCCTTCGCGATCAACTCTCCCGTTACCTGATCTTGTACAACACAACCATCACCAGAAAAGTTAACAACACAATTGTTATCAACTAATTGACCAACAGAAATAAGATTCATGGAAAGTTGAGGAGTAAGAAACACATCAGTGAATTTAGAAGAGGCATCTCCGACAGCAGCGATTGGTAAAGAACTGCCATTGGCAGTCTGAATGGCAAATGGACCAACATAGGGTCGAACATGACACAGAGCGGTGGGAGTATTCGTCATGTGATTAGAGGCCCCCGAGTCTACGTACCAGAGTTTGGTAGAATTTTTACCTTGAAACCCCATTGCAGATAATGCTGAAATTAGCATCTGTTGCACCATTTCGGGTGTGCAGTAATTCGCTGCAGGAGGTGCCGGAACTGGGGAGGCACTGGAAGAAGAGCCAGGAGCTGCGGAGGGTACAATAACAGAAGTCTGAAATGCTTGAGTCTGACGATTCTGTGGGCGGAGACTACATTCTTTGATGATGTGACCCTTCTTCTTACAATAAGAGCAGTATTTCTTGGGACAATTGGCAGCAATATGCCCATATTCCTTACAGCAAAAACACTGCAAGTTTTTAGAATGCATAGGCGGTCCGCGTCCTTGGGCAGCATAAGCAACAGTTCTTGGACTACCATAAGATTGCTCCAGAGTGGCTTGAGTACTAAGACGTTGTTCTTCACGAAGTAACTCACCAAAACAAACATCAAAAGAAGGAACAGGAGATCTATTCAGCAGAGATGAGCGAATAAATTCATATTCCGGGCGTAGTTTCATAAGAAATTGATCACACCATCTAGTCTCATGGAGTTGCTGAATAGTCGAAAGAGTGGCAATAGGAACAGCCACTGTAACAAGATCAGTATAGTCAGTCCAAAGAATCAGAAAGGCCTAGTAATAGTCTTGGATGGAAAGACTGCCATGTTGAAAGGTGGCAATTGCATGCTCTAACTGAAAGCGATAAGCATCATCATCTTGATGATAAACCTTCTTCAGATAAATCCACATGGATTGAGCAGAGCGATGAGTACGCAAGTTGGTGACAATATGTGGCTCCACCGAACAAAAAAACCAAGACATGATCTGAGCATCAAGCACAGTCCAAGAAGGAGAAGACCTGACATCCTTCGATTGGTCTGTATTGGATGTTTGTGCGACATCCGTGCCATCGATATGGCCCCAAAGTTTTTTTCCCTTGAGAAAAATTTCAAACTGAAAGGCCCATGTAGAATAATTTTTGCCCGTAAATTTGACACACACAGGTGCAGAGTCCATTGCAAATAAGTGCAAAAAAAAAAATAACCCAACCAAAAAAATGTCGAAACCACCCAAAACAGAAAAAAACAAACTGCCAAAGAGATCTGAGAACAAAAAAAAAACAGAGAAATCTGAGACCCAAAGCCACAAAACACCTCTCTGAAAATAGAGGATGTCATGAATACCGAAACTACTCAAACCAAAAAAATATGAGGTGGCGACAACACCAACCCAGAAAGAGAAGACCGAAAAACAACAAAAAAAACTTTCACGTCGGGTTCACCAGGAACAACACAGAACACGCCGATACACGAAACTGAAAAAAATTACAAGCGAGAGAAGAACCTAAGCAACCAGCTCTGATACCATGTTAGAATTTAAGAGAGTACAGAGATGTGAGAATTGAAGAGAGTAAAGAGATTGTACAAATGTTTACTTGAGTTCTTATTATTGAGAATACAATTAAGAGTATATATAGGTTGTTAAAGAAAAAAGACATTTATTAAAACAAGGAAGGAAACATGGCCTAAAGTAAGCCTTAAAACAAGGAAGGAAACATGGCCTAAAGTAAGCCTTAAAACAAGGATTAATATATGGCAAGTGTGGGTGAAATAGAATAGTTAGTGACCCTAATTAAAGAAAAGAAAATGGACTTTGCCATCCATTGACAGAAATAAATTTATGGATCAGGTTTTTGTCCAAGGGATCTTCATACATAAGTTCATTTTGAATTTTGAATCCTACTATAATTATAATTAATTCTAAACAGACACCATAACAAGATAAAATATAGTGAACTCAAGCATTCATACCCTTTCAAGAAGATATCGTTCTGGAACAGGTAACCGCCTGTTTGTGTTGGCCCTCCCAGTAACAACTTCCAATAATAGAACACCAAAACTGTAAATATCTGCTTTCCTTGTCAACTTACCTCGTATCGCATACTCAGGTGCCAGATAACCTCTGCATAAATCAGATATGGAAGAATGAAAGATGCACACTGCCTATGCTAGAAAGAAGGCAAATGCTAACTGGATGAAAGATATATAATAACATAAAAATTTCTTATGAGATGTAGAAGCCATCTAATCCTGAAGAACTCTGCAATGGGTATGGTCATCCAGGTTTTTTTTTGTTTTGTTAATCTGGTTATCCAGTTTAGTTGACTATGGTGCTAGTGGGTCCCTTATGGGAAACATCAACCAATAAGCCCCACTGACAAATTACCAGCACATCACATGAAACACTACACAAGCTACAGCAAAACCGTTATTAACTGCTCTTGGAGATCATGATAAACAATATATTTTACATTTGACTTTTATTATCCACTGGAGAGCCCACATTATTGAATCTACTCACTGAAGATTCAGAGAAAATTAGAGACACAACTCAAAAGAGCATAATAGGAGTCAATGAACTTACGTTGTTCCAGCGACACGAGTACTAACATGAGTCATGTTGGGTGGGAAAAGCTTCGCAAGGCCAAAATCTGAAATTTTGGGTGTGAAATCTTTATCAAGGAGGATATTGCTTGCTTTGATGTCTCTGTGAACAACATGCGGCTGGACTTCCTCATGCAGGTATGCAAGCCCCTTTGCAACACCAATGCAAATTTTACATCGCATAGGCCAACTAAATTGTATTACGCTGTGGCCTCTACCTAAAAAGTGAAGAGGAATCAAATTATTCTTTTTATATATAAAGTACGGAATCAAATTACTCTTTAGACAGTTAATTCCCATGTAACAAGGATAACAGCAATTACCAAGAAGTGTTTGTGCAAGGCTGTTGTTCTCAAGATAGCCATAGACCAAAATTCTATGGTGTCCTTCCATGCAACAACCATACAATTTAACCAGGTTTTCATGCTCTATCTCTGCGATGACATTTATCTCCGTCAAAAACTCTCTCACCCCTTGCACTGAGTCAGCTGACAGCACCTTTATGGCAGCCACAGTGCCATCTCTGAGCGTTCCCTGTTCATTAACAAGCATTACAGAAAAGGATTTGACAATTTGACGTTATAATCAGATAAAAAAAATAGTATATACCCGATTGGAAAGTATTTTTCAAGACTATTTAGACAATCACAAAATGTTCAATCACCTTGTAGACAGAACCAAAACCACCCTGTCCAATTTTATTGGATGGAGCAAAATTTTCAGTGGCCAATTGCAATTCGCGGTAAGTAAGGAGGTTAGTATTCTGAATACCTGAAACCTCTGTACCCATAAGAATCCATTAGAAGCTTTCACATATAGAGTGAAATCTATGCCAGGATTTTTGTGCTAGTGAGTGTGAGTAACTGGATATCTATATATGCTCACTCTCCAGGATATTTACAAGAAAATCAGGGACATAATATAAGAATTTCAGAAAAATTTTAGCTCTTCTGAGTAGTTTAGCTCTACTGGATAGAATTTTGTAAACCAATACAGATTCCTATAAGAGCATAGCTGATGATTTTCAATTCTATAAGAAAGAAAAAAGAAAAAAGTCTGTTCACCTTCCTGGGAAGCTCCTTTCTTTCTAAAAAATAAAGAAAAACAAGTCATCACCAGCTTGTTTTTAAGGACCAGTGCCTCCACTTAAAATCAAGCCCCTGCCATGTAAACAGAAACCATCAAATTTAAACTTACCCATCATGTGACCCTACCAAAAGATCTGTATTCTTGCCTTACCAAACCCTGATTAACCATTACAAAGTCCTAAGGGAAAATGATCAAATAAATCTATCACTTATGACGAAGATCATCAAAATATCATATATTATCTGCTAAGCTTTCACTTTTTCTGTTGATTATTTACACAAGTAACAACCACTGCCAGAAGTTTGTTATATAACCATTCATAATTATGCTAGGAGTAAGACATAAGAAATGCAAGCCTTCATCATGGACATTAGAGGCTCAAAGCACATTCAGAAATTATGCCTAGTTGGAGCCAGTCAGCCCCTTTAATCCATATTTCTAACAAATGGGCAATATTGGCTGGCTAGAATACTGTCTAAGAAGCTCATCCTTAATATCAAAATATAATTTCAGTTCTTGATTGGCTTCAAATACAATGATACCAAAAATACCATTCATAAGAGGTTCTGAAAAACCCAGATAGTGATCACATTGCTGATTCTTTTATCCTTAAGGACCTTAACCACTAATAAGGTGCTGGAAAAATATGCAACACAAGAGTGGAAAATTGTTTGAATTGCATTTGTTGGGATTAAATTCAGAAAACCAAAAAGATTCAAACTTGAATACAGTCACCCAAAACCCACTTCTCCTTATTATAACAAATGACGATGATTAAAAAAAAATAAAACATATAGTTACACTTTAAGTGGAGTTATTATGATTTATGACAAGGATCACTAATTAAACTTTCAGATGGTTTCTGCTCAAATTCAATCCTTTGCTATATTTTTACTTGTAAAATAATCTGAATGCTTCGTTAAAAAATTACCCACCATGAATTTGAGTTGACCCATTATGCAAATAGCCACCTAAGTACTTTAGTTTCTTTATCCTCAGTTGTCACAATAAAATTAATGGATATATAAAGCAGCAAATGGAAAGATGGGAACACAAATAATAAAGCTAACTACTCATTGGGTTGCTGAGAAAATACAAGAAAACAAAGAAGAAATCCAAAGATCAATTGCATCTTGAGATAATTAATCAGAAGAAAGGGGAGGCGGGGAGAAAATAAAGTAGTAGATGTATTTTTCTAATCATGTTCTCATGTAATACATGTATGTAAGAGAGAAAGAGAGAGCAAATAAATCAAAAAAGAGAAAACCCAGAAGTTACTTTTCTTTCCTTTTCCACCATTTTCTTAACAACCAATTAAGAGAAGAAAACGAACCCGATAAGCAGCCTCACCTTAGAATTTAGATACTAAGCAACAGTAACAAGATATCTAGATAGTGAATAACTGGAAACTCTTTCTTACACAGAGAGAGAGAGAGAGAGTCCTGTTTATTGGGATTTTGTGCAAAGAAGGCCATGCGGTTACTGACTTTTTGTATTAACTTGGTAAAAGCAGAAAAAAAAAAGGCTCCAAATATAAAAAACCTCCCCAAGATTTTATAATAATATAACTGGCAACCCCTAAAGTGTTCCGGGTTATGACGTCATCTTCATTTTTTGGATTCGATTATATATTATTTATATGGAGTCATACTTTTCTTTTACACTAATTTAATGCTAATATTATAGCATCTTATTTTGGTATTGTTATGATTTATGACATCATCAGTTATCTAGTGGAGGTAGTAATGTCAACTTTCTGGTCAATTTACGTTTTCCCACGGTTTGATGAGGGCATGACGTGTAATTAACATAACGAAGATGGTAAATCTTGACTTCATTTAAAAGTCAATGTCGTTTTTTTTCTTGGCTTTTAACCTATGACAAGGCTACAGACGAAATGGTGTCATGAGCATCTTTTGTGATAAAATTTATATATTTTTAATAAAATTGGTTTTATTTTTATCATAAAAAATAAAACTTATCATCAAAATCATATTTTTATTTAGATAATGATTCTCTCTATTTAAAAATTGAAATGGAGTCAAGTTTACTGTGAGATTGAATGTCACATTATTAAATGTAAAATATTCAAATTTAAATTTATCAATATAGCATTTAATCTCACCATAAATTTGACATTCGTTTCAATTTTTAAATGAAGAGGATCGTGGTCTTTTTATTTAGGGGTGATCATGGATCAATTTGAGTCGGATTAACCTAAAAAATTAACCTAACCCAATCATACCAGATTGAAAAAAATCTCAACCCAACCTAATCAATTAATCCATCCAACCTCAACTCAATACTACCCATTCTAATCTGTTTGGGCCACCGGGTTAATATATCTTTTTTATTAAAAAAATTAAAACGTACATATTACATAACAAAAAATATTATACTAAATCCAAAAACAAATTCATACTTGACACCTGTGTTATTAATGAGCAACAGACATGAGATATAGATTTCACATCCTCATATATACTAATGTTTGATTGCAATATATGAGAAATTGAAAGACTTTGATACATGTTTAATTGTTGTTGACCCTTATTTTATTTTAATAATGACAAAACATTACTTTAATTGTACTAACAGTTTTATCTAAGTGTTTAAACGGTAAAAGCTATCAGCAAAGAAATAAGATGCAAGAACTCAACCAGTTTCAGACGCCAAGACAAGACAGAAGATATAGAATAGGCATTAAAGTATTGAAACCAACTGTAAATCTCTCATGTTCAAGAACTTAGCTTGTTCTATGGCTCTTTTTACACAAAGATTTTGACAAAACTATTAATATAAATGTTTCCAAGTCAAAAACATTTTTGAAACTTGAAAAACTGGGTTGAAGGGCAACCAAGTCGAGTTGCTCAATGTACCAGTCGATTAGGGTATGTGACAGAAGGTCCCCAGTCGATTGGTATAAAACACCAAGTCAACTGGCAACTGGGACAGTGAGTTCCCAATCGACTGGTGCTTAGGAGAAGTAAATACGTAACTCAACGAGAAATTTCCTTACCTGTCCAATTTCTAATGAATCAAGATAACCATTCATTCTGGTATAAATGGTCATTTTCTGTTCTTCCATCGTGAGAGGGGCTGATTGGGATTGTTTGAGTAACTCACATAATCGTTGACCTCTTGCCAATTGATTTTTAGTAGCTTTATCGAAATCAGAAGAAAATTGTGCAAAGGCTTCTAATTTGGCGAATTGAGCCAATTCCAATTTTAATTTGCCAGCTATTTGTTTTATAGCTTTAAGTTGAGCTGCAGATCCTACTCTGGAGACAGAAATACTTACATTAATAGCATGTTTGATTCCAGCATTGAATAGATCCACGGATAAGAATATTTGTCCATCTGTAATGGAAATTACATTAGTAGGAATATAAGCCGAAACGTCTCCCGATTGGGTCTCAACTATTGGTAAAGCAATCATACTTCCTTCACCTAACTGAGAGCTTAATTTAGCAGCTCTTTCTAAAAGAGTCGACTGGTACTCTTCCACAGCCTAAAAGTGAGATTTCTCACTTGACCCAGTCGACTGGTACAAAGACCCAATCGACTGGTAATTCAAAAATATGACTGTTTGAGACACGGGACTTGAACATTTAATGCACCAAACCTACAAAGTCAGTATCTAACGGCCATATTGATTCAAGGCTATATAAACCCACTTCAATGAGCATTTAAAACAAGAAGAGAACACATTCAATTCATAAGATTGCTCATTAATTTCCAAAGCTTTGAAAATTTTATTATTGAACCATTCTTCAAGCTTATTCTTGAAAAAGAGATATTGTTCATTTGTAAAAGCATTCATAGCTATCTCTCTACCATTTACCTCACAACAAATCTCATTTATTGTAAAGGCAAAAGAGTTGTAATAACTCTTAAAGTGTTTAGAATTAAATACTTCTTTGTAAGCTTCCGTGAGGAGGGAATAGCTTCCGTGAGGAAGGGATTGGTTGTAAGGTTTGTAGAATACCTGTGAAGTTGTACGACAAAAAGCTTTAGTGGATTACTTCAAAGAAGTTCCTTGAAGAGAGTGGACGTAGGGTCAGAAGGATTCTGATATTGTCGAACCACTATAAACTGAGTTTGTACTTTCTCTTCCTTAAACTCTTTTACTTAAAGCACATTACTTGTTTGTATGCTTGTGCATTTAACTGTGTTTATAAACTTGCAAGTAATTAGCAAAAGTTTTTAAAAACCCAATTCACCCCCTTCTCTTGGGTTAGAACCTCGGTTTACGATTGGTATCAGAGCCTCGTTCTCAATTTCAAGCTTAAAATCCTTGAGTTGATCTGATGGCATCAAATAGCTATTCCAAAGGACATTCCTATACTAGACCTCCCTTGTTCAATGGCTCCAACTATAACTATTGGAAAAATATGATGAAAATCTTTGTCGAATGACAAAATTACAATCTAAGGAGAGTCATTGAGGAAGGACCTAGAATTCCTACAAAAGAAATAACTAATAGAGAAATCAATCATACAATGTCTAAACTCAAAACTGAGTTCAATGAAGAGGATTATAGAATGATGTCTCTAAATATTAAAGCCACAAGTATTTTACTTGTGCTTTAGAATTTCTGATTATAATAAAAATTTTGCTTGTGTTTTGGCTAAGGAGATTTATGACAAATTGCAAGTAACATATGAAGGAACTAACGGAGTTAAAAAATAAAAAATCTATATGCTAGTGTCCAAGTATGAATATTTCAAAATGTCTCCTAACGAAACAATTTCTCAAATGCACTCACGTTTCACCACTGTTGTTAAAGGTTTGAAGCTTCTTGGTAGGAACATTGAGGAATTTAAACTAATAAGGAAAATCTTAAGGTCTTTGCCATCCACTTGGAAAGCAAAGAAAACGGCCATCACGGAGGCCAAAGATCTCGACAAACTAGATGTCGAAACATTTCTCGGATCACTATTGACATACGAGATACGAGATGGAATAAATGAATCTCGTTGTCAATGATAATGAGAAGAAGAAAAATGTGATTGCTCTAAAAGCCTCTACAAGCAACAAAGAGGAAGAAATGGAAGAAGAGGTGGAGAGCAGCGAAGAAGATGGTGAGATGGCTTTAATCACCAAGAGGTTTCACATATTTTTAAAGAAAAGCAATAAACCTTACACAAAGGATCCCACTTCAAAAGGGGAACAACTTGTGTGTTATGGTTGCAAGAAGCCCAGTCACATCAAGGTTGATCGTGCAGCGACAAGCAAACCATATAAGAGTTTCCAAAATAAAGTTATGATTGCAACCACTTGGAGTAATGACGAAGAAGAAGAATCCTCGGACAATGAGGTCGGATATGAGGAGATTGCTAACCTATGTCTAATGGCAATCAACGACGAAAATGAAGTATCAAATTCTTCCCCTTCTAATAATAACATTGTTAGTAGTAGTGAAGAATTAATAGAGGTCATAAATGAAATGCATGAAAAATTGAAGAAATTCGATTCTAGGAACACCATTCTCAAAAAGGAAGTGTCATCTCTTTCTAAAGAGATGGAAGGCTTAAAGGAAGAAAAAGAAAAACTATCTTCCTTGCTTTATAATTATTCTCAAGATTTTCTTAAAGAAGAAAATAATAGAATCGAATGACACTATATCAAAACTTATGCTTGGAAAAGAAAAGCTAGATGAAGTGTTGTCTTGCCAAAGATTAAGTGGAGGAAAATCCGGGTTGGGCTATTCTCCATTAGGATGAATGAAGCCTCTACTTCAAATACCACTAGCAAGGTCAAAAGCACTCCTTCAATGAATACTAGTAAGTCTAAAAATACTAATTCCAATGCATATACAAGAATTAAGCATCCTAGAAATACTCATGCGTATTTGTATGCTCACTCAAGAAATGCAAATTCTAGGAACAATCATTCAAGAAATGCATATACACATCCTAAGAGTAACCATCATGTGGATCCTAGAGATAATATATATAATCAAAACTTGCACACTATACATGCATATCCTAGGAATTACCATCATGTGTATCCTAGAAATAATATGCATGTTCATAATAATGCAAGCATATCCTAGAAATCATCATCATACATTTCCTAGAAATGATATGCATGTTCATAATCTTCACAATATAAACATGTATCCTAGGAATACTTATCCAATGAGTTATAGACATGCACAACTAAGAAATCCTAAAAATTTCAATTACTATTATCCTAGGATTGTGTATCATCAACATGTCTATAAATATAGAACACCTTACAATGTTAAGAAAGTATGGGTCTCTAAAGGAACCGTATTTTCTAGGACTAATCCTAAAAGACCCAAGAAATTTTAGGTACCTAAGAGTTCAATTGTGTATCCTTGTGTGATGTAGATATATCTCCACACTAAAGAAAAAAGTAATTGTTGGTACCTTGATAGTGGGTGCTCAAAGCACAAGACCGGTGATCGAAGTGTATTCAAAGAGCTAACTCTAAGAGATGGCGAGCATGTCACCATTGGAGACAACACAAAAATAAAGATTATTAGGCATGGAAAAGTTGGTAATGATTTCTCAACCACTGATCATGTATTATATGTGCAAGGCCTTAAGCCAAATTCACTAAGTATTAGTCAACTATGTGATAAAGGCAACAAAGTCATATTTGAAACCTCTCATTGTCTAGTTATAGACATCAAAAGTAACAAGATCAAGTTTGTTGGCCATAGATACGAAAATGTCTATATAGTTGATCTAAAATCCTTGCATTCAGAAAACGAAAAATGTTTTTTCGCTTTTAGTGAAAACTCATGGCTATTGCATAGAAGACTTGGTCATGTGAATATGGATTTGCTTAAATCATTTCAGGAAAAATTTAGTCATTGGACTTCCAAAAATCAAATTTGAAAAAACAAGGTGTGTGACGCTTGTCAAATGGGAAAACAAACTAGAATTTCTTTTAAATCAAAAAATGTAGTCTCAACTACTAGACCATTGGAACTTTTGCATATGGACATATATGGTCCAATAAGTACCATTAGTTTAGGTGGCCATCAATTGTTGATGACTATTCAAGATATACCTTTGTTATCTTTATTGCTTATAGGGATGAAGCTTACAAAGGATTTGAAAACTTTTGTAAAAATGTTCAAAATGAAAAAGGAATTTGTATTTCAAGCATTAGAAGTGATCATGGAAAAAAATTTGAAAACCAAACCTTTTCAAAATTTTGTGATGTAAATGGAATTGATCACAACTTTTAGGCTCCTAGAACTCCTCAACAAAATGGAGTTGTTGAGAGGAAAAAATAGAGTTCTAGAAGAATTTGCAAGAACAATGCTTTGTGAAAATGGCTTGCCAAAATACTTTTGGGTGGAAGCCGTAAATAACTCTTGCTATATCTTAAACAGAATTTTAATTAGGCCTATGCTTAACAAAACTTCATATGAATTATGGAAAGGTAGAAAGCCTAATATCTCATATTTTCGTGTTTTTGGTTGTAAATGCTTTATTCTAAATAACAATAAAATTAATTTGGGTAAATTTGACTCAAAGACCAATGAGGGGATATTCTTAGGATATTCAACCTCTAGTAAAGCTTATAGAGTCTTTAACAAAAGAACACTAATGGTAGAAGAATTAGTACATATAGTCTTTGATGAGTCTAACCCAATTTGTAGTAGAGTAGTTTCTTTCAATGATGATACAGATTTCATTCCAAGAATGAAAACACCTACTCCCATTGTTGACCCAAAGGAGAGCCTACCTTAAACAAATCAAGAGGTAGAAGCTCTCAAACTTGACCAACCATCTACAAGTCAACAAGAGGATAGTCTTCACAAAGATTGGAGGTATGTAAATTATCACCCAATCGATCAAGTGATTGGTAATCCTTCACAAGGGGTAAGAACTCGTTCCTCTATTAGAAATATTCACAATTGTGTAGCATATTTATCTCAAATAGAACCTAAGACGTTTGTAGAAGCCGAAAAGGATATTGATTGGATAAATGTCATGCAAGAATAAATAAATCAATTTGAAAGAAACAATGTATGGAATCTAGCTCCTAGACCAAAGAATCATACTTTAATAGGAACTAAATGGGTATTTAAAAATAAGATGGATGAAAATGGAATAGTAACTAGGAACAAGGCTAGACTAGTTGCTAAGGGATATAATCAAGAAAAATGAATAGACTTTGATGAGACCTATACTCCCGTAGCTAGATTAGAAGATATTTGAATGTTATTAGCCTTTGTATGCTTTAATAAGTTTAAATTATTTCAAAAAGATGTAAAAAGTGTCTTTTTAAATGGCTTTATAGAAGAAGAGGTATATGTTGAGCAACCTCTTGGATTTGAAAATCGTAGTCTTCCAAATCATGTCTATAAGCTTTTTAAAGCTCTATATGGGTTTAAGCAAGCTCCAAGAGCATGGTATGAAAGATTAAGTAAGTTTTTTATTGAAAATAATTTTACAGAAGGAAAAATAGACACAACACTCTTCACAAAAACTCACAAAAATAACACACTACTAGTCCAAATATATGTTGATGATATCATATTTGGTGCTACTAATGATCTATGTGTCAAGAGTTTGCTAAGTGCATGCAAGGTGAATTTGAAATGAGCATGATGTGAGAGCTTACCTACATCCTTGGACTTCAAATCGAACAATTTAAAGGAGGCATCTTCAACAAACAATAAAAATACACCAAGGACCTACTAAAAAGATTCGGGATAAAAAGCTCAAAGTCACTTGGCACTCCTATGAGCACTTTTAAAAAACTTGACCTTGATGAAGGAGGTAAGTGTGCAGACACTAAAACTTATAGAAGCATGATAGAAGCTTTATTTTATTTAACTGCAAGTAAACCTGATATAATGTTCAGTGTATGCATGTGTGCTAGATTTCAAGCTAATCCTAAGGAATCACATGTGATTGTAGTAAAAAGAATCCTTAGATATCTACAAGGGACTCAAAACCTAGGATTATGGTACTCTAGAGATTCATCTTTTGAGCTTGTAGGATATTCAGATGCTGATTTTGTGGGGTGTAGGCTAGATAGAAAAAGCATTATTGGAACATGTCAATTCTTAGGTGTAATGCTAACCTCTTGGTTTTTCGAGAAACAAAACTCGATTGCGCTATCAACCGCCAAGGCAGAATACGTAGTAGCCGAAAGTTGTTGTGCGCAAGTGTTGTAGATGAAACAACAACTAGAAGACTATGGCATAAACTTTAAAGATATTCCAATTCATTATGATAACATTAGTGCTATCAACTTAACCAAAAACCCTATTCAGCATTCTAGAACCAAACACATAGAAATTAGACATTATTTCATAAGAGATCATGCTCAAAAGGGTGATATAAGACTAGAATTGATTCCTTCATAAGATCAAATAGCTTATATTCTTACAAAACCCTTGAGTGAAGTTAGTTTTTGTACGATTAAACTGTTAATGGGCATAATAGACTATGATAAATTGTATGTTTGATTGCATCAACATTCATCATATTTGACATCTAGTGCATGAGTATTAAACCTTATTTAATATTTCCCTCACTCAATATGGCATAAATAAACAAATTTCGTGCTAAAACTCTAAGCTAGAGCTTTTTTTTTTGGTCCAATCGACTGGTAATACACTATCTTTTCAACCAGTTGACTACTCCAAGTAGCAAGTAGACTGGTAGCACAAGACCTTGTTTGGAGCCAAAATTTTGAAATTTTGGTAACTACCCAGTCGACTGGTATGGATGACCTAGTCGAGTGGTATATCTTTGACACTTTATCCAGTCGATTGGTGTCCCGACCCAATCAACTGGTATGACAAAAAAGTCTCAAATTAGTAAAAGACCCAGTCGACTGGTGACTTAACCCAATCAAATGGTACCCGCGATTTTATAAATAGTTGCTTAAGTTTTTCAGAAATTTCACGCCATTTTCAAAACCATGAAGCTTTTTCTCTATAGAAAATATCTTATTTTTGTCCACAATCTCACAAAAACTCTCTATAGAAACCTTAATCTCATCCCCCATCACATTCATTTCAACTTTCCACAGTTGAAAGTTTCGATTTTCCAAAAAATCTCTCAAATCTCCCTAAAAAACACCTTTTTCAAAATATCTGAGAGAATCCAGATCAAAACCACCGTTGGAGGACCTCACGCGCCTACAAGGCCACAGTTCAAGAAATCCACGGCACTAGATGCCAAAGGAAAAGGATTAGTGGGTTCCTCGAGTAAAAAGGCGAGAACTGAGCTATGATTCACTCTTCTGGATTCTAGCCGCCAAAGAGAGATATAATTCCGTCATTCGACACAAAAAGATCATGACAGGTAGATTCGTTGACTTCGATTCTATCCGTCATGCAAATTTTGACATTTTACCTCTTTTCGAGGCAGTTCATTTGACACCACTTGTCAAGATTCACCAAAAGTACTACCCACACCTCATTCACCAATTCTACGAAAACTTCGTGAAGCCTAGTCCACTGGCTCTTCGTTTCAGAACCAGTGTGATGGGCGTGGAGTTTGAGGTGAACACTAACCTTCTAGTGAGCATCTTGAGGATCCTAGTGGGAGGGATCCAATAGAGTCTGGACGGATGGCCGGACAACTTCGACTATGAGAAAGCATGCCAGATCGTTAGGGGAGACCCTAACTATGTTTTTCAGCCCACTACATTTCACACATGTAGTGACATACCCCTCGATTTGAAGCTGTTTAATCTCATAATGAGTTAAACCATCCATCCACGACTTGGGAGTCGGGGCTATCTCTTGAAGATAAACGTCGTATTGATTTGGTGTCTCAAAACTAGACACCACTTCAATATCTACCCTCTACTGCTCGCCAACATGATCAACAGCGAAGCGAGTGACTCTGAGTGCCTTCCCTATTTGATGCTCATCACCCTCATCATTTAGCGTTTTCGGGTTCCCCTTCCAGCCTCTAAGGCTCAGGACATCGACCCCAAAGACATCATCAATGTGTCTTCTCTGAAAAAGATGGGGTGTGCTATCCGCGATGGATTTATCTACTCCAAGGCCGAGAATAACATAAGGATTGGAGAGGGTGATAGCAGTGAGGAGGAAGACGAGGTTCCTAGTGATGCAGCCCCTCCCACTGCTATGGACACTGATGACCAAGCACCATAGCATGGTGGTTCTAGTACTGGTCAGGCTGGGTACGATGATCTACTACAGGCTATTTCATGCCTCTAGCTATTCATACAGTCCAGGTTCCAAAGCTTGAGCTCTTCTGTTGATTCCATGCACTATTACCTTTGCACACTTCGAGACGATTTTGAGCTGCACCGAGAGCACACAAAAGGGCTTATTGGTTGAGCTTCATGGATCTTATTCGAGATGGCTCTGATTCTCCCGCTCGCTAAGCTTTCTGTTTTATCCCTTTTCTTGTATAAATAGCTATTAGATGATCTTATCACGAACATTTAATGCTTTATCATACATTTTTGTTATTGTACTCGATATTTAGCTTCTAGAAGCCTGTGATGTATGGATGCTTGTATATATTTGCCTATTTTTTAGTTATCTTGCTTATGGTTCATATACTTACTTTATTTTTAAGCTATATGATTACTTGGTTTAAGCCATTCGTACTCCGCAATATGCCTTAACTACTTATGCTAGTGTGGAAACTTCTGGTTATTCCCGAGAAGTCTTCCCAGCTCTGAATAATTCCTAATTTTCGTATACAATTTTTTTTTTTTTTTTTGCATTATCTTCCTGTCTTTGTTATCCATGTTGCTTATCTTTTGAGTTTGCACCCCTTTTTCTATTATTGTCAAAACGGGGGAGAAAAATGAGAAAAAGATAAATATCAATGTAAACTGCGTTAGAAATTTCAAGGCAAAAAGACGTTAGAAAGTTCTCCAACGGAACTGCCAATATTTCGTCGAAAAACCAGAATTTTTGCCGTCAAATCTAGAACAATCTGATGGTAAATAGTGAAATCCGACCACACCATTAAGTTCGTCGGCTTCCTGTCTACAAGTTTGCAAAATTTCAATGCAAACAAACTTTGGAAAGTCCTCTAATAGAGTTGCCAAAGTTTGCCAAAAAAATCGGATCTTTATTGTCAGATCTACAACAAACAGGCAGTCAATGGTGAAAACTGACCGCACCATGAGACTCGCCGCATTGAGATTTACAGATCTGGAAAATTTCACAACAATCAATCATCAGAAGCTACCACACGCACCCAAACGCCAACAATAGAGCATGGAGCTTCGCTATAAGCTAAAGGTTGAAGATAAAGTTGAGGTGGTGCTAAGCCAACATCCAGTCAATATTGATGTCAGCGCAATGTCAGCATTAGTTGGGACCCAATCTCTGCCACGTCAAAACCTAATAAATAGTGCCACGTCTGTAAAGTAAGAGTCCACTCACTACCACATCAGCATCATGGCAGCACTTATATCATCGCCCTATTTACACAGTCAGCGCAATAGTCAAAGCCACATCAATTGGTTCAACCAGAGTTGATTACTTGGTTTAGAGGTTTGACTATCCAGTTTAACCATTCTAAACCCAATTTCAAACATTTTCAGACCGGTTTCTAAGGTTTTTCATCGTGCTCTTTCTAAATATGATCTCAAAATTTTAAAATTCCACCTCCAAGACTGAGTTTCTAGAAAGTGGTCAATGAAGAAAGCATTAATTCTTCATCAAAGGGCTTCAATCATGCCCTAATTCAAGCTACCACTACTCATACCATCAGGTCCAATCTAAACTTATCTCTTTACACTTTGGGCCTAGTTTTATAGTAGTTTCAATTCTTTGCAATAAAATTATTATAGGTTTAAGTGAATATTATGCAAAATCGCTTAACTAAGTGGGATACTCATAAAGTAAAATTCTGAGACCACCCAGCTATGATAGATAAAAATATTGTCAAGAGAAATTAAATATGCGTGAGAGAAATCACTAAGGATCGAGGTAAGGCCCTAAAATGCTCCATCACCTTGTACAAGTCCTCAAAACCAAGGACCAGGATGAGGGCCCAAAATGCTCATTTGCCTCATACAAGTCCTAAAGTCCAAGCACCAACGAGCTGCTCCACTCAGACTCATTAAAGTCTCCAAAACCAGAAGTGTCAACGAAGATATGCCTCACCTTGGATGAGTTCACATTTAAAATCCAAAATCATGGCACTGAGCTCTAGACTGAGCACGGTGAAACTAAGCCAATCAAGGGTAAAGGACATATTCTTCAACTAGAACTACTTAGGCCAGAATATGTGCCTAATAAAATGAGGGGCTTATGATATGGCCAAAAATATATATGCCAATCATATGCTGACACATGGAAATCATTAAAGACCAACAAGTAATTTTACAACTCAAATACATAGACCAATTATGTGATGACACATGGCACCTAAGGGATGGAATCAAGTCGCCCTTAAAACCCTAGATCCCTATCATGTATAAAGGATGACTCCCACTCACAAATGTATCTCTCCTATAACTCTCTAGCTCTCTCATAGTCTTTAACTCTAAGAATACTGATTTGAGTGTCAGGGAGTCCAATCCGGAGACAAAAAAAAACTCTTAAAAACTATCTAGTTTATGTGTTCTTATGTGTGCAAGATTCATGAGTTCATCTTACAGATTTTCAACAATAATATATAAAATCTTGAAGAAATGCAAAACACTGTTTGCCTTTAAGTTTGTTTTCGCCCAAGCTTTCTCATTAATTGTCACATTCTTGTGTACTTCCATTTTGTTTGTATGAGAATTTATTGTTTTTTTAAAATTTAATCAAGATTTATTACTAAGATTTTTGTTTTGCCAGACTTTGTTAGTGTTAGATTTAGTAATGTTCAATTAAAGATCAAGCAGGATGTCAACTTTCTTATCCCGTAGTTTAGGGGCCTAAGCTCCCATATTTTAAATGATAGGAAAAGTCAAATTGATATTTAATTAAACAAGTAGTAACGATCCATATCTGCTGAGTTTTGTGTACCCTTCTACAACTTGAACTTTTCAAGCTCGTCAATGTGGCCAATGTTGACCGATATTAACGAGTTTATGAATTTTTGACTAATCTCTTTGCTATTTTGCCTTTTTTGGGTTCTACTTTTTTCTTAGAATTTACAAATTTTTGAACTATATTTATGTAACGATTTTTTATACACTTAATATATTTTTGTCAGTATCATCTATATTTTTTTTTGGATTAATTGAAAAAAAAAATTCATAAGTTTAAAGTTAAGTAACAATTTGTCCACTGAGTTTTCAAAATAGATAATTTAATATCTGACTTTATCAATTTGAAACAATTCAACCCATTGGTCTGAACCCGATCAAATTCTGATCAAAAGATTATCCAAAAAACTTAATATATTTATTAACTTGCTACATCATTTTATAAATATATTAAATTTTTTTAGTAATTTTAATTATTTAATTATGTAAAAAATTAATAAATATATTAAATTTTTTGATTAGTTTTTAACCAAAATCAAACTAATGAATTGTATTGCTTTTTCAGTTGTTTGTGAAAACTCAAATGTGAAATACAGCTTTACAATTGAAAGCTTGAAAAACAAAACAATTAAAAATGCCAACTAACATGACTAACAAAATCTGTTGACATCATGGAATCCAAGAGCAAGCTAATGTGCAAATGTGAATGTGATACATCTCTCAATCAGCAAGAGTCAGCGCTGTATTAATTTGAAGCAACAACCCTGTGACAGAGATATAATGGTAGTACCTTTTATTAAAGCTAGTTTTCACAAATAGCAAAAAGATTTTTGACAAGTTATACATAAAATTAATATGAGGTTATTATCGCGGAACTCTTTTATATTTTGTTTTATATTTTAATAATTTTTATATTTTTTAATTTTAATTAACTTATATTTTATATTATAAAAATATTTAATAAATTATTTTGATCAAATTAGAATTGATGCACACTTACAATCTACTTTCTTGTAATTATCAGTGAACCTTCGTTATTCTGTGGTAGTTACAACTGGACCGATTCCAAAGGGTTATCACCCCAAGTTTTCAGTCCATTTCAAGGCCAAAGCAACTAAGTGCACATATCAGATAAGGGGTTTTCTTTGCTCGTTTATTTTATTTCAAAACTCGTTTATTTATAGACAAAACTCAGTGTACATGACCGCATTGTGAATTCATATCCAAATATGAATTCACCTTTTCACTTTTGTCTTTCATAGTACACACCAACATAGTAGTAAAAGGACAAGCACACATACAATTTTCTACCGGCGAGTGAAAAGCATTATCTTTGCAAGCTCCAGTGCTTTCTCGCGCCCAGACAGCTTCTCCACTATTGCCAGTGCAAACTCCATGGAAGTTCCCGGCCCTCTGCTGGTGATGAGGTTGCCATCAACCACAACTCTGATTTCGATGTGACTCTGATCTGATAGTTTGTTGCACATTGCAGGGAAGGCTGTGGCCTTCTTACCCTGGATAAAAGCAAAATATATTTCTTATTCAACTTAGAACCCCAAACATAAAAGACCAAACCATAGAGGAAGTAATACGGAATTTCGAAAATCATACATATGACGTAAGAATTAGTCTGAATCAGGAAATACTGCTTAAAACACAGAAGACAAAAGTCACAAGAATATCAGTAAATATATAAGAAAAAGGTTTTGTGCTAAAGTTGAACGATGCAATCCATGAAGCAGTGGTTTCAAGTTAAGGGGTAGTCATGTTTTGCAATGCCAGGAGTCCCAAGATGCTAAGCATAAGGGCATGTTTGAGCCTTGAACATGACCACCTCGTACAAGTGACTGTTTTTTTTAAATTTTAATTAAGGGTTATTATCACTAAACACCTTTGTATTTTGCTTCGTGTTTCAATTTCACTCTAAATTTCATCAATTTACATCCTACATTATATATAGGAGATTATCTAATAGGCTCTTCTAATCAAAATTTCGGCCACATTAGAACTAGTGCAAACGTTCAACTCGTACTTATGTCTCATTTGAATATTAAAAGACAACTCTACCCTCTTTTATTTTCTCCGGAAAATCTCTTCATTCTCTTATTTTCTTTAAGCTCAAAATCCGTAACTTCCCAATATACAATTCGTGAAGACAATTCTGAGAAAATACAACCAGAATCGTCTTTTCGCATTCAAATGAGTGTGCACCGATTCTAATTTAATCGGAATTCTAATCAGAATGGCTTATTGGGTATCCCTACAATATAAGGTGTAGGGTGTAAATTGATCAAATTTAAAATATAAAATATAAAAATGAGATTAAAGCATAGGGCAAAATGCAACGGAGCTTCGTGATAATAACCCATAAGTAAAAGTCGTATATTTGAACACCAAAGAGGTGCAATGCAATTACAAAAGAACTTATCTACAAGATAAAGAATTCTATAAATTCATCTTCATTTATAAAAAGATTCCCTTTGAGCCAAAATCCAAATGTACTAAACCACCCATCAATTCCATTAAAAGCTTTTGTTTTCCTTTCACTGCACACCAATAAAAAAATAAAGAGTGGAATCAAGGAATACGCCTTTCTCACTTTTTTAGAATTCATAAAACCGCTCCAAGTCCATGTCTCATCTTGAATGGAACTGGCCACAGCCAAGATATCCCAACAACACAAAAAGCCAACTCTCAAAGTTGTCTAGTAAAAAAGCACACCAACAAAAGGTGATGGACGATCTTGGCCTCTTCTTTACAAAGATTGCACCAGCTGACTGTTAAAGTCGTATACAAGCCCTCACAAGATTTTATTCAGAAGGATAACACCAGTTAACAGCCTCTCAATCAAATAAGTTCATAATTGCATCCAGAGTATCTACTTAGTTAATGAATCATCAAACTATATGAGATGAGATATAATGGGAATGTTCAAAATCACACCATAATAATTCTCTTTTCCCTAAACTTAAGAACGTAGGCCTCAATATCCAATCTTGGTAAAGTTCTTACCTTGATTAATCCATGGGGCTCAAAGACTAAAGCAGGGGATGCACAAATTGCTCCGTAAGGTCTGTTGGACTCCATCTGCTTCTTTAGCATGTTCATCAGTTTCTCTGAGTTTGCAAATGCTTGGGCGCCACCAGGTCCGCCCTGTAAGTACACAAAGGAGTTAAGTTGTTGCTAATCACTAAGCAGCATGATCCCTTCCCATGCTCTCCCCTTTTTAAATGAAAAAACTTACAGGCAAGACTATCAGGTCGTATGAAAGTTTAGCAGCCTCGTCAAGAAGTATATCTGCCATTAGTTTAACTTTCCAGGAAGCCAGCATTTCCAGATTATCCCCAACAGCAGCCACTACAACATTTGCTTTAGCTCGTCGCAGAATATCAGAAATCATAACAGCTTCCATTTCTTCTGAACCATTAGCAATAGGTACAAGAATCTGAAAGAAAAGAATAACCATTATTAACCAAACACAATTCTTACTTTTTAAGGAAAGATAAAATCTAGTAGAAAATAGTGGGCATGTTGTAACTTTGGGTAACAACAGAATATGGAAGAGAAAGTTTAACTATGACACCTCAACACAAAAAAAGTTCGATAACTTTCAATTTATTTCTCTACATCACATTTGGCAAGGGACAATGAGCATTTGAAGATTAAGATATTACTACTTCATGTCATTCAAATGAACTTACTACTTATCTAGCACTGGCTCCAGGAACTGGTTCAACACCTACTAGGTGTTGTTCATGCTTGTGAGTCCCAGAACATGCCCACACAACCCCAACCAAAAGTGATTCATGAGCTTGTATGTGTGTGTATGTATGTGTGTGTAGATATATGTATATGTGTGTGTATATATATATCAAATTTTGCTTTCCGTTCATTTATAGCGTTTAAAGAATGAAAAGAGCATTAGTCGGTTTGATCTCTATAAATCAGGTTGCTGATAAGTAGTCCTTGTCCCATTTGCTTGCACAAATGGATGCATCTCCACCTTTATGATTTCTGCCTTAGAACCCACCACCTATACTACATCAACTCAAATCCTGTCTAACAAATGACTAGAACCAAGATTTCGAAATTTGTGAAGATGACCAGATAAGAAAATGTGTACTCATACTCACTTAAGAGATAAGCATAAAGACAAACTCATGAGATACTAGGGAATAAACTGAAAAAAGAGTAAAATACACATCAAAGCCGGAATATCACCTGTGGGGTATTTTCGAATGTCCACTCCATTGGATTAAGCTCAGTTATGGTATATTCATCGCCATGGTTGGGACGCATCACCTGAGGACAAGATTAGATCAACAAATAAGTCCAAGGAGTGAAAGGGGCAAAGTCTTACAGCAAAAATATAATATATATAACAAACAGCAGAAACATTAACCATAAAAACTTGCATATGCCGAGTAAATAGGGCTTTTTCTTGCTGTAGACAAAGTTCAGGTCGGGACTGTGGCTTTAGTCGACAGAAGCGTGTCACCTGCAGTTGTCTAGCAACTTGTCCCTTATCTTGCAAGCCTAACTGGGTTCTAATCTTCAGAGGTTTTTGAGTCTTAAGAGGTATTCTGGTAACCTCTAGGTTCACCGGAATTGATTCCACCGATCATATTCTGAAACCTGTAAAAGTATTGGGACTTCAATAGGCATCTTTAATTGTTTTTTTAAAATTGTTTTAGATTTGCTGCATTATTTTTAAATTTGTGCAGTTTTAGTTTCCCATTTGAATGTCATATTCTTATTAAGACAAGAAATAACTGTCTACAATTATCATCTATGTACTCCTTAGAAGTCGTTCAATAATCAATTTTAAGAACTATGTATGTCATCTTTAGAAAAGTTCAAAGTCTGTAAGAATGTGCTAAATTTAAGCTTGTGATTGCTCCTTTGATGCTCCTAAACACTATCCCAATCACAACATGCAAACAGTTCTTATTTATCACTTAACATTTCTTAGTCATCGCCCTTCTTAGAATTACAAATTTTACTTCCACAATCCCAACCCAAAATCCCAGAAGCCCGATTATACTGTTGAGAGATACTATTGCAGCCAAGTCCAAGTTCTCAAAAGAATTTCAAACCCAATATGTCCCTTGAACCTTTCACAAACCCTAAAGCCACATATTTGTATAGCTTGTTCTGATCAACTTAAACACAATACAACCAAGCACAAAGCCCATACTTTAGTGGTCCAGAAAATTCCTTTTAACTTATATCTTATCATCCGTTATTTGGGCTTCCAAACCCCACTATATCCAAAGCATATTCAAAACTTTTTCTCCTACAATTCCAAACCTAAAATCATCAATTCCCGAAGCCTTACCGGCACACAGCCTTGCTCTGATTTTTTTGGGGTAAGTGAACAACATCTGAAAGTATCCTTCACTGGAACTTGCTATGATCATAAATCACAAAATCACTTGACTTGTCAGCACGTAACTGCCCCTCAGTCCCACTCAACGAATTCGACCATACAAAAAAAAAATTTAGCACCCCCTAATGCTCAAGCTTTGAACTGCTAATAGCCTTGAGAGTCTTAAACTCCACTGCCAAATTGCTCTACAGTGAAATATACTGCCAGCTTCCCTGAGAAACTCTTCTGCCAATCTTTGCAATTTATCTAGACATTTCACTCTGTATTATGTCTCTCATATTTTTCAAATTTTTTTCCAAATTCATTACTAATGATACTGCTTCTCACTTAGAAAGAAAAAAGTGAACAAAAGAAGATCTAGTACAGTTAGATTTAAAATTTCCGCAATTGAATCTCCTACTGCAATATCAAGAGCTGTATATATAAGCTAGGCACTCAATATCCTTTAATGAACAACAATATTAATACTATTGTGATGTGTAACAGCTACACTGGAATATTATTAAGAGGAAAAAAAGTTGGATATTTCAAAAATTCCATGCATTTGCATCTCTCTTTTTGGGGAAGAACATAACTAGAGGAAATGAGGTATAAGATACCAGAGGCCCAGAGACTTCATCAGGTTTCTCTTTCCCATACAATTGCTCAACAAGTGCAACAGCATACTCCATTGTAGTTCCTGGCCCACGACTTGTTACAACTTTCCCATCCTGTGGCACTCTTGACTCAACAGCAGTTGCACAAGCTGCTAATTGATCCATAAATGACGGATAACATGTAGCCTGTCAAAACACCAATATCCCAACAACTAATGAACCAAACATATGATAGAGAAACATATTAGTATATTCTCATCCTTGTTTTAAGGCTTACTTTAGGCCATGTTTTCATACATATTTTAAGGAATACTTTAGGCCATGTTTTCATCATTGTTTTAAAGATCACTTTAGGCCATGTTTTCATCCATGATTTAAGGATGGCATTTTTCCTTTAACAACCTATATATACCTTTAATTGTATAGAAGAAATCAAGCAAGCATTTGCACAACTCTTTACTCTCTTCAATTCTCACTTCTCTTCACTCTCTTCAATTATCACATGGTATCAGAGCGCTCAAGCCACCAAGCTTAAAAACCGATCCTCATATCTTCCTTATATCTCCCTCTCTCTTTTTTTTTTCTCTTCTCTTTCCCTACAATGTCATCTCCAATCAACTCATCAGATTCATCAAACTCCTCAATCTCCGAAACACCGGTTGTTGTATCAACTGATGCCAACTCTTCCATACAAACCAACAATCTAATCTCTATCAATACTGCATCCCAAATACCATTCAAGCTATCCGGAGGTGGTAATTATGCCTCTTGGAGATCTCAATTCTCTAATTTACTGTTTGGTTATGATTTGCTAGGCTATGTCGATGGCACACATACCTGTCCTGCATCCACCATCAACATAACTGGAGGAACTGAGTCTGTTCCAAACCCAGATCACAAGAAATGGCTGCGTCAGGATCGTTTAGTACTACAGGCTATTCAGGCCTCCCTTGCAGGTACCATTGCACCACTTATCTCCACCTGCAAATGCTCTACTGAATCGTGGAATAAGCTAGAAACAACTTTTGCCAATCGTTCGAATACTAGGATGCTCTCCCTTCTTTCCACACTCATGAGGATCTCTCAAGAAGACACCACCATAGCCGAATACATGCAACATATCAAAACAATTGTTGACGACCTTGCCTTAATTGGGCACCCTCTGAGTGATGCTGAGATTGTCGTTCACACCCTCCATGGCCTCAGTAATGACTATAAAGAACTGAATGCAGCCATACGTACAAGACAAACGGCTATGACATTCGAAGAGCTTCACGATAAGCTTCTAGATCACGAGACCTTTCTAAAACGAGAAGAAGGGAAGAAAGTGACAACAACAATCACTGCTCAGTACAACCATCATCGCTCCAACAATAATAAAAACAGGTCAGGTTCTGGAAATCATCAAAACAATAGAATGGAAAACAATAATTATGGCAACAGGTCATTCTCCGGCAATCCACAGACCAACTCTAGAAATCAAGGTTTTCATAACTCCTCCTACTCACCCCTCAACAACAATTTTTCCTATAACACAGGAGGAAATTTTGCTCCAGCAAAGAACTCACAACATCAACCATGGCGACCAAACAACAACCATGGACAACCTAAACCAATATGCCAACTCTGTGACAAAATTGGGCACACAGCAAAGGTTTATCGGTCTCGAGTAAGGCCAAACCACAATCCCAGCTGGCCTCAGGCGAATCACTCGACCACAGATCAACAATCCAACCGCAACAATTGGCTAGTTGACTCTGGTGCCTCGCACCACATTACCTCTGACTTGCAAAACCTCTCCGTTCACTCAGATTACAATGGGAATGAAGACATAATGGTTGGCAATGGTAACGGTATTCCAATATCTCATATTGGTTCTACAAAACTCACATCTTCAAATATCTTATTTAATCTTAATAATGTGTTGTGTGCTCCCCACATCAAAAAGAATTTACTTTCAGTTTCGCAATTTTGCAAACAAAATGCCACATCTATTGAATTCTTTCCTGATCCTTTTATTGTGAAGGATTTGAGTACGAGGGCATCCTTGGTGCGAGGCCAGAATAAGGACGATGTCTATGAGTGGCCCTCTATACCATCATCACCATCATGTGCATCTGTTCCAACAACATACACAGCCACCACAACAACTGCCGCCGACCTATGGCACCGCCGTCTAGGCCATCCCTCCGAATCCATTTAAAAAAAATTAGTAACTATATTTTCTCTACCCGTATCTCAGTCTCTTTCTAGTCATTGTGATTCATGTCTCTGTAATAAAAGTCACAGACTTCTGTTTGGCTTAACAAGTGTGTCTTGTACTTCTCCGTTAGAAATTTTATATACCGACGTTTGGGGACCATCACCAATCATGTCTTATGACAATTTTCGGTACTATATAATTTTTGTGGATTACTTTACAAAATATACTTGGTTCTATCCTATCAAACACAAATCCGATGTTCCCCTCGTATTTGACAAATTCAAGAAATTAGTCGAAAACTTTTTTCAATTGAAAATAAAAACAGTCTATTCTGATGGAGGTGGTGAATATCAAAGCTTGGCTCATCACCTATCTCACTTTGGTATTCAACACCTCACATCTCCTCCATATACTCCTCAATTAGTGGGCTCCGCTGAAAGAAAACATCGTCATCTAGTCGAAACTGGTCTCACTTTACTTCACCAAGCCTCACTACCTTTACGGTTCTGGTCTGTAGCATTCCAAACAGCCATCTATCTTATTAACTGTATGCCCACACCAGTCCTTAAGTCCCACTCTCCATTCGAAAAAATATTTCACAAACAACCAAATTATCACAAACTAAAAGTATTTGGCTATCTGTGCTAGCCTTGGCTCCGTCCCTATTCCACTCATAAGCTAGCTCAACGATCAAAACCATGCATATTTATTGGTTATTCACTCTCTCACAATTCCTATATCTGTTTTGATCCATCCACATCAAAAACCTTTATTACACGTCATATCATTTTTATTGAGTCTTAATTTCCCTTTCAAAAACTTTCCATACATGAACCACGAATTAACACAGAATCTCTACATCAATGGTGTCCCTTAAATCTCTCTAATCCTCTCACAAATCTCGAGTCAACATTTCATGAATCTATCACTCATAATCAGACACCTTCATATCCTTCCCTATCTACATTAAATCACATACAATCAAGTTCTCCTCCACCAGCTGCCCCCACTAATACACGCTCCTCAAATCATGGAGTTGATGAACAAGTGGATCCTCATGTCACGCTGCCTACCTCTGCCTTGCACCAATCACACTCCCTGGACTCCTCTACAAATCAGGTAAGTAATGATTCCTCTCCTCATTCATCTCCCTCATAGATTGCTTCATCCAAATCGCCCACACCACCAAAAATAACTACCAGGTCCCAACATAATATCTTCAAGCCACGCAAAATACTTGACCTTCACACCACCACCTCCAAAACCGATGAACCTCTTGAACCCACAACATATCTCCAAGCCGAAAAATTCCCTCAATGGCGTAAGGCGATGAGTGATGAGTATGACGCCCTTCTTAAAAACTCCACATGGACTCTCGTACCCCATCACCACACACAAAACATCATTGGATGCAAATGGATATTTAAGATTAAGCGGAACCCCAACGGTACTGTTATCCACCATAAGGCTCGTTTGGTTGCCAAGGGATTCCATTAACGTCCCGGAATTGATTACACGGATACTTTCATTCCTGTTGTAAAACCTACAACAATTCGCCTTATTTTAAGTTTAGCGATCTCCTATGGATGGGACTTGCACCAACTGAATGTTAACAATGCTTTTTTGCATGGCACACTTTCTGACAATGTTTACATGCAGCAACCTCAAGGCTTCACTCATCCACAGTTTCCTACTTATGTCTACAAGTTGCACAAGGCCATCTATGGTCTTCGCCAAGCTCCACGTGCATGGTATCATGAATTACGTGGCTTCCTACTCCTTCACAAATTTGTGAACTCTAAATCAGATAGTTCTCTATTTATCTTTCACCATGGACAGACCACACTCTACTTGCTTGTGTACGTTGATGACATCATCATCACAGGCAACAATTTCGTCTCCGTCCAGCAGTTCATTGATCAGTTGGCCAATCGATTCTCCTTGAAGGATCTCGGCCCCTTGTCATATTTTCTGGGTGTTGAGGCTCGCACAACTCCAGCTGGCTTGTTCTTGTCGCAACGAAAGTATGTACTTGACATCCTGCACAAAATGAATATGGCTGATGCTAAAGAGGTTAGCACTCCTCTATCCACAACCGAGTCTCTAACACTCAACGACGGCACCCCTCACCATGACGCTACTCAGTTTCGACAAGTCTTGGGATCACTACAGTACTTGTCTTTAACACGGTCTGATATCTCATTTGCAGTCAATAGACTGTCACAGTTCATGCATTGTCCTACCTCACATCATTGGGCCACTGTCAAACGTCTACTGCGGTACCTCAAGGGAACTTTCGATCATGGAATCTTTCTTCACAAAGAATCACGTCCGCAACTCCATGCCTTCTCTGACTCTGATTGGGCAGGAAACACTGACGATCGTACATCCACATCTGCATATGTTGTGTTTCTAGGTGCCTCACTAATCAGTTGGGCTTCTAAAAAGCAATGCACCATTGCTCGCTCATCTACTGAAGCTGAGTACTGTGCCATAGCTTCGACTGCTGCTGAACTAAACTGGATAACTAATCTGCTCCAAGAACTACATGCTCCACCTACAGTTATACCTACAATTTACTGCGATAATATCGGTGCCACATACTTATGTAAAAATCCGGTGTTCCACTCACGTATGAAGCACATTGCCATTGACTTTCACTTTGTTCATGACCAAGTTGTTAATCATCGGTTACGTATTTCTCATGTTCATACTAATGATCAATTGGCGGACTCACTCACCAAAGCACTTCCTCGAAAATAGTTCTTGCATCATCGGTTCAAGATTGGCATCCGAGATGGATGCTCCATCTTGCGGGGGCATGATAGAGAAACATATTAGCATATTCTCATCCTTGTTTTAAGGCTTACTTTAGGCCATGTTTTCATCCATGTTTTAAGGATTACTTTAGGCCATGTTTTCATCCTTGTTTTAAGGATCACTTTAGGCCATGTTTTCATCCATGTTTTAAGGATGGCATTTTTCCTTTAACAACCTATATATACCCTTAATTGTATAGAAGAAATCAAGCAAACATTTGTACAACTCTTTACTCTTTTCAATTCTCACTTCTCTTCACTCTCTTCAATTATCACAACATCAATAACATCATCAACGTTGATAATGATATAATATGATTCCTAATGTAAGAGTAACAACTGATTACTTAATGCTTACTTTCAATCCGTTTAGCAGACCCCAAGAACCGAGTGCCACTGCAGAAGAAGCTCAGACAGCAGCATAAAGCCGCCCATCTGCAGCCTGCTTCTTCATTAAACTTTCTAGAACTCCACAATCTTTAAGATTTCTAGCACCTGGCATGCCTCCCTACACCAATAACCAAAAAATGAAGCAAAGTAGAAAGAATAAAACACTCAACAAAAAACCAGAAAAGAACCAGTATAAAGAAACTAATAAAGGAAATAACAAGTAAGGAGAGAATTTCTTCTGTTTTCTTTTTAAGAGAGAGAATATTGAACACACACCCGATACCAAAACATAACAACATGACTTAAAATAAAGGCACAAAGACGAGAAGGAAGTAAAACAGCTAGTTATTATCATTCTGTTGTACGTATATGACCCAACATCTATTACTTATAAAATTTTAGGCCAATAGAAAAATTAGCAAGCATTGGCAAACATATAGTCAAAAAAAGAAGCAGAGCGATTTTCTCCGATGATTAGTAACCACACCAAATAGTATTGAACCGGAATAAAACAATTTAATATTTCACAAGGCTATCAGGTTAAGATTATTTGGAAGCTATTAGTTTGTCAAGTTCTTCGCATTTTGGAAATCTTAAACAACATTATGAAAATGCACCTCGTCTCTTCCTCTCATATTTTTTTCCGACTTCTTTCGAGTTCGTGGGCATAAAGAAAAGGTATCCATTTTCCTTTCTTGGCCTTATGTTTCTCATCAACGAAACAGACCCCGCTGAGGGCCAAACACTTCCACTAGAAAACATCTCTTCCATTAGCGAAAGTGAACATAATCAATAGTATAAAAATTTCATGTGAATCAATTGAAAGATAAAGAAAGCAGAACAAATAGATTATAAAATCACATTTGAAATCGTACAAATTCAGCCATCACAAAAGATGCAAACATATTTTTACAAATTGTGTGATGTAAGTTACTCCAAACATAGGTACGAATGTGAATATATACCCAACAACACACAAAGAGATAGTTTAATCAACAAAAAGTTACAAGTCTGTACCAGAAACTTATAACTACAATTATACATTTAATCGTGTGTTTTTGTATGAATGGAGAAAGACAGGCAGAGGGAATAGAGATCGAAAATATTTATCAACAAAGCCACTGTGTACATACATAACTGTACAAAGTGAGAGAGAGAAAAACACAGCGTTACGGGTCTGGAATTAAGATCGTGTTTGAGGGCGATGAGCCGATAAGGAAGCAGGATCACGCTTCCTTTGGTTACCAATAGTTTCTAGGGTTATTTGAGGTACGTTGGGCCTCCCAAAACAAACATGAGTTTGCTGAATAATTGTTTGCTTTATTCATTGGACTCGTCTGGCTTTTATAGCCTTACAACCTACGTAGAGATAGAGATGAATCCTTCTTAAAACAAGATAGGATCAATAACAAGAAGATAGAAATAAATCCTAAGATAAAGACTAGGCTGAATCAAATCTGCAATAAACTACCTATGAGGATAAGAATTCCTCTTATTGATAACAAGCTAAATTAATGGGATAATACCCAACTTAATTCCTCCCACTGGTGCGAGACCTTATCACTCTATCCCTCTTAGAAGTGTCCTTGTCCTCAAGGACAAAGTGAGGAAAACAAGACGAGAACATTGGAAGGACTTCCCACGTAGCATCAGCTGGAGAGTGGACTTGCCAATGGATCAGTACCTCATGTTGCCCATGCATAACTCTACGATCCAACACGGCTTGAGGTTGAACCTGATCTTCAGCTACTGGTTCGACAGGTAGTTCCATCGTAGTAGGTGTAGATGAGCCATACCAACTTTTTTATTAGAGAAACATGAAATACTCGATGGATGCAGGCAGAAATGGGAAGTGCCAGACGATATGCAACCAGTCCCACCTTGGCTGAAATCTGAAATGGCCCATAAAAACGTGGTGCTAGCTTGGAATTAGACCGCTGGTTGACAGAGTGTTGACGATATTGCTGAAGGCGAAGGCAGACCTAGTCTCCTGCCTGAAACTGCTGCTCATTATGGTGCTTATTATATACCTGCTTCATACGGTTTTGAGCTTGATGAAGGTGAGCTTTTACTTGCTTCAGCAACAAATCACGGTCACGGAGGAGTTGATCGACAGCTTCCACCCGAGTTGTGCCAGGAACATAGGAGAGAAGTGTAGGTGGTGGCCGGCTTAAACAACTTCAAAGGGTGTTAGTCGTGTTGCTGAGTGCAAGCTAGTGTTATAGCAAAATTCTACCCAAGGAAGCCAACTGAACCACTGCTTTGGATAATCCCCTATAAAGCACTACAAAAACATTTCCAAAGTCCTATTTACCACTTTTGTCTGGCCATCTGTTTGAGGATGATAGGCTAAACTAAAATTGAATCTGGTGCCTTGCATTTGAAAGAGTGTTCGCCAAAAAATACTGGTAAAAGACGGATCCTTGTCACAGATGATAGAAGTAGGCATGCCATGTAAGCGAAACATGTTAGCAAAAAAAAACTTTTGCCACCTATGGTGTAGTATAAGGATGCTTGATGGCGGTGAAGTGGGAATATTTTGAAAGCTTACTTACCACCACGAAAATGGTGGTGAACCCATTGGAGCTTGGCAACCCGTCGATAAAATCTATGGAAATATCTTCCCATATTTGAGAGGGAATGGGCAGAGGCTGAAGAAGATCCGCTGGAGTAGTGTACTCAGTTTTATTGCGCAGACAAATGTCACATTTATTAATAAAATTCTTAAGCTGATTTTTTAAACCCTTCCAGTAAAATACAACTTTAATCCTTCATGAGTTGCGTTATGGAACTCAACCAGTATGGGCTCGGTAAAAGAGGAACCTTGTTTAAGAAAAAATCTGTTTTAAAGACTAATAAACCCATATGTACCTTCCGCGGACCCACGGCCTCTCCATTCAAGATATTGACTTTCAATTTCTACATTCCTTCATCAACATCTATTTCTTCTCTGATTGGCTCCACCCAATGGGGGGTAGGTTGAGATAAAGCCATGAAATCTCCATTGCACTTACGAGACAATGCATCAGCAACCCCATTATCACTACCTTTCTTGTATTCTTTAGAAAAATCGTAGCCCACCAATTTCACCAACCATTTTTGTTGTGCTTTCATGGCTATGGTCTGTGAACAAAGAAACTTCAAACTACGATGGTCTATATGGACAATGAATTTCTGGCCTAATAAATAGGGGCGTCATTTTTGGACTGCAGCCACCAAAGTGAGCATCTCCTTTTCATAGGTAGATAGTTCCAAATTCTTGCCATTAAGGGTTTTGCTGAAAAACACTATGGGCCATCTATTCTGCATCAGAATAGCTCCAATACTAGTACCCGATGCATCACACTCCACCACAAATGATTGGGAAAAGTCTGGTAAAGCCAACACCGGTGCCTAAGTTATTGCCTTTTTTAGAGCTGAGAATGTTGTGTAAGCCTCGTTGGACCATATAAAACCATCTTTTTTCAAGAGCTGAGTAGCTATGGACCCGTAACGGTGGAAAATTTTCTAGTAATAACCGATAAGCCTAAGGAATCCACGCAAGGCTTTTAGGGATTTTGGTGGTGGCCAATCTAAAATGGCAGCAACCTTCTCAATGTCTATGGCCACACCTTCTCGACTAATAACATGCCCCAAGTAGTTAACTTGCACTTTCCCAAAACTACACTTGTCACGCCTTACAAACAATTGATTAGTCTGTAAAATATGAAAAACTTGGGCTATATGTGAAAGATACTTATCCCAGGTGCGACTATAAATTAATATATCATCAAAAAATAAGAGGACAAACTTACGAGAAACTTCATAAAATATTTCATTCATCAAGGCCTGGAAGGTGGAGGGAGCATTAGTGAGGACAAAGGGCATCATGAGGAACTCAAAATAACCATGATGGGTCTAAAATGCAGTTTTTTCCACGTCAACATCATGCATGCGAATTTGGTGATAACCTGAACGGAGATCCAATTTTGAAAAGTATTAAGCCCCATACAATTCATCCAGGAGCTCATCAATCACGGGGATTGGAAATTTGTCTTTAATGGTGAGTCGATTGAGAGCTTTATAGTCGACACAGAGCCTCCATGAATGATCATACTTCTTCACCAATAAAACTAGGGAGGAATAAGGACTGGAATTGGTTCTGATTACCCCATTCTACAGCAAATCCGCGATGAGCCGCTCAATTTCATTCTTTTGGTAATGAGGATACTGGTAGGGCCTTACATTAACTGGCCCACTCCCTGCCAATAGAGGAATACGGTGATCCCTATCCCTGGTTGGTGGCAAACCGTGGGGCTCTTTAAAAAGAGCAACATGGTTTTCTAACAGTCCTTGAAGAGGCCCATTTCTAATTTCTTCAGCCTGTTGAGATACACCTAAATGGATAGAATAAATCGACAAAATGACCCTTTTTTTTACATTTGTTTACCTCCCTGTTGATATTGTTTTCTCCCACAATGAGATTTATAGGTACAACTTCACCCCATAACTCCACTTGTCTTCCTTTAAGAGCAAACTTCCGAGCAAGCATAGCCATTGCACACCCAACACTGCTTCATAACCCCCCAAAGGTAAAAGATAAAAATCTACCATTCATGGCAACTCCCTGAAGCATAATTCGGAAACCCTTGCACATTCCTTTGCTGGATAATTTTTCTCAATTAGCTACAACCACATCAAACTTGGTTGCCTCAGTAGGTAAGAGACCCAATTCTTCTGTCACATATTCGTTCAAAAAGTTATGGGTGTTGCCCGAGTCCACCAACACAGCCACCTTTTTTCTTTGAATAATTCATCTGATACGCATTGTTTTAGGGTTCGGTGTTCCCTCTATTGCATGGAGAGAAATTTTTGGAATTTCTTCCTCCATTACAGCCAAGTGTTCCTCATCCGAAGGTTCCTCCCCCTCCTCATATCATCTATCGATAAGAAAAAGTCACTTTATATTTATACCTGAAGCGAACTTCTCATCACAGTTGAAGCAGAGTCCACGTACCTGCATTTCCCTCATCTTCGCAGGATTGAGGCATTTGATGATGGGGTTTCGAGTTCTGGACAGAGATGGTGCTGGAAGTGGCGGAAAGCTTGGGGAGTCCAAGGCTCTCCAGGTATCCGCGGTGATAAGTCGTTGCTGAGAAGTATGTTAGGCTTCAAACAATCTCGCAAGACCCATTGTTGTCGTGAGCAACAATGGTCTAGACGCCTGCATGCTGGTACGAATACTCTCCTTCAATCCACTTACAAAACCTCTAATCTATTGTGCTTTGATAGTTTACCAGCCCTGCCTAACAACCTTTCATATTGTGTTTGATAGTCCCTGACCGATGCATGATGTTTCAATTTGGTAAGATCGCCAAAAAAAATCATCGTAAAGGGTTGGCCCATAACGAATGTGCAATCCTTCCTTTAAGAAATCCCACGTTAGGTTGTCATTAGCTTCCCGATACAATTGAGACCATAGTTGAACCTATTCCTCCAAATGATATGCTGCCAAATGAACTTGCTCCTCTTCAGGGGTGTTTTGAAAACGAAAAAACTGTTCCACCTGAAAAATCCAACTCGTTGGATCATTATCCCCATCATATTTAGGGAAATGCAGTTTGGCCAACTTTGATGTTGTGGAATGACCAGACTCGTGGCAGAATGGATCTTCCCTTTGTCATGATTGGATGATTCTCCTTCGCTATCTCCTCTTGCTGAATCACCCTTGCTTTTTCTAGTGTTAGGCACCCGAGCGTTAATGGTAGCCAACATTTCATGCATTTGTTGTAGCATTTTTTTTTGGCCTTTTTGTAACTCGAGTTGACCCGTACCTAAGGATCCTACCTTCTTCTCTAGTCGTTCCAACCTCTGGTCAGACATGGTCGAACCTGGCTCTGATATCAAAATGTTACGGGTTTGGGATTGGGATCGTGTTTGAGAGCAGTGAGCTGATAAGGAAGCAGGATCACTCTTCCTTTGGTTACCTATAGTGGTAGTTATTAGGGTTATTCGAGGTACCCTGGGCCATCCAAAACAAATGTGAGTTTGCTGAATAATTGCTTACTTTACTCATTGGACTTGCCTGACTTTTATAGACTTACAACCTACGTAGAGATAGATATGAATCCTTCTTAAAACAAGATAGGATCAATAACAAGAAGATAGAAATAAATCCTAAGATAAAGACTAGGTTGAATCAAATCTGCAACAAACTACCTACGAGGATAAGACTTCCTCTTATTGACAACAAGCTAAATTAATGGGATAATACCCAACTTAATTCCTCTTGCTGGTGCAGGACCTTATCACAGAGTTGCAACCAAAACTGATATGAATGTATGTATGTATATATTAACACATGCACAACAACAGACAGACATATGAATATAAAAGATGAGAGATGAACAGGGAGAGTGATGAGATAAAAAAAATGGTGTCGTTGCAATCAGAAATGAGAGAATCGACGACGATCTTGACACCATGGCAAACGTCGACTCGGAGTTGCTTCTCGACAAAAGCCACCATCACGTCTGCTCCCGCTCTCCGCAACACATAATCGTTATCACTACCTCCATCAGCTCCGTCCCATACGCAATTGGCACCAAAACCTAAACATAAAAATTTCAAAACCAAAATATATTGATGCAACCAATATAGTCACCCTCTAATAATCTGACAACACGTGGAACGATACTCCTCTTATGACCGAACATGACCATGCCCATAAGTCACCCCAGTAGCCTGTTGACACGTGAGGTAATTCCCCTCTAGTGATCGGATGATACATGGACAAGCAGTTGACGTAACCATCGTCACTCACGAACTCCCCATACAGAAATGCAAGCATGAGTATGGGGATTAAGCCGCCTCTAAACACGCGAAAAAGGTCTTCCCCAAAGAAGCGAGATCTCAGAGATCACGCCATTTCGAGCACAACACAGCTTGCCTCAAGAACACTATAAAAAGCCTAAGGTATGTGAATTCAATATTATTTCATCACTGAAAAACACACACACCAACTGTTCATTTTCCCCACAGCCCTATCCTAGCAAAAGCATCGGAGAGTCTTCGGAGGCACCACCCCCCTCTCCTCCGATGACTCTTTAGTTTACACCTCGTTATTCGTGCAAGACGGTGGATGTGGAACTTCCAGCTCAGTAGCATACTTTCGGCATCAATAGATTGGCACTGTCCATGGGAACTACTAATATCTCGCTAAGCAGCAAAAGCAAAGAAGCCTAAATAACTCATATGTTGTCATGCCACCTAGAAACGCCACCAAAAAAACCAGCAAGGGAGCTGCTGGGGCTAGTTCTGCACCCGTACAAAACAATACCCATAGTCAATTGTTCTTTTCAAGGTTCCCCACGATATCCGAAAGTATGACCTCTGGTTTCGATCGACGGGCTCCCCTGAGAGAACAACACCTTTGTCATTCAAGGACGAATTCCCCTGGCCTCGAAGGAGTGACCGTGGAGCATTCCACTGTTCCAATAACTCAAGCTTAGTTCCTAGCTCTCCCGATTGGTAACTGACCTGGCCGCCGAGGTCTAGAGAGCAAGCCAACAGCCCTCACCTTTGCCTTCTCACAACACTCCTAGAGGAGCTATCCATTATGGCAATGAACTCCCGCTCGACAGTCGTTCTACTGCCGAGCCTTCACCACCTATGCCAGTCGGTCTAGAAGAAGCTCTTCCTCCAAAAGTAACATCAACTTAGGCAAACGGATTAAAGAGATTAGGGAGAAAATCAACGAAGCTTTTAAGTACCGAAGTCATAGCATCCTGGATGAACTCAACGTAATAGACCCTTCATTCACACAGGAGCTCCTCGAGGCCCCGTTCTTGCCAAATTTCAAAATGTTGTAGATCAAACCTTATGACTGTTCAATAGATCCCTTAGACCACCTACAGCATTATAAAATGACTATGACATTTGACTGACATTCCGATCCAGTCATATGCCAAGCATTTCTCCTGATGCTCGAGAAGGCCGTCGGTACGTGGTATTCGCTCTTGAAGCCAAGAAGTATTGGCACATTCAGAGAACTCAGCTATGCATTTGCTTCCTATTTTCTCAGCAGCAAGGGACCTAAAAAACCTCAGAAAACCTCTTCAACATCATCTAGCACCGAAGGAAAAAGCTTCGGACCTACATATCGAGGTTCAACACTGTCGCTTAGGAAATCTTTGATCTTGATCCCAACATTCAGATGTTGTCATTCAAAAATGGACTGAGGTCTGGGATCTTCAGCTCCAAGCTCACCAGGTGGCCTCCTAAGGACATGAACGAGGTCCTGGCCAAAGCTGAGAAGTATGTATTAGCGGAAGATAACCAAGCCTTCCGAAGAGAAAGGGAATGAGAGATGGAGAAAAAGAGGAAAGATGTCGTCTACCCTTACGATGGGGCAATCAAAAGACCACACTATGAGGGTAGGTACAAGGCCCCTGCCCACTTTGTAAAATTCACTCCCATCAATGCATCTAGAACAAACGTTCTAATGCAACTCCAAGATAGATCGATCCTCTAGTGGCCCCCGAGACCATAGCACATCAACGGAGATCAGAGCAAGTGGTGTCGGTTCCATAGAAACCATGGGCACGACACCGAGGAGTGCCACACCGTAAAGAAATAGATTGAGGCCCTCATCAATCAAGGGCACCTGAAGGAGTTTATCGGATCGCAACAAGAGAGAATGTTTGACTGCCCCAGAAGAAGCCCCGGATGTCCCTCCCATCCAAACTAAAAACATCAAACCCTCTAAAAAAATCCTAGGCGTAACCGAGAAGAGCCTAGTCGAAGAGGCCAAGAAGTCGCGACGACCAAGGTTATGAAGATTATCCGTGGGGACCCCATCATCCTCGGGACATAATGGTAAACCATATGCCAGATCTGTGGCCTCCATCAGCAGCTCCCATAAATAGAGAAAGACAAACCAAGTGATCTCCTTCACGGATGACGATTTTGATAGGGTACAGACCCCACACGATGACGTCGTGGTGGTCTCCCTCTTTGTAGCTAACCACAAGGTCATGCGCATCCTAGTAGATAACGAGAGATCGACAGACATCTTGTTTTACAATCTTTTCGACGGATGCAGCTAAATGATAACCAATTGGAACCAATCTCCACCCCTTTGTATGGTTTCACGGGGACTCCAGTGTTCGTTGAGGGTAGCATAGTTCAGCCTATCACTGCAGGAATTGCTTCGCAAACAGTTACTGTGCAGACCACCTTCCTAGTAGTCAAGCAACCATCATCCTAAAATATAATCCTCGGTAGACCTACCCTTAATAGACTAAAAGCGGTTATTTCCACTTACCATTTGTAAATGAAGTTCCTTACCGATGACGGGGTAGGCGAGGTTAAGAAAAACCACCAGATCTCCCGGTCCTACTATCTGAGTGCCGTGAGAAAAGCTAAAATGACAGAAACCTTACCCTCGAAGTTGAAGACTTCATAGACGAGGTAAAAGCCCCTAAAGGCTGACCAGTGGAGGAGCTGACTGTTGTCCTCCTCAGTAAGGATATCTCCCGGACAGTCCAAATCAACTTTGACCTTCTAGACTACCTAAAAAATTCTCTCATTTCCCTGCTTCAAAGGAATAAGGACTTGTTTGCTTGGTCAGCATCAGATATACTTAGGATTAACCCCGATGTCATCGTACACTGGCTAAACGTGGATCCGGGTCACAAGCCGATCATTCAGAAGAAGAGATTATTTGCCCCATAGCGGCAAGCCGCCATCAAATCCGAGGTAGACAAATTACTCGAATCTGACTTCATCCAGTAGGCAGATTACCCCGATTGGGTATCCAATGTAGTGATGGTCTAGAAGCCCAACAACAAATGGTGGATCTGCATCGACATCACTGATCTAAACAAAGCATGCTCGAAGGATAGCTTTTATCTGCCATGAATCGACTAGCTAGTTGATGTCATCAGAAATGTCTCCCTTTCTTCAAAGCAATCAGAAATGTGAAAGACTTCGCTTGGACAGAAAACTATCTTCGAAGAACTAAAGAAATATCTCAGTTCACCCCCATTTCTAACTAAACCCATCACAGGCAAAGAACTCTTCCCGTACCTATCAGCTGGGCATGAAGTAGTAGCCTCCGTCTTGGTCCGGGAAGAAGCAAGTGTTCAGAAACCTATCTACTATGTCAGTAAAATTCTCCATGACGTAGAAGCTAAGTACCTCCCAATAAAAAAAATGGCGTATGCCATTTTAATTACGGCATGGAAGCTCTGGTCGTACTTCCAAGCACACACTGTCATCCTCTTAACCGATCAGCCAAACGTCTCTGGGAGGATGGTTAAGTGGTCCATAGAACTCAAGGAGTTTGATATCCTCTACCACCCCCAAAAGGCCATCAAGGCTCAGGCCCTTGCAGACTTCATTGTAGAGACAACACTTCCAAGGGGTCCGGACGAAACTTTAAAACCAAAAGTTGTTGAGCAAGTCCCACGGTGGACCCTCCATGTTAATGGTTCCTCCGACAACACTAGAAGTAAGGTTACGCTCATCCTTTATAGCTCGGATGATTCACCATCAAGTATGCCTTGAGGTTCGGATTCAGAGCTTCCAACAATGAAGCAAAGTACGAGGCAGTGCTCATCAGAATCAAGCTAGCAAAAACAATAGCTTTCAGGGCCTTGAATGCGTACAATGACTCATAACAGGTAGTGAATCAAATTACTAGAGAGTTCAAAGCCCATGCGGAAAAGATTACTCGCGACCTCAGAAAAACTAAAGAACTCACCACCAGATTCAAAATTTTCCGGATAACCCAGGTTCCTTTGGGCCGAGAACTCGAATGTGGATGCCTTGGCTCGGCTTGCCTCCTTTCAAAAGTCCAAGTTGACCCAAGCCGTGCATCTCGAGACCCTCACCACCCCGAGCATTGATGAAGTCCTCGTGCTCCCAGTGGTCGAAGAAAAAACATGGTAGATTCGATCCTCCAGTATTTGCACAACAGTCAGCTCTCTGAGTAGAAAAATGAAGCTAAAAAGCTCATCTTTTGTGTGTCTTGATACATAGTCACAGACAGATAGTTGTACAAGAGAGACCTTACGATGCCTCACCTAAGGTACATCATCCCTACAAAAGCCAATTACGCTCTTCGGGAGGTCCACGAATGAGTATGCGGGAATAACCCCAGAAGTCAGGTTTTAGCCTTCAAAGTGCTCCGCCAGGGGTATTACTTGCCCAAAATTTAGGAAAATACCATGAAATTAGTCAAGAAATGCAAAAGCTGCCAACAGTACTCTCATGTGCCCCACTGACCGGCAAACCCTCTTATCTCAAACACAAGCCCATTTCCCTTGGCTATGTGGGGAATGGATCTACTTGGTCCCTTCACCGGGCCATCTGGTCAAAGAAAACATCTCATCGTAGCAATAGACTACTTCACTAAGTGGGTGGAGGCGAAGCCACTGGCCAGCATAACTGATCACCAGGCTTAGAGTTTCGTCTGGAAGTCTGTCGTAAGCCGGTTCGGTATACCCCAAGTATTAGTCACTGATAATGGCAAACCGTTCGACAGCGCTCAATTCAAAATATTCGATGAAGAGCTTTGCATCGAGCATCGATTCTTATCCATTGGGTACCCACAGGCCAACAAGCAAGCTGACAGGCCAACAGACAAGCTGAAAACCAAAAGGACACTTCTGCAGGAAATCAAGGGAATACTTGACGAAGCTGACAAGCAGTGGACCAACCACATTCTGAATGTACTCTAGGCTTATCAAACCACTACTCGAACACAACTGAGGGAAACCCCTTTCTTGATGACGTACGGTTCCGAAGTAGTCATCACTTTAAAAGTCGAGATACTATTGTTACGAGTACAAAACTTTGACCAAGCTAACAATGAAAAAGCCCTACAGATGAACACTGATCTTATCAATGAAGCTCATGATAAGGATCAAATCCAGTTAGCCACCTACCAGTAGAGAACAGCTAGGTACTACAACTCTCGGGTTCGATGTAGAAGCTTCAAGTTGTACAACCTCGTTCTACAAAAAAAAAAAAAGTATCTCACCCCCGAGAAATGAGGAAGCTCATCCCAAAAGGGTAAGCTCATATTACATCAAGAGAGTATATTGAACCGAGAATTTTCAACTAGAAGAGTTAGGCGGTAAGCCCATCCCCCGCACTTGGAACACGGAGAACCTCCGCAAATTCTACAGTAATGTGCCCTCGAGTGTAACTCATTGAGCACCTTGTTAATAAAGATTGTAATACCAAATCCCAAATCAAATTGAAGCTAAAAGAATAGCAAGTAAAAAGAAAACCAATGATTCAATTAAGTTATATAATTACATAAGGGCGATATCAGCCCTGGTTTATAAAAGAAAAGAAAGTAATAAGAAGAGAAAGCTATAAATAAAGATAAAGTTCTCAAGGGGCGGCCTCTCCTTTGGACGCAGCCTCGGCCCAACCACTTGACTCAGCCGCTTCCTCCTCCTCACTATCAGTATCGGCCACAACTCCTTCCTCATCCTCGAAGAAACCTAGGTCGAGTCTTAAGAAATCAACCTCGGGATAGAGTGCCTTGGCTTTTTTTTGGCCTCCAAATAGCCCTCAAAGAACTGTTGGTCGGCCTCCTCCTCAACAGTCTATCGGTAAGAGGCTGAGTCCTTGAAGGTGGCAAGAGCCTCCTCTACGGCCCTTTTGATGGCCTCTACCACTTATTCCTTCAATCGCTGCTCCAAGGCCATGTGGCATCTTTTTTCACAACGTATCTCCCTCCAGGCGCAGAGTGTCCCTCTCCTGCGTGACCTAGACCTTGGCTCGGTTGGCCCCCTCTAAGGATGCCAGTAGCTGCTAAATGAGCTTAAAGCACTTGTCCAACCTTTTCTGGCACCGGCCTAACTTCTCAACCATGTCTAGGCACCGGCGCAACAGTGCTCTGAAAAGCACGCTAGACTGAAACAAAACATAAGGGTCATTAGCTAACAGGAAATAAAAAAAAAAACTTAAGGAAACATAAAAGTAACAGCTTTTACTTGAGAGGTCAGAGCCTCAACCGTGCGATCCAAACTCCAACAAAGGGGAACTTAGAAGCTTATCTCGCTCTGGACGAAGAAGAAGGACTTCTTCTCTTTCTTGATCGATGAAGGTTTCTTCTTCAGCAACCCCCTTTTTTCCCTCAAGGTTATCACGACCCATCCGTGCTTGTCGTGCTTGCTTATTTTAGAAATGGACCTTGAAGACATTAATATTCAGTAAACTCACCACCTCCGTGTAGATACAAATGAAAGCCATGATTAAGTGCACTAAATTGGGCACTAGTTGGCACAGTGCTATATCAAAGAACCTCAGCAATGTGTAAAAGAAGGGGTGGAGAGGAAACCTGAACCCAACCTTCATGTGTTACTCGTAAACACATAGCTGATAGGGTGTATGGCTGGAGAGAACGTCGCAGGCCCTCTCTCCAACCCTAGTTGGCCTAAGGGTGTACTCTTTAAGAATATGGTACACCCTTCGGATGACTTCAAGTTTCGTCTCATCCATCTGGTTGGGGCCAAGTTAGCCGCAAATGACTATTGAACTTTCTCCTCAACCATCATGTCACATCTCACCTCGGCTAAGGTTTTATCCACCTCATCTTCGCCCTCAGAGAAAGAATTCTTCTTCTCTCCCTCTTCCTCCCTAAGAATGTAAGAAACTATTGCTAGTGGCCCCTTTTGAGTGGTAACCTCCTCCGATGACTCATCCCTACTGGAGGACAGACCCATGGCCTCCTCTAACTCCCTAGAAAATCCTCGATATCCTCACTATCGCTATTAGGCCTGTCACTAAATCTATCTACCGAAGACATGGTAAAGAAAGTAGAATGACTCACTAAGATTGGATATCCACACCTACTTTGAGCAGTGATCCCTTTTTCATCCCACACCTTGGTCTCCCTTTAGCAAAAGCACTCTAAAAGGTTTTCACCTAACTCCGAGCACTCCTAATCTCCCAGTGAACTTCGAGAACTCGGAAGCTTACACTTTCAAACTCTTAATCGACTTCGTGGGCTCTTAAATTTTTCTCTGATTACAAATAAAATAAGGTGAAGAGAAATGAGAATGAGCCACCCTTATATAGGAATACAGGCGTGACAAACGAAGAGAATTAACTCTGCTACAGTTGGGAAGACGTGATGTTTGGTGTGACCAAGGCACCATCACGTTCTTAAAAGGCTTTGAAAATTGTAATGACATGATGTTTTACGTGCTCGAGGTGTCATTATACTCCCTAAGGTTCAAAACAGTGCTTAGAGAGCTCAATGTGTCGTTATATTCCCTGAGGCACCATTCTACTCCCCAATGCGACAAAAGGCGAATAATCAATAATAAACACCACCATTTCACTCACAGCAACTGCATATATTAAATAGCCCAGTGTCCCACGTTTAAGGATGGCTCAATGCTCCTGCATTAAATGCCCTTACAGAAGGCTCTGGAAATAGCCCAAAGGCTTGTTCTTTTTGGGCCCAAAAGGTCAAAGAAGTTGTCTAAGGCCCAAAAACATAAATATGGTCCAAAAAACCCTTATCGAACCCAAAACCAGATGAAGTAGCCCAAAATCCCACTAAGTGCTCTAGAGGTAGAAGCCCAAAAATCCACTAAAGACTCTAGAAGAAAAGACCCAAGAATCCACTAAGGACTCCAAGAGAAGACAGCCCAGACCAAAGAAAGGATTCTCCAAGGCCGAGCATATTGACTGCTGCTCAAATTCTCAGCCCAACATCTCTAAAGCAGAGCGTATTGACTGCTACTCAAATACTCAGCCCAACGTCTCCAAACTCAAGCATATTGACTACTACTTAAATGCTTGGTCCAACGTCTCTAAGGCCGAGCGTATTGACTGCTGCTCAAATGTTAGGTTCAATGTCTCCAAGGCCGAGCATATTGACTACTGTTCAAATTCTCGGTCCAACATCTCCAGGGTCGAGCATATTGATTGCTGCTCAAATGTTCAGCCTAATATCTCCAATGCCGAGTATATTGACTGCTTCTCGAATGCTTGGTCCAACATCTCCAAGGCCAATCATATTTACTGCTTCTCAAATGCTCGGCCCAACATCTCCAAGGCCGAGCATATTGACTACTGCTCAAATGTTTGGTTTAACATCTCCAAGACAAAGCATATTGACTGTTGCTCAAATGCTCGGCCCAATGTCTCCAAGGTTGAGCATATTGACTGTTGTTCAAATACTCGGCCCAACATCTCCAAGGCCAAGCATATTGGCTGCTGCTCCTCAAATACTCGGTCCAATGTCTCTAAGGCCAAGCATATTGACTATTTCTTGAATGCTCGGTCCAAAGTCTCCAAGGTCAAGCATATTGACTGCTGTTCGAATGCTCGGTCCAACGTCTTTAAGGCCGAGCATATTGACTTTTGCTTGAATGCTTGACCCAACGTCTCCAAAGCCAAGCATATTGATTGCTCCTTAAATGCTCAGTCCAATGTCTCCAAGGCCAAGCATATTAACTGGCGCTCAAATGCTCGGTCCAACATCTCCAAGGTCGAGCATATTGACTGCTGCTCAAATGCTCGACCTAATGTCTCCAAGACCGAGCATATTGACTGCTACTCAAATTATCAATCCAATGTCTCCAAAGTAGAGCATATTGACTGTTGCTTAAATGCTCAGCTCAATATCTCCAAGGCTAAGTATATTGACTCCCCTTCAAAAGAGCTCAGCCCAATGTCTCTTAAGTCAAAGCTATATTATACTTCATCGAAGCACATAAATGTCCTTAAAGAAGTGGGGAGCCTCTGATGTAACCAATAAAATCACCCTCCAATAATCTGACGACATATGGAGCAATACTCCTTCTATGACCGAATGACGCGTGGCCACGCCTATAAGTCACCTCAGTAGCCTGTTGACACACAAGACAATTCCCTTCCAGTGACCGAACAACACGTGGATGAGCAGTTGACGTAACCATCATCACATACAGACTCTTCATGCAGGAATGTAAGCATGATTATGGGGATTAAGCCACCTCTGAACACGCAACAAAGGCCCTTCATCAGAGGAACGAGATCTCAGAGATCATGTTATTTCGAGCACGTGACCAGCTTGCCTCAAGAACACTATAAAAAGCCTAAGGTATGTGAATTCAATATCATCTCCAACCTCAAGTTCATCACTGAAACACACATCAACTGTTCAATTTCCCCACAGCCCTATCCTAACAAAAGCATTGGAGAGTCTTCGGAGGCACCACCCCCCTCTTTTCTGGTGACTTTTTAGTTTACCCCTCGTTATTCGTGCAGGACGGTGGACGTGGAACTTCCAGCTCAATAACATACTTTCGACATCAACATATATATATATATATATATATATATGTGTGTGTGTGTGTGTGTGTGTGTGTGTGTGTGTGTGTGTGTGTGTATTTAATTTTATTTTTGTTTTCAGTTACCTTTTTGGAAGAAGAAGCTATTGTTGCAGTGATGGAGAAGAAGCGATTCTTCAAAAAAAAACCCTTATTCTTTTCGGGAAAGACTGAGGAGAGTCGTTTATTAGAGTGAAAGAAGAGAGAGTGAGGTGTCAGATGGAGTGAATGTAATAACGCCGTTTTCAGTACTCTCTAGTATACTTGTATAGACCAGGTGCAAAACACCACATCATCATGGCATCATCATGGGGATTGAAGCTACAACAATGACAAGAATACTTATATCGAGTCTAAAATATTAGGTTTAGACCAGTTTGAAATTTCACTGATAATTTTAAGAAATTTTGTTGGTAACGTCAGTATAAGCATTGACTAAAAAAAAATATTACCAATAATTCTTTAAAATTGCTAGTAAAATTATGAACATGTCTAAAACTAATGTTTTAGACCTGCTCTAACCATGTAAACCATGTATTTCCTCCAACAACGAACTGTAAATGCCTTGATCAGAAGATGTAACTAGGTATACTAATATGATGCCATTTATAACCTTCCTTTTAGGATTATTTGGTCGTGAATGATTGAAGCATAAACATTTTAATATTAGATAATAGATGTGTAACCCAAACGAAAAAAAAAAACAAAAAGCTTATTTGTAGCGTCAAAGGCCCAAAAGCCTAAGACTGGAACAAAGGAACGAGCTTTTCAAGACCAAAGAGTTGACTCGATAATCGAGAGAAAACAAAGACAAAAAAATTAAGGCTTAATTACAAAAAATATCTTGTGGTAGATTGTATTTTCAAAAAAATACCCCAAGGTTTTTTTATAAAAAAAATAACCTGTGGTTGATTCCATTTCAAAAAATACCATGAGGTCTTTTGTGGTAAAAAATACAATGTGATATGTTTCTGTTAGCCAAAAATACTCTGTGATATGTTTATTTTAATCGACCACAGGATACTTTTAGCTAACAGAAACATACTATATGGTATTTTTTGCCACAAAAATTCTCAGAGTAGTTTTTGAAAATAAAGTCAACCACAAGGTATTTTTTACAACAACAAAAAAACTTCGAGATATTTTTTAAACATACAGTCAACCATATGATATTTTTTGTAATTAAACCAAAAATTAAAGAATATACCAGTTTTTACTAACAAACTACAATATAAATTAGTGTAGTTTACAAATTAATACAAACAAATTTATTCTATTAATATAAATCAAATCACACACTCATCTTCCATTAAGAAAGTTATATATGGTATCAAGTAAGAAACAAACCAAAATTAGCTGAAGCCCACATAAGTTCGTGGACCCTCGTCTAATTTAGTACAGTACCATTTTAAGTATTAGCATTTCTAATGCACTTAGGAAAAATGCATTTTATATGTATGTGTGTGTATATATATATATATATATATATAAAATAGAGTGTTGTTACGTCACGTATACAAAATATTTATTCAATAATAACTTTGATTTTTTCTTTCACATAAATGCATTTTGTTTTATCATGTACACATTCTTTCATTGTTTACTATTTATATGATTTTAACTTACATTTATTTCCAATACTCATCATAATATTCATTACTCGATATATGCACACTTTTTTTCTTCTTATTCATCCTGTTATTATTTGTCTCTTAACTAGCCTTTAATGCAATTTTTATTCCTTTTAACTAATCTTCTTTAGAATTTTTATTACAGTCATCTTTTTACAATTATATATAAGTAAAGAAAACTCATACTTTCTAAAAGGCAAAACCACAAATAAAAAGGAAAAAAAAAACTCTTCCTCTTTTTTATGCCACCTCTATAACAAAAAAATATATATATATTTATAAATTTTACTACTGAGTTGATTCATCAAAGATTTCTTTTTATTTTTCTTTCATTTGTTTATAATTTATTTTTTCTTTTATTTACAGATCTTTTTATGGATTTTTCTATCAAATACATAGTGTTTTTCAAATCCTTATTTTTATAATTTTTTCTATTAATTTTTATCTTTGGATTGCAAGATTCTTTGTGCTTGTGATTCTAATCTCTCTCTCTCTCTCTCTCTCTCTCTCTCTCTCTCTCTCTCTCTCTCTTCTTCTTCTTCTTTTTTCATTGCAGGCTCTTTGTGAAATTTCATGTTTTTATTCAATATACATCATGTCTTCCAAATTTTTAGGTAACAATATTGATAGTTTACGATTCTATCCTTTATACTCTTTTTGTCTTTGTAACTTTTGATATATTGATATGAATATTTGTATATTGTATATAAATTTGCTTTACATAATGATTTATTTTTCAAAATTGCTCCACACCGTCACGTTAATTACTTTGCACAAAATTATTTTTAATTTGTTTACTTGTGTTTATTTTTTTTTATTTGTGTTTCTTTTTGTTTTGCCTTCAATGAACAATATGGCAATGACTACACAGTGAAGCGACGAAAAAACTATGAAAAGATTACAGAGCTTTGAGGAGAGAAACAGACATGGGCTGGAATGAGGCTGAGGGTAAAATAGAAATGTACGATGCATGATGGGAAAGTAAATTGCAGGTAATTACATAGATGACATTTAGATTCAATATCTTATTTTTGCAATGCGTTGTTTGGTTCATTTGCATCTTATTTACTAAATTGTTTATGTCTTAAATTGCAGATGTCTGAAAGGTACTTATATTTCAAGAACAAGGACCTTCGGTTATTCAAGGACGTGTATGATGGTTTGTTTGCTGACGTTTCGGCCATTGGTATAAGGGCTTGGGCACCTAGTGAGGGGCTGCCACCATCACGTTCAACTGTGCCCTATCGACCATATATGTACGATCTCAAAGAGGAAGAGCATATTGGGGACAGTAACAACCCAACCCTTCCCACAGTTCCCATAGCTGGTACCAATACTTCTGTGCAACCAACTTCACTACTAACAATTACTAGGAGGATATCGTTCGAGGGTTCAGGTAGCGGGGCCAAGAAAGTCAAGATAGTAGCAACTTTCATAATGAGAGGCGACATATATTCCATTGTCGAGTACTTGTCCGCCAAAGGCACAGGTACTGGCGTCAGTTATGCATTCGTCCTAGAGAATTGTATGTCACAATCGCTTGAAGTACTTACAACACTGTCGGGTTTGGAGAGAGGCTCACCCCTCCACATGTGGGCAGTCACGTACCTCATAAAGTGTAAAAGCTCATGATACTTTTATCACCCTTAATGATGATGAGCTTTGCCTTAAGTTGTTAGAATATGTGAAGAACAACCCGAAGAGCTCTTAGAGATTTGATAGTTTTTTCGAAGATATCTAGTTGTTATGTTTCTTTTTTAAGAGTTACTATTCAGATTGAGAGTTTCCCTTATTTTCTTTAAGTTACCGATACTTTTATTACTTATGGTTGTGATGTACTATTTTGGTTTGACATGTGTTTTAAATTCTCTTTAGGTGGTTTATTTTCCTATATTTCGAAGTTTAAGTATTTGCTTACATTTAGTTTTGTTTTGTCTTGTTTTGGTTTTCGCTTATCTGTCCATTCTACCCTATTTTTTTTGCCTAAAATCTTTTGGTATGTGATGATGTCCAATTTTCCTTGGTCTTCCCTCATGCACATTATTGAATGGTATTCAATTGTAACTTTGCATTTTTTATGGTAAATGTTAAACTGTAATAGTCATTCAAAACATAATTTCACATTTTATCCATGGTGTGCTCACAACAAGATGCCTCTAATCTTTTTATCACAATTACGCAACTTATCTGAAGTAGAAATTTTTCAAGTTGCTGGGATAACTCCGGAACAGTTGCAGTTTGCTTTAGCATAAGAAGCAAAAGAAGATCTCATAGTTAGGGTAGGCTGTTCTAAATACAAGTGTGGAGGAATAAGTAGGTATGTTCCTATTTGTTTACGCTCATGGAGTGGGTCATAGGGTCGTACAAAAAATGTTTAACCACTCTGGGGAAACCATTCATAGATATTTCCACAACGTCGTAGAAATTGTTTGTTTGTTGGCCTGTGATATAGTCAAACCCACTGTTGACTACAATGAAAGAGGTGAGGAGCATCGACCTATCGACCCCCAACACCATCCATATTTTTAGGTGACTAAACATGACTAAACTAAACTTATTATGGGGTTCAATTTGGTTTTTATTTTGTTGCAGTAATGGTTTTATCATTACTTATGTTTCAATTATAATTTTATTTTTTCTGGTTCGACATAACTTAATAAATTGGGGCAATGTCCAAGATTGTATATATGTGATAGACGGCACTCATATAATGGCTAGCCTTCCGCGTAGAGCCAATGTCCCATATTATGGGAGGAAGGGGACACCAACACATAATGTAATGGCTATATATGATTTCAATAGGGTTCTCATATTTGCATGGGTTGGATGCAAGGGTTCTGCTTATGGCACTAAGATATTTGGTAACTTCCTTAACAGGTGGAGAAGTTTGAATTTCTCAATGCCGATGGGTAATAAATATTACATGGTGGATGCTGGTTATCCTTATATGCACGGGTACATGGAACCTTTAAAGGGTTTTGACATCAGATATCATTTGGGTGAATACTATTGAAGAAGGGATTCCTCTAATCCTCCACCACCTTGGAACAGGAAAGAAATGTTCAACTATTTTCATCCCTCGTGTAGGAATGTGGTTGAATGGACATTTAGGATATGAAATGAGAAGTTCCATATTACATCAAGAATTCCTAGATTTGATATCGCCGACCAAACCAAGATCATTGTGGCCATAACGGTCATGCGTAACTATATTACTCGATATGGGGGTACTGGTATAGTGTTCCATCCGCCACCACGTGCTTTTGCTGCAAGACTAGATGTTCAGTGCCACAATCATCTAGTAAAAGATTGTAATGAGCCTTTATGAGTTGCTATAAGAGATATGATTACCTACCAAATTGCAGCAGATTATGGGTACAATTATTAATGTACTAATATCCACAAAATCCAATATAATTCCATTATTTCATTCTTAGGTTTCATCTAATTTTTTTTTTACATTACGTTAGATGTATGCATAATTTTTGTTTAAAAATTATTATGTGATGGTCGCATTAAATAGTGAAGGAAAAAATTTGTCTGCTAAAGATATGGTGACAAAGTGGAAGGGAAATTAGACGATTTTTAAAAAAAAAAGATAAAAAAAAGTATTTGTAAAATTACGTAGAAGATGTAAAAGATGAACGGTATAGGTAATTTAATGGAAATTGAAGGCAATTAAAGAAAATAAATTATAAATTCATAAAATCAAAAGAATGTAGCAACTTGAAGCATACTACTAATATTTATATGGATAAGCAATTGGGTGTGATACATTTTTACTTTTAATCAGATGTTAAAATAAATCAAGCAAAAATTGGTGGCTAAGTCTTTTACTTTCATTCATGTGTTTCTCCCTAGCAAGTGAAAATTGGTCTCAACTTTTGCCGTTCAAGTCAGTGGGCAGTAATGTTTGTAGGGGCAAGGATAGTTTTGTAATAGCATGGCTTTTGAAGGACAAGCCTGCACTTTGGCGTCGCCAATTCAGGGACCAGCTTTAATACAAGGTAATTTAAAACAACTTAAAAATACATCCAAACCAAGCCATAATCAAAATTTATGTGCATTTACAACTTTTTTTTACAGTAAAGGAGTTGATCCCCTAGATTTCAGATTCCATGTACAGTAATCTCCAATCAAGCATGTGCCTGTTTTAAGATTAGTGAACTAATAGAAACTTTCTACACATTAAATTTTGGGTATATGTTAATTTCCAAATTATGTAATTAAGATGCGGCCAAAGTAAACTAAGATCTTGAATGTTAACCATTTTGCTAATCTATTGACAACAATTTTGGTTCATGTTGGAAAAAAATGTTGCATTGTAATTTTCAAGCAATGTCATGTGAAGTACGTAGTTAGTATATAAGAGATTTTTTTCTAACTACACCATTATGGTTTTTTTATTTATTTATAGATCATCCTTATATTTTTACAAATTATGTAATTAAGATGCGGCCAAAGTAAACTAAGATCTTGAATTTTAACCATTTTGCTAATCTATTGACAACAATTTTGGTTCATGTTGGAAAAAAAATGTTGCATTGTAATTTACAAGCAATGTCATGTGAAGTGTGTAGTTAGTATATAAGGGATTTTTTTCTAACTACACCATTATGGTTTTTATATTTATTTATAGAACATCCTTATATTTTTACGTTGTATTCATCTACATTAAACGTTTTCAATTGTATTAATTTCAACATCACATTTTAAAGTAATTTTCAATAAGACCTTTTGACTTAAAAATTAAATTAAAATATCAAAGTTGAGCACACATATGACGCGTGCAAAAGTGTAGTGACATCACATGACCATTAATTATGAGGAAAACGGTAATACACAATTATACTCGTTTTTGAATAAATCCAATCATTTAAACACAATTAAAAAATAATATCATTTTCAATTTCTTTTATATTACTTGTCACTAATGTCATGTGCGAAGTTGGCAAGTGACATACACGTGCTCAATTTAATATTTTTCACACAATTTTGAAACTAGAAAGGTTTATTAGAGATTACTTAAAAATATGAGATTGAGATTGATACAATTGAAAACGCGTGATATAATTTGAGATAAATTGAAAATATAATGATGCAATAAGATAAAAAAAAATAAAAATAAAAAAACTAGTTATAATCACATTTTTACTACCTAAGAGCTTGAAATAAAGTATTAATCTTATCGTAATAACGAATCGTTCCTAATTAGCAGCTCTATTACACATACTAGTTTAAGAATAGTCTATCAATACAAACAAATAATACAATAAATAATTCAGTTTTCACACAATGCATCCATTTGTGTCGACAAATACCGTTAAACCCAAATATAGAAAGATAGACATATCTCATGTTGGTCATTAGTCACCGTTATCGCCGCGTATTTACACTTAAGGAAGTTAAGCTAACTGCTTTCGTTTTTACTAATTATTCAATTTTTCTCACTAATATCTCATTTTGTATGCATTTGTTTTGCTTGTATTAAATGCTTTTTTTAGTTTTTTGAGAAAATTTTATTAAAAAAATAGTAAAAAATATTTCTACAACTAATCACGCCGTGAACAGATTCCTCTTGCCCCAATTGAACCTTAAATCAATAAAATGAAAACATATTCCTCTTGCTCACATAATTCATATAGAATGACTTTCTCCCTTTTTTTTACTTAAAAATAATAATTTAGTGATTTATACTTGCCAATCAATTAAAAGTGGAAAAGTACAAAAGATACTACCGTACAATAAAACCAAATATATGGTAATTACCCCTTTTTGTTCAATGTGAACAATGCAAAAAAAATAAAAAATCTAGCACGCACAAAGCAAACATTATCCTTTGAGTTTAGTCTATCAATGCAAAACATCAATGCAATATCATGATTCTGTTTCCGACAAAGCTTTCATTTGTTGGCATAGAAAAGTAATATATAACTTATGTAGTTATTAGTCATCGACATTTGAGAATGTCTTTAAGCATCGATCATTATCATTGCGTGTTTATGTTTAATGAAGTGAAGTTGTGCTTCGTTTTATTAATTCTTTGGTTTCTCTCAAAGTAATTAGCAATCGTCATGCTGCATTCCATTTTTTAAAAGGTTTATGAAAAATTAAAAAATTTCTACAACTAGATCCGTGATTAATTTCTCTTTTATTAAACCCTCAATAAACAACACAGAACATGTTATAAGAAACTATTCAAGACCATCCCTTCTTTGCATCTTACATGGTTCATATAAAATGGATTTTCCCTCCATTTCTTTCATATTTTAAAAAAAATTTAATTCAATAGTACTTAACAATCAATTGAAAAATATGAAAAAATAGATAAGAAGCTATGGTAACTACAACTTTTTGTTCACAGTAAAGAATGCAAGAAAGGAAAAAAAATCTAGCACACACAAAGCAAACATTATCCATTTACCAAATTAAGTATGGCAGATTACACTACAAAATGTAAACCCCTGTGAGAAAAAACGAATAAATATTTCACAACACAAAGAGACAAAAGAGAAGTGGTGAGTGTGAAAGCAAGAGGAGAGAGGGATAAAAGAGTACATAAATCATGACATTTACACTCACAGAGATGTAGAGAGAGAAAGAAAGTGGTTTTAGAGAGAGAGAGAGGTGAATGCTTACATGCCATCTGTTATAGTAGGGAGCAAAATTCGGGGGTTTCGAAGTCATCTTTACTGGTGGGTTTTGGTCCTTTGTGTAGGTGATGAAACCGTAGAAAACCACATTTTGTGCTCTCTTCTAAGGTTCTCTCTATCTCTGTATCTCATCAGCCAAACACGTTCCCGGTTCTTCAATTTTGAAACCCTGATCCCCGATTTTGTGCTTCCTTATCTTCTTTGCATGTTGATCATTACATGCATTTGCAAAGGTGAGCTCCGTTTTGCGGTTTTTTGTTTTATTTTATTTTTTTGAATTTCTTTGTGTGATTTTTGAATGTGGGTTTAGATAATTGTTTGTGATTGTTTTTGGGGTTTTGATCGTTGTGAATGATGGCTATTGGGCTTGATTCTATCATGAATTTATTATGATGAATTTGGTAAATTGTTGTGGAATTTTCATGGGTTTTATAGTTTTAATTGTTATTTTTTTGGTGCTCTGATGATCTGTTGATCGAATGAACTTGGGAAAATTTAGTGACTTATCTCGCTCTCTCAACTCACACACCATTTACTATTTTTATAGCTTTTATGATAATTCTAGTAACCATTAAATTCCATATTTCAATTATATATTAATCTTACTTTATGCATTGCTGAGACTTGCATTTGAGACATTTCAACATTTTTTATCTATCAAATTTTTATTTGGTTTTTGCTATTTGGTGGGCAGCAGTGTGAGGGATATAATCTCTTTTGTGAGATAAATGGTTGCTTATTTTTATACAAAAGCATACCGGAGACATGGATACTTACACGGATAGGTTCAAGCTTTTACTTATTTTGAAAAAAAAAAAAAAACACAGCTAGGTTATTTTGGTATTGTCATGCATCTTTATTTTTATTGGGTATTTCTGAAGGCAAATTTTAGTGGCATTGATGGAGTGGCTCAAACTTGGTTTTCCCATTTTTTGTAGTTTTTAAATTTCTCGACTAGTGGTAATATTTTCTTTTTAATGCATGGTTGTAAGAAGGGTGGGTTTTTAGTTTGAAACTGCCTGCTTATATTTGTTTGTAAACCTGTATCCTACTTAAAATTAATGAAGGTATTTCTATAGAACATTAAGTAAAAGGGCGGGAAATAAAGAAAAACTGGCATGAAAGGGTTAACGTTTCTGTTAAATTTTGATTTATTTACACGGTGGTGGGGCCTGAGTGTGCCTCTGAATAAAGTCAAGATTTTCTCAATGGAATTTAAAGAAATTGATTTTTATCCATTTTCTTATCTTTCTTTTAGTGTTTTTTTCTTTCAAATGGATTCAGGTATAGTGCCCGTTTGTTATTGTTATAGTAGTTAAGTAGGGTACCAGATACCGGAGTAGAAGTTTGTCTCTTCTTCATTTGTATCAGTAGGAACTCCAAAAGAAGAAAATACAGAACATAAGGCATTCAGGGGAAACTATATAACTAATGCCATTCAATGCTTTAAGTATGCTATAAGCTTATAAGTAGATTTTCCAGGATACAATTTCTTTTGAGAAGGTTGTGTAAGGTTTAGGCATAGTTTCAAGAGTGATTTTATGTATACATATTTTTCCCCTTCTTTTTTTCTTTTAAAAAGACGAGATGAATGTGTAGGAATAGTATTGGGAAATATGGTTGCATTGCATTGTCACAGCAGGGCTCTGGGCATTGTGATCCCACTTCCTGGTAAATTCTGTATGCATGTGTATGATAGTCAGCAGAATGATATTAATTCAATCTGCTAGTTTGCTCTGGATATTGCTTTAGAGCAGAAAAGATAAGATGTTTATCAAATGAACGTTTTTATTTCTCATTTGGAGTATTTGTAAGGAAGGAAGAGTCACTCTTTTGATGGTTGAGACATCTTTACATGACATCAAATGACTTCCTTAGAAGTTTGTTTGTCTTGATTGAAGGATTCTCTTGTACTATTTCCACATCTCTAATATTTCCCTAGAATTTATGTCGTGTAAGGGGTCTGTCTGAATAATGAATCAATCGAGGGAGTTAAAAAAATAGATAGTGATAAACTAAATTGAGTCTATCAACGAATAACTACCTAGTCTTGTTTATGGGAACTATATGACAAGAAAGGAGAAGAAAAAGGCACAACTGCAGAGCTCCTTTCAACGTGAATAGTCGCCGTCTTATGGGGTTTTGTACTGTAATAATTTAAAGAAACCAAGAACTAGTTCGTGTACATGAGTTTGCATGTGCATGTATGTATGAGAGAGAGGGGGGTTATAGCAACATTTAATACGTGGCAGTGTTGTTCATATATTTTGTTGTTGAATTGTAATGAAGCCAAAGAATAATCCTTTTATTTTTTCCTAATCCTTCTTTAGGAGATACCTACCGAGATTCAATGATGAGCTTAGCCTAATGTTAATTCAGTACCTTCTATAAAAGAAAATGTTAATACAGTATCTTAATTTTCTTTGCAAATGTGAGTTTTTGGGGGTGTTTTGTTGGAGATCACTAAATGTAATTTCTGCAAATTGTATGATTTCATTGGCTTTGATCTTCAAGCAGGTGAGATTCTTTTGATGGTTTGGACTTTAATTTTTTATTTTCATTCATTTTTTTAAAAAAATAAAGTGATTTTCATGCATTTTATAGGAGACAAACATCATTTATTCTCATTGCATGCTTATGAGTTTTTTTTTATGGTTTTGTCTACTAATGCATGGACAATATATGCCTTTTTTTTGGAATAATTGAGAATTGTCTCCTATCTTTTGCTAAATTGGTATTCTCTCACATATATTGGGATTCTCAATATGATGGTAAACTTTTGATATTTGATTTTTAATTCAATTTTGGGAGAAGAACGTCATATGTTGTCATCATGCTTATTGGTGGTTCTTCTGGACAGAATATGCTAATTCTTTATGGAAGAATCATGAATTGTCTTTACTCTTGCTAAGTTTGATAACTTTATTAAATGAATATTAGGGTTCTCAAAGATTTATTCGATGGTCAGTTAGATTTTGACTTTCTCTCACATATGCATTATCATTTTCTTAATTTTTGGATTTTGTATTATATTTAACTTTTATTTTATTTCTTCAAGAAATGGGGAAGGTGGCTTGTTTCTTAAACGATAATTTATGTCTTGTTTTATAGGACAAGATAATACTGAATCTTAAGTTTCATGCAAGCATTGTAATTTCCGTTGACTATTAATTAACTTTAACTTACATTTTTCTTTTGGTTTTTACTGGTTGTGCTTCTTGAATGCAGATATTTCTTGCAGTTGTGGATGGTGTGAATGCAGTGCCGTGCTATGATTGGGTACGCCTTTCTGCCTTCTACACAGTGATGTAGAAATATGAAGGTAAATCTTTCTTTTCCTTCATTCTTTTAGATGGTGGATAACATGTTTAATTTAGAACCGTTTGTAGTTTGTGATTATTTAGCTTTATAACTCTGTAGGTAGGGATGGCAATGGATGTGGGTGGTAGCGGTTGCACCTTCGTCCGCCTCCGCATCTGCATCCATTGGTGGAAATAATCATCCATGTCCGTCTTGATCGGGGGACGATTATTGGTGCAACTGCCAACCATTGTGGGTGAGAGGGTCAATTGCATCCATCCGCTTCCACCCGCATATATTTTTTTCTCCTTAAAAATTCTTTAAAACCTGTTTTTCAAACATAAACATGTGCATATAATCATACTATCATAAAAAATTAAAAATAAAAAGTTTTGTTGTCTTTTAACAACAAATTTTTTTTTTAACCTGCGCATATTATCAAATATTCTAAATAAAAGTAACAAACTGTAAACCATTATCATCAAATCCAACATAAATCATCCTACATAAAAGTCTCCATAAACCACTATCAACAAATATTCATAATACAACCCAAAATATAAAAATCCAAGATATCCCAAACATAAATATCCTTACTTAAATTGTGAATAAAAAAATTAGTTAGGGGAATAATTGGTATTATACAATGGCGGGTGATGCGGGTGGATGGGATGCTTCATCTGCAATCCATCCACTCCCATTGCAATTGATGATTTTCGCATCCACATCCACCATCCATCTGCTAAAAGAAAAAAACCGCCATTCAATCGGATCGGGTGGATTGGTTTTTTGGCTTATCCATCGGTTATTGCCATCCCTATTTGTAGGAAACGCAGCCGAAAAAGTATATTTAGATATGAAAATAGGAAAGAGGTTCGTAAGAGAATTGGTTGAAAATCCCTCCAAATTGAACAAAAATATTTAGGAGTCACCCATTGTTTCCCTGTTATGCAAGATTTGAAGTTTTTTCAGTTTGGATTTTTTTTTTTAAATTCCATCTGACGGGCATGTTCTATACGTGATAAGACACCAACTTTTTTCTTCTTTTTTTTCCTTAATGAAAATGTGATATTTTCTCAACGTGCGCACCTGTTTCTTGTTTAATTATTTTCTTGCTACATTACCAGGCCTGATTTTTCATATCTATATGTTTGTGCTATTCATGGTATCTTACCATTGGATGGTGCTAAAATTAAGAATTCCAAACTGTGTTTTTTTTTCTGTGCTAGTCAGTCTTGGAAGCTCGATAGCTTTTCACAGATGTAGATAAATTTACCTCGCTTGTTTCTTTGTTTGGTGGCAGCCTAGTCAATACCCTAGTTTGTCTTTTCATTATTCCATGACAAAATTTGGAACAAAAATAAAACATGAGAGCTTTATGATATGCTATCTGCCAAAATCAATTTTTATGGAAACTTTGTCAGTGCTGCAAGCTTCTGAACAACCCTTCCCATAAGAAATGTTTTTTTGGTCAGATAATGATGTTTGAATTCAGAATGGTATATATGCATAAATGCTCTTAATCGAACGATCGCAAAATCTGCTATTTCTGTCATTCACAAAACTCAAAAACAAAAATACAACTCTGCTGCTAGTCTCAGTAATCAAAAAGAAAAAAAAACTTTTGCTAGTCTCTAAAAGAAATGTACCATACAAAACGCTAGAAACCTACAAGATTTGGGGAATGAGCTATTTGTAACCTGTCACTGACAGACAGCCAGATCAAAATTTTATAAAATTTATTTTTATGGTGGCTCTAATAATTTATTAACCCTAACCAACAGCCTTTGACTCATTGGTTATTTCCCCAAATCAAAAGTACTTGGATGCCTTGAGGTCCCGAGGTCAATTTCTCATGCCAATAACTTGGAGAGGGAGAGTTTGGGTGGGTGGGGGTTTGTGGTAGGTCAGATCCATCACTTATAAAGGGACTGTCAGTTACTATGGGGTTGCAAAATCATGAATCATCATTTCTTTAGCCAATTCTGGAAAGCAGGATGCACATTTTGCTATCTAGTGCACCTATGCTTTGATAAATATAATTTCTATTGATAAAGCGATGCAGATAGGGTAGAATGTGAGAATGTAAAAGTAGCCAGACATAATAAATTGGTAGATATGATTGCCCTCTGTGTGATGGGATCTATTTGGTGAACTTCCTTTCTCCATGCACAGGCATATGCGCATGCACACACAAGCAGAGAAAGAGAGAGATTTAATGAACTTCCTCTCTCTATGAACATGTACACGCGCATGCGCGCACACACATAGAGTGAGAATGATAGAGAGCTTAATAATCTTTAACTTTTCTTTCCTATATATGCTAATTATAAGTTTAATAAAAATTTAATTACATACTTATAGAAAAAAAAAATTAATTATATATTTTTGGCATGTTCTTAGTTTGAATTTTTCTTTCCTATTTCATTTTTTGTAGAAGTTGTTGGATGATTATCGGCTAGTTTTGCAATGATATAATTTGTTATTTTTTTCCTTTTAAAACATTTGACTTATTAAGGGAAATAACAGTTACTTTACCTAATTTCAGGGTTCTGAAATGTTATTTTATGTGAAGTGGGATCGCTACCAGTTAGTAGAAATGTTTAACACAGAGATTGAGAAATTGCAGGATGATGGTTTTGAGGGATCACATGATGAGCATCGAATTTTTAAAGAGGTTTTCTTCGGAAATGATACTGGTGGCACAAGTAAAAGATGTCTTGTTACTGGAGTCATTAACTTTGAATGTGATTCCAGTAAGAACACTGATACCTCCCTATGTTCTAACAGTGCAAACTCTGCCGTAACAAGTCTGTCTTCTTCTAAAAATTTATGCTTGGAAAGTTCTTATAATGTAAATGAGAATTCTGTAGGAGCTTCTGCCTTAGGGTGCTTCCCAGAGAGGTTTGCTTCTGTAGATGGGCATGACCATAATGTGGGAGCTAAGCGAATGAAGTTTTCAGCTAACGAAATTTCTGATGCCAAACATGAAAGGGGGAAGATTTTGAATGCACAATCACGCCATAAAGAAATAGATACTGGCGGGCCCTGTTCAGCTGTGGACTCTGTTTACCGAACAGTTACTCTCCCTTTAGTTGAATCATCCAGACAGGGTGTTACATCTAGTTGCTATTTGTTAAAGCAACATGTAGATATGGACAAAGGTGTTGATGTGGGTGACCAAGGTGTTACAAAGTTTAGATTGCAAACCTTAGATGGGAACGATGGAAAGGAATTAGTTGTAGGTAAAGCTATTGCGTCTCCTGTTTCCCAGGAGAGCTTTGCAACAAGGATTGTGGTTGCAACTCCATCTATCGCTTTGGCGGAGAAGTCTGGCTCTCCTGTACATTCTGAGGACAAGCCTGATGGGGTCAATTCACGAGGATTGGATGTATCTAGTATTTGCTTAAAGATAGATCCTAAGGAGGATCCCCGCCCTTTTCTCCACAAGCATGCTGTTCAGTTACTTACAGTAGCAGGCTGGAGTATTGGGAAGCGTAAAAGAAGAAGTAGGAAATATATTGATACCATTTATATATCACCTGAGGGGAAACCATTTCGTGAATTCATTAAAGCTTGGAGATCATGTGGTCAGGTTCTGTTCGCTGATAGATACAAGTTGGTGCAGGAAGATGATGGTAAGAAATGGACTTGTATCAGTCACTTCTGGTCTGATCTGTCAGGTACAATATCGGATATTGAGAAAGAAATTAATGAGTCTGATCCTGCTAACACATTGGCAATTCAGTGGAGCCTATTAGATCCCTTTGTGACTGTTGTGTTCATTGATAGGAAGATTGGTTCACTGAGAAAGGGTGATGAAGTTAAAGCTACACGAAGTTTAATGATTGACAAGTACAAAAAAAATGATACTGATTTTTCCCTCAAAAATGTGGATAGTGCCAGAGACCAGTTTGCTCAGAGGCATGTGCTAGTTCAACTTCGTGATTCTTCTCTTGCTGCTATAAGTGGATTGACGATTTCTGAGGGGAGTCACCATGCCTGTGATGAGCAAACTGGCAGTGGAAGTTTCTCAAAGAATGGTGCGTGTAGCAAAGATGGGGAAATTAAATGTCTGACAGGTTTCTCTATTAGTGCAGTTGCCGAAGAAGGTATGTGTTTGGTAGATTCTGCCAATGGGACAGAGAATCAGCTTTGCAAAGTGTCTAGCAACAAAATAAGCAAGATGGATATGACTTCTGTACCAGCTTGTGGGTCAGATAGCGCTAATGTCCAGTCAGATATTTTCCCATATAATGTTTCTATGGATGTTTCTAGTGCTTCTATGGATGTTAATAATGTACTTGGGAGGACTGATTCTGCTTCTCCTAATCAAGATAGCAATCCAAATTCCCCAATCTGTGGTAAGCCGGTTTCCAAATATAATGTGGAGATGCCTAAGGTAGTTTCAGGAGATATAGTGATGGCTTCTTGGGAGAAAACAGATGAATTAATTGAAGGCCTTGAGACTGGTAAGGTGGGAAATTATAACTGTCCCAATCAAGATAAACCAACTTCACCTGGGCTTGTACCGTCAGGGGTTATACAGAATTCTGGACATGGTGAAGTTGAGGTTGGGAAGTACATTGAAGCTTCAAAGTTCAAAATGGAGGATAAACATTGTGCAACAGATGTTATTTTGAGAAAGAAGGCACACAAAAAGTCTAAAAAGATATCTGAAATCAAACTGAGTGCCTTACACCAAAGTGACGTTTTAGGTTCAAATTCTCCTCGTAGGATTGAATGGCTGGATATTGATGCAGATAGTGTTCAGTCAAGGTCAAAGGATGTTCAGGAAAATATTGTTTTGAGTTCAGGAGGTAAAGGAAGCCACAGAAAGTCCTCAGCTGTTAGCTCTCTCCAGCATGAGATGGAGAAAAAAGGCCTAAAGTTTAATAAGATTCATCGCAATTGTGAAGGTTCTGGAAAAGAAAAAAAGAAACCAGCTAGATGCCACATAGAAGACGATGACTTGTTGGTTTCTGTGATTATAAGAAAAAAAAATTACAGCCCTAGTAGCACCTGTTCAACTTCTAAAATGAAAGCCTCCAAATTAAGAGCTCGGACAAAGAGGAGGAGCCAGAAGGGAAGTTGCAGGTTGCTTCCCCGGAGCTTGGGTAAAGGGGGGAAGCATTTTAGTGATGGTAAGTGGTCTACAGTGGGACCCAGAACGGTGTTATCGTGGCTGCTAATTGCTGAAGAAATTTCTTTGAATGATGTCATCCAGTATCGGAACCCAAAGAATGATGCTGTGATGAAAGATGGCCTGGTTACCAGGGATGGAATAATGTGCAAGTGCTGCAGTATGGTGCTATCACTTTCTGAGTTTAAGAGCCATGCTGGGTTACTTTCTGAGTTTAAGAGCCATGCTGGGTTCAAGCAGAGCCGTCCATGTTTGAATCTTTTCATGGAGTCTGGTAAGCCATTAACTCTATGTCAGTTGCAAGCCTGGTCTACTGAGTATAAGACTAGGAAAAGTGGGGTGCGAAAAGTGGTAGCTGATGAAGATGATCGAAATGATGATTCCTGTGGGCTTTGTGGTGATGGGGGTGAGTTGATATGCTGTGATAACTGCCCTTGTACTTTTCATCGGGCTTGCTTGTCTATGCAGGTTTGTCTTTGCTCATTTTCCTTGTTCTTATGCTAGTCTGCTTGTCTTTGTTCCTCTGTCTTATTCTTAAGATTTTTTTTCTTTTTTTAATATTTTAATGAATCTCTTAACTTTTTCATTGGCTCTTTTCTTTGAATGCCTGTAGTGTATCTTATGCAATATTTTTGGCCTAGTTCTGTTAGGATGCATCAGTATGTTTTCAGTTTGCATATTTCGTTTGCGATTATAGATGGCCTTCAGTTGTAGCTGTTTATTGGGGGCAAAATTCTTTTGTGCTCTGATGAGTCTAGACTTCGGAGCTTTCGTCTTAGTGAGGGTTATAGATTTTGAATGCTTGTTTATTCTCTATCATATCAGTAGTCAGTACCTGATAAAGTTTTGCGGTACTGTATTTTTGCATGGGCACAGGCATATCTGACACAGGAATAGTGTTACATTCAGATTTCTCATAATGAAAAAAATGGTATAATTATAAATAAAAAACGCCCAAGTAAAAGCTTATTGATCTAAGAAAGTTACAAGGTAGAAGAGTAGAAGCTCTCATTATTTAGACTGATGATTTGAAAGTGGAGTATAATTTTTTTCTTTCTTTTTTTTTTTTTTTGGGGGGGGTGGGGGGATTTAAGAAATATATGACCTGATGAACAATGCTTTTTGGTCCCTCCTTTTTAAGGTGTTATGACCATTGATTATATGGTTTGGTTTTCTTTTTTCTTTCACAAAAACCTCCGAAACATTTTATTAATAGGTAAATCAAAAATTATATGGTTTGGTTTTCATTGTTCTATAATTTCGTTTAATTATATAATTAAATGAGTATCTATTTGGTACTTTCTTAGAGATTTCTGTTGAATATGACTGTTTCCATGCTTTGTATACTATAACTGTATTAATTTTGTATTTAAATTTTAATGCAGGAGCTTCCTGAAGGCAATTGGTATTGCTCAAACTGCACTTGTTGGATATGTGGGGAGTTGGTTAATGATAAAGAGGCTTCAGGTTCCTTTGACGCATTCAAATGTTCCCAATGCGAGCATAAATGTAATTCTCTGTCCTTATTTGTAGCTTGATTATTTTTTTTGAAGCCAAAATAAGTTCTATAGATTGTGAATGGCTATAAAAAGCTAAATTATGACAAACAAGATAAACTATGACATGATTTTAAGTGTAAACCTAAGAGTGGTGTATTGGTACCATCACTTTGAAAAGGAGTTCCTGTTTATTGATTATTTTTTCTTGAATAGGAAACCTATGAGAATGATATTATATTACTTGAAATGATTGATTTTGGATATTGAATTCAAAATGTGATCTATATTTGAATTTTAAGTTCAATTCTGAAATTTGCATATTGGTTACCGTTTTGGAATTAACAGAATGGTCTTTTCTCATCTTTGAAACTGGTTTGTTTATAGGAACTGCTTTCAGGTGTTGAAGTGTCTTTGCAATAATTATATTCTATGCAAAAGTAGAGCCTGACCATTATGCAATCTTTGTAATGGGCATTTATCAATAGGAAGATTGTTTGAATCCTCTCTCTATTTTTTGGGTTATTTGGCCTGGAAGGAGTATAGGAGTCTTTGATGGCAAGGAAAGATTATTAGCACCCATAAATGATGAGTGGTTACATACTTTTGGGTTTTGGTTTTAAGGGAAAACTTTGTTGTAAATGAGGAAGATGTCACAGACTTCATTGAGATACCAATCCCATCTATCTATTAGTGAAAGTGGAATCATATCTTGTAGGCAGTTTTTTTTAACAAAAAAAATTGGATGGCACCCCCTTTGTGCCTTTTGTTGAAATTAAGAATTGAAAATAATTTTATATTATTGATTGATGATCTGAATATAATTCAGCAGATATAGACTTATGAATATCAAGCTTAATAGGACTAGGAGACATAAACTAGACAAGATAGACACATAAACTAAGTAAGATTAAGAAACAGTAATACATGGACACATAATAGGAAATCTAATTAGTACTTTCAACGTAAACATAATTAAGACTCTCAACACCTTTGATATATATATATATATATATATATATATATATATATATATATATTCTTTTACCTATCAAAAGGAAAATAGTAAGGTAAATTTACTTCTAGAGGATAAAAGTATCAAGCTTGTTTGGCATTTGCAATCTTAGTAAGTAATTGATTGTAATTATTGTGCCTTATAATTTGTTTTATACCAATCGATTGGGACGTTGCCAAATTGCACTTGGATACAATCTTCAGTTAATAGTTTGTGAAATACTGTAAATTTTCCCATTCAGTCCTGTTTTATTTATGATACTTTTCATGTTGTTTTCTCGCTCTAATATACCAGATAATTATGACGTTGTTAACAGTTCATGAGGTCTGCCTGGAAGGAAAAAATAAATGCAAAGGAGTGGTTCCTGATACTTGGTTTTGTGGTGGAAGCTGTGAGGAGGTACTTGATCATGCTTTTCTTTCTTAACTTTTAATTCCAGCTTTCCTTTGAAGTATCTGTTGGACTTGGTAAATGAAGACATGTAATGGTTTAGTGCATGACATCAGGTCTTTGTTTGTCTCATGCATATATGATAATGTTTTGGTTCACCAACGAGGCAGGTGCAGGTTGGGACTTGGGCCTCTACTTTCCACCCTTTCTTGAAAAAACTTGAGCCTTCTAGAATTGGCAGCATCCCATGGCGAAAAGCGGTGGGGTACATTGGACCAAGTCTGAAAGTTCAATAATAGATGGCATGTGCTGTACCTGCAGCCTTTTTGACTGTGTAGCAGGCCATATATAGGAGATATGTTCCCTGTTCTTAAACTTTTATATAGTACAATAGTTTTGTTAGAGTTATTATTTTTATTTCCTTTATTTTTCCTGAAGGGTAGTTTTGTACTTGGACTTATCTATCTCATATATAAATAATATGTTAGCAGGTGAAGGGTTAATTGAATAAACCCTAAACCTTTCTTCTCCATCTTCTTCTCTCTTTCTCACTCATATCTAACCTAAACCCTAGATTACAACTCAACTTGGTATCAGAGCCTCCTAATCGATCCTTGTGTGACAAATCTGAAGAATAGACGAGGAGCACAGCAAGAAATCATCAACACAGATCTGCTGACGTAATCAATGTAGATGCTGACGTCAGCAAGGTAAGTTGATCCCCCCAATTTGGTTGACTCACCCAGGAAAAAATTTTGGTGAAGTTTCGTCGCGATCCGAGGTCGTTTGGTATGGGTTTCGAATTTTTCTTCTATTTTTCCAGATTTTAGTGCGATTTTTAAAAACTCTAGTTTTTAGGACTTTGGATCGACTTTGTTGCTTCGGGTAGTCTCTATGGGTGCCGACTAGGTGATTCTTGAGTGGCTTTGGTGTTGTTTTGATGTTTGGATGACAATTGGTTGTTTTTTATATGATTTGAAGAGTCGACTGTGTTTTTTCTTGAAGTCCGGCCACTGCTTTCATGGTTTCGTGCTTTTGCTACTTTGGTATGGTGGTTGTAGCCTTGCTCTAATTCATCTTGCTGTGTAAAGATGGCTGTTTATGTGCCTTTCCATCAGTTTGTTGATCTTCTTGTGGATTTCTCAAGTGTTTTGGGAGGTTTGCCTTCTTCTCAAGTCTGTTACTGCTTTTTTGACTGATTTAAGGGTCTGTTGGTTTAGTATCAGATCTGTTTTTGTTGTTTGAACCTTGTGTTTAAGATGGCTAGAAGAGAAATCTAGCACTAAGACTGAAGACAAACTTCCCATTTTTAATGTTAACAATGATTTGCCTAAATCTATCACTTCGAAAAAGTTGAATGGTTTGAATTACATGGCTTGGGCACATGCAGTTAGAGTTTATTTACGTGCACATAAAAAGTTGAAGTATTTGACTGACAATCCTCCTAGTGCTAGTGATCCAATTTATGAAGATTGGATTTGTGAGGACTCTGCTGTTATGGGATTGCTATGGCATAGTATGGATCCCGATATTGCTACCACCGTTGAATTTTGTGACTCCTCCAAGAAAATTTGGGACTCAATTGCAGATTCATTTTCTCATCAGAGTAATGTTTCTCGTGTGTATGAGCTCTATGAGAAAATTTTCATCACCAAACAGTCTGGGAAACCTTTAGCTGAGTATTATAGCACACTTAAGAATTTGTGGGATCAATTATTGCAGCATAGGCCTTTTACCACTAATTTAGAGCAGCGAAAGAAGCAATGGGAGGAGTTTACGATTGCTAGTTTATTGTTTGGTTTGGACTCTGATCTTCGTGGCTTTAAAGATCAGATCCTTGCAAGTGAGACCTTGCCTACGGCTGCTAATGCCTATTCCTGGCTTTTGCGTTCTTCCCTAGGACAGCATTCTCCCTTGATTAGTTCCCCTGTTACTTCTTCAGAGACTACTGCCTTGGTCTCTAACAGTGGAGGCCATAGAGGATTTCGTGGTGGTTTCCGCAGTGGCCGTGGAGGTTGTAATTTTCGTGGTGGTTCTCGTGGTGGTGGTGGTCGTGTTGGTGGACGTAGTGACAGGAAGTGCAATTATTGTGGGGGTACAAATCGCTCTAAACCTTAGTGCTTTCAAAAATATGGTAAGCCGAATTATGTGAATCAAGTCAGTGATGGTGTAGCACAGTCTCCAAGTATGGTACAGTCACAACCCACCTCTGTTGAATCTGCTTCTTCTAATTCTGGTTCTCGTGATACGTTCAGTACTCAACTTGGCGAGCTTCTCATCCAGCACTTGCGCATTACACTTCCTTTTTTACAGCCTTCTTCCTCCGCTACTGCTATCTTAGTCGATTCAGGTAATATTGCATGTGTCGCAGCTTCTCCCTCTTCATGGATTATTGATTCTAGTGCTACCAAAAATATCTCTGGTTTATCATCTTGTTTTTCTGATTTAACACCTGCTAATCATCATGTCGTGTTAGCTAATGGCTCTTCTCGGCCTATTCATGGACAAGGTGTTCTCCATCCCACTACCTCTCTCTCCTTACCTTCTAGTTTTTATATTCCTAATTTTCCCTTTAATTTACTCTCTGTTAGTCAGTTGACAAAAGTGTTACAGTGTGAAATTCTTTTCATTCCTACTTCTTGTATTTTTCAGGACCTCAAGACCAAGAAGAAGATTGGTTCGGGGCATGAGAAGGACGGTCTCTATCTTTTGGATTCCGGTGAATTTCTATCTCTCAGTTAATCCGCTTTGTTTGGTACAGTTTCTCCTCTTCAATGGCACTTCCGCTGGGGTCATCCATCTTTGGCTAAATTGAAGACTACTATTCCCTTATTAAGTCCTTTGTCTAAATTAAAGTGTGAGGCATGTCAGCTAGGGAAGCATCACCGTAGTTCTTTTCCTAGTAGTACTCATGATCGTCAGTTTGAGTCGCTTTGGTTTATACAGATATTTGGGGTCCATCTCGAACTGCTACTTTGAGTGGTTTTCGTTATTTTGTTGTTTTTGTTGATGATTATTCCCGAATGACTTGGTTGTTTTTAATGAAAGAGAGGTCTGAATTGCCTAGAATTGTTCTTCAATTTTATAAAGAAATTCTTGTTCAATTTAATAAGTGTATTAAGATTTTTCGATCTTATAATGCCTTAGAGTATACCCAAACCATTATGAATTCATTTTGCATTGATAGAGGCATTATTCATCAGACTAATTGTTCTCACACTTCCAAGCAAAATGGTGTGGCTGAGCGGAAACACCGCCATTTACTTGATATTGCTCGCACTTTAATGTTCAATATGAAGGTACCTAAACATTTTTGGGACGATGCTGTTTTAACTGCTTGTTATCTCATTAATCACATGCCTTCTACTGTTTTGAATCATAAGTCCCCTTTTTCTCTTGTTTATCCTGCTCAGCCTCCTTTCTCCCTCACTCCTCGGGTTTTTTGTTGTGTTACTTTTGTTCATGTGCTTGATTTGGGTCAGGATAAATTATCTCCTCGCGCTTGAAAATGTGTCTTCCTTGGGTATTCTCGTACTCAAAAAGGCTATCGTTGTTACAGTCCTGATTCTCGTTGCTACTTTGTGAGTGCTGATGTCACATTTTTTTAATCTACTTCATTCTTTTCCTCCCAAGGTGAGAGTCTATTTTCAGATCTCATATCTTGTCGTGAGGGGGAGCGTTCTTTTCCCTCTCCTACTCTTCCGATGCCCATGTCTCCACCTATGGTCACTTCTCCGGTTTCCTTAGCTCCTTCTAACCTTCCGGTGCAGGTATACCACCGATCTCAAGATAGGCGTGTTATTTCTTATGGCTCTGTTCCTACAGCTTCAAGGTCTAAGGATCCTGTTTTGTCTCCTTCCTCGAACACCGATGATTTACCTATTGCTCACGCCGAGGTAAAAGAACTTGTACACAACATCTTATTGCTCATTTCTTGTCTTATAGTCGTCTTTCACCTTGTTTGCAGTCTTTTGCTTGTTCTTTGTCCTCTATTTCTGTTCCTTCATCCTATAAGCAGGCATTATCTTCTTCTCGTTGGAAACAAGCTATGGATGAGGAAATGAGCGCTCTTCACAAGAACCACACCTGGGAGCTTACTCCCTTTCCTCCAGGAAAACAAACAGTGAGTTGTCGTTGGATTTATACTGTTAAGTATCTTCCTGATGGTTCTATTGAACGTCTTAAGGCGCGGTTGGTTGCAAAAGGCTATACCCAAACCTATGGTGTTGACTACTTGGAGACCTTTTCCCCTGTTGCTCGCCTAAACTCTGTTCTCATCTTGCTCTCTGTGGCTGTTAATCGTTCTTGGCCTTTGTATCAACTTGATATCAAGAATGCATTCCTTCATGGTGATCTTCAGGAGGAAGTGTATATGGACCAACCACCAGGATATGTTGTTGCTGGGGATGGCCATCTTGTATGTCGTCTAAAGAAGGCATTGTATGGTTTGAAACAGTCTCCTTGAGCTTGATTTGATCGATTCAGTGTTGTTGTACTTGCATATGGGTTCCAACGTTCTACCTCTGATCATTCCGTCTTTGTTCGTCATTCCACTGCCGACACCATTGTTTTGATTGTTTATGTGGATGACATTATTGTTTCTGGGAGTGATTCAACTGGCATTGCTGATTTGAAGTGCTATTTGGGCCAGCAGTTCCATGCTAAGGACTTGGGTGCTCTTCGATATTTTCTTGAGATTGAAGTTCCTCGCTCTTCTTGGGGTCTTTCCCTTTCCCAACGGAAATATGTCCTTTACTTTTTGTCTGAACCGGTCTCTTAGGCTCACGCCCTGTGGATACTCCTATGGACTCTGCAACAAAACTTGATAGTGAACAGGGTGATCTGTTTGTTGATGTTGGTCAATATCGTCGGTTGGTTGGAAAGTTAATCTATCTTACTGTTACTCGCCCTAACATCACCTATGCCGTTGGCGTCGTTAGTCAGTACATGCATGCTCCTCGACAACCTCATTTTGATGTTGTTTGTCGTATTCTCCATTATCTGAAGAGTACCCCTGGTAGAGGCTTGTTGTATAAACCCTCTACTTCTCTTTCTATCACTGGCTTTAGTGATGCTGATTGGGCTGGTTCTCGTTCTGATCGGCGGTCTACGTCCGGTTATTGTACCTTTGTTGGTGGGAATTTGGTTACTTGGAGGAGTAAGAAGCAAAATGTTGTTGCTCGTTCTAGTGCTGAGGCTGAGTATCGAGCTATGGCTCATACGGCTTCTGAAATGTTGTGGGCTCGTGCTCTCCTTCGTGACCTTGGAATTGATGTTTCTGTTCCTCTGGAGATGTATTGTGATAATCAGGCTGCTATTTTTATTGCTAATAATCCCATCTTTCATTAACGTACCAAGCATATTGAAGTGGATTGTCACTTTATTCTGGACATGCTGCTTCGGAAGGAGCTTATTACTCCATATGTTCGTTCAGGTGATCAACTTGGTGATATTCTCACAAAGCCTCTTGCTCGTACATCATTCCAGCAGCTGTTTTCCAAGCTGGGCATATTTGATTTGTATGCTCCAGCTTGAGGGGGAGTGTTAGAGTTATTATTTTTGTTTCCTTTATTTTTCCTGAAGGGTAGTTTTGTACTTTGACTTATCTATCTCATATTTAAATAATATGTTAGCAGGTGAAGGGTTAATTGAATAAACCCTAAACCTTTCTTCTCAATCTTCTTCTCTCTTTCTCTCTCTTATATCTAACCTAAACCCTAGATTACAACTCAACTAGTTTAAATAGAAGGTGCCTTGTATACGAGATATAAGAATGACTCTCAGCCACATCAACCACTCAATCCCACATCAACTAGAGAGGAAATTATCACTCAAAAACAGTGTCCCACTGACAGCTAGGTCATAAGAGGAGTAAAAATGTCATGCTCTTTTTTATAGAGCCTCAAGAATATGAGAGGTCAGTTTAGTCTGTCTCTTGATTTCGATCCTAATTTCTAACCTTTCTCCATAATTATGCCTTATCCCGTATGAAACACCCCAAAACTGTTCCGTTAGGGTTGGGACAGGCCTTTTATAAATTGTCATAGTTGCCATCCTTAACCATGTCTCCTTTCCTCCTCTGATCAATATTTCTCTTTTTGCATCTTTTTTACTTGAGGTTATGTAGTCCATCTGGAACCACTAGTCTTGTAACTTTGTTGCTCTACATAGTTTTCTTGAAAGTTATAACATCCTCTTTTCTCTCACTTGTCTCCTAGGGCCCTGCCCTGTGGTGTCCTCTCTATTTCAAAAACTTCTTACAAATTTTACAGAAAAAATATTTGCCTATTGAAATGAAAAAGGTGAAGGTTTGTTTCATTATGTGATTGTCTGTGTTGCCTGTCCAAGACTCCAAGGAGACAGAACCTTCTCTCATAAAACATCGATTTTTTTATTTGGTGCTTTTCATGCCCATGATACTCAAAATTCAATCTTTCTACATATCTCAGTTTATCTTTTATTATATACTTGTTTAACCATTTTTCACTATCAACCATTGTATCTCCATTGAAAACCCTTGACTTTGGATCACCAGTACTGTACCTCATCCATTTTTGAAGCTTATGGTTATCTGATATGAAATTATATGTAACTCATCTCCCTAGGTTATGTGGTCCTGGTTGGTTGTGCTTTTCTTATCTGTTATCTTTTTGGTTGCCACAAATTATAATGAAGTAGCAGTATTTTTTATTGGTTCTGTTTCAATAACTTGGTTCACCGATTGTGCAGGTTTACTCTGGTCTCAGTTCACGTGTCGGCATCATTAATCATGTTGCTAATAACTTTTCTTGGACGCTTCTTAGATGCATCCATGAAGAGCAGAAGGTTCACTCTGCTCAAAAGTTTGCCCTGAAGGCTGAATGCAACTCCAAGTTAGCTGTTTCTCTTTCTATCATGGAGGAATGCTTTCAGTCTATGGTGGATCCAAGAACAGGCATAGACATGATACCTCATGTTTTATACAATTGGGGGTAAGTTCTGAGTCTTCTCTGTTCTCAGATTTCCATTTGAATTTTTTATCTTTTTCTTTCTGTCCCCTTCTGTTGAGGCGTTCTATCACTTCATTGTTTTACAGTGTTAGAAATTGCACATTAAAAAATTTGAAATAATAATTCTATGCATGTGATGTCTTCTTTGTGTGCTTGTGATATTTTCTATTTGTTCTGGATTGTTTGCTTCACTTTAAAACCTACATTCAGCCATTTGAGATTAGGGATGGCAAGGCCCAGGTTTTGTATCAGGGAAACGTTGTGTATAACAATAACTGTTAGATCGAAATTTCAGTAACTCATGCCTCTCTTCGGCTGAGGATTATAAATAAAACTTTGATGCTTTATTTATGGTTGAATTCAATCTGATCTCAAGGAGAATACTTATTAACTTTTACGGGTTTAACTAATTGCTTTTGTTTTCTGCGTGATCAGGTCAGCTTTTGCACGCCTAAACTTCCATGGATTTTACACAGTGGTACTGGAGAAGTATGATGTGCTGATATCGGTAGCATCCATCAGGTAGTTTCAATATTTTGTGTGTAGTTTTTGAACTATTGATGTTTTATACTGTGCATGAAGGGATAGTTAGCTCTGAACCAGTGACCCAAGTTCAAAACTGATTAATCCTAGAGTCCTTTTCTCATAACCTGCGAATCCAAGTAGTCCTTAACTTCATTGAAAATGTTCTGGTATCGGTAGCATCCATCAGGTAGTATAGAATACTTGTGTGTAGTTTTTGAACTATTTCTGTTTTTACACTCTGCATGAAGTTAGCTCTGGACCAGTGACCCAAGTTCAAAACTAATAATCCTACAGTCCTTTTTTCATAACCTACGAATTCAAGTAGGCCTTAACTTCACTGAAAGTGGCATGTAGGCACTTTATGCTCTGCTCAACTTGCAAATTTGGAATTATGCTGAAGAGAAGCAAGAGCCTTTCAACATGTTTAAATGAGTCCATATAGTTTTGTTAACGTTTGTATTTAAGGTTTAGACAGTGATTAGAGTTTCGATAAAGAAAAGAAATAGAGAGATAGTAAGCAGTAAACTAGTTACTAACCCTAAAGTTAGTAGTCATATGTATAGAGAACTTAATATTATGAAATTACATCAATACCCTTAAACCCTAATACTCTCAACACTCTAACACTCCCTCTCAAGTTGGACTCTGACTTGTTACAACGATACCCATCCAATATGTTACAAATAAATTCAAACCCAAATAACAGCGAAACTCATAACAATTCGAGGCAACTAGGCCTAAGACAATAGTTAGGTCACCAAATCGGTACCACCTAACGATAATGGATCAACACGATCCATGAACAAGGTCCGGGGATATCGGACAAACAAGACCCTCCACTTAAGGGTCAACAAGACAACAAAACAGACTAGAACGAGCTGCTTCATATGGGCTGAATCCACAAAACGGGTTGGATTGTGTCTAAGGGGTAAATCTGACTTGGATCCGGGTCAAATCAACACATAAACAAAAACCAAAAACTTTTTTTTCTTCCACATAACAGGAGACTCATGACCGGCAACAGGATGTCATAATCTCACTGGAAAGAAAGAAAACTGAACCTGTCAGAGACGAAACAAAAGCTGTTGGAGAAGAGGGAAAACACTTGAAGAGCACCGAGAAATTCGTTGGAAAAACATGATAGAAACTAAAATTAAAATCTAAACCTAGCTATATAATTTTTTTTTGTCTTTAGTTTACCTAAGAATACCACCAGGGTCCCAAACCATGGGCTCTGATACCATGTTAACATTTGTGTTTAGGGTTTCGAGAAAGAAAAGAAATAGAGAGATAGTAAGCAGTAAATTGGTTACTAACCCTAAGGTTAGTAGTCATATATATAGAGAACTTAATATTATGAAATTACATCAATACCCTTAAACCCTAATACTCTCAACACTCTAACAAGTTTGTTTCAGACAAAAAAATTTGATCAGGTTTTATTCCGCTTTTCTAATAATCACTGCCAATAATGGCAATGTGAATATCTTTGCTGACAACAAGCTTCTTCTTTTTCTTTCCTATATGGAAGGTGAAGTTTATCTTATAGTAGTGTAGATAGACCCCTATGCCTGTGCAAGCATTGGAAAATATCCAAAAGAAGAGAGAATTAATGCACATAAACCTGCTTGTTAAGAAAGAGGCGTCAAAACTCCATGGAAATCCATAATGGACTGCCTCTAATACTGGAGGACTAGAGAGCTACCGTATATGTGATCCTCTCACTAATGCCATTACCTCGGAAGATTCTTTTGTTCCTCTCCTTTCAAATGCTACAACGTGACACAAAAATATTATCTTCCAATTTAGCTTCCTTTTAGCTCCATCTCTTCACCGGATGAGGTATTGTTAAAAGTTTCACCCAGGCATTTCGTCTCCTGGAATGTGCCCCAAGCAAGATTATGAATTATCCATCGTCTGTTTATGACAGAAACAACACTGTTAAGTATTATAATCTTCTTCAATGCTCGTAATTAAAGAAACTATTGTCTTCCAAACAACCCTCTCCAGATAGGGGTCCCTGTCATAATTGCAGCAAATCATGAATTTGCTGAAGAAATTCCACTCTTTTCCACTTGGCCACCCTTGCATTATAGAAACTCCTAAATTTCTCGACCTTGGAGAAATCTAAAGATCAAGGGCAAAAATTTTGTCAGCCACAGTTGTGGTTTCTTGAAAATATTTTTTTTTGCACATACTATGTAGTGGTTGGTTATCAAAAAGAATTGTACTAGTTCGTTGCATGCTTCTTTAATCTTCTTTAGCATTTCTCAGTCCTTTGTCTTCCTTGATGTCATTATCAAATGTCTTCCTTGATGTCATTTTCAAATGTCTTCCTAGATATCATTTTCAAATTCCAGAGGATTGTCACATACACGGTGTATAAATCTGGGAAATGACAAAAACCTTCTACTAGTTGCCTTTTGTTCGTTACGGAACCAGGTCTTTCTGCTGCGTTTGCACGTCTACCTTCCTTTGCATGTAAAATTTTATATCATTTGCAGGGTGCATGGGGTAACGGTTGCAGAGATGCCTCTTATTGCAACTTGCAGTAACTATCGTCGCCAGGGGATGTGTCGACGCCTCATGGCTGCTATTGAGGAGGTATAATGTTGTAAAACTATTCTTGTATCTGTTTAACTTTAGAACATGGCTCTTAGCTGTAATTTGATCCTCAAGAGATTGTTGTGATTTTAATATTTTGATATCTTGTTTCAAAATTTTAAACATATATTCTCGGGAGGTGTTGTATCTGCACATACTAAACTTGATGAACATCAACATTTACTAAATTGTTTATGGTGACTTGCTATTTGCTTCATATTTAGTTTTTTATTTCCCTTGTAAGAAGCCTACGGTGACTTACCATTCTCCTTTTCCATTTTTTTTCCCTTATTCTCAATGGTGCCTCTAGATACTTATTTCTTTCAAGGTGGAAAAGCTTGTAGTAGCTGCCATTCCAAATTTAGTGGAGACATGGACTGAGGGCTTTGGCTTCAAAGTTGTCGAGGACAAAGAAAAAGAAGCTCTGAAGAAGATAAACTTGATGGTATTTCCTGGAACAATATTGCTTAAGAAACCCCTCTATGAGCCTCCAAAACCAGATATGCAATCAGGTAAGATTTTCATTCTCTATTTAAGGGCCTAGTGTTTTTGTTCATTACTCCAATTTTCTGAGGAATTAGTTTTAACTCTTTGGGTGATCAGGGGATAAGTCACCCTGTGGAAAAGAAGAATCAACTGCAATAGGTGTTTGTCTTGGTGGTCAAGTGGAAACTGATGATGATGATGGACCACCACCAGGTTTTCCGGTACCCTTACGAGTGAACACAGCAACTGAAGTAGGTATTTCTTTGGAAACAGAGCTGGTCAACGAGAATTTGCAGTTAGTTGAAGGGAGAAAAAGTAGTTTGCTGGAACAATTTTTAAAGCTGTCCTGCGAACAAGAGCCGTGCTCAACCTTAGGGGAAAGCCAACCTGAAGTGGCTGTTCCCAATGTTCAATCTTTATGTATCTATGATGAGACACAGCTTTCCTTAGACAAACAGCCACAGAAAGTCTGTGAGTTGAATGAGAAGTAGAAATAAAACTATATTTGGAAAATTTATGTGCTGCACCTTTTCTTTTTCCTGTTGTTTTCTTCCTTTTGGCTTTTTAACCCCATTATTTTTGGCCTATGTCACCATCCGTCGGAACCCAAGCCTCTATCAATCCAGATGCCACGTGGTCCTATGATCAGCTTGTCAAAGGAAGACTTAGCTTGGTCTCCTAACCTAGAATGTGAAAAAAAAAAAAAAAAAAGGGAGAAAAGACGACGGTGAAAGTAAGGTTGTGAGTCTATATCAGGTTCTTGAATATTGGTAATTTTCAGTGTAAGCAAACTCTTTGCCTTCAAAATCATCTACTTGGAAACTGGAATTGCTAATTGAATTAAGGTAAACGGAAGTAAGGGCTCAATTGAAGTATGCACGTAAATCTTTCTTTATGACATTGCAATTCAGATCTTGTGTTTATGATCCTACCTTCTTTCTCTAGGAAACTCTTTAACCTTCACCAAACTCATCTACCTTTCTATATAATGACAGTACCACTAGTGACAAAGCAGGGGTTGTTGGATCTTAATGACCAGACACCATATTTCTGTGTTGCTTAATAACGCTGTTTTGTTTTGGAGTTTGGCGGGGAAAGGAGGGAAGGGTATTCAAAGGGAGAAGAGAGGAAGGAAAATGATGGGAAGGGAAAATGAGGTGGTTACACATTCACAAAAATCAAATAAATATATTAAATTAATTATATATATATATAGATATATATATACACACACATATATACACACAAAAAATATAATATGTGAACCGAGGTGGGCTGGCTTGATCCGTTTTAAAACCAGACCTACTTTTATGTCCAAACCCGATAAATTGATATATTTTTTCAAAGTCCACAAAATTTACGGGTCGAACCAAGTAAACCATGTGACAAGCGGATCGATGATCACCTCTGCTTCTAATCTCCTCCGTGAAGGTAACTCTAAATTGAGAAAACAATGATTGATATCGTCATTTTCTCACCATAACTACGCAGTCAAGCGTGTTTTGTACTTCTCCTTTTGGTTTAGTTTCTTGTTTTGTTTTTTTTATTTATAATAATGAAGAAAGTTAAAAACCGGATCTTGAATCTGTTTGTCAAGTCCGTCAAATTTAAAAACCTATTACCATTAACGACTAATAACGGAAGCTTAAAACTCAAGACCCCCACGTAGCTCACTCATTTCTCTCTCTCTCTCTCTCTCTCTCTCTCAAATGAACCTAGCTTATACTTCCATCTCTAAAACGATGCCGTCATCGCCCAAATTCTTCCACGCGCGTCCATCACCGTCCAAGCGCAGATCAAAACTCCTGATCATCTTCACGTGCCTCGTCATTGGAATCGCCGGGTTCGTCTTCGGGCTCGCTGCCATCCTCTCTCCGAGCTACCGACGCGGCTACAACTGCCTCACAACCGCCCGACCCAAATCGGTACGCGTCGTTTGGGACTCCAGTGGTAACGGTAACGGCAACGGAAACAATGGAAATGGTGAAGTGAAGAGGCATAAAGTGATGGGTTTTGTGGGTATTCAAACTGGTTTCGGGTCAACGGTTCGGAGGCGGTCCCTCCGGATGACCTGGATGCCGTCTGATCGCCAAGGGCTTCAACGGTACCAATCTTTCCGCATCCTTTCAATTCATAATTGATTGATTATTTTGTTTTCTATTTATGATTTCACTCTCATTTCTGTATATATGCGTATATGTAAAATAGGTTCTTTTTTTCTTTTTTCTTTTTTCTTTTTTCTTTTCAATATATATAAGAAAAAAATTAGGAATCAATTCATCAAAGAATTTACTTAATTTTAGTCAAATAGAAATCGATGCGATTGATTTATATTTCCATTAACTTGTTTGGAATAAAACTGAAATAGTTAAGCTCAGGTTAATTTGTTTGTTTTGTTTTAGTATTCCGCACTGTAACAAGTGGGCGATGGGGAAAAAAGAATCCTCATCCCCTAGATGAAAAGAAAATATTATATTACTAATTGAAATTTCATATTTTAGTCCCAAAATGAATTGGGTTTCTAGAGTGTAAAATGATGCCAGACAATTGAATTTTATATAAAATCAATTGCAATTGAATTGACTTCCTATGTTTTAAGTCTTGCATTCGTACTCCAAATTATGCTTCCCTAATTTTTGGCACCTGAGAGTTTTGCGTGAACAATCGAGAGATGGCAGTAGTTAGGACAATTTTCATGTTCTAATTCTGATCTTGTCCTTGCTTAGCTACAATTTCTTTTTGAGATTGCTAGTGTTGCCACTGATATCATTTAAAAGAAGAGAAGTTCCTTATTTGGCCTGAAATATCAGCTGAATTTACTAGTATGTAACTTAACATCGTGCGAGGTTTCTAGAAGTCAAATGAATGTGTAAACTGGACATCTCTTGCAGCCTTTCAGCTATGCTTTGAGATGATATAGTTGTAGTGTTTGTTTCCCTATCTACTTATCATTTATGTGCATATTGTTAACATTGCTATTTAAGATAATATGGTTATTATTTGACACTTTTCTTATGTCTGACCTTTTTCACAGATTGGAAGAATCAACTGGATTGGCTTTCAGGTTTGTTATTGGTAGGACCGATGATAAAACGAAGATGTCAGAGCTCAGAAAGGAGGTTGCAGAATTTGATGATTTCATGTTGCTAGATATTGAGGAGAAGTACAGTAAGCTCCCATACAAAACGTTAGTGCTGACGTAATCTTGTAGTTTTATTTGGTCAGATAGATAATTGTGAAAAGAATCAGATTCATCTGAAGTATCTGATACAGGTTAGCTTTCTTTAAAGCTGCATATGCACTCTTTGATTCTGAATTCTATGTCAAAGCTGATGATGATATATATTTGAGGCCAGGTGAGAGATTTACAGATCTTCTATACAATCAGTTTATTTACAGATTCCCTCCCTCCTCCCCCCCCCCCCCCCCCAACACACACACTCTTTGGTTTTTGTGTGTGATGCAGGCATGTGTGATTTTTGTGAAGTTTCTCTTGATTCACAATATTGTCTTGTTTTATTTACATTCAGATCGGCTCTCTTTGCTATTGGCAAAAGAGCGTTCTCACTCTCAGACTTACCTTGGATGCATGAAAAAGGGTCCCGTGTTCACTGATCCAAAGCTTAAATGGTTGGTAATTCTATCTTTATTCCTATATTATTTATAAAACACTGATTTTGTTTTTTTCCTTTTTCTTTTCCTACTCCCCTTTCTTCTTTTTTGCTCTTTTCTAGCTTCATTTTTGGTGACTATTTGTCATTTCCTTGGACACTAGTATCTGCTATTTTTTATAGGAAATTGTTAGAAGAAAGATGGAGAAACCTTAGTTTAATGACCACCAAATTATTATTATTTTTTAATTACATTTCTTATATATTCTTAAAATTCTTCCTATAAAAATATATATATATATATATATATATATATATATTCTTAAAATTCTTATTAGCCACCAAGCTGGCTTTTTCATGTGAAGAAAATGGAAATAGTTTTACAAAATTTTCTCAAAAGAAATCAACATCTAGAACATCAGCTCTGAATTTTGCACTTCACCTCCTTGGATAGAATTCTAAGAATGTCATATTTCACTGCACATGAGAAGATTTTCATGCACTTCTTATCTGAAGCTATCTGAGAAGCCTTGTATATTTTTGGGGAACAAGGGATAGGCAGAGAACTTAAGTAACTATTGAGACATTATGATGTATGGGAAACCATGAGAAGCGGAGGATCATCAATCAAATGTTACCCTAACAATGGATATTTTTTAGTCTTTCTCCTCTAAAAATAAAGTAGGGTTTATCCACGGGGATCCATATAGCCCCATGTGGAGGGTTTGATGTTCTTAGAAATTTATACAGAAGACATAATATTATGAACTTAAAATGCTAAATTCATGCAGGTATGAACCACTGTCATATATGCTCGGGAAGGAGTACTTTCTTCATGCTTATGGTCCAATATATGCTCTTTCTGCTGATGTTGTTGCAAGTTTGATTGCTCTCAGAAACAACAGGCAAATTCTTTATTCTCAATGACTTACTCTGCAAAACTCGCTGATTGTCGTCTAAACAGTGATTTCACTATCACTTTGTTGCTTTTATTTATCGATAGTTAATTTATATGGCTGAACTAATTTTGGAGATGCAGCATTTGGTAGAGGATTTCCTGATGGTGTTGGGTTTGGTTTGACCTTCTAACAATCTATACCTTAGTTGGAACCCTGTTCGATACATTGCTTGCTTCCACTAGCGAACATTTCTTGAATGTCATTATTCCCTTTTGAAACACAAAATCTCTGAGAACAGTTCTGATATTATGTTACTTTTTTCTTCTTATTTTATTTTCTTTTTGGGTGGCCTTGGAGTGGGGTGAGGCTGTTCTATGGTTTACCATAAAAATTGTATGTTGAAGTTGGACAATGATCCAGGAAGTGCTATCCCGATACATGTTGCTAGGAACTTCTTAGGCTCTAACAGCACTTTGCTAAATGTAAGATAGAGAAAGATTATCAAAGTTCATTACTTTTTTTTTTTGGTTGATAAATATCAAAGTTTATTACTCTGTATGGAAAGTTCTATTTCCATTATTGCATATGATGTTTTTTTTTCGTTTCTCTGTTGAAATTACAGTTTCCGGATGTTCAGCAATGAGGATGTTACAATTGGTTCCTGGATGCTTGCAATGAATGTCAACCACGAAGACAATCGAGCACTCTGTGAACCAGAGTGTACACCATCATCTATTGCTGTTTGGGATATTCCCAAATGTTCAGGTTTGTGGCCTTCTGAATTGACTGATAGAAATAAAATGGTTCATTGGATTAAGTTTTAAGCTTAACTGTAATTGTTTAGTTCCTCTTGGAAACCTAGTTTAGATGCTGAAGTTTATAAAGGCCTATTGCCTCCCTTTAGATTACTCAGTTAATGCAGCATAGTAGACGAGCAAATAAAAATTTAGCATGGCTGTGGTTGGAAACCATAGGAAGTTGTATTTAAAAGGCAATGGAGTCTGGAGGAGAAAGTTTTTACTTAAATAAATTTTAGTATATAAAAGCAATCTGTTGCAGTAGAAAGTGAGGCATCCAAAATGATTGTAAGATTTCAGTATGCCCTTCCTTTATAGCTTGAGAATAATTATTTATATCATACTTGCGCTGTTTCATTAGGATAGGATTGATACTACAATGTCTCATTCTGACTGTTGTGTGAAATCAAAATACAATGGTTTCACTTTCATGAAATCTCCGATACTGTCACTAAAGAAAACATGTTAAGCAACTTTTGTCAATTTCTTCTTAATGAAGTTTTTGTACTGAATTTTCCCCAACTGGGATGTTTGTGGCATTCTAACATTACTCGTCATGCAGGGCTTTGTAATCCAGAAAAGAAGATGTTGGAACTCCATAAAGTAGAGACCTGCTTAAATAGCCCAACTTTGGCATCTGATGATTAGGTACTTAAGCCTACATTACCTTCAATTTTGTTAAACCGAAGAGGCGCTTCTGCAAATCACTTTTTTCCACTAGGTTGGTCATGCTGCTACATATACATCTGTTTTGACTGTACCCAATTTTTTATACTCCCCAACCAATTTTTTCCGTGTAATATATCATTTCTTCCAATGATATACAAGTTGAGAAAAGGAACTTTCACATCACAATTTCCTGTCAGATTTTCAGAAAACTGTTAGTGAGTCTGGTTTCGCGTGTAAATTATATTGTTTGCAGAAACTGAAATAAATGTTAGTGAGTCTGGTTCATGCCTATTAATGTGTCCTCTGGTCATAAAAATATCTGATTACATGGAGAAAATATGACTTTTTTTTCCTCAAACCTTATTATGCGTTCAGTTGTAGAAAAATTCAGTTTTTCATGATATTTTTCCAGAAAAATGCCTTGTAAATACAAAATTTTCTTAGAGTACTGGAGAATTGAATTTTCTACAACAAAACGCATCATAATGCTGTTTTGGTTTTTGTTCATAAGATAAAGCCTCCTACCACATCGCATCTGTGTTTGTAGAGGTAATTGGTTGGGCTTGCTTCCTTGCCCCTTGTGTAATAATCCAAATACTGGAAGATTTCTCCCTTTGTGTAGGTGAAAACCTGCTTTGTAACAAAACCAATTTTATGTTGTAGTTAAACTAATAAATGTTGATTAATTTCCAAATGATAGTGTCACGGGTGGGCCAACAGCGTGCCTGATGATGCGTAAGTTGTGAGGAAAACTTACCACCCGTGACAATAGCAACCGGCAAGTAGCAAGTTGTAGTATAGAGGGTGCCAGTTCCCCAGCCTTGGGCGGGTATAGGCTAAATTTGAGGGTCGACACAGATCAAGTTTGGGTTTGTGCAAGAGAATGTATCTGCTCAGGATTTAGAGTGAGATAGTGGAAACTGGGACCCCTTGAAGAATTTTCATTTATGTTATGTTTGAGAATTTATTTAAGTATGCATAAATTGATAAATTTAAATAATTTTTTATTTTGAATTAATTTAAATATATTTTAATTAATTTTTAAATATTACCTTAGTAGATTTGGGTTTGACTTTCCTCAAAGCCAAGGTAAAAAAAATAGGAGTGGACATAGTGGCCTTAAAATTGTGGAATGATCCAGATACCATCAAATATGAAAAAATAGAAAAGAAAAATACTTAATTGATTTCTGAAGAACCTTCAACATCCCTATCATTGCCTCAAGCTGTCATTGGAATGTGTTTGCCATGTGTTTCATCATCTTATCCACCCAAAGTGTTTCCCATGTGAGATGCTCTGTTGCTTTCTGCGTTTTCAGTTTTCTTGGCATCTCAAATCATACGGTCTAACTTTCAATCGTATTGATCTTACATATGGAGACAGTTTAGACAAAGAAACAAAATTCACAGAAAAAGACTTTGCTAAACCTTTTGCATCATTGCATTTGCCAATCCCATGAGGGAATATGGTTTCCTCTCCCTGTCATCAAACCCCATGTAACCTCTATCTCTTTCTCATCCTTCTAATTTTACGTTATGGGTGCCCATGTTCTGGCATAGTGGCAGTCCAAGGCATAAATCCATGTTTGTTGATGTATGTGGTTGACATGCTTAGGGTAATTTCAGTATGTTATATCTAGAGATCCTGGTTCGGTGAGCTCAACGAAACGTTTCAAAATCTCGCAAAAATTCATGTTTAGATATGCCCTTGAATGTGATTGACATGCTTATGGAGTCAATTTGCTCTGCTGGTCTCACCATCTCATGGTGTCATGATCCCACCCATGACTTGATCCTCTATATGAAACCTTAATGTTTTTGTATTAAATTGGAATAATTAGGATTTTATCAACAATAGAATCTCAAAAAAAAATATTTGGGTATTTCCCTCAAGAGTATACAAAACATTTTGGGTAAGAGCTTATCTTCAAAATAATCCCATGTTTTCTTATCCATGTTGTCTTTGTAAAGTCATTGACATCCAAATCAACCAAATTATCCATGTTCTCTTTGGTGACTATATATGACATTGTCTAAAGAAATGATTTTATTTTTGGGTAATTAAAGATTAAAATAAATATTTGGTGGAAAATTAAGAAAACCAATCATATAAATTTGAGAACATGAACATAATGAAAAAATCATTAATCATGATTAGAAATTAGTAGGTTCCCAAAAGTCTGGATTTCACTTTACATTGATTGGAACCAAAGCCAAATCAAAAATTAAAATGGGTGTCTTTGAAGTCAAGGCTTGTGACTCACAAGTTGCTTATGATAGTGATTTTAGAAATGATTAACAATATTAACGTGGGGTGAAGAAGAGTGTTGCTCAAGAGAACTAATGGCATAATGGGCCTACAAAATGATTGGCCTTTTGATTGGGCCAGAAGAAAACAATGATTTCAAGCCCACTCCATTTATGAAAATCAGTCTGAAGACGTTGGACGAGACATTTTGTCCCAATTAAGCGAGGTGTAAACTTCTTGAAACGTTAAGGTGTTTCAAAATTATAATAAAATATTAATTAAAATTTAAATAAATTAATTTTTAATAAACTTTAATATTTTTATTAACTCTCTAGAGCAGATAGATTATAATTATAATTTAATAAATATTAATATATACCTTATATATAATTTTTTATTTTTATAATTTGCAAATGATTAATTAAATAGTTTGTAGTTATTATTAAACCAGATAACATGTAATAAATATTTATGAAGCGCAATAATATCATTACAAGAATAATTAACTGAGTGGTTAAGGTTTATATTTCTACTCATTTGGGCATGGGTCATGCCTTATACTTGTATTTTTCTGATTTTTAAGATTTTTTTGAATCATGGAGATACATTCTGAAGCAAAATGCATACACCCAACGAAAAAAACACCTAAAGAATACTTAAAATTTTATGCCTCTGAACGTTTTGTCTTCGTCTCGTCACTTGACGTGAGAAAAAAAAAAAAAAAAAAAAAAAAACCTTCGAAAACGGAAAATCATTTTGGGCAATCGTGGGTAATAGCCAGTGTTTTTTCTTCTTGTTATTGTCGAGCAATAGGATTTGAAATTTTGTCTGGAGTCACAACTTTTGTGTAACTAACAGTATATGGGCCATGGGCTAAAGTCTGAAAATGCTTGAATTTATATTATTTTATTTTGGTTACTCCAGAATTAACCAAAACTCTATTGGGAGGATCTCTATAGAGACAACAATGAGGAAAAAGTAAGAGAAAATCAAAGACATATAAATCAAGGAAGATGGACAAATCTAACGCAAAATGCCAAGTGATGAAAGTTACCAGTCTAGCCATGAAGGAAACTCCTTCCTCGCTCTCTCTCTCTGTCTGAAGAATCCAACCTCTCTCTCTCTCTCTCTCTCTCTCAGTATATGAGGAATCCAAGGTAACCTTTTAGCAGACATTGAATTGAAGCTTATGCGCCACCTTTGCTTGTTTTCTATGCATGTAATTTTGAAACAATTACTATATGGAATCATATATGGACCCACAAAAGGGTTATATATATAATATTATTTTTATGAATTTGTGAGGTTCATATTATTACTTGAAAACTTTTAATTGTATTATTTTCTCATGAAAAAAGTGATAAAAGAAAATGATGAAAACCTAATTTTATTAAAAGAAAGAGATTATTGTATAAAATTTACTCACCGTAAAATTTTGTGAGACCTTTAGTCTAATTGTCAGACTCACATAATTCTACGTGATCTAAGATTAATAGTGAACTATATATTATAATAATAATAATAATTTTATTATTGAAATTAGAAGACTAGCATACAAAAGATTTTTATTAAGACATAATCTATAAGATTTTTTCAAATTAAGGATATGTTATTTTTTTTTAATCAAGAAAGTACAAGTAGATAAATTAAAAAATCAAAACATATTTATTAAGGGTGAGCATGGTTCGGTAATCTTAAAATTTGATCAAATCATATTCACAACGAAAACATCAATTTATCTAAAGTCATAACCATAAACTTAATCGTTTTTTTTTGTAATCACATTTTTTATTCAGCTTAGTTATAAAAAATTTATAACTAACCGCAATTAATAATAAAAAAAAAACCAAATTTTATCAATTTAATAAAGTTTTACTATACACGAGTTCACACCGAATGGTGGCTATTGGCTAGCTAAGCAAAGGCATCGCTGCTCACATCAAATCGTGAGATCGTGAGTGTGAGAGGATTGAGGAGTGCAACCGTGCAAAAGCCAGGAGGCAAGAGAGAGGGAGAGACTGCCATTCAAGAATGATTACGATTAAGATACAACTTTTGGGTTTTTATATTCTATTTTTTAAGAAGTTAATTTACAGTTATGATCGTTGAAATATAAGAATTTAATTTATTGTTATAGTTTATAAAGATAAAATTGTAACTTGATATATAATATATATTGAATTACATACGTATTTAAAATATATATAATTTTAATTAATTTAGTTAAGTGGTTAATCGATATATTTAAAAATTAAGAATCTTAACAATAACTATAACAACAAAAAAATAAATCATTAAACTAATAATTTTTTATGGTTACCACGTTTTTAGTTCGATTATAAAATAATTTAAGTTTAGTTAAGTTTTTAAGTTATTTTTGTAAATCCCTAATATTTGTAAGTCACAAGTATCAAAAACAAGTCCCACTTGAATTCGAAAGTAAATGCACATTTATTATAGGTCAAATATACTTCTCATCCTTAGATGATTAAGAAAGGAAGAGAAATTTTTTTTATTTTTTTATCAATTTTTGTTTAAAAAAAAGTTTTCGTGATGATTTTTCGAAAGATGATTTTTTCCTTTCATAGGTTTAGGACTATGTGCAATTGACGTGGGTCCAATATATAGCTAATAGTAATATGCGTACACACATTTTAAGAAAGAAAAAACAAGTGTACACACATGAAAAAGCCTAAAAGAGTGGTATCTTTGCTTTCTTTGTGAAACATTTCAATGCCATCAAACCCATAGCCTGAGCCTTCAATTCAAAGTATTTTGTTTAACTGACATGTTCATCATCTTCTTCTTTTTTTTCTGTCTCAAATTTCCCTAGAAGCTTTTACTGTCAAAACCAATCCGTACAATTTCCACATATTCGAGGTTCCTCACAACCGGACATTCTACATGCATGGTTCCTTTGGCTCACTCATATTTAGTCACATGCCATGGCAATACTTCAAGGTCCAACTATTTTATTTTGGATATGTTGTTTTTGGGGTTCAAAAATCTGTCTGGGAATTTAAAAGATTATTTGCATATACAGGTGTGTATTTTTATTAAAAGTTTGGTATAATGCTTTTAGGGGGACTGGAAATTAGAAATACTGCCAAAAGGAATGATGGAAGAAAATGTGTTCTAAGCATTTGTGTTTTGAAAAGATTAAAGATTATTTGTCATGTTTTGGGTGTACTATCTCTACTGTTTGACCATGTGGGTGTCTTAACATGAGGAACAACACAATCTATAATAATTACAAGAAACACGTTTAAATTTTATTGCATTTATTTTTTTATTGAAAGCTTATAGAGTTTATGGACTATATAACAAGAAAAAAAATTATTTATTTTTAAATTTTTAGTGCGAGTGAAATTTGGTTTCAAATTCTTTGGGTTATGATAAGTGACATTATGATAAATTCACATTTGACAAATGACATTAAACATCATATGGAACGTACCTTTGAACTTAATAAATATTAAAAAACTTCGTTTAAGTTTTACCTGGTTATTAATTATTTTTATGATCTTAAAATACATATATTCACATTAGATAGGTTAATGTATATGATATTTTATATTTCTATTGCAATGTTAGTTTTTTAGTTTGTATTAGTTTCCTAAATAATATAGTTTCGTGATTTATTATAACTCTAGATTTTATATTTCAATAAGGTTTTAAATTTCGTCTTTCACAACACATTAATAGGATAAAGAATTCTTTTCAAGTGATTCTCTTATTTTAACATGGTATTAGAGCCTCGTTAATTCTATTTTGAGACTCATCAAGGGTAGGCGGTCTAATGTCGCTCGGCTGGACATACTTTTTCTTCTCGTTCACGATTATTATACCTATATTTCTTTATTGTGTTTTTGGTTCCTTTAATCGATTTAGTATCTCGGTTTGCAATTCAGTTCAGATTTGATTTCTTTGTTAATTTCAGTATTGTTAAATTAGTTTTATCCAGTTTACTCTGGTTCCCAAGGTATTTTTGGGCATGATCTTTCCATCTGTGACGTTTGTATGATCGGATTCAGACTCTAAGAATAATGGGCTTGTTTGTGATGAAGGTTCTCGCTTTCTCAATTTCCAATCTTGAATCTTAGTAATTCCTCTATTTTCGTATCCATCGGTAATTCTCACCCAATCTTGTGAAGAGGTGTTAGAGTTGAGCTCATAATCTTCACTTTGTTTCGACCCATGTTTGGATTCTTCTTTTTTTCAGCAATTGCACGTGCAAGGAGGTGAGCTTGCATGTGAGGGAGAATTACTTACATTGAGTTATTCATCAAAGTTTGGTATCAACCTGCAAAGTTCTTCATCGAAATTTGTTCTTTTCGATGCTTTTTTTATTCGGTTTACAAACTCAAGTTGACATCCACAAGTTTGAGGAGGACTGTTAATACAGATGAAATTTCTTATTCCTATTGCAATATTGGTTTCCTAGTTTCATATGTATTATTTTAGTTTCCTGATTTATTATAGGGAGTCGTTAAATACACAGCCAATTTCTACCTATCCACGACATTTTTTGTCTTGTAGCGTGTTCAAATACTATTTTTCCCTCTCACTCTCCCTCACTTTTAAAAAAAAATTCATCCTCTCTCATTTACACAGCAGCCTGGCCTTCCTTCTCTTCTTTCTCTTCGCGCACAACTTTTCTTTCTTTTCCTTCTTCTTTCTCTTCCTTCCTTTTTCCTTCTTCGTTTTCTCTTATTCTCCATGCGTTCTTTCTTTCTTTCTTTCCTTCCTTCTCTCTCTCTCGCATCACCTCCCTCAACCCATTTGAATCCAAAAAAAGGTCAGCTATCGCCGGAGACGACAGCAGCAACCCTCCTCCCATTGCCACCATAAGATTTCTTTCCTCCTTCCCTTTAAAACAACACCCATATCTCTCTCTCCTCAAAAACTTAAATTTCGAGTGTTTGACTTACTTTCTCTCACCTCCAAAGACATTTTTCGACAACCCATGCTATAGGTAGGTTGGGGTAAGTCTTATCCCCCTCCCTTTTCCTTAATTCTTCTATTTTTTCACCATTAATGGATTTTCTCTATCTTGTGATTCTTCTATTTTTTTCACCATTAAAGTACTTTCTCTCTCCTCCAATGGAGGGCCTCTTCAGCGATGGAGGTATTACGGGAGCCCATGGGTGTTGGTGGTAGTGGTGGCTCTTGAGGTTGTTTATGGGTACTAAAGGCTTTGAGGTTGGTCTTCAAGTCGAGCGACAATCTAAGAAGTCCGAGGAGAGGTCGGATCTTCTCGAGGTGGGGATAGGGGAGAGGGAAGGGAAGGCAGTGGGTGTTTGGTAGAGGGGACAGGTGGCGATAGAGGAGAAGAGGGTGGCACCGAGTTTCACTATTTCTGCAGGACCTATGGGTGTTGATGGTGGTGGTGGTGGTGGCTCTTGAGGTTGTTTTGTGGGTACTGGTGGCTTTATGGTTAGTCTTCGGGTCGAGTGGCAGCCTAAGAAGTCCGAGGAGAGATCGGATCTTCTTAGGGTAGGGAGAGGGAAGAGGGAAGGGAAGACAGGGGTGGTACCGGATTTCACTGCTTCTACGGGACCTATAGATGTTGATGGTGGTGGCTTTGGATGTTGTGGTGGTGGTTCTTAAGGTTGTTTTGCGGGTACTGGTGGCTTTGATAAGGCTTTGTTGCTGGGAGCTAAAGGGGGTTTGGGTAGGGTTTGGGAAGAGATGGAGAGGCCATTGAGGATGTGGCGTAGATTTGGGAGAGAGTGTGAAGCTTTTAGAGATAATAGAGACTGAGTTTAGTTGGTAGGTGTCTTCTGATTGCAAGGGCAAAATGGTTTTTTGACACACGACAAAATAAAATTTGTCGTGGATTCAGAGAAATTGACCATGTATTTAATGTCTCCCTTATTATTGTTAGAGTTGGCGCATACTTCACGGGTCCAGAACTATAGATCTCCCGACGACCACGGCCCACCAGGTCTTGTACACGTTTTGGGCTCGGGTTTTCTGTCTGACAGTTTGGGCTTGGGCCCATGAATAGTCGCGATAAGCAGCAGGGCGAGAACCCTAGTTAGGGTTTCTTAAATTACTTATAAATACTCTTTAGTACTAAGCGTAAAAACATACGAGAGATTTGGGAGATTGATTATTATGAAACTTTTTGCAGGATGTAACCCTATTTTGGGGTGAACCTGAGTATATAATGTCTTATTATTTTTTTTCTGTTTATTTTCATTATTCGTGTGATTGTCAGGTATCGAATCGTTCATTTATAACCTTAGGTTTCCTATTTCCATTAGTTTTTATTAGATTTTATATTCGTAACCTCTATATATAAGCATGTATTCGTATTTCACAACATATTAATAGTATAATTATTTTCCAATGATTCTCTTATTTTAACAGGACAGATGAAATTATATGAATCATGTATTAATGTCTACTTAAGGAATAATTATATGTATATGTTGATGCCAAAAATGAGTATTGCTGAGTTGGATGTTTAGCTTGTAGAAGTACCTGCATAGAGGAAGGGAGATTAGCTATTGGGGTCGACGGAGGGGATGCCTCCGAGGATGCTCCGATGCTTAAGTTAGCAAAAGCTCAAGGTTGTATGTGTTTAAAGCTGAAAAAGCCCTCCCCCTTCCTTTTGGACCGCTTACCAAGTCCTTTTATAGGGTTTCGGAGGCGGTGATATTCGGAGGCGGTAGTGGGTCGGGGCGGCTGTGACAGGATATCCCAACTGGGTTGGGTAATGATGCCTATGAGGCCCAGCTAGGAAGCTGAGAACCGTTCAGTAGGGCTTTTGCCTTGTTGGCTTACTCCAAAGCCGTCTATGCGTAAGACGGTGTTTAGATCTGACGTCCCAACTTGGTTGGGTAATGATGGTTCGGAGGGCGGTGGTGACGTGGAGGCCCAGCTGGGGCCAAGATGTCCCTGAGGGCGGTCATGACCTGGAGGCCCAGCTGTCTGGGCCTGAATTGTCCACGTGTCTCTTTGAATTCTGGGATCACGATGATCCACGTGTCCTCCTCCTATTGGAGTGTCATATTTTGGTAGTATCAGAGGCCCCCCACTTCCTTAAGTGCGGCATTGTGGTTAAGGAAGTAGCAGAACTAGGTTGGCGTTAGATCCTCTACGGAGGCGTGAAGTCTGGTCAGTATTTGGGCCAAGGCAAGAGAGAATAGACCGAGGGCTTGTGGAGCGACTCTTCCTTTCGGCCAAGAACACCAGGGGTCCAAGGACAAGTGGGGCAAACCATCTTTAGAAAATAAGGGGCCAAGGACTAGTGGAGCAATCCATCTCCTCGGCCAAGAAGACCATGGGTCCGAGGACTAGTGGAGCGATTCATCTCCTTGGACCTTGAAGAGAAAGGGCCGAGGACCAGTGGAGCAATCCATATCCTCGGCCAAGAAGACCATGGGTCCGAGGACTAGTGGAGCAATTCGTCTCCTCGGACCTTGAAGAGAATGGGCCGAGGACCAGTGGAGCAATCCATCTCATCGGCCAAGAAGACCATGGGTCCGAGGACTAGTGGAGCAATCCATCTCCTCGGACCTTGAAGAGAAGCGGCCGAGGACCAGTGGAGCAATCCATCTCCTCGGCTAAGAATACCCTGGGTCCGAGGACTAGTGGAGCAATCCATCTCCTCGGACCTTGAAGAGAATGGGCCGAGGCCAGTGAAGCAATCCATCTCCTCGGCCAAGAAGACCATGGGTCCGAGGACTAGTGGAGCAATCCATCTCCTCGGACCTTGAAGAGAAAGGGCCGAGGACCAGTGGAGCTATCCATCTCCTCGGCCAAGAAGACCATGGGTCCGAGGACTAGTGGAGCAATCCATCTCCTCGGACCTTGAAGAGAATGGGCCGAGGACCAGTGGAGCAATCCATCTCCTCCGCCAAGGAGACCATGGGTCCGAGGACTAGCGGAGCAATCCATCTCCTCGGACCTTGAAGAGAATGGGCCGAGGACCAGTGGAGCAATCCATCTCCTCGACCAAGAATGCCATGGGTCCGAGGACTAATGGAGCAATCCATCTCCTCGGACCTTGAAGAGAACCGACCGAGGACCAGTGGAGCAATCTATATCCTCGGCCAAGAATGCCATGGGTCCGAGGACTAGTGGAGCAATCCATCTCCTCGGCCAAGAAGACCATGGGTCCGAGGACTAGTGGAGCAAGCCATCTCCTCGGACCTTGAAGAGAAGCGGCCGAGGACCAGTGGAGCAATCCATCTCCTCGGCCAAGAAGACCATGGGTCCGAGGACTAGTGGAGCAAGCCATCTCCTCGGACCTTGAAGAGAATGGGCCGAGGACCAGTGGAGCAATCCATATCCTCGGCCAAGAAGACCATGGGTCCGAGGACTAGTGGAGCAAGCCATCTCCTCGGACCTTGAAGAGAAGCGGCCGAGGACCAGTGGAGCAATCCATCTCCTCGGCCAAGAATACCCTGGGTCCGAGGACTAGTGGAGCAATCCATCTCCTCGGACCTTGAAGAGAACGGGCCGAGGACCAGTGGAGCAATCCATATCCTCGGCCAAGAATGCCATGGGTCCGAGGACTAGTGGAGCAATCCATCTCCTCGGACCTTGAAGAGAATGGGCCGAGGACCAGTGGAGCAATCCATCTCCTCGGCCAAGAAGACCATGGGTCCGAGGACTAGTGGAGCAAGCCATCTCCTTGGACCTTGAAGAGAAGCGGCCGAGGACCAGTGGAGCAATCCATCTCCTCGGCCAAGAAGACCATGGGTCCGAGGACTAGTGGAGCAAGCCATCTCCTCGGACCTTGAAGAGAATGGGTCGAGGACCAGTGGAGCAATCCATCTCCTCGGCCAAGAAGACCATGGGTCCGAGGACTAGGGGAGCAATCCATCTCCTCGGACCTTGAAGAGAATGGGCCGAGGACCAGTGGAGCAATCCATCTCCTCGGCCAAGAAGACCATGGGTCCGAGGACTAGGGGAGCAATCCATCTCCTCGAACCTTGAAGAGAATGGGCCGAGGACCAGTGGAGCAATCCATCTCCTCGGCAAAGAAGACCATGGGTCCGAGGACTAGCGGAGCAATCCATCTCCTCGGACCTTGAAGAGAATGAGCCGAGGACCAGTGGAGCAATCCATCTCCTCCGCCAAGGAGACCATGGGTCCGAGGACTAGCGGAGCAATCCATCTCCTCGGACCTTGAAGAGAATGGGCCGAGGACCAGTGGAGCAATCCATCTCCTCGGCCAAGAAGACCATGGGTCCGAGGACTAGTGGAGCAATCCATCTCCTCGGACCTTGAAGAGAATGGGCCGAGGACCAGTGGAGCAATCCATCTCCTCGGCCAAGAAGACCATGGGTCCGAGGACTAGTGGAGCAAGCCATCTCCTCGGACCTTGAAGAGAAGCGGCCGAGGACCAGTGGAGCAATCCATCTCCTCGGCCAAGAATACCCTGGGTCCGAGGACTAGTGGAGTAATCCATCTCCTCGGCCAAGAATGTCATGGGTCCGAGGACTAGTGGAGCAATCCATCTCCTTGGACCTTGAAGAGAACGGGCCCAGGACCAGTAGAGCAATCCATATCCTCGGCCAAGAATGCCATGGGTCCGAGGACTAGTGGAGCAATCCATCTCCTCGGACCTTGAAGAGAAGCGGCCGAGGACCAGTGGAGCAATCCATCTCCTCGGCCAAGAATGCCATGGGTCTGAGGACTAGTGGAGCAATCCATCTCCTCGGACCTTGAAGAGAACGGGCCGAGGACCAGTGGAGCAATCCATCTCCTCGGCCAAGAATGCTATGGGTCCGAGGACACGTGGAACTACGGGAAAGTTTCTCGTGTCTAGGACGGCGGCTGTGGAGACACGTGGTCTCATCTGGGTGGATGCCGCGTCACGTTACCTTGGAAATTTAAACAGCCGTTTTTAGGGAAAGCGGCGGCCGCCTCGAGGGACAAAACATCCCCTGGGAAAGTGTGTTGGTCGTTTGGGAGTTTTAAATTGTCCCCTAGATTCCTGCAACTGCATTAAATGCTCCTCGTTGGCCGTGACACTTCTCCTATATAAGGGGTTTTGGTTTCTTCTTCTTCCACACACATGCCATAATCTCTTTCTATTTTCAGAGAGTAGCTTTCCTGAGAGCCCTCGGCCTCGTCCATAGAAGCTTGTGAGTCCTCGTCCTCGTCCCTTCAGTGAGAAGTTTGGTGTGATCGTTGCATTTACGAGACCTTGGGAGGAAAGCTCTAGGAGGAATTCAAGTCCGAATCCTTCGGACGTTGGTGAGTTCGTGTTTTCTTTAATTTTCATATCATGTCTTCTTCGTTTGATACATACCGCGATAGGCCTAGTAGTAGTAATGGTAGGAGTAGTGTGGATGGTACGAGTGGTAGCAGCTCCGAAGAAGTAGAGACGTCCTCGTCTTCTTCTGGAGGGAATGCCCCCGTAACGGGTACGCCAGGGGCAGCCCCCATGGCGTTAGTGCCCTACGTCCCTTTGGGGGTGGAGAGAGAATATCAGGACGGGTCCTCGTCTGGTGAGGACACACTTAGGGCGTTGACCGACATTAGGGAGACCTCGGCTGGAGAGGAGAGAGAGGAATGGAACTATGCAGCCAACTGAGGGAGGAGGATTTGGAAGTGATAAGGAAGACGTACCGCATTCCAAGCGAGTATGAGCTTCGGCTAGCCAGGGTGGGGGAGAGGGCCTGTGATGTCCTCCCTGACCGGGCCCCGTTCGAGCTTTGCGTGTACGAGCATCACATGCAGGCCGGGCTTCGGTTTCCCCTTCACCCCTACTTTCGTACAATCCTTAGGTACTTTGATATAGCGCTGTGTCAGCTGGTACCGAATTCGGTACGGCTGATCATGGCCTTTATCTGCGTTTGCTTAAAAGTGGGCCGACCAATGATGATGGATATTTTCAAGGCCCACTTCTTGATCAGCCGGCATGGTCACACAGGGTGGGTGGTTTTTAGTACTCGACCGAAGAGGAGGTTGCTGAAGAAGACCCCTTCGTCTATCAAAAGGTGGAAGAAAAATTTCTTTTTCATCCGATCTGCCGAGGACTTCGGCTTGCCTCGTGCGTGGAGTATGGACCGCACCGGAAAATGCAAAAAGGCAGGCCTTCTTTCGTATGATCAAGAGACGGTGAACGCCATGGTGGCCTCGCCTTTGGACGTCGGGGTCCTATACGACAATGAAGAACTGGCCCGGCGAGGTCTTTGTTCTTTGTGCCCCGAGCCTTCGCTTGAGAGCGGTAAAGGCTTTGGTTTACCCTCTACTTTCTTTATTCTTATTTTGCATCGTTATCCTGCGATTTGTACTTACGCTATTTCCTTCTTTCGTTTGCTTCTTTTGTTTACATGTGTTTTGATCAGAGATGGAAGCGGCTGCCCGTGCCAGAGAGCATGCCAAGAAGTTGGCATTGGAGCAGAGGAGGTCGACTCGGTCTGGGAAACAAACAAGCTCGACGTCGCGGCCTAAGAAGAGGGCCCGAGCCCCATCTCCGGCTCCGATTGACTTGGGGACTCCTCCACGGCCGTCGACCCAGTCAGAGACACCTCTGGTAAGCAGTGCCCCTATCCCTGGCCCTAGCCAGGGTCCAGCTTCGGAGGCCTCGATCTTCATGCCCAACTGGGCCATCCGAACAGATGACTCTGTCTTCGCCCATCCTCGGGTGGCGAGGGAACATCTGTTGAAGGGCACCCCCCCTCGTGATATTGCCGAGTTGGGTCGAAAGACCACGGACTCTCTCTGTGCGGCGGCCGAGGCTTTGGCTTCTCAGGTTAGATTCTATTTTTGCTTTGTTATATATTATTTTCGCCGAATTGCGTTTCACGCATGGCTTCTGGTATCAGATGGACGTTCTGGTGGGCGCGGCCGCACGTCGATGCATGGAGACGGCAGAGCTTCTTGGGCGTACACAGCGCCAGTTGGAGGAGAGGACAGAGGCTGTTTGCCAGCTGCAGGCTTCCTTGGAGTCTGCTATCCTGGCTAAAGCCGAAGCCGAAGCCACTGCTCGGGCCGCTATCGAGGAGGTCGAAGCCCTTCTTAGAGCCGCAGCTGAGGAGGCTGAGGCTCGCACTAGGGCGGCCGTGGAGGAAGCCTTGGCTACTTTCCAGAGTTCGGAGGCCTATCGCCTGGCAGTCGTTTCCGAGGGTGGCCAGCAGTACCTTACGGGGTTCATGGAGGCCAAGGGGAAGGCTGAGAGCATGTACCCGGAGCTCGATTTCTCCGCATTGGACCTGCTGGGGCCCGAGGATGAGGAGCCGCTAGCTTCGGATGATGAGCCCGCTGATGGGCAGGATCGTGGCGGGCGATCGGGCACGGGGTCTCCTGACCTTGGAGATCAGTAGGGCTTAGGTCGAGGGTACTCTGTCGTAGTCCCCCCTTTTTCGTTGTTTTAGTGTTTTGGCCCAGCCGTTTTTGTGTTGTCTTTTGGGGCTGTTGGTGCACCCTTTTCGCCTTGGATTGGGTATTTGGTTTAGTTAACAGGACAAATGTAAGTAAAGTCTTTAATATATATAAAACAAGACTGTTTACATGCGCGCAACGCTATTTATTGATAAAAACGTCGGAGATGTTCCGCGTTCCAAGTACGAGGAATGGCATTTCCGTTTAATTCTTCGAGTTCAAACGTGCCAGGACGGCATACTTTTTTGATGCGATACGGCCCTTCCCAAGTAGGGACTAGTTTGCCTGATTCTCGGGGCCTAGAGACTGCATTCTTTCGCAAGACGAGGTCATGAAGACAGAAACGTCTTACTTTTACTCTTGAGTTGAAGTACCTGGTGACTCGCTGCTGGTAAACGGCAAGTTGAATTTGGGCTTTGTCCCGGGCTTCGTCGAAAAGATCGGCGTTCGTGCGAAGGGCTTCCTCATTGCTTCGTTCCTCGAAATTCTGAACTCGTAAGGAAGGTATTCCTATTTCCAAGGGGATGACTGCCTCGGACCCACAAGTCATGAAGAAGGGGGTTTCCCCGGTAGGTGCTCGAGTCGTGGTTCGATATGCCCAAAGTATGTTGGGTAAATGATCTGCCCACTGCTTCTCTGCTTCGTCTATTCGCCTTTTAATGCCTTGCAAGATCGTTCGATTTGTAACTTCGGCTTGTCCATTTGCTTGCGGGTATCCAACCGAAGAGAAACGGTGGTCAATGTGTAATTCATCGCAAAATGTTTTGAACCGAACGCTGTCAAACTGTTTGCCGTTGTCTGTAACTAACACTTGTGGTACTCCAAACCGACACACGATTGATTTCCATACGAAGGCTCGGGCTTGAAAGTCCGTGATGCTGGCCAAGGGTTCGGCTTCTACCCATTTTGTAAAATAATCTATGGCAACTATGAGGTATCTTCGCTGGCTGGTCGCTCCGGGAAAGGGCCCGAGAAGGTCCATTCCCCACATAGCGAAAGGAAGTGGACTGACTATTGGTGTCAAAAGGTTCGCTGGTTGTCGTGGCACAGTGGCATACCGTTGACAGCTTTGACATTTGGTCACCAACTCCATGGCTTCTTCCCTCATCTTCGGCCAATAGTATCCTTGACGAAAGATTTTGAACGCCAAGGCACGTCCTCCGAGGTGATTTCCACATATACCTTCGTGGACTTCTCGAAGGGCGTAATTAGCTTCGGTCGGGTCAAGACACTTTAAGAAGGGCGTTGTCAACCCCCGCTTATACAGGTGATCATCCAGAATTGCGTATCGGGCGGCTCGGGACACAATCTTTCGGGCTTCGCCCTTATCATCGGGAAGAATACCGTCACGTAGATATTCCAGGATAGGACTCATCCATGTTCTCTCACCAATCACGGGTAAGACCATTATCTCATCGATACTCGGCACGGCTAGGGTTTCGAGGTAAACTGCTCGCCTGGACTCGAGCTGGCAAGACGAAGCAAGCCGGGCCAATGAGTCGGCCTTCATATTTTCTGCCCGCGGAATCTGGTTTAGAGAAAAGACTTCAAACTGCCCGGCTAATGCCTTTGCTGCTGCTAGGTAGCGAGCGATTTTTTCTCCTCGGGCCTCGAATTCGCCGTTCACTTGGTTCACCACTAGTTGGGAATCGCTATATACATGTAAATTTTGTACAGATATCACCTTGGCTAGTTTCATGCCTGCGAGTAGAGCTTCATACTCGGCTTCATTATTCGACGCTGGAAACCCGAACCTCAGGGCGTACTCAATGGCGAAGTTATCGGGACCGCTCAGAATGAGCCCTGCTCCGCTTCCAGAGTCGGTAGAGGATCCGTCCACATGAAGGGTCCATTGTAAGGGCAGGTTCGTTCGACTAACCTCCTGCGGAGATTCTGCTTCTGTTAAGGGCAAAGTAGTTTCCATGACAAAATCAGCTAGGGCTTGCGCTTTGATAGCTGTCCGAGGCCGATAACGAATGTCGAACTCTCCCAATTCTATGGACCATTTGACTACTCTACCGGCGACATCTGGCTTGTGGAGTATTTGTCGAAGAGGCTGGTTGGTGAGGACCGTGATGGTATGAGATTGAAAATAAGGTCGAAGCTTCCGGGCCGAAATCAACAGAGCATACGCCATCTTTTCCGTTGGAAGATATCTTGTTTCGGCATCATGAAGCACCTTACTGACATAATATACTGGCTTCTGTGTGCCTCCTTCTTCTCGTATTAAGACGGAGGCCACTACTTCGGGACCAGCTGAAAGATATAAGAAAAGGTTTTCGCCGGTTATTGGTTTGGTAAGCACGGGAGGCGTCCCCAAATATATTTTCAGCGCCCTGAAGGCTTCTTGACAAGCTTCGTCCCATACGAAGTTCTGGGTCCTACGGATGGCTTTAAAAAAGGGAAGGCACTTTTTGGCAGATTTTGACATGAATCGGCTGAGGGCCGCTATTCTTCCAGTAAGGCGCTGGACTTCCCTAACGGTCCAAGGCGGACTCATGTTAAGAACAGCATCAATCTTTTCTGGATTGGCTTCTATACCTCTGTGGGTGACCAGGAAGCCGAGGAATTTTCCCCCGGTGACCCCAAAGGCACACTTTGTGCGGTTCAACTTCATGCGATGATGGCGGAGTATGTCAAAATCTTCTTGGAGATCTGCCTCGTGGTCTTGTGTTTTGACGCTTTTGACCAGCATGTCGTCCACATATACTTCCATATTCCGACCCATCTGCTCTTTGAATATCTTGTTTACTAGTCTCTGGTAAGTGGCTCCAGCATTTTTCAAACCGAACGGCATGACCCTATAACAATATAGGCCTTGCTCTGTGATAAATGCCGTCTTCTCTTGGTCAGGCGGATGCATAAGGATTTGGTTATACCCGGAGTAAGCATCCATGAATGTTAACAACTCATGACCGGATGTTGCGTCAACGAGTTGATCAATCCGGGGCAAAGGAAAACTGTCTTTAGGACAGGATTTATTGAGATCAGAAAAGTCTATACAAATTCACCACTTGCCGTTTGCCTTTTTTACCATTACAACATTAAATACCCAGTCCGGATAGCTCACCTCTAGGATGAAGTCAGCCGAACGTAATTTCTCAACTTCTGCCCGAACAACTGCCTGTCGCTCAGAAGCAAACGACCTTTTCTTCTGAATAACCGGTTTGTGGGTCGGGTCAACACTCAAGCGATGTACGATGACGTCAGGGTTGATTCCTGGCATATCTGCAGCAGTCCAGGCGAATAGATCTTGGTTTGCCCGTAGAAGGGCTAATAGAGATTCTTGAAAAGTGCTGGACAGGTTGGAACCAATTTGAACAGTTTTGGTGCTATCTTCGCCAAGGGGGATTGTGAGTACATCTTTTCCGGGCCTACCTTGTAGGTTGCTTGCTTCATCCCTAAGGTCATCCAGTTCGAGTGGTAGGGCTTCCGTCTTTTTACCTTTTATTGCACTGAGATAACCGGATCTGGCGGTTCGTTGATCTCCTTTGATCTCGCCTACTCCGTCTGTCGTGGGGAATTTGATTTTGAAATGATGGGTAGAGACAACCGCTTGGAGTTTATTCAGCGTGGGTCGTCCGAGTATCATATTGTAGGAGGAGGGTTGTCGGACAATTAACAAAGTGGAATGTACGGTTGTTGTTTGAGGTGCCGTTCCCGCAGTTACCGGGAGAGTTATGCTGCCTTCTGTAAAGACCGGTCCTCCTGAGAAGCCGTAGAGTGGGGTGGAGACCAGCTCCAGGTGTACATCGCCCAGCTGCATTTGGTGAAAGGCATCATAAAAGAGGATGTCGGTCGAGCTCCCATTATCGACTAGGACTCGTCTTATCTCATGGTTAGCCACAAGGAGTGAAATTACAACAGCATCGTCGTGTGGGATCTGCACTCCTTCCAAGTCTTCGTCCGAAAAAGAAATAGTCTCTCCGGTCCTAGGTCTTTTCTGAGGTCCAGAGACAGAGCCTATTGACCTAGCATAAGACCTACTGCGAGCATGGGATCCCCCGCCAGCAACGAGTCCTCCGTAAATGGTTTTGATAATCTTCGCCACGGGGACTTCCGGTTTTTTCTGGCTGGGCTCCCTATAACTTGGCCCCGGGCTTTTCCGGGCTGCCCTTGTAGATCTGTTTCGTTCATAACGACGTTCAGGGCTTCTACGCGATCGTTCATCACATTTCTCTTGTCGTGGACCGACGTATTCTTTTAGATACCCTCGATTGATGAGGGCCTCGATCTGATTTTTTAAGGCCTTACACTCTTCCGTATCATGGCCGAAGTTTTTGTGGAACCTACACCAAGTATTGCGATCCGGGTTGAGGTTCGGAGGCCTTGGAGGCCAATGCAAGAGGTCCCTGTCATGAATCTGCATCAGAATGTTGGTCCTGGAGGCATTCAGTGGTGCATAGCTGTAGATTTGCCCCGGAGTTCTGGCTCTGGTTCCGTAGGTTGCAAGAGTCCGGGATCTATCCTCGAAAGGCCTGAGGGTTCTGGGTTTCTCCTCGCGGAACGGCCGCTTAGAGGGTTCAAGGCTGGGACTAAGGGGGCCTCTCTTCCTCTTTTCCGCATCTCCTTCGCGTTCTCTTCGGAATGCTTGATCATCTTCTGCTAGCATGTATTTTTCGGCTCGCGCCAAGACTTCATTCATGTCCATAGGCGGACGTCTGATGAGTTTTGAGCTGAAGAATTCGGATCTTAATCCATTTTTGAATGCCAGGAGCTGAACATTAGGATCAAGGTCTGGGATCTCCCAAGCTGCAGTGTTGAATCTGGAAATATAGGCGCGAAGCTTCTCTCCTTTTGACTGGACGATATTAAACAGAGACTCCGAAGTTTTCTTGGGTCCTTTGCTGCTGATGAAATGTGAGGCGAAGGCATAGCTTAGGTCTTTGAAGGTGCGAATACCCCCTGGTTTCAAGCGGGAATACCACGCCCCAGCCGCTTTCTCTAGGGTTAATGGAAACGCTTTGCACATCACAGGGTCCGAATGTCTATGGAGGGTCATTGTGGTTCGGTAGTGCTGGAGGTGATCTAAGGGATCTGTGGATCCATCGTAAAGTTTGATTTGTGGCATCCGAAAATTGTGTGGGAGGGGGGCGTCAAGGACTTCTTGTATGAAAGGTGGGTCCTGTACGTCGAGATCATCGCTAATACTGTGGCCGCGTTCTTTAAACGCCTCATTGATGCGTCCCTCTATGTCCTCGATCCGTTTGCCAAACCCTTCGCTGTTCTTGGGCACGGGGCTCTCTCTGAACTTGGCTGGGGGAGGTGAGTGGGTTGCCGAGCAGACATCTGCTGGTGGGCGGCGGTCAGTGGAAACATCGTGACCTGGTTCCAACGATGGGAGTGGCAGCGTCTGCTGAGGTCTCCTGCGAACTTCGGCAGCCAGATCGGCCACTAGGCGTGCAAGCTCTGCGAATTGCGCCTGGAGCGTGCCTTCATTCGGGTGAACCTCGGGTTCGGCTGAAAAACTATCTCCCGATCATAGCACGCGAGCGCCTAGATCCCTAGCGGGTGTTTTTGGAGGCATGCTAACAGATGAGTTCTTTTGACTTCTTCGCTGTTACTGTCAGCGAGAGATGTGGTGTTCCCACGGACGGCGCCAATCTGTTGATGCCAAAAATGAGTATTGCTGAGTTGGATGTTTAGCTTGTAGAAGTACCTGCACAGAGAAAGGGAGATTAGCTATTGGGGTCGACGGAGGGGATGCCTCCGAGGATGCTCCGATGCTTAAGTTAGCAAAAGCTCAAGGTTGTATGTGTTTAAAGCTGAAAAAGCCCTCCCCCTTTTGGACCGCTTACCAAGTCCTTTTATAGGGTTTCGGAGGCGGTGATATTCGGAGGCGGTAGTGGGTCGGGCCGGCTGTGACAGGATATCCCAACTGGGTTGGGTAATGATGCCTATGAGGCCCAGCTAGAAAGCTGAGAACCGTTCAGTAGGGCTTTTGCCTTGTTGGCTTACTCCAAAGCCGTCTATGCGTAAGACGGTGTTTAGATCTGACGTCCCAACTTGGTTGGGTAATGATGGTTCGGAGGGCGGTGATGACGTGGAGGCCCAGCTGGGGCCAAGATGTCCCTGAGGGCGGTCATGACCTGGAGGCCCAGCTGTCTGGGCCTGAATTGTCCGCGTGTCTCTTTGAATTCTGAGATCACGATGATCCACGTGTCCTCCTCCTATTGGAGTGTCATATTTTGGTAGTATCAGTATAATTGAGAATGAAATGTAACACATTTTCTTGTGCTAGTAAACCATTAGCAATATATCCCCTTCTCTTATCCCCAAACCCTATTGTGAACTGAGTTTGATCCTGAATCTTTGATGGAGCGAAAAGTGAATTTAGGACAAAACCCATGAAACTTTACTTAGCAATATGACAGAGATCCCCCAAAAAGAATGAAATTCTTCTTATTACTATATAACAGCTTCGGCTTTCAAAGTATATAAAGGTAAAAAAAAAAAAAAAAAAAAACAAGACTAGCAGAGAGCAAAGATATACAGCAATCATACAAAAAGACGTAGAAGACGAGAAATGCATGCCTGTTTACAAGGGCGGGCATCTCTCTCTCTCTCTCTCTCTCTCTCTCTGTCAGAGATAGACAGGGATAGAAGATGAGAAAGAGAAATGACACGGAAGCAAAGAGAGAGAGATTTGTCATAGTTGCCTCAAGTCCTCCCCCCCCCCCCCCAAAAAAAAAAAAAAACCGCTCTTTAAAATCATGGCCTATCTTCCGTTACCACGTGGCCATCACGTGCATCCTTGCAGCTCTATGACAAAATCCCCCTTATCCACAGAATTACTTACACTTTAGCTTAACAGAGGAGAACGAGGGGCATATTCCCTTATTTTTAAGGGGCATTGTTACCAATGACTTCCATGTTTTGGGTCATCATGATGCATGGCTAGCTGAGCACTGACTCTTTTTTGGCACTGCATATTTTTCTGCAAGCTTCTCCCATTTATCTTCATCTCTGTTTTTTAAATGACTAAAATTTTCATTATTGAGTTGAACTTTCTGAGGTTACAGAGACAGTGATCAAAAGAAGAAAAACAATAGATTATCAATCAAATTATAATATAAAAACAATAAACATGAATTACCATGAGGAAATTTCGTCACCACTTTTCCCTTCTGCAAAACCCAATAGTCTTTTCCTTGTGTCTCTTTCTCATGTGATGAAGATGGTGGATTCTGACCCCATTATTATCGGGTCTGTAATATTAATCCTTAAAATTGGTGTGTCCGTACACTTACACAACACCTTGATGAGATTCCAAAGTTCGAGACATTCTATAATAAGTTTGAATATGCTTTTCTTTATGTCTCTCGCATGCCAAGTTCAGATAATTGGAATTTGCAAATAAGAGATTTTACTATAGGCATATTGTGTTGTGTCTTGGGTTTTTGTGTTGCAGTACATAGGCAAGTTAAAATAAATAAAATAATTTATTTTTTAATCAATTATTATATAAAAAAGCATGACTTTTTTTTTAGGATGAGTTATAAGGAGAGTAGTTAGAGATATAAGCACATAATGAAAAGAAAAATTGAAAGCATTATTTTGTAGTCGAGAGAGTTACAAATTAAATTTTTTTTTTATTTACCGAGAGAGTAAAAGAAAGAAAATATTTGATCATAGAGAATCAATCTATTCGGAGTTTATAGTTTCTATCACGGCGTTTGATCTTGGTGATGTACAGGGACTTCTCAGATTTCAATTGTTGATAATAAAACTGTAATATTACCAAACAATTTTTATCTAGTATAAGATCATAAAATATACATAACATAAAAACATATTAAATTAATGACAATGATATGAAAATATCTTATTTTAATCCAATCTTTTTATGAATCTAGATAAAAAAATTTCGGTCCATAGAGACCTGATTAGTGCTTAAAACCCACGTGTTATATATACATAAGTTCTGGCAACAATGGATGAATTACGTAAAAGGTTTGAATAATTAATGATTGTGAATTAAGCTTTACACAAATTAATTTGTTTATTAAATCATCAGAATAAAGAATTGTGTTGCTGTTTTTGACGTGATCTTATTAATTAATACTTTGAAATGTGTTGCTGCTTTTGATACATGTACTTTTAGCCTTATCCTTAGTAAACACTGACTTTTTTTTTTACTTTTAGCCTTATCCTTAGTAAACACTGACTTTTTTTTTTACCAGAGTAAAAAACTTCGACTGGGGAGTATGTGGGGTTTTAACTTGTCGCCAAAATAAGGGTCAATGTGTTGAGTTAATTTGGTCATAGTGAAAGTAGACAAACTGACCAAGAATCGGGGGTCGGTGCAACACATCTAAAGTTTAAACGTTTAAACTTAGATTCTACCCCAGAAAAAAGGGGTAAATTTTGGAAAAAAACATGCATGGTATTGACTTCGAGTCAAATGAAGCCAAAAGTAAAAACGATGAAAACCTTTACATATTTCGCTAAGAACAAAGCTAAAAATGAAATTTACCAACTCTCATTTCAAATCTTTTTTTGCATTAAACAACAAAAAAAAAATTTATGGATGTCAAAAACAGGTCACGTCCACACAAATCGAATCTATGAGTTGGGTTTGATTTGTTGTTTTTAAAACAGTTTTAGTTTGAGTTGGTTTTGAAGTAACAGAAAAAGAAGTCAATTCGAAATATTTTTTTTCGGAAATGACTTTTCGATGTTTAAGTCAGTGTAAAAAATAAGAAGAGAAAAGTAATGAAAAGTGTGATTATGAATGAGTTACCATCAATAGGACCATTATTTATATGGCTTGAGGCGAACAGAATTACCGTAATTCTCTTAAGTCGAATATGTTAGTTGGGTTTGATTTACTGTTCTCTAAAATCGTTTTAGTTTGAGTTGATTTGGTTTGAGATGGTTTTAAAGTACTTGAAAAAAAAATTCTCTTAAAAAGATCCTCTAATACTAATAAAAAAATGTGATTATAAATGAGTTGCCGTTGTTTATAAAAATTAATCGGAACAAAATTACCAAAATGCTCTTGAATCTACCATGTATCATTTTCTGGTAAGATGATACATTTAACCCCCCAAAAAAATGACTACAAGAACACTTGGATAAAACTCAATTGGAGTGTTCCAAAGGTTAAACATAAAGTAATCATTTTATCCATTAATTGATATTAATACCATTTCCACCAAACTCATATATCTAAAAATAATAATAATGATTTTTATCTCCTCACCACTATGTTAAAGTTATAAAAAGACCATTAAACAACAATAATTGTTAAAAACTTTTCTAGTCACAAAGACACCCAAAAAAACAAAAATATTGACTTCACCAACCCATTAATGTTAATTATAGTGCATATGTACAAATATGTGCACCATGAGGGCCTAAAACCCATTAAGTGTAGGTTTTTTTTGTTTTTCCTCGCGTGCTCTTCAGAGAGTATTGGATTCTAATATATAGAGTGGATCTCGAATAATTTTTATTACATTTACATTAGCACAATAAATATTTATAGAGAGATTTAAACCTAAGCATTTTAAGTAAAGTAGACGAACACTTATCACTGAACCAAACTTTTGTTTTTAGTGTATTTTCTTCTTTTTTCTTAGTAAAAATTTTTAGAGAGAGATTGGTGTCCTTGTTATTTTTGTACATGAATATAAAGTCAGATGCAAATATTGGTTCATGTTAAAATATTAAGTAAAACTTACCTTATATTACTGTAACGAGAAAACTTAGGAAAAAAAAAACTCTTAACAAGTAGAACAAGCCTCGACCACTCGCTAAATTACATATCACGTCAAAACAAGAAAAAAATACATATTACATAAGTCTTTTATATATACATATATATATATATATATATATAATAAATAAAAGAAAGATACTGTCCATGCCATACAGTTGAACACAAACATTACTATAAATGGAATATGCCTTACTTTCCAACATTAATTAAGTTACAAATCATAAATAATAATTTGAGATTTTGAGGAAAACAAGAATAATAATACAATATTACAATGCCTGAGAGGATGGATCCTTGGGTATAATACAGTGAACCTTACCCACAAAATGTAACTCTTAAGAAAATTTGATTCTCTTACTTCCTCCAAGAATATCATTTCTTCAAGTAAAACAAATAAATTTATTCTTAATTGTTAATAAAGTGCCCATTTTTTTTATCAGAAATAATTAAACAGCATTCTCTTTTCCTTTTCCCTTTCCTTTTTGGGGGGTAGGAAATGATTAAAAAGAATTGCATTAGGTACTTTAATGAATATTCTCGTTTAATTAATATTACGTGGTTAGTATATAAAATGATAGGTAAGTACAAGTGTCAATGCTTCAAATTAATGGAGATAATTAATCACCCAATTTTTTTTAGAGAAAATAATAAAGTTTAAGTAATATTTTTTTTTGAAAGTCAAGGTTAAGTAATATTGATTACATGAAATATTATTTATAGGGTAAATTACATTAATCTATCTGAGGTTAGTTTATAGTTACATTTACTTTATTTATTTTCTAAATTATACATTTACCTATCTGTTGTTAGTATTCCGTCAATTGTCTATTAGTCAATTGTTCCAAATCTAATCAAACTTTATGTCAACTCATTAAAATTTATTGGAAACCTAATTTTACCTTTAATAATTTTAAAATCCAATTAATGTTTGGATACTACTAAGGTAAAAAGGCTTGATTGGATTTTAAAATTATTAAGGGTAAAATTAGGTTTTCAATAAGTCTTGAGAGTTAGCATAATGTTTGACTTTATTGTGAACATACTAACGAAAAGTTAACGAAAAGCAAACGACAAATAGGTAAGTGTATATTCTAAAAATTAAGTGAGGTAAGTATAACTATGGATTAATCTCACGTAAGTTAATGTAATTTACCCTTATTTATATAGTTCCATTTCAAATGTATGACTGTTGGACGATCTTATCTATCACCAGTTGTATTGCTCATGCTATATACGGGTTCTTTTTCAATCTTTTAATTACAGAAATTTAGACACAAAGTAGTAAAAAAATTTAATTTGATGATGATAAAAAAGTATTTTTATATATTATGGTAATATATATAATTATTATTAAGATTCAATTACATTACTACAAAATTTTAATTATGATATTATAATATTAAAGAGTATTTATTTTATATTTAATTAATGTATTTTAATTATTGAAATGATACTTATGGTAATTTAATTGTTTTGAGTTTTTTTTAGAATAATCATTTATAGTTTTGAAAAAGATATAAGAAGTAAAGGTAAGTTTTATAACCGGTACGGGAAAAGAAGTAATAATAATAATATATTTATGAGTAATTATTAGAGATAAATAGAGAAAAAATATATTTTAATATATTAAATATTTAAGATTTTAATATCTTTTATTATACGCGACACAACCACAATGTAAACTAATATATTTTATAATATATATTGGATTATCTTTGTTAAACATTAAGTATTATGTATAGATTAATCTAAAGAAAAATATTATTAATATTTTTGTTAGTTGTTGTTTCTTTTTCAATTCATATTTTTCAACAAATTTATTATAAGCAAACAAAAAGTATATATATTTTAATGATACTCTCTTTTTTAATACATATATCTATCACTTCTTATCAATTTCTATAATCAATTTGGCACTTTTGGTACCAACCATTTTATTATATCAACCTAATGAGGACAACTAATTACCTAATCACTTGTGGTATCACAATTAATTATATTAATTAAATTGTTATGTTAATTAATTATGTATGCACGAACAGACAAAAAGATGGAAGTTAAAAAACGAAACCGTCTCAATTGTCAATGTTGCTTCTTGTAAGATTTTGATAAAACAAAGAAAATTTAGACTAGTTTTTGATTAGGTCAACAAGGAATAGCGACGTTGGTCACATTAATTACCTTTCAGCGAAATATACATGCAAGTTGCATTATCACTGATAGTTTTTTTAGAAAATTTCATTAGTGACGGTTGTGGTAATTATTCACATTATCAATAAAATTATTTAATAATTATTAATAAAATTTTGAATTCAATAAAAAAATAAGATTTTATATCCGATTCAAACAAAAATTTTACATTTTTCAAGATATTTTTTTAAAAATAACATGTACAGTCAAGTTTAATTTATTTATCATTTTGTCATAATAATTTCACGTGCGAAATAATTGAGAGCTAATGAATTTAAATTTAACATAAAAAGTTTTGTTTTAATGGTATTGTAGAAGAAAGTCTCTTGGCTCTCAATGCATGAGAGATTTAAATTTTTCCTTTTCCTTCCAATTGGTTTTGTGACAAGCTTCATATGTCACCGATTTTCTACTGAAATCTAATAGCTTTTCATGCCAAGAAAAGAGAAATTAAACCATTTTTATTTTTATCTGTAGATATAAAAAAATAAAACCTCTTTTATCTGCCGTTAACAATCATAATGGCGTAGTTTGGAACCATCTTAAGGAAGAATTAAAGAAATCCCACTTTTAGAAGGTTCCCAACGACACCAATAATAGAGAAAAAAACAAAAAATCTATTGAGAAATTTATCATTAATGAAAGGTCTACTGTGGTATGATTATCTCTTCTGGAGTATTTATCTATTAATGTCAAAAATCTAAAAGATAAAATGAGATATTTGTGCACGTAGAGAGAAAAAAAAAACGAGGATCAAAAATAAAAAATGTAAAAAGGAAGAGAGTTGAAGAATTAGAGAGTGAATTGTTTGCACCTATGATAATGAGAGTCAATTTATATAGTGTTTAGAGGTAAAGTTTAATTAGAAAAGTGATTAATGTCGAGTATTATGATAAGATTAATATTTCATAAGCTGGAGAGTTCTGATAGGGCTAGAGTTTTCATAAATTGGAATGTCTTAGTAGATTTAAGGTTTCGATGTGAGATTACCATTTTGGTTTTTGTTACGTGTAACCCTTCGACTCGTTACTCTGTTTTATTTGTGAAATTACTCATTTGCTTTTAAAGGATGTCACGTGTCATCATATTATTAGTTGGGAAATTTTTCCCTGCATCAATGTCTAAAACAAGTTTTATGATTTTATTAAAAAGTTACATAAAGTTTAGGTAATTAGCTTTTTCCCCCTTTTTAATGAGGTAAGTTTCAAACCAAAAATTTATTTCAACTTATTTCAAATGCATAATAATCGCGGTTTGGTATTGAATTTAAATCTATGTAAAACAAAATATTTAAATTGATTAAAAATAAAACAAAATGATATAGAATAAATTATGGTTAGCAGGTTACAATCTTAGTTAAAAGAAGATTTTTTATTCATTCGGTTTTAAAATCAATTAAAAATTTTATTGATAATTTTAAAATTTTTTATTGATAATATTAATTTTAAATTTTATATTTATATTAACATTATTAATAAAATATTTTAAAATTACCATTAAAATGTCAACCAAACTAAATCATAACCATCCAAAAAATATGAGTCAAAGGAATCCATTCTTTCCCATAATGGAAAAATGTTGCTGTTAGTTGCGATTGACTGTGAAACCCGACAAGAAATCCAACAATAAATGTTGGTGTCTTAGGTGCCTCGGTAAAAAAAATAAAACAATTGATATAAACACACTTCGTTTTTGTTTCCATGCAATAACTGCCAGTTGTCACTGTATAATTATCCTTCTCATCTACCGCGAGGTACAATATCATACCTTCCAGAGGCATGGTTTGCTTACCTGGCTTGAATTGGATCGCCTGGTCATCATTCCCCTTCTCTGCCACCACTGATATGGCCTCCTTCTCTGCTGTCACCATCTATTTTCTCTCCGGTTAACGTCCGTCAAAATCCTTCTAACGGAAGAAAAGAATATCAACGAGAATTATCCTAACGTCCCGTTACATGTCTCCGTTATCTGCTTAGCTGGATGCCAGTGTTACCCTTACCGGCTTACGGCTTCTCTGAATGGGCCAGCTGGCACGGCACTCCTCCTGCACATGGCCAGCTACTTCTGTCATTACTATCACGTCAATTTACTAGAAAACCCATACTGTACATTACTATTTACTACGATGCCACTCTTCTTTGTTTATTTTCTTGAGCGTATCGAAGAGACCAACAGGTGGTGTCTCGCGTCTCCTTTTGAAGCATTTTCGTAATTCATGGCACATCAGAAGGGTAATTTTGTGAATTGGAAATGTGGAGGTCATTCAGCAGAGGCAGTTTTTGGTAAATTCGAAAGAAGCGTCTTTAATAAATCTTGTGTTAGCTCCTGGCTTACGTAAGAAAGTACAGAAATCTAGGATAAATGGCAGTGACTGAGAAATAAAAACGATGGATTTATTTTTTATATTTTGAATTTATGATTACTAAAATAATTTTCGTGAAATTAATATTGATTTACACCAAAATTTTGATTATTAAATAAGACGAAAATTTTTATAAATTTTTTTATATGTGTTGGTATCAATTTTGATCACGATTTTTACGTTAAATTGATTCTTTTAAAAATGTAATAGAGATATTAAAACACACGACACAATATAAGTGTGTTTGACCATTCATTCCAAACATTTTTTAATATTTTTAATATTAAATAAATGTTACTATCAATCACAATACAATTAACGGGATTTCAATCGTTTGTTTAAATCACGAGCATATTTTATGTAGATTTATGTAGATGCACGATTTACGTATGATATTAAGATTAGTCAATTTGTATCGATTGCTGTTGATCATAACATTTTTCATAATATTGATATGATTATTAATTTAATGCATATATATTTAATAATTATGAATCATGAAATTTATCAATGTGAGTGAGAACGATCACTTTTGAATGTTTTTCATTTAAAATATTCGGATTTGATCCATTTTTATTAACGTATAAAAAAATCAAAAAACTTTTAACATTTTAAGTGAGTCTAACATCAAAGTCAGACACAAAGTCTCGTTTGAGAATTGCTTAAATGCAATTTAGACCATCAAAAATTAAAAAAAAATATTAAAGATTTTTAATTAAACATTAAAATTTTTAAATTTTGATTATTTAAATTGTATTTAAATTGACACCTATCTCTCTATATAAAATATACAATTCATATTTTTAATTAATTTTATTTTTGAAAAAAATAAAAAAGTTATGCAATAAAATATCCATTATCAAGGCATTAGTTTCACACGCATTTCCAATTTTGAAGATATTAACTTGTTTTTCTTCTATAAGAAGAAAAAAAACTTGCTTTTCATGGTTGTTTTGATTGATTTACTGTTGGGATTGTGATTTTGTTGCATTTTTTAGATGATTTTTTTAGGGAAAAGGTGAACAATTGATTTGGTGGTAGATTATATAGGATTTTACCAAAAGGTATCATTTTTTTTTTGTTGATATTAAAGGTATCAATAAATTACTAACCATTTGTTGGATTTTTTTTATAAAAAAAAAAATAAAGAATGATTTGGTGGGTTTAGTGTTTGCATTGAAGGTAATACTATTTCAGGCGCCATGCTAAAGATTTGGGAAATTTGAGAATCAAGAAATATTGCTTCTTATTAGAGAAAACAGATTATTGTAGGAATAAAAGATGCTCAACCTAAAAAAAAAGAAGAAGGAAAGATTAAAAGATGAAAATTAATTGAAAGAAAATGTCTCAAATTCAAATCCATTATTCTCAATAATCACAATTAGACCAGATTATTTTGAATGATGATCCCAAGGAACCTGAAAAATCTACAAGTAATCACAGGAAAATTGAGTAATAACTTTGATTTTTAAATTTTAATTTTTTTAAATAATTACTATTCAGTTTTCCATGATTACAAGTGTACTTTCTCGGTTCTCGAAACCGGTTCCCTGATAACACCACTCGATTATTTTTAGAATGGTGATCCCACATACCCGATTCCGTGGAGTTCCGTGGGAGTTATCACAAAACCGAGAAAATTAACTGGTAATCACGAAAAAATTAAATAGTAATTGTTTCAAAAAGTTTAAAAAGAAAAAATTTGAAAACCAAAATTACTACTCAATTTTCTCGTGATTACCAATAGACTTTCTCGATTCCGTGGTAAATCCTACGAAATTGGATCTGCTGTATCACCACTCTTATTTTTACTAAAAAAAAAATAGTTTGCAAAAAAAAAAGTAATAAACCATTGATAAGCTTGTATAATTTGAGTGTTTCTTTTGTTCTTTCCATTTTGGAAAAAAAAAATGACATTTTTTTGAGACATTCATAAGCTAAGCCTTGAACTTATAATTTATATTAATTACATGGTAAAATCACATAATAAAATTTCCCAAAAAGAAATTACATATTGAAATTAAAACTAAATTATTGAGAGAAAAATAGAATATTTGCCATCATTGAAGGTTGAGGGAGAGTGAACCACAATCCCTATGAAATGAGAGTGGGGGTTTGTATATTTGAAAGTAAAAACAACAAATGAAGCGAATTATAGAGTGGGAAAGAGAATAGAAGAGAACCCAAGGAAGAGATGAGAAAAAAAAAGAGAGAAATATACAGAGGGGGAGAGAGAGAAGTGAAACCTGTCTCGTGAAGCAGCAGGTAAAGAGAAAAAGAAAAGAAAAATAAATAAATAAAAAGCTCTCTCTTTTCTCTTCTTCTGCTTCTCTCTTTCTCTGTAAAACGCACTTTCTCTCTCTAAAATACTCACTCTCTCTCTCTAAATACACATTGATTCTTTGCTTCCTCCGTTTATATCACGAGATCCCCATCTCTTTCTCTCTTTCTCTCTTAATGTCTTCTTCCAAGTCGCTGGGTTTATGTTCTTCTCTCTGTACCTGTACTCCTTGGTGGTGTCTGTCTTGTAGTTCCATTAACAGACATTGCTGATAATTGAACATAAAAAGATATACCCACAAAAAGGGACCTAACTGGAAGAAAGAGAGACAAGGAGATATAAAAGAGGGAGAGAGAGAGACGTGGGGGATTAAAGTGCCCTTTTGGTTCGTTGGCTGTTTGCTTGTTACTGAGAAAATGTCGCATTCCGGGAAACCCATTTCGGATGTAGGGTTTACTACGCTCACCGATCAGTTCCGTGACTCACTGAATTGCGACATCAACAAGCCTGATTTCCGCGAACTCGATCTGGGCTCACCCGTTTCGCCTCTCCGGACTCGGCCGAGTGCCCTCACCTCCACCACAACCACAACCACAACCAGTAGCAGTTCTAACTCATCCGGATCCGTCTCGGGCCGAAACGGGCCCAAACCAGTTGCCATGAGGTCCGAATCCGGACTGAACAACCACTCCGGTGAGCTCTCCGGGTCCAACGAGAGCAGTCCAACGGCCAAAACCCGTAATCTCAAGTCGGGTCACACCAGATCCGATTCAGGCACAACCCACCCGTTAATATACTCGGGTCAAAGCTCCGTTAACTCCCCTCCCGTCAATGTCCTCCCCACTGGAAACATCTGCCCATCGGGGAAGATCTTGAAAATCGGCATGGCAACGAACCGGAACTCCAGAAGTGACGTACTAGGAACCGGTTCGGGTAACTACGGCCACGGCAGCATAATGCGAGGCAGCGGCAGTGCAGCTAAGACTACGGCGGCTGAATCTTCAAACTATATGCCGAATACGCGAGGAATTAGCAGCAGTTACAGCGTAAGTGGTGGAGATTTGTGGGTGAAGAGGGCAATGACGAGTGTGGATCCAGAGGAGGTGAAGAGAGCAGGGAATGAGATGTACAAAAAGGGCCATTTTGGGGAGGCATTGAGCTTGTACGATAGGGCCATAGCGTTGTCGCCGGCTAATGCGGCGTATAGGAGCAACCGGGCAGCAGCATTGACGGCTTCGGGACGGGTTGCCGAGGCAGTTAGGGAGTGCGAGGAAGCGGTGAGATTGGATCCTAATTATGGGAGGGCTCATCAGCGTCTGGCATCTCTGCTTCTCAGGTGAGTGTGTAGATTATGATAATAGTTCGGTTTTCTGGGCGGTGTGCATTGATTGTTTTGGTTTGGTTGCTTGATTTTTCGTGGGTTAATACTAAATTTAGTGAATCTTCTGATCTACGTTGTTTGTTTCTTGTGTTGATTACTTGATTCGTTGTGGGCTAATGTTAGTTTTGGTAATGTTTTAATCTATTTTGGTATTGGTTGCCTGATGTATGGGAGATTTGTTAGTGGGATGTGGATTAATCTGAGTATTGGTGATGTTTTCTGGATCTACATTGACGAGAAAGGAGTTGAAGGCTCTTTCTTCTCCCTTTTTCCCCTATGCTGTACGTCTTTTTATTGGTTGCTGAACGATTGGGAGGTTTGTGAATGACTTGTGGGATAAACAGGAGTCCGGGTGATACTTTTTATATACATTGTTGATAGTATTGTATTTCTTCTTTGCTGAATTGTTAGATCTAGTTCATTTGCTTTGATTTGCCTATTTATGTGTTTACTTATGTGGTTTCTATTTGTTCTCTGCTTTTTTATTTGAGATACCATTGATCTTACATTCCTGTTTCCATTCACTTTGCGTTGGATTTTGTGGTTTTAGTGTTGGTATTGGCTTAGAATCATAGGATGCGTATGTTCCAGTTTAAGATGTCGGGATACAATTGTTTATATCCATTGCTATATATAAGTGGTTTTGGAAAAGCTGTATACATTTTGTATATTTTAGAACCTTGCATTGTTCACCTGAACTTATTTATTTGGTTAGATTGATAGGTTACCTTTCTTTCTGTCTTGCGGGTTAATATGGTTTGTGATCTTTGAGCCAGTCTTTTGCTGGTTATATGATTTTAGGTGAGTTGAATTTCCATTTAACTCTCCAACATTAAGCAGTAAACTATTAAATTCTCTTGAGGTTTAGGCCACACTCATTTAACTCCATCTTATTGCAGGTTGGGGCAGGTTGAGAATTCCAGGAGGCACCTTTGTTTTCCAGGGCAGCAACCAGACCCAACTGAGTTGCAGAAGTTGCAGGCAGTAGAGAAACATTTAGGCAAATGCACAGATGCCCGGAAGACTAGTGATTGGAAAAGCTCTTTGAGGGAATGTAATGCTGCCATTGCTGCTGGAGCTGACTTTTCTCCTCAGGTAGAAACCCACATCTGAAATTTTTCTTAGCTGGAAATTGAAAAACCATTGCACTCTCAAACCATAACAAAGGCTGAACTGGTTCGTATTGAATTTACAGCTCTTTATGTGTAGAGCAGAAGCCCTTTTGAAGCTTCACCAACTTGATGATATCGAATCGTCCCTATCAAACATTCCCAAAGTAGAACCATTTACAAACTCCTGCTCACAGACTAGGTTTTTTGGGATGCTTTCTGAAGCTTATCCTTTCTTTGTCAGAGCCCAGATAGAGATGGCATCGGGAAGGTAATTTCAAAAATGCTCTTAGCAGAAATAAGATAGCATTGGGTTTTGGGGACGAGTGTGAATGGATGAGATAGATGTCTTGCAGGTTTGAGAATGCAGTTACGGCTGCTGAGAAAGCTGGACAGATTGATCCACGAAATGTTGAAGCTGCAGTATTGCTTAACAATGTGAGGTTGGTTGCAAGAGCTCGCGCCCGTGGCAATGATCTCTTTAAATCTGAAAGGTTCACTGAAGCGTGCTCAGCGTATGGGGAAGGCCTCAGACTTGATCCTTCAAACTCTGTCCTGTATTGCAACAGGGCAGCTTGTTGGTTTAAGCTTGGGATGTGCGAGCAGTCCATTGAAGACTGCAAGCAAGCATTACGTTTCCAACCCAATTACACAAAAGCCCTTCTTCGAAGGGCTGTTTCAAACAGTAAGGTAAAAATTCACTGCACAACTTACATTCATCATATAACTTGTTCATGTTCTCATTGAATTTGTTAGCTTTACTAAAAATCAATGGTTAACCTTTGTGGACTACAGCTAGAAAGGTGGGCAGATGCTGTAAGGGATTATGAGGTTTTGAGGAGGGAACTTCCAGATGACAATGAAGTTGCTGAATCTCTATTTCATGCACAAGTTTCATTAAAAAAATCTTGTGGTGAAGAAGTTTATAATATGAAATTTGGTGGTGAAGTGGAGGAAGTATCAGGTCTTGAACAGTTCAGAGCTGCAGTATCTCTACCAGGTAAGTGTTCCCTTCTTCACTTTCATGTTCTAAAGTTTTTTTTTTTCATTCTGCAATCTTGTTTGATATACTTTCAAATTGCAGGCATCTCTGTAGTCCATTATAAAGCGACCTCTAACGCACAATGCAAGCAAATATCTCCATTTGTGGACACACTATGTGGCCGTTACCCATCAATAAACTTTCTCAAGGTAAGTGGCTTACTTGTAAGTTGCAGCTATGCTAACCCCTAATATCTACGAGGAGAATTTCTTATGTGCCCATGATGATGTTTAATTAGGTGGATATTGATGAATGCCCATCAGTTGCAAATGCTGAGAATGTGAGGATTGTACCGACATTCAAGATATACAAAAATGGTAGCCGAGTGAAGGAAATTATCTGCCCGAGTCGTGATATGTTGGAACACTCAGTGAGGCATTACGGCTTTTAGAATTCCTGACTGTAATTCTGCTTCTCTGCCATATTTTGTGGTTTTTTCTTCCTGCATAGACTCCCATTTTGGATGGGAACTGCTCCACATCCCTCCAATCTTTTTATCCAAATGATTACCTGATACTTATGACATAAGCCAGAGCTACATAATAATCTCATAACGGTCAATGCCAGAGGAACCAGAGGGGGTAGTGTAGTATCCTTTTTGCAGTCTTTATTTATTCATTCATTCCTCATTGCTCTCTGGTTCCATGTTCTTCCTCCCATCTTTTTTTACATTTTACCCTTCTTTTCGTATTTCTTTTTTAATTTTCATGTAGGCTGGTCGGGTTCTTGTGTCCCTGATTCAGATAAAAAAATTTGAGAACGATGTACAATTTGATTAAGTTGGCACCTTAGCTACAGGTAGATTAAGAGAGAGAGAGAGAAAAGAGGGAGGGAGGACTGGCAGGCTTGGCAGAAGAGGTCTGTACATGTATATGTATGATAAATATATGCAAAAACAATTGGAAGTCATATGAGGGAGATTGGATGTTTAGTGGGTACTTAGTTTTACCGGGTTAGTGAAAGAAGGATGAAAAATATGTTGTTATTATTAGTATTGTTGTTTCTTTCCTCAACCATTTCATTAATAAAAATTTCTATTTTTTTCTGTTCCGCATCTCCATATTTCTTACTTGAAGCTGCGTTATCTCCATCATTCAATTTGGAAATTCTTGTCTGATCCGAAAGTTATTAGTTTTGCTTCCTCCAATTCAAGATTGAATTCTTAGCTCCCTTGATCTAGAGACAAGAATCTCTCCCTTCAATGTCATAAACTTAATTTAGGTTAACAAGGGGTAGTTTCGTCAATTAATGTAAAGTATGATATATCAAGATAGACATTGACTTGGTCTTGGGATAGGGCAGAGTATAAAGTACAATAATGTGGTCTTAAATGAAGGGTTGGTTTTCTTATTAAGGAGTGAGCGAGTAGTTGACAAAATTCATTACTCTTTTCCTTCGTCTGAGTACACACTGTCCCTTCTTTAAAGAGGAAAATCAGATTGGTCACTAAGCCAACTAATCTACATTGTCAACTTCATAAAATAATACTAAAATACCATTACTTAAGTTTTAATTGCAATTAATACACTTAATTATAGTATTCTGTATCTGGAGATTCTATAACATGATTTGTTTGAAAGTGCAGTAATTGTTGTTGCCATTATGTGAGGGCAAGAGAGAGAAATGGGGTTTTCATTTTGGATTCAACATGTGGGCATTTAAGGGTTTAGCTATGGAGTGTATATCTTTCCAAGTCGCCCCCGCCCAATCAAAACAACAGCGGACAAACTGACCTAACCCAAAAAGTCCAAAAAAAGAAAAAGCGGATACTGGTCGGTGCTAATTTGCGCCGGTTGGACTGGTAGTGGTGACGGTTATTGATTAATTGTTGTTCATTAGTCGATGGCTCCGTTACAATGAATGCTGACACTCTCCTTGTTTTTGTAATTTCGGTTGATCTCCAGGGGTAATATGGGAAATGGAGGAAAAAATAATATTAGTTTTGCCCTTTTTCTTTTTAATGTGGGAGCTTAATTCATCCCGTCAATAATTAAGTATCTTGCTATAGCCTACTAGTCCCAAATGTTATGTACGATTTTTTTTTCCTCTCTCATCCGTATTGCTTCTATCCATCTGAGCAATTCTGATGTTTGAATAGTAATTCTGAGAAACTTGATGGATAATGAACAAGTTTTTATAAAAGCAAAACTGATAACTTCAAATTGTTTGCGTGACAGCGACAAGCTTTCATTTGTTAGGTCCATTAATGGATAAATGATGAACAAATAAGATTATTATTTTTACCTTAAAAATTAATATTTCAATTTTGATTTGAATTATTATCGATCCAATAAAAAAACCTATATTTAAAAGGGTTAATAAAAAGTGTTTATGTATTTTTAATTTGTTTAAAGGGAAAATAAAATTCATAGCAATTGAAATGGTCAAAAAATATTGCAAGTAAAAATGTTTGATCACAAATAGCTTTGAAAAGAAAAGGTTTAATCCTAAAATTCTTTTTAATTTTAGGATTAAGTAATAATTTGTCTTTTGGGTTTTCAAAAAGGGTAATTTGTCAATTTAGAACAAATCAACGTATTGGTTTGATTTCGATTAAAAGATTATAAAAAAATTTAATATATTTACAAACTTATCATGTGAAAAGGTTAAAATTATCAAAATATTTAATATATTTACTAACTTATCGAAATTTGGTCAGAATTATATTAATATGTTGAATTATTTTAAATCGATAAAATCAAAGATTAAATCATCCTTTTTTTTTTTTGTAAATTTGGGAGCAAAATGCTCTGCTTAAACCAAAACATGAGAAAATTTTGCAATTAAGCAAAAAAAAAAAAAAAAAAAAGTGAAAAGCTTGAATTATTTACATTTCAGAGCAAAATATCACGCGCTTGAGGGTCGCGTGTTAGCATCTTCCAGTGTCAAATGCATGAAGACATGAAACGCATCAAGAACAAAACAAAAAAGAAAGTACTTACAAAAGTAGAAAGTGAAATCCAAAAGAGAAATGATGGGATGGGAGGGTAAGTACAAGAACTGTATAATTACAAGTAATTTTGTACTGTACTACTGTGTACGGTGAAACTGTAATTTTGTAAGTAAAGATAAATAATATAGCCGTTGCGGATCAAATCGGACGTGAAGTAAAACTGTACCGTTTAGTAGTGTTTTGATAATGGGTAATTTTGGAAAAGTTATCAAGGATTGTTTCTGGCTGATAAACTTTTGTTTCGTAGTGAATTTTTATTAAAGGCTCGTTTGAATAATGATTTTTTTTTTTGAAGTTATTAAAGTATTCAGACATTTGATTTGACTAATGATTTTATAACAATTGCATTTTGCAATGATTTATATATATATATATATATATATAAATATATAAAAGAGTGTTTTAAAGATGTTTTTTTGGGTTCGGTTAGAGATGGGATTAAAACAAAATATTAAAGTATTAAGTGTTTTTTTATTGGGCTTACGTTTTTTTGCTTCAAGACTTATTTTTCATTGAATTTTTTAAAAAATCTTAAAAATCAAAAGAAAAAAATATAAGTTTAAAGCTCAAACTCATGCCCAAATGAGTAGGAATTCAAACTTTAACCACTAAACTAGTTATTCTTGTAATTTAATCATTGTGTTTAATAAATATTTATCACATGTTATTTGATTTAATAATAACTACAAACCATTTAATTAATCACTTGCAAGTTACAATAATATAAAAATAAAAAATTATATATAATGTATATATAAAATATATTTCAAAATTATAATTATAATTTATATGCTCTAGAGAGTTAATAAAATTATTAAAGTTTGTTGAAAATTAATTAATTTAGATTTTAATTAATTAATTTTTATTATTTCATTAGAATTTCGAAACGTCCCAACACCTTGAGGCAAAACACTTTCGTCTCAAAAACACTGATATATAATAATAATAATAATAATAATAATAATTTAAATCATTTGCTATTCTAAGTATTTAATCTTAATGCTAAATTAATAACTAATAATTTTGTTACTCATTTATTACCTTTATTATTAGATGTGCACACAATTTTTTCATATGTTTGATTTGTTACGATAAATTTATTATATAAAATGAAATTCACCAAAATCAGTAATTAAACCTAAAATTTCTTCAAATTTCATCACGAAGTTGTCAAATCTCACTAGGGAAAAATTATACAATCCTTAAGTGAGTTTTTGATGAAAAAATTACAGATGCATATAAACTGTATGGATGGTGTTAAATTCATGAGAGATAAATCTGCTTTCACTTTAAATTTTATATTAAAATATTATGAAGATAGTTTACTGTGAACATAGATTTATATTTTTGATAGATTTAGCACTACCCAACCGTATTTGTGTTTCATTTTATCGAAATCCCCACAAATGAAGTAAAAATACTTTACAGCTAGCTACGAAGTTTATGCAACTAAAAAGATAACCCTACGCACTACAAGAAAATACGGTATCTGTGACAGACATCAACGACGGATTAAGTAGTATCATCACCAATTAATTGATGACTTTCTTTTATACTGTACTTTTAAAATGATAATCAGTACACTAATGATTGAAGGTTTGTATGACAATTAAGGGTAATCAGAAGTTTCATTATGACATCTTTTAAGCCTTAAAATGCCCATAAAAGAGATTATTGTACCCCACAAATAATAACACCTCCTGCTTCTACGTAGCGTAATTTGTTGGAACGGGGCTTGCATGTTTTACTGAATATTCGAGAGCTCTTGGCTAGTTCTAATTTTTTTTTTTTTTTTTAAAAAAAAAAGACTTTTACTGCATTGGGAGTTGAAGAAACAATTTATGTCGAAACGATAAAATGGTTTATAAAATTTATGAGACATCAAAATAAATCAATTTCACGTCTAAATAGATACAAATATCAAAAAATTATTTTATAATAATAATGTAAACATTAAAATCTGTTATATAAAAAAATCAAAATAAATTATAAAAATGAACTAATCCACGCAATTTTAATTACTAAATGGATCCAAATCATAGGATCGTTAGCCTCAACACCTTAAAGCTTCCTGATCCTCCTTTTGTCAGCGTCAAGCTGTCAACTCACAAACTTGTTAATCATTTTGGACATATACTCCACTTTTCTTTCCTTTGGAGAGGAGTTAATGCTAGAGACAACGGCGGCTGTCGTCTTGCATTGCACTCATGCTTAAGATGAGATAGTCTCGAGTGTCGACAGTCACAACTATCCCTAACAAATCTTTATAAGTCCCGGTTTATATTAACAAAAATCATTTCATAAATATCCTCATGTGTCTGGTACACCGCAAAGCATATTTATGGGAGGCCAAATTCTTTACGAGTGTGAAATTTGATAGTTTGAGGCCTCCTTCGACCTTTCTAGACCCCTCTCAACCACAGCCCAAAAATTCTCTCTACATTGTATTAATCGTTTTGATTTCATTTGTATAGTATGCATCTCTTAGTGCCTGAGTTGTTTTGAAGCAAAATGTTAAGCAAGCTTCTGCAACACTTGCTTAGAATTGACGGTATGATCAAACAATGGAGAAAGACTACACTCGAACCGAAAACATGGGTACCCCAATCAATACCAGACAGAAATCTTTTAAAGAAGGCCAAAAGACTTATATCACCATATATCACGGAATGTTTCTTCTGAAAATTATTTTAGTAGACAGATCTATGATACTTGTTGACAGAAAGCCAAGGCATTTAAAGAGCTTGAAGGTTGTGGTAGCACCACAAGCCGGCTAGACGGATAGAGCACAAGTACACAAAGGTCTAACATCAGGGTAAATAATTCCCGACATCCAAAATCATTTCCATCATCAGAATCGGTTTCCAATTCCATGACGGTGATAAAATACAAGAAGAACGCATCATACCCAAATATGAACATATACAAGCACGACCATCAAACAAGGAAAGACTGCGAAATGCAAACTAATTCACAACATTTCTCAGAATAGTTATGCAAATTCCACAATTACTATATGGTTGACTGAGAATCATCCCTTAGATGTGCATTTGAGAGTTTTAGAGAATAATAATGTTTCTTATCTAATCATACAAATTCAAAGACAAGGCTTAAGATGTTAATAAATAAAACAAGTTTTCCACCGAGAGATCATGCACCACTTGCATACAAACGGGTCCATTCCTTTGCTGCAAGATTCAGTGAAACACAACACAGCAAACAATGAGAATAAGCAGCAGAACAAACCTAATTGATAGTTGTAACGTATGACTTTGAAATCAAAAAAGCCAGATAACAACTTTTAAGTAACTGATACAAACAAACAGGAAATTACTGATTTTACCTGTTTCAACAGCTTCAACCTCATTCGTTTTCCAGTGCTTAGCAATGTTCTCAGAAAGAGGATCATCCGGGTTTGGAGCACTTAGAAGTGCTTGAATACTTGGAACAGAAAAACAAGAAAATGTCAACCTCAATATCAGCCTAGTTCAACTCTGTGTAATATAGATTAGAAAGTTACTAACGCAATTATTGAAACTCGCAATTATTGTCTAATTTGAATTAGCAGATAAAAATATAAAATCTTCAGAGAAAAAAAAGGCAACTTCCACTCTTCCATCATACATAAAGAATTGAATATGAAAATTTTATAATAATGCAAAAGACAGCTCTTTGCCTTTTCAATCAGCAACTACTACATATTCTTTAGGGAAAATAGGTGACCAACATTGATTTACTATCATAAAATCACATCTCATGATACCTCAAAAGCACAGTTCGTATCTGGAGAGCAGGGCTCCATTTATCCTTCAGAATATCCAGGCATATCCTTCCAAGCTGCATGAAAAGACACTTTTTGTAATAGGCAAGCAATATAAGTTACACCGTCTAGACTGGAGACAGAAGATGGAAGAAACAACACACCTTATCAATGTTAGGGTGATATATCTTGGTGAGAAATCGAACCTGTTACAGCTAAAATAGTTAGAAAGAAAGGTGCTAAAAGCCCATCAAGGAGAACAATTTTACTGAAATTCTCATGGCAAAACAGCCATAAATTCCAAATAAAACCATGTAAAAACTAATTAATTAATATATTCCAGCGGGAAAACATGCCACAAAGGCAAGTACCAAAAATCATCCAGAGAACAGGTTCCAATGGAGAAACTTTGAAAAACGCTATGTCCAACTGACCTAACAACCCAAACCTAACTACATCACTTTTCATGAAACTCAAGGAACAAAGCCCTTTTAAATCAGACAGATTCCAGTTAGAATCACCAAACCCAAACTCACCAGAACAATAACAAGCTCACACCATTGCACCCAAACTGGTTCCACTTAGACGTCATGACCACATCGATATATCCAAAACAAGCCCATCCATGGAAAAAATGGATATATTTGAAACAGAAGTTAACAACGTTTTTTGCAGGAACAAAGAGACACATCAGCCAGGTAGAATCGAAGAATGAATTGAACATCAAGTTTACAAAGATGTTCCAATCCATAAGACTGGTACCTATCTATCCAAAGTTTCCAATTTGAGCATACAAAGAAACAGTTTTCTGTTTCTCTATCATGCTTTGTATTGTATCATGTATTGTAAGATATAATAAAATTAAAAGTATAGGTTAAAAAATGCATGCACAAAGAGATTAAAGCACATGTTCCTGCAATCAAGCACATATAAATAAGTATATGACAATGTATAACCTCTTTTCACCATACATGCCGACTGCCAAATCGGAGTATAACATTGAAGCATGCGGGTAATAAACCTTGGTTTGAATTAAGTCTTAAGCAGTGCTGCCAACAGGTCAGGTGGCACAGATTTGTTTTGTGTATGATTGATTCCGAACTACTTATTCACCAGTTCAAATCTTGTTTAACTAGCTTGGGGTCTAACTTCAAGTCGTACAAAACCAAAATTCTAAACTACTTATTTCAAGCATCAAGTCATAGTGTAGGATTTGTTTTTGATGCAAATTCTTGTTTAACTATCTGGATAAACTTTGCTTTAAGGTTAAATACTTGAATTCACTTCTTAAAACACAAGCCCAACACCCTAAGGTCTAAACAACTTACTTTCTGAAACCGACTGATATTTATGACACATCACTCACTGACGCCTCTCTGAGAGAGAGGGGAAGGAAGGGAGAAACAAAGGGGAGAGAGAGACAGTTGAGGGAGAACTGTGCATATATTTTTTAAAGGTATTGTATAAAGAACCAGTTTAACAAATAAAAACTTGGTTCTGCATAAATGATGAAAAAATTACTGAAAAGGTAAAATGAACCCTGGAAGACCAAAGGGTAGCTTAACCCTATATTCAAGCAAAAAATTCTTGGATCCTAGACGAAATGAAGGTACAGAGACTGCATGTACTTTTGAGTGCAGACAGGCGAAAACCTGTAAAAGACAAACAGAACTTAACTGTAGACTACATGTGAAAATCTAAGTCATATGTGTTGCATCCAGCAATCTTGTAAATCTTTTTGCATGTTTTTATGTTTTTTTCATGAAATCAATTAATATTTATATCAATGGAAATGTACAATACAGCTAGCAACTTCAGAAAAACAGGAAAGTCACATTACTAATAAATGTTTTTATATTTGAGTACCTTGGGAGCAGCCATAGGATATTCTTCAGGCAAAAATAGTTCCAACTTGAAAACCCCTCCTAAACAAATATTGCAAACATGAATATGCATCATGCATAAAATAAAAAAGAAAAGAAGGAAAAAGACATGTTATCCAATAAATGTTTCTCAAATGAACAACAATGTTCTTAAAGAACAAACAAATTATAGTATCCGACTAAGAAGAAAAGCATAATGATAAGATTTCCATGCCTTGTCAAATATACCAAATGATAGAAAAAATTGCTGGCGTAAAATAAGAAATTTAAGCTACTATCATCCTCCCCACTATCCACTATCTCAGTGGGCAGCAACATCTTTCTAGAAGTAATCTCTGACAGCAGTTTTGGAAAAAGTAAAAGGTCTGCATTTTACAACATTACACTTAACACAGAGGCCTAAAGAAAATAAATAATCCAGCCAATAGGTGAATAACCCAGGCTTCTCTTCACAACCTATTAATCTGTACTCTATAGAGATCAGGCTTTTCAACAATTACAAAAATAATTTTAGTGTGTCCCTTAAAAAATATTAGAAGAATTAAAAAGCACCAGAGAAGAGAGTCAGAAGAAAAATATATCGGTTGCCATGACATCTCTTATGCACTAGCAAGATACTGACACAATAGACAGGCATGTCTGTGATAAGAATCAAGCCGCAAACCACATTCCCTTCATATAATTTAATAAAATGTAGGCCCTTTAATAGAAGTCAAGCTGGGGTCTAGCACAGATTAACAATAAATTATCTTAACAAGACTTGAATAAATCATAGTCAATAAGGAGACATTCCCCTAGAACTACAAGATTCAACAAAGAACAGGTTATTACTTTACACTAAATTTGATATGCTTAGTAACACCGCAGACATACACCTAATAAGGGTCTAGGATACAATTACATAAAGTTTAACCTGCGATCATGATGACAAAATTATATTATTACTTCATTTTTTATATGTAATATTTCATTATTATTTCTAGAACTCCGCAATACTGTCACTCCTTGATAAGAATAAAAAGAATATCTATTAAGTTCCTTCTGAGTCCATGCCTTCCACACTACAAAAAATCACCAAAATAAAAAGGAAAACAAAAGCAGAGTTACAGCATGCAGTTAAACTACTTTTAATTACTACCCAACAGTTTCCTGCATAAGTAGAATTTTCATCATTGAACCTATTTCTACACCACATTTTGCATATTACTTTCAAGCAATAAGCTTAAATGATAAAAAAAAAAAATCCAGCCCGGTCATCAGTTTTAGAAAATGAGAAAAATGGAAAAACTCAACACAAACGAAACATCTCGTTAGGATGGCGTTCACCAAAAGTCTTAGCGATAATTATATACTCCCTTTCAGGAAAAGAAATAAAAATCATTTAGCAGCTCAGAGCAATAAGTTCCACAAAATTATCATTTTCTGTTCCAAAAATAGTGTCTTCAAAGATAAATAAAATAAAATGATTCTTATATTTCACACCAAACATATGATACAAGATATAAGCCTAAGATAAAGAGCAGTCCAGCAAAATACCTTCATACGGTGATTGTGTAGGACCAAGTATCATCACATTAAAATATCGCATATTCTCCTCTGATGGTGAAGCACTTATTCCCGGCGCTGTATCCACAGATAAAAAAAACTAACAAAAACCATTATTTTTCTCAAAACAATTTTTTAAACACGTTAAACACAAAAAAAATATACGCAACATCCAAGTCGAAGTAAACCAGTAACATTTAATGAACACATTTTCACACAAATTACTTCAAGGAGGACAAAATTAACCAACTATGACCTTAAAAACTCCACATAAAAAAGGAGACTCAAGCACAAACCTGGTTCACTGAGGAGACGTTGAGTTTCCTGTTAGATCACACGAATAACAAAGTTATCAAAACGATCACAACCGAGAAGATCGTTAATTCCCAATAAAGATCTTAAAGGTTTAGGTATTTCATCAACTAACCCCTTCTTAGTCTATACAAGCTCATCGCTTGGCAAACTAGGGGTAAAACTAAAATTAAACATGGGAACTAAAGATATTCTTTTCTGTTCTGATTTTTCTCGGGAACCAAACAGGACAGGCGATCACGGGAAATTGTGATGGGGATCGAGAAAAAAAGAATATCGATAAAGAAAACGAACCTTGATGATTCTTCGAGGCAGATTACTGTTTGCCATTGTTGAAGGAGATTGATTGCAGGCAACGCCAATTAGGGTTTTAGAGAGAGAGGGTAGATCGCTTTCTCTCGCTAAAGAGAATAACTATCGAGGGCTCTGGTTGAGGATTGGCGTACTTTTGCTGTTTATAAAATGCCTGAACGCAATGATTTTGACCTCCTTTGCCTTTTCTTTTTTCATTTAATCTTCAACTTTTTTAAAAGAATCACTTTAATTTTGTTTCTAACGAAGGCAAGACTGTAAATTTCGGTCGGACAAAGTTAACGAAATGTTTCGGTATTGATCGTATAATTTGATAGTATTTTTAAATAAATATATATTAAATTATATATTTTTCTATTTTTGAAAAATATATATAATTATTAATATAAATCATAAAAAATAATTACCAATCAAATCTATAAATTAATTATATATAAATTTTTAATTTAAAATCAATTATAAATAATTTTTTTATATAATTCTAAAATGAGATTTCTTTTACTATTAAATTGCATATATATATATATATAATTATAAAAATGTGTCATAATAAATAAATAAAAAAGCATCATTCAAATTTGCCATAATTGAAAAGAAAATGTGGAAAATTTTAAATTATCTTTTAAAATTTGAAAAATATAAAAAAATTACATTGAAATATTTCGATTAAAATATGATGTTTCGGTAGAAATGGACCGAAAGAAAAAGTGAAATGAACTATAACGATATTTTGTTTCGATTAAGTGTTAAAATTGAAACGTTTCGATTGAAACGAAACTAAACTTACAACTATAAACAAAACACTTTTCTAAAATATATCAAATTTTTTTTTATATAAACAAATATCAATAGGTGGGGTTTGCAAGTTTTTTTTTTTTTTTGAGAAAGAACTTGTGAGAGACTTTTGAATAACGAATCGTTGAATATTATGCGTTTGTACGTGACTTAAGTTCATAAAAGAACATCTCAATATGCACATTTTTTAAATAAAAAAGATATCTTCTTCTTTTGAACAAAGAATTTAATGAAAATTTTGAATTAACGGTTGAATATTGCGCATAGATTAAACTCTTGTAAAAGAATATATACTAATACATGCGTACTCATGTGTTGAGATGTTAATATAAATTAAAAGATAATTTTTTTTCTTTAATTATTATTAAATGAAGTGATAAGTTCTGAGTAATGAAAAATAGCATTTTCCGAACCACGTTATTGATATGTATAATAAGTGTATTACCATGTGTACTTTTTTATAATCATCTTATTTTAAATGACTATTCATTGAAAGTTGAATAAGAACTTATCACTATATTTAATAATAGTTAGAGGGAAATAAATAGATTTTTCATGGACATACACGACACACACACGTTATATTTAATAGTTTCTCCCAAGTTTTTCCCTTTGAAAAAAATGAAATATCTTCTTAAAATAACCTCCTCAAATGGTAGGTAATTAATTAACTCTCTTTCTTATCTCTTGATACTTTATATGAGTAGAATTTGATCTTCATCATATCTTTTGTGCAACAACAAAAAACTTTATTAGTTAAAAAAACTATATCTATAACTATTTTTATTTCTTTAAAGTTGAGAGGAAATGATTTACAATTTACATTCTCAAAACAAAAAATTATTGTGCAGGAAGAATTGCTCCCTCTAAACCACACCCCAACTTATTTAGATTTTCTGTTTCCTTTCTTAATAAACTACTAACGCCACTTTAAGTTATTTGTGTATGGACACATTACTGCCAACATCTATGATATAGAAGTAAAAAAAGTTACATAACCTTATTTTTAAATAACAGCAAAGGCCCTTTGCTTGCTTTGTAAGTAAACTCAAATCCAAATATTAAAAGAAAAAAAAATTAAACCCATGTTTGTTAAATTTTTTAGATCCAACTTAAATCATTTCAGATTAAATCAAACCTTATTTATCATAATACCCAACCTATCAACCCCTGTTACAACTACAGGATGGAAGTTTTATCTACACAACATGAGATTCAGGTTCTTTTTTGGGAAGCATATGTAAGTGAGATGAATAGAGATAACTTTTAGTGTCAGAATATCAGTGTCTGGAGATCATCAAAACAAGTGTCGTGATCACCACAACAATTCTACATATCAAAGCCTACAATGACCATAACATATGTGAATAACGAAAGAAGATGAACGACATTAGACCAGTGTCTTCATGGGTGTTCCTGGGACTGGTCCTGGGCATGCCCAAAGGGCGGGACGAAGCAAAAACGTCTCGGAACGCTTGAAGTTAGGCATTTCTTTCCCAAGACGTTAGTTTTTTTTTACTTAATGAGCGTCATAGGTTTTAACCACTAAACTAGTGTTCTTGTTATGACATTATTACACTTCATAAATATATAATACATGTTATCTAATTTAATAATAATTACAAACTTTTTAATTAATCACTTACAAGTTACAACAATATAGAAATATAGGTTATACTTCATATAATTTATATATTAATATTTATAAAATTATAATAATCACACTATAGAGAGTTAGTAAAGTATTAAATTTTGATAAAAATTAATTAATTAAAATTATTTTTATTTTATTATTCTAATTAATTAATATTGTTTTATTAAAATTTTAAAACGCCCTAACGAATTTAAAAGGCTTATGCTTCAACGCCTTGGGGCTTACGCCCCAACACTTCGAGATAAAACGTCTCGTCCAACGCCTTCGCCCTTGATATCATTCCACTAGACATTTAATTTTCAAAATTATTCAATAATATCGGCCATTTAATGACCAACTTGTAGAAATCAATATTTGTGGAACTTGCATTTCTTTCATGAATACCAATTGTTTAAATAGTACAATGAATATAACAAACTAACAACTGACTCCTGTATCTAAGGAAGAGTCAAGATGTCCTAGACTTAAGGAAGACTAAATTAGATTACATTCAAAAATCAAAATGCAGTTTGAAATGCTATATCACAATTGACTCCAGTACCTCAAGAAGAGTCAAGCTGGCCTAGTCTTAAGGAAGACTAAACAAAAACATTTTCAGATTACATTCAAAACTCAAATGCAATTTGAACTGCTATATCTGTTAAACATACACCAGTAACTTTACATCTTCTATATGCCCCCTCAAGATAGGCCACGATTAGAGAGGTCAATCTTGTCTCGTAACAACAGGAACTGAGAAGTATGTAATGGCTTAGTGAGAAGATCGGCTAGTTGGTCAACAAAAGAGACATGAGCCACTCGAAGTTGACCAGATTGGACATGATCTCTGATAAAATGATAATCAACAGCGATATGTTTCATGCGAGAATGGAAGATAGGATTGGAACCTAACTATGTGGCACCAACATTATCACGGTAGACAACTGAAGAGTTCGTTAAGCCAACACCAAGTTCTGAAATGAGAGAACAAACCTAGCAAAGTTCAGCAGCGGTGGCAGCAACAGAGCGATACTCTGCTTCTGTGGTGGAGTGGCAACAATTTATTGCTTCTTCGAGCTCCAGTAGACAAGGTTCCGCCCAAGGTAAACCAGATAGGTGCTGGTTGAAGAATAATCGTCTTTATTACCAGCCCAATCCGTATCTGAGAAAGCATGAAGAGAATCAGAGAAACCATGAAGAGTTAACGGGGAATCACAATAGAGAAAAAGCCCCTTGTCGAGTATACCACGCAAATAGCGTAAAATATGTTTAACAAGAACCTAATGCTCGTTGGTTGGCTTGTGCTTAAACTGGGCCATTCTGTTGACTGCAAAAGAGATGTCTGGTCGAGTGAAAGAGAGGTATTGCAGGCTACCAACTGCTACACGAAATGGAGTGAGATCTGAGAGAGGTGTGCCCGAGTTTAAGGAGATTGCTGCTGAACTAGTGGGTAAGGGAGTGAGGACAGGTTTTGTATCTTCCATATTGGTCCGTTTGAGTAAGTCCTGAATGTATCTTCTTTGTGAAAGTAAGATGCCAAGACGATGTGGGACAATTCCAACTCCAAGAAAATAAGAAAGTGAACCAAGGTCTTTGAGAGAGAAACGGAGAGTAAGACATTCAACAACCTGTGAGAGAAGAGCATCATTGTTACCAGTTAAGATAATGTCATCAACATACATGAGAAGATACAAAGTATGATGGCTGATGTGAAGAACAAAAAAGAGAGGTATCTGAGTGGGAATTCTTGAATCCAGAATCTAACAGAAACTGACGTAATTCGTGATACCAAGCCCGAGGAGCTTGCTTGAGACCATAGATGGCTTTATGGAGTTTACAGACACATGAGAGATGATCAGAGTCCACAAAACCTGGTGGTTGAGCCATAAAGACATTTTCAGAGAGCCTGCCTTGGAGAAAGGCATTATTGACATCCAATTGGATGAGAGACCAGCCATTACTTACTGCAATACTAAGCACAAGTCTCACTGTGGTGGGCTTAACAACTGGACTGAAGGTTTCATGGTAATCTACACCCGGTCTTTGATGAAAGCCTTTGGCTACAAGGTGAGCTTTGAACCTGTCAATAGAACCATCAGAATGTCGTTTAATATGGTAAATCCATTTGCAACCAATGAGATTAGAAATGCCATCAGGAGGAACTAGTTCCCAAGTTCCATTACAAGCAAGTGCATCATACTCCTCGGACATAGCTTGACGCCAATTGTGGTCTTTGAAAGCTTGTGAAATGGATGTAGGTACAGTACTTTGGGAAGTGGTTTTATGGGTATGAAGGTTGAGCTTCTGAATTGGTTTGGAGATATTGTTCTTGGCTCGGGTAGTTATTTGATATTAGTTGGTGGGTGGGATTGTGATGTGTGGTTCGGTGGATTGAGGGGAAGGATTGGGAGGTGGTTGATGTTCAGGTGCAGCATGTTGTGGTGATGATTCGGTTGGTTGTGGAGTGGCCTCGAACAAAGGCAATTCTTGAATGCTTGCTGCAGATAGAGTGTTGGCTGCCCGCTGGGATGATGTGGGAATAAAGACAGTGAGGACAAGAGGAATCCAAGTGGTTATGGTAGTGGAAGTGGGATGTGGGAGATTGTTGTGCAATGAGGTGTATGGAAAAACTGATTCAACAAATTGAACATGACGAGAAACATAGATTTTTGAGGCAAATGGGTCAAGGCAGAGATAAGCACTTTAAGATAAAGAGTACCCAAGAAACACACACGGTTTAGATCGTGGATTGAGTTTGTGAGAGGTGTATGGGTGAAGCCAAAGGTAACATAAGCATTCGAAAACTTTTAGTTTAGAGTAATTGGGACTTTTGTGGAAAATTAATTCTTAGGGAGAGGACAAATTTAGTGTAGTGGTTGGTAGTCTGTTAATTAGGTAGACAACAGTAGCAAAGGCATGAGGCTAGAAAGTGGTTGGAAGAGAAACATGAGAAAGTAAGGTGAGGCCAGTTTCAACAATATGGCGGTGTCGTCTTTCAGAGTAGCCATTGTGTTCAGGTGTATGTGGTGGAGTGGTTAAATGGGAGATGCCATGGAGAGAAATATAGTCTTTGAGATATTTGAGTCCTATATATTCGCCCCCATTATCATAATAGAGAGTGATAATTTTGTGAGAGAAATAATTTTCCACAATGGCTTTGTAACGTTTAAAGACTTATTAAACGTCAGATTTTCGTTTGAGGGGGTAAAACCATATGTATTTTGTGAAATGATCAACAAAAATGACATAATATTTGAAACCATCTAGTGACACAATAGAGGAAGTCCACACATCAAAAAAAATTATTTCAAGAGGTTGTGTTGAGTTAAGAGACGAAATGGAGAAAGGTAGCTTATGACTTTTATTGCTAAGACATGCATTACGTGTGGATTCTTTTAGCAAAGGTGAAGAGAACTCTAATTGATAGCTAGAAATAATGTATTTTAAAATGGGAAAAGTTGGATGGCCTAAATGATGGTGCCAATTTGATGATGTAGTTTTGACATGAGAGAAAGCTATTATTAGAGAAGAGCTAGGTTGTGCAGCTGGCCACTCATACACTCCATCCTTAATGTTGCCTGTCAAAGGAACTACCCCCGTACGAAGATCCTTCATATGAAAAGAAGAGGGTAAAAATTCAACAGAAGCATTATTAGTAGTACAAAATTGAGAAATAGAAATTAAGTTCTTTTTCATAGTTGGTATGTAGAGAATATCATTCAAGGTAAAAGTAGTGGTTGATGTTGGAAGAGAAGCAGAACCGATGTGAGATATGGATAAACCTTTACCATTGCCAATCATAACATCGTCTGAGCTAGTGTATGGTGCATGAAAAGACAGGTTGCTTAAGTCTATAATGACATGGTGTGAGGCGCCACTGTCTAGTAACCATGATGAAGCATTTACAGCATAGTGAGCCCATGGCTGCCAAGGTGTAGCTGAGTTATTTGGTGATGTAGCACTTGTAGTAGATGGTTGGATTGGTACAAGTTAAAAGAATGGGCAGTGCTTGGCTGTGTGACCTTGAATGCCACAGATTTGGTAAAATCCCTGATATGGACGAGGTGGATGGCGATTGTTGCGAGTTGGAGCACCTGAATTGGTGACCATAGGTGGGCAGCCAGAGTTGGTTGGATATGGGCGCTAGCCTGTGTTACCTGTAGGAGAGGAGTGATTGGGACGCCAGTTATTGTGGGTCTTATATGGCCGCCAATTGGTGTTGATGGTATTTGTCCTGTTTGTAGGATTAACAGTGATTGGAAGATGTACCTTAGATTTTGAGTTGGTTGAGAGGGAGGCTTCAAAGAATAAGAGTTTTTCATGGAGTTCATCAAAGGTTATAGAGGTGTCACGAGCTTGAACAACACAAGCAAGCTTTTTGTAGTCATCACCTAGTCCATCCAAGATCTTCTCTGTAAGATTTTCTTCTTCCATTGGGGCGCCTAGTATGGCCAGTTCATCTGCACGGGCTTTGACAGAGTGAAGAAAATCAGTGACAGTCATAGTACCTTTGGTGAGATTTTTGAGAAGGTTCTTGGCTTGTTTGATGCGACCACGAGATGGTTTGGCATATGTATTTGCTAGAACAGTCCATGTTTCACGAGAGGTATTGGCACGAGCAATAAATGAAATAAGTGTGGGTGATAGAGAACCGATGAGAGCATTGAGGATCAATTGGCAAACCCAGAGGTTGTAGGCAGGATTCGGTGTGGTGACATTGTTTATAGTTAGAGTTTTGGGAGGACATGGTTTGGATCCATCAATGTACCCAAGGAGATCATAACCAATGAAGAGTGTTTCAAATTGGATTTTCTATGAGAGATAGTTAGAGGAGGTAAGTTTGAGAGGAGCTTGAGCAGTGTTGTTGATTGTGAGGAGTTGGGATTCATTGGTGTTGGGGAGAGTGGGTGTGCCGGTTGGGGTAGTCATCACGGTATGTGAAGAGGGAAAGGAGAAAAATTTTAATGGGAGAGAAAGAGGAGCTGCTGCGATACCATGTAGAAATCAATATTTGTGGAACTTGCAGTTCTTTCATCAATACCAATCGTTTAAATAGTACAATGAATATAACAAACTAATAGCTGACTTCTGTATCTAAGGAAGAGTCAAGCTGGCCTAGACTTAAGGAAGACTAAATCAGATTACATTTAAAAATTAAAATGCAGTTTGAATTGCTATATCACAACTGACTTCTATATCTCAAGAAGAGTCAAGCTGGCCTAGTCTTAAGGAAGACTAAACATAAATATTTTCAGATTACATTCAAAACTGAAATGCAGTTTGAACTGCTATATCTGTTAAACATACACTAGTAACTTTACATCTTCTATACAACTCCCAACTTCTCTTCAACATTTATGACAGCTTCACTTGTTTCACCTTATCCAGAAGTAGTAGAAGATCATGAAGATTGTCATATAGCCATCACAAGAACTAAAAAAATTAATAAAATGGTAGTCCATGACATTAAGAGTACTTACAGCTATTGCAGAGGCAGTCCTGATCGCTCCCTTGGATCTTTACGATAGTAGTTCCCAAAGTAGAGAATTGTTGCAAAGTACCATATCAATGGGCATACAAATCCAAGGAGAAGACTACAAAAAGCAGGTACACCACCTATTTGAGCCAAAACAATAAGAATAATAAATGGAGGAAGAGGAGGATAGACGCCAGGAAAACCCATGAAAACCATCCTATTCAGCAACAAAAGCAAGGAAGGGGTTTCTCATACATTCCTAATTGGGGGTCTTCTGCATCTCGAATGAGTGCATATTCGCATTCCTTATAGTCTACTACATCTATAGAGAGCCCTATATTCACAGAAAAGTGTCAGGTGGCATTGTTCATGGAGAAACCACCCCAAAGCCAAGTCATGATGGTATCTCCTATTACAGGTATTGCGCTAGCTAAGCTTGTAATTACTGTAGCTCCCCAAAACCTCATCTGACCCCAGGGTAGTACGTGTCCTTTTTAGACCGTCTTCTAAAAGGACTATAGGTCTGTGGAAGGTCTCAACAACAAGAAGTAAAAAAAAACAATGTTTTCATAGGCGAGGGTGTTGGGCGAGGCGTTGGGGCATAAACCTTTTGAAACGTTGGGGCGTTTTGAATAAAATAATATTAATTAAATTATAAAAATACTAAAAATTGAAATAATATAAATAAATTAATTATCAATAACTTTACTAACTTACGACCTATAAATAAATATTTATTAAAATATTTTTACACAAATATCAAACAATTTGATGAAAATTTTAATCACGTCTGATATTAGACGTACGCTATCGTTTGTTGCATATGTATCCATCAATTTATACTATGATCCTCCAACTTAGTGGTTCCATTTGTAATGACGTCCAATCAAAATGTTGAAAATTTAAAATTCTGACCTCAAAGACTGAAAATCCGAGTAAGTCTTTTGAATCTTTTGGGGCGTTTCGAAATTTTAATAAAATAATATTAATTAATTAATTAAAATAATAAAATAAAAATAATTTAATTTTTAATTAATTAATTAATTTTTATTAAAGTTTAATACTTTACTCTCTATAGTGTGATAATTATAATTTTATAAATATTAATATATATTTATATATAAATTATATGAAGTATAACTTATATTTTTAAATTGTTGTAATTTGCAAGTGATTAATTAAATAGTTTATAATTATTATTAAATTAGATAACATGTATTATATATTTATGAAGTGCAATAATATTACAACAAAAATACTAGCTTAGTGGTTAAAATTTATGACACTTTATGTCATAGGTTCGAGCCTCAGGGAAGAAGACTTAAGGATGGTTAATACGGCAACGTTTTGGTTAAATGAGGCTGATTTCATGTAACAAAAAACGATCTCGTTTTGAAGTTGCAAAAGCAAAAAAAAAAAAAATTAGCATTGGGCGTATGTCCAGACGCCCGGGGCGTCATCTAGACTTGAAAAACGTACGCCCAACGATACTTTCGCCCCAAGTTTCACGCCTTAAGGCCCCTTTTAAAACACCGGTAAAAAGCACATCCCACATTTTTGTTTATCAATAAAGAAAGATATTAGTAGCCAAAACTTATCCTAATGAACCAAGAAAAAATGTATCCTGATGAGCCATAGCCAACATAGAGCCGAGCCTAGAAAAACATTAGGTTTGAAATCTAAGCAATCTAAACACATATTTAACTATTATTTTTTATTTAAAATAATAAAATATAATTTATTTTTTTGCCAACTTAAATATTGCTAATAAATATTAGTTGAAATCATCTCCGTGTAAATAAATAAATAGATCAACTATTTATTATATACAAATCTACTTAACATTTCCCTCAATTCAATGATAAAACTCAAATGGATCCAAAAATTGTGTATGTAACTTTCTTAGACTTAGAATTCATTATCAAAAGATCAAGATTTGCTAATTTCGATAAAGCATTTACAAATTAACTAAGTGGAAAAATAATATGGTTTTACATGAATCACAATCCTCTTCATTTAAAAATTAAAATGGAGTCAAATTTACTATGAAACTGAATACCACATTAAAAAATATTTAAATTTAAATTAATTAATATAATATTTAATTTTACTATTAATTTATTTTTTATTTTAATTTATTAAATAGAAAAGATCGTGGTCTGTTGCCTCATTGAATGCATAAGTTTGAGCTGAATATTTTTTTAGTCGATAAATCTTCCTTGAACATTCGATTTTGGATACTTGCCCTTTAAACATTACAATTTCTTTTATTTCCTTAATTTCAGCATATTTTTTTTTATCTTTTAGAGCTCAACCCTGCTTCTCTGAATTAATTAATTTAATTGGACGAAAGACCCGGCTCAACCCAGACCAATTTTATCAACTCCCTACCAATTTCTCACCCTAGCTATTTAAGCCATTCTTTTCCCCCAAATAGAACCCTAGACTCATTTTACAGCCACAAGGAGAGAAGATTTCTCTCTCAGCCATCTATAATCAGCCCCTCTCGGTGGCGAAGCTAGGTATATCTTCTTCCTATCTCTTTTGCTTATTTACTGACGTTATGTGATTGGGGATCTTGAATCCAAGTTGCCGCTTGGAATCTTTTCTTTTACAACTTGATTTTTTCCCCTTCTTTCTTATTTCTTGTATTTCTTATCTTCTTCCTACCCCTAGGGTTTTTTATTATGTATTTCTTATTCTTTCTTATCTTTAGTTCCAGAACGTGACTTTATATTTTTGGTTAGTTCATTTTTTTTCTTTCTTCTTTCTCCCACCCATTCTTAGTTTAAAGAAGGTAAAGAGAGGTTGGGCTAGGCAACTGGAATTTTTTAAAGAAAAGTTGAGCCCGGGCTTCAGCCCAGACCCGCCCGTAATGCAGATGGAGGCAGATACAGAGCCTCAATTTGATCATCAACATCTTGACCCCAAAATGCAAGAAGAAGAAGTGCCAAAATCACCACCAACCCAAAATAAGAAAGCAAAGAAGAGAAAGATAGAGAGAATACCTGTTGCTGAGCAAGAGAAAAGAGAGGAAATCCATGCAAAAATCAAGCTGATTCACGAGCAACGAGACAAGATTCCTCCAATATTGGCCTATTTCCCATCTGGGTATAACCCAGTCATCAAAACTCAACAAGCTCAAGAATGCGAAAATGATCGAAAACCCAACAAGAATCGAGAACCACCAAGAATTAAGGTTTATAGAAACAAGAATGAGAACAAGAGCAAGAGACTGCAAGTTGTGGTGAGCCCACCTAGGTCCAATGTGGAGTTTGTGGGTTCCAATTATGCTGGTGAGGGGGCCACGAGGCAGGTCTGTGTATATACTCTCGGGATTCTTGACAAGGAGACACAGACTTTGAAGATTGTGCCTATCGCTTCTAATAAGGTAACTTTCTGCAATGTGTTTGTTTGGTTGATGAGAAAATGTGGGGAAGGCAAGTGAGATTATCTGTTGTGCTTATACGTTCTTTGGATTTTTGAGTTCAATGTTGCTTCTAATAAGGTAATTCTACAGGAACTTCTGTTTGGTTGATAAAGAGAGGAAGAAAGTAAAATTGTTGGTTTTTGTTATGTAAAGGAGATTAAAAAGAGAGTACATGGTGTATGTTGTGTGTTATGTGTTGTGTTGAGCTTGGGGTTTGTCATATTATTCTTATTGCTTCTAGTGAGGTAATTGAGGTTTGTTAATCAACTTGGTGTAGTTAATTTACATCAATGCCATCGGTTTTCTTTGAGTTTAATCTAGAACTTGCTCGTGTATATTTTAAAATGTTATTATTGAGAGAAGAATGTTTGCTTTCAGGTCTGAAGTGTAACCTCTGATGTGGAACATGATTTTCTTTCCCTTTCTATTATTCTTTCTTGTGACCTTGTACTTTTTATGTGATAACATATACTCTTATGTAGCTTGGATATTATTGTAGATATTCAGATTGGAACCGAGAATTGGAGGTTTAGGCTTAGCCGATAAGGAACCTTCTTCAGTTTCAGTGAAGACAGAACTCTCTGCCGAACAGAAGGCGGACAGAATGAGACAGCTTACTAATCTTTATGGAACTAAGAAATCCATAAACCAGGTATGCCCTCTCTTGTTAATGAGTATTTGAAGTATAATCTGTGGCTTTTCCTAAAATCACGGCTCCCTTAGATATTGATAGGTGTTGATATGTGTATGGGAAATTGGTAAATAAGGTTAAGATTTGTAGTATATCTATTCTAATAATCTATGGATTGTGCTGATTTGTTTCTTTAGAGGGCTAGTGGTAACTAACAAGAATTGTTAGTTTGAGTAAATATTGGACTAAGCTGAATGTGGCGTTTCGAAGTATTGGGTTCAATAAAAAACTAGATTGGTTATGTAAGAAGCTTGTTCTATTAGACATAGTTAAACTGTATCTTATCCTTAATTATGAGAATCAAGGCTTGCAATTTATAATATAATTAGCTTAGGTATAAATACATCTGCTGGTTCTGTAAGAACCACATGTCATGCTTCTTTGTTGTAAGCTTCCTGCATATGAACAAAGTTATTTATGCAAGTTGGAAAGATAAAAGGCAGATACTTGCCTATGCAAGTATCACATAATTAGGATGTTTTTCTTGAAATACCTCTCCCCGCCAGTGAACTCTTCGAAATTAGCAGATGGCTAAAATTGAAAGATATTCAGTCCATATATTCCCACTGTTAGCTTCAAAGAGTTCATGGTGTGGAGGCATTTCTAGAAACAACATGTTTTTTTTAATACCTTCCTATATTCTATTGATAATTCGGTGGATTCGCCTCCTGAATTTATATCATATTGCAGGCGAAGAAAATGCATGCCCTGAACCAAGAAGATGATCCCGAATCTCAAAAGGTTCTAGACAGGAAAATCATGGAAGCAGAAATAAAGAAGGAGGCTCTAGAAAGTACAAGTGCTCATGTTGCTCGTAATATCCCTCCACATGACACTTCTGCAACAACTCCCCAGGAGGCGTATCCACTGGACAAGATCATTTTGAAGGGAGATTGGGATTTCCTTGAAGATATTTATAAGCTTCTTCAAGTGGGAGAAGTAACTAGCAATGCTTATCCAACTTATGTTTGCAACAGAATCAATGATTTGCGGGAGGTCAAGGTAAGGGTGTACGAAAGCCTTAGGATGATATGTTTGCATACATTTAAACTAAAGTTTACTTTGGCCTTCAAAATAATACTTTGTATTGCATGCTTGGATTGGAAGCATTTGAAAGCTTTCTAACTAGTGTAATGCGTAGACTGCATATTAAAAAGATGAATGCTAATCTAGGTGCTTCTAAAATTCTAGTTAATAAGTTTATCATAAGAGCAACTGTACAAGTATTCAGTAAAATTGTATTCCAGATGTAATGAGCTGGGAAGTTTGACTTTCAACATTATTTATCTCATATGAAAAAAGTTACATTAAACTGATGAGAATTTGATTTTAAAAGCAAACTCGGTCACGCAAGCTGAATCCAAGATAAGCCCATATACAACATTTTTGTTCTGATTTTACAGCATGATAAGATAATAATTGCTTTCTCAATAGACATTTCTCTTTTCTACTGTCTTTCTCAAAAGTTCTGATTGAAAGCCGATTAATCTATATTTTTGTTGTACGCCTATTCATAGGATGAGGCGAAGAAGAGGACACTCTCTTGTATTTTCTCATTCATTACTCATCTTATAAAGTTCAAAGATCAGCATTCCCTGGATGGTTTTTCCTCAGCAAAGGACCATAGGATCCCAAACATTTTACGCCAGAGGTTTTTGAGCATGTTTGCTGATCCAGAGTCAAAAAGACTGCAAGTTGATAAAGTTAATCTTCTCATTAGTTATGTGTTGGTGCTCACCCTGTATGCTGATGGATTCCGAACTAATCCGTTGGATATAGCCAAGGATCTAAGGATGAGTTCGGTAATACTGAGATCGCATTATGAGAACTTGGGTTGCAAGTTAGCACGTGAGAAGAGGTTGTTGTTGGCTACACTTCCCATCCCGCTCAAATTCCCAGCAGCAATAAGGCAGAGGCGGCGACGCGGCCTCTAGATGAACGAGTGACATGTCACCCCTTGACTGTTGCAGTTTGACAAAAAATGGAGGTGTTCTATCCTTGGCACTGAGACCGGGACATGACTTTGGTAGTAGGAACAATGTCAAAATGTCTCTGAGAAACTATTTATTCCTGCCTTTGTTTTTCTTGTTTCTTTTTGACCTTTTCAATATTTTTGGAGGTAAAGGCATTGTAATGCATGCTTGGAAGCAATTTATATGACGGTTTGGCTTATAATTTATTAAAGTTCTTTAAATATTTCTGTTTATTGGGTGAGAAACTGTTGCTGTTGTCTGTTGAGGTATTTCAGGAAACCGTGTTACTTTACTCTGCCTGCTTCAGTTTGAACTTGCTTTTGGACTTGTGTTATCTGTCTGTAGAAAGTTGAAACAATGATTAGGTGAATGGCAATTGAGAGTAACAAGTTAAATTGCTTGAACTTTGCTCGTATAACAACATGAATTTGAAGCAGTACTACTTTCCATATTTTTTAAAGCACACCAATCAATTTCATGACATACAGAGTAAGCCCTTTTCTTTAGTGCTTGGAGGGGATCCGTCGAAGAGAGGGAAACACATGCTTCTAATAAACGAAGGGAGGAAGGCATTTATTTTACTGCGTGTGTTGGAAAATATTTTTTATTTTTCATATATATATATATATATATATATTTATTACTTTATTCAATAATTTGAATATTCCTAACTTAATTTAAAAAACAATATTTATCGTTTTAATGTAATGTTAGAAAAGTTAAACAAAAAAAAGTTAATTTTTTTTAACTTTTTAATATTATGTTAGAAAGAGAAGTATTGTTCTTCAAATTATGTTAAGAATGTTTATATTATTAAAAAAAAATTAAAAATAAATTGAGATTTTTTAATACTAAACACACCCTAAAAGTTTTTCATTTACTTTATGATTTTTATTATGGGTTCAAAATTTTTAACCCGACCTAAATCGGTAACTCAGTCAAATATATAATTATATTATTATATATATTTTATATTTATTGAATATAAAATAATGATAATATAATTATAAAATACTAATTCTGACTACTAATGTGTAAAATTATGTCTCATTTTGGTAAGTTAGTTTGGATATATATATATATATATTTTTTTTCATTCTTCTTCTTACGAATCCTCCAGTAAAAAAGAAACAGTTTTAATATTCTCTATTTTCATTTAATTTTATGGCTTTTATCTGATGTATATGCTTGGTATTATGTAGGAATTAAATCATGAAGATTTTAAGGCTAAGTGTTGAAGTTTTATAGATTTTGATTGATAAAGCACTGCGAAAATTTAGTTTTCATTTACTTTTGTTTAGTTTGCATTAAATTAAAATTTTCTGAACTTTGTGCTAAGCAATTTAAGGTATTTTGTAAGAGATATATTTGTAAGTTGTAATGAATTATTGTATGGATTTGGTTTTGGATTTAGTATAATATTTTTTTTGTTAGGTTCTATATATAATTTAATTTTTTAGCAAAAAAAAAAAGCTCTCGATAGGTTAAAATCGACCCAAACCAATTTGAATAGGTTAGGTTGAGTTGAGGTTTGATGGGTTCATGAGTTGGGTTATGTTGAGATTTTTTTAACCCGGTATGATTGGGTTGAGTTGAATTTTAATACTAACCCGACCCAAACCGACCTATGCTCACCCAGTCACCCCTAATGAGATTTAAAGAAATCTTACACTCCGTTTGGTATGGACTCAAGAATAGAATTCAGTTAATTTAAATTAGAATTTATTCGTAAATGAATTCACAATTCATTTTCAAATGAAGTGAAACTAGAATTCATTTGTAAATGAACTTAAATATCATTTTCAAATGAATTGAAACTAGAATGCATTTGCAAATGAACTCAAATGAATTTTTATGTTTGGTGGCTGTAGAATTGAAATGTATTTTATGTTTGGGATCAACTAAAAATTCAATTTATTTTTTTAAATTTTACTTGAATACTCTTAATTACATCACGTTTTAATTTATTCAACATATAAATTTTAACTTAATTGATATTATTCAACAAAATTAACGTTATTTACCTTTTCAATTCACAAGATAAATTTATAATATAAAAACGAAAAATATTTTTTTTTTGCTGGATGAAATCTGGAAATTGAATGTTAATTTAACCATTTTTTTTATAAAAAATATTAGTTTTACTTTAGTGTACATCAATTTAAATGTAGTAACATATTAATTCATTTTATTTTTATAACTTATTTTTCATATTTATTTTTATTTTATTCTAAAACAATAAAGGAACCAAAAGTTTGGTGTTCTTAACTAAATATAGATCAATCAACTGTAAAGTGTAAGCCATAATTTTCAGAGTGTTGAATTGCGTAAAGTGAAACCATTATTTTGATATATTAAAAAATAGCCCATGATTGATAATACACACTGTTGTTATTGTGGCGATTGTCGTTATTGTTACAGTGGCGACAATCATGGAAGACAAAGATAAATTATGAAGAGAAATAGAAGAGAGGGATGAGGAAGAGAGAGAAGATTAGAGAAGAGAATGCTAATTTTATAAAAACTCATATCTAGAGTTTATTTGTAAATATTATTTATTTTGATAGAATTTGTCCATAATTAATTCAATTATATTAGAATTTATTTGAAAATGAATTCTACACTTTTATTAATAAACCAAACATGTAATCAATTCATTTGTAAACGAATTCCATACTTTATTAACAAAGCAAACACATGGTCAACTCATTTTCAAATGAATTCCACACTTTGTTAACAAAACAAAAACAATAACTTAGAGAATTCAAATGAATTCCACAAACTAAAAAATTAATTTAAACCAAACAGAGTGTTAAATAGAGTCTATTAAACTAGGTTCATCTCCTAATTTGTTTAATTTTAACTAATTAGTGTGAACTTAGTAACCCATTCAAAGTTTTGATGAAAAGCCTAATGGGATACTCCCTCTGTCCCAAATGAACGTCACAATGCAATATTTAGTTATTTATCCAATTAAATTATTAATTTTTTTTCTTGAATAATCATTTAACAAAATAATTAAAAAATTTCAAATACACTTTCATAAAGTTCAGAATTCAATTTTTTTTATATAATTTTAAGCCAAAATCTTTTAAAAAAAAATTTCGAGTCAAAATTACTCAAAGAGTCAATTATGAGATTCCTTTTGGGATGGATATAAGGATTGTCTACATCTCCTCTAATGGTCTGTTGCATGACACTCTCAAGTCTCCTTACAAGTCAGTTCTTGAAGAACAATGAGGGAAAATTATGCACCATTTCCATTCTCAGAGGTTTTTAAATTTTGTTTTATTTGTATAATAAAAAATTATAAAATAATTAAAATCAAAATTAACTTAAAAAGTCATATGTGACAATAATTTTGAGATTTTTTGAGCTAACTCCATTGACACAATTATAAAAGAATCTCCATAAAATTCATTATAATTTTTTTTTTTAATCAGTGACATGAATCTCCAATTAATCGGAGGCATCAAGACTGTTGAAGGAATGCAAGAAATTTTTTGAAAAATAAAATAAATAGATTTTTTGAATTTTATTTTATTTTATTTTTTAATTTTTAATTTGCTCTTTGATAGAAACACTCATAAAACATGGTTTTGTTTAATTGGATTCTCTCTCGCATGTCATGTTTTTTGAATCTTAATTTTTAAATCGTACACAAGTCAATTTAAACTTAATTTCGTTTAAATTAATGTAGATAGTTGAAAGAACTCAATCGAATAAAATTAAGTTTTGTCAAATTAAATTAACATAAATTAAAAATTAAAAAACAAAATAGGCATAAGAGTAAAACTTTTGTAAATCTATTTATATTTTTCTTAATTTTTTCTCTTTTATAATCCCATCAACATCAAAGCAAGAATTTATCAGGTTGCTGACTCCAGCAGATAGTTAGCCCGAAGCATTACACTGCTACGGTGACGTGGTGTTCTGGGAATATTTCCTCAATAGAATAAAAAGGAACAAAGCAAAGTTGGTCCAATAAGAAAAAAAGAGAAAGAAAAAGAAATTGGTCCAATAAAAGCATCCTTCAAAAGCCAAAAGATTCTTTGACAATGGACCAAACATGCGGGGCTCCATCAACACCCAATAAGGGAGGTTCTCACTTATCTTCAAGTGGTTCATCAGGATATATTTTTCTCAATAGCAAATTACTATAACCTTTTCTCTATCCATGACAAGGATGATGTAGCATTGACAGGGAAAAAGAATACAAAGGGTAGAGAAATAAATTTTAAAATACAAATGTTTAAAAAATTATAAGTTCTATATCTACGTTGATAACAAAAAAAGTATATGACATCTCGTTTTTATTGACCTTCAATGGGATGTGTTAAAGGTTCGTCTTGATTAGAGGGATCTTGGATCGAAAGTTTTTATCGTGTTAACGATGGGCAATGACCTGCAAAAGAAGTCTTTTGGAGTTTTTGTATTTCGGAAAAAATTCTCCAACGTTAAGTAAGTGAACACTCCTATGATATGAAAGAAAAAAATTTTAGAAGGTGAGAGAATATTTAAAAGAGAAGAAAATTTGATGAGTTCTCTTTGTTACACGTATGATTTTTTTTTTTTAGCTGAGATTCTCTCTATTTTCTATCCCTTTTGATTGAGAATATTGTCATGAATGATTGTATTTGGATCTCTTTTTGTCTAGTTTGGCTAAGTTTACTTTTTTCTATCTTTATGTGTTTGTAATTCTTGTCTTTTTAGATAAAAAATGAACACCTTTTCATATAGAGGTTGGCATGTTTTTAAATTGATTTCTTGGGATAAGACATTGTTAGACATGTCAGCACTTCGAGCTTCACAACAGAGGATGAGTTGTCTCGTTACCGTGTCAGGAAATATAACTGCACATATACTTCAGTCACCAGTTCGAGTTACTTCAGTCATCAATGAACCGTATCATTTTGGTTGAATTAATCTACAAGGTTTAATAAAAATAAAGCCTCATAACAGATCCTCTTCATCCTACTGTACAGATTCGTTTTGTGCACTGTTTGGTACAAAATCTTATACAACATCATGAAAATTCTGAAAAGAATTTTTGATCTATTGCACATGTATAAATGACATCACATATCTTTTTGATACCATTTAATAATAAATAACAGTAACTAATAAAATAATATTATTTTAAT